>OZ026839.1:4514755-5140197 GCA_964023205.1 Lutraria lutraria | reverse complement strand
GTACATGAACTGAGACGTTGTCAATAAACATGTAAATTCAAACATTAAAATCAGTTTTAGTTTACTTTTGTCTGGAAAATAGGAAGCTTATAATCAGGTAACATAGAAGCGGGGCTTCAGTAGGGTTTTCGATAAAACATCACTGACTCCGTAAATTTCGAAAAGAAAACGAAATTAACAGTGGTTCGATTCCTTTTATTCCCCGGCTAATCATATTAACATTTGTTTATTGCGGTATAATGTAATATTTAGTACATTAGTTTAATTAAACCATGACAGATAATTATAGATTAAGCATTGGAGACGTTCTGTCGTCGTCTTTATTCGTTATGGTCTCATTATTACAGATTAAACTGTTAACAGATGCGTCTGTATCTTCTGGCCTGACAGACGTGCGCCGGTAACCGTGGAATAATGAAATAAGGAAAATAACATTTTTTTTGTCGCAAATTTGATGATGTGCCAATAATGTGTCTTATAAACGGTTTTGCCGTGTACTCGGTGAAAACATATTGTTGTGATATGTTTTTATACTCCATGGTATCATAAAACTGACATTTAAATAGGATTGCGAGACAGTAGTTGCGTCACTGATACATGTTAGAAAGGTAAACTTATAAATAATGGAGTATTTGTAAGTAATCACGTGGTATGCAAGCGTCCATGCTTGTTGAATTATAACTTCCATGGCTGTATGTCCAAGTTTAATGACACACATCGGGCTTTTTGGTCTTTTTGGCGTGTCCGCTCTGTATGTTCGTCATTCGTCGGAGAATTTTGAAATAAGTTACCACAAATGTTAGCCATCTTTAATTGATGCAACTCCAATGACTGTGGCTCCAAGGTCAATGTCACACTTAGAGTAAAAGGGTCATTACTTTAGTCTTTCTTCATTCATCGGAGGATTTTGTAATAAGTTAAAACAAATATTGAACGTCATTATACGACGTGTCGTGCGCAACTACAATGTCTGTAGTTTCAAGGTCAAAGTCACACTTAGAGGTTAACGGTCAAATATCGGTATTTTATTTTGTGCCCGCTCAGTTACTTTGTCATATACGGGTGGATTTTGGAAATACTTGGAATAAAAGTTAGCCAATATATGGGGATATGTCGCACATAAGCCCCTGGTCTATACCTCCCTCCAAGATGAAGGTCACATTTGAAGGTAATAAACGGGCTCTTTTTCGTGTCCGCGCAGTGACTTTGTCAAATACGGATGGATTTCGGAAATGCTTGGCAGAAAATGTTAACCAACATGTGACGGCGTGTTTGTGCATAAGAAATCAAGTCCGTATTTCTTTAAGTAATAGCCAATAACATTTCTGAAAACATTGTTAAACATTTTATACCAAAGTGGCGTATAGGGGTACTCGTCACTCCTGAGATAAAACTCCTGTTATTCCAGTCGTTTTATCTTCCCATGATTTTTGTCTGATTTACTTCTTCAATTATACAAAATAATAAGTAATAACCACTCAGAATAAGCATTTTTTTATGTCATTGAACTCGTAATTTGGAGGTAGTCCTATTTTCGAGTCAAAATTTAGAAAAGCAAGATCTATACTCAGAAAACAAGTCGAAAATGAGTTGTCATTATTATAAATAGGGTCCTTATTTAAATGGGCATGCCCTGGAACTGAAGCGTCTCGAATAGCAAGCAATAAAATTGGTATCATTTTAATGCCTAAATCAATTAATGAAAGCCCTGTAAAATATATTACAAAATATCCCGCTAGTTTACTCAAAATGTGCATTTCAAGATTTACCAAACCTGCAGATTTCGGCCTCAGAAATTATTCGACATTTTTAAAACTCGACACTTTCGGAATCTGTCAAAACCGAAAACATCACAGAAAAAATGTCAAAAAACTGATATGGTAAGTATTGCTTATGTTATGTTCACTTGGAAGACAGCGCACATGCTCAGTTAAACTCTCAGACATATCGAAAGTATCGTTGTCATCAATAAAAGGCTGACAGTCTTTTATTCAACCCGACATACAAATACAGACGGGCGCGTTATAGGGTCACTTTTGAACGCACATTCTTCTTTGACTTTTCGATAAAAATTGGTTTTACAAGTGACATACGCATTTTTTTTGGTGTACAAGAAAAAGACACAGCAGTTGCTGGGCATGCCCCTTTAAGCGAGGTTTTGAATATTTATTTCCGAATATCGAGTAAAATGTTCCTGTATACCACCATATTGAATATTGGATTGATCACTCGATTTACATATGTCACGAAAACATTTCAACTTTTATAATTATGATTGCACTCTGTTCTTGTAATGGTGGTGTTCATATTGTAATTTTCATGTTGTACCTGAAGCGTTTAATGTAAAATATTCTTTTATTTGATCTGTAATGTTTTGAACGTTTTTTTTCTTTAATAAACTACGTGGTGTCATCATAACGTTCAGTCATTGTAGCGTGTCAATGTATTGATAATTTCAAAGGCTTCGAAACAACATGTGTCGTCAGTGTTGTCATTCGTACGCAGTGAATATTGTTTGAATGTATGGTTATTATTATTATGAATACTGACAAACTTGCTAACAGCGGTTGCTTTAAATAATCTCAGCTGCAGTTTCAGTGCCAACCTACCCTTCCAAAAAAAAAAAAAAAAAAAAAAAAAAAAAAAGAACGTCAACGTCTCCACAAATGGAGGACTGTCAGCACTTTTGTCAAATTGTATTATAAGGGTCTGACCTGCCGCGATAGGTATTCGAACCCGGTTTACCATGTTGCAAGTCCATCGCACTTACCACTTGACCATCGCCGTGGACACCATATAGCAGAGGCCGCTATAGTTGGACATTATTCAGTAGGTTATTGGTCTGTTGTAAGTTTTCTTCTGATATTTATTCACAGGTGGTTGATTAGTCGAGTTAGGACATGGCATAAAAATGATAAGTTTATTCAATTTAGTTTTGCCTAATTTTAAAAACTGTAATGAGAGTGGAATTTCTGAAATTGTTTACCAGACATGCGACGGCAATTGAATTAAGAGAATACTGAATAATTAGAATATTACCCATCAAGACATAAGCTAATAATGTATGTACTTTAAATTATACTGACTGACATATTCAGAAACACCAATCCGATTTGGAAGGGTTTAGCGCTTATTCTACCAGCCCTGTTTCAATTAATTACAAAGTAAATTAAATACCAGTACGACATTGTTATTTTCATAGTCGTCATTGCTTTAGGACATTCTTCTCTAATCGCATTTGATACTAAAAACGTTAACACGTAATATTTATTCGTCATTCGGAAGAAATCATCATTTTCACTGCAGTCTATGTTAGCAACTTTTACTTATAATTGACATATACAGCATAAGTAACAATTATAAACAATTTACTTCAGTCTACAGTTTCTGAATCGTTTTAATTGCCCTATAAAAAGCGTGATCGCATTACAAAAGTCGGTAAATATTTTAACAGATATTATTATATTATTTCATATCCATATAAAATGTACGAAAGCTGACTGAAGGTGATAGACCTTCAGACGAAACGTAACAATTAGTGTTGCATAACAAAAGCCGTGTCACGTAATGCTATTCTTAATGAATAATCATAGACTTACATTAATTGCTGTCACGAATGGACTTTTAATGGCCAATAATTAATTATTCAAGTTCCAAGCAGCTTAGTTTGTGTATTGGTCTAAATTTACGCCGAGTTGCTTGAAATGTTGCGTGTTCTTGGATATAATCTTCAGTATTGTTTGAGAAACCAACAAATTAATTAATTAATCGAAAACGAATCAATTAGCGTCACACGCTGATAAGATTTCTAATTAATTATTTAATTGAAATAGTTTGTTGCAGTTTATCTCTTAAATTGTTATTCCATAGGGTACTAGATTGTACACGAAGCATGGACAATCACTTTCGAAACCACTCGGGCATTTCAGAACATCCCGACACTCTTAAACACACCTCGTGCATACGCGTTCGGCCATTAATGGCAGATTTTTAAATGTTTTAATCGTCCGCGATTGATAAAATAGGTGGGCACCAATTTCCCATTGTTAAAAGAAACAGGTTGTTTTCATCGTTGGATATCCATGGTCAGCCACGATGGAAAGTAGCCCTTGAACAACATTAACAATATGGCGGCCTGCCTATTATGACCGAGGCGTTTTCTTATGACAAACACCGAGGAATTCCAATTGGAATAGTCTCTATGAAGTGAGAGATTTAGCAAGGTGTGATGCGCTTAATTAGTTCATCAGTACTAATTTTCATTAGTGTTGTAATTAGTTCGCTCTTCCTTGTGTTATACTTGATTTTACACCAAGTTTTGAATTGAATCTTTAGAGTTTGCTATGAATTTTATGACTCAACATAATATACATTCATTGTTATGATTTATAGTACTGATTTTAGCGATTAGGGCATTTAACCTAATGTAAATCTGCATGGAAAGATTGCATTTAACAGTTCGGTATATGGTATAACGGGTGATACAAATGTGATCACATGAATTATGTACCGGAAATCAAGCTCATAATTCTGTTACATATTTCGTGACGAATAAATTCAATGCCAATTTTAATACGAATACGAGATCTGTTAAGAATGTGGTCATACAGAGGACAGATTGGGGGATTTCTAGAGACCCGAATTAGTACCTTAATGTCAGCATAATTCGTTCGTTATATCCGTTGCATTTTGATAAAGGGAGGCATGCTCGAAAGGGAAGCTATATACATCACTGTAGCCGAGTTCACTATAATCTTCCTTTACTGTAGTATGTCATAACGGAATGCTTTGTAGGACCACGTTCATAACATATCACATTTGTAACATATTTGTTATGATCATTTATATTTTATCGGTCTTAAAGCCATTTTCAACATTATTTCAGTTATATCGTGCCAGGCAGTTATCTTAGCCAGCAGCTTCCCTGGACTTCATTAAGGCGGGGCTTATATTTGTTATAGATGTGGTCGCATATGAAATTAACTGTTATAGTATTGTGCATTGAAATTGACAGATTACGCAATATATTATGGAAACGAATGTTATCGATTTAAGTATAGCACTACATTGTGCACTACATGTAATTTACAACAACAAATAGTTAAATGCGTTAAAATTAAGTTACATGTTACAAAATGATGTAATGCTATGATGTGGAATGTGTTATTCTAAATACATTAAACAAAGGCTATAAAATATCCTGTTACGAAGTAAATTGTTTAAAATAGTGTAATTAGATGACAATGGTAGTTTAGAAGAATCTAAAGTCATGATTACAAGAATTTTGATCAATAAATAAGCCTTAGAGATAATGTATCATTATTCCTATGAATACTGTATTTTCATTTATTTTCGTTGGGCTCAATTTTCGTGATTTTTACTAAAATGGCTATTTCGTGGAGACATAACTTCGTGTTTTTTATATTTTTTTAAAGAAACCTATCTCTGTATTTAAATTTGTGGGGATTTGATTTTGTGGATGAGCCGGTCCAAGAAAACTACGAAATTACTTATACTTATGTGTGTATATACGAGGTGTCCAAAAAAGCCAGAAGACGTGTCGATTTTAATGAAACATGAAACGCCATTGTACAACTATGAGCTTTTTTAATGAAAAATATATTTATAAAATAAAAAATGTCGTATATTGAAACATTATTAACTGTGTTCTACCGTATGTGATATTTAAAAAAACATGGCGTTTGTTGTTTTGCCATGGTGATTTGATGATAATGGCACTAAAATGTTACTTTGTATGTGTGATATACTTGTATTGCATTCGGTCAGGGCAAATGTACAGTTGTCACCCACGCCACGAAAGTCTTTTTTTTGTATAGTTGTGAAATGGTCTGTGATTAATATCATGCCTACTCAGCGTTTCTTTTGTAAAAATAAACACATCATTACGTTTCGTATCCACGAAACCTTCCTACTGATTGCTTTTCGTTACAACAGCTGTCAAATTAATGTGTTGAAACATATCCACATGTTTGTTATGTCTATATGAATGAATGTTGCTGAAAACTCACCTTGTAGTTTACTTGATTCTATTTTACTTTTTATATTCAATAATTCAAAAAGACCACGAGTGCATAATCAAAAGAGTGCTGTTGTCAATTACAATGGTGACTGCTGGTAAGCACTGATTGAAACAGTTTCACCACATCGTCGGAGAGCCACGGTTGCTGACTCCACTTGGCTACATACATCACACGTGGGATTTTCGCTATCGATTCGCCAATTGGTTGAAGTATATTCTATTCGAATCGAATCAGTAGTGAAACATCCCGAGGGTGATGTATGTAGCGAAATGGAGTCAGCAACTGCGGGTATCCGACGATGATCCTAAATCTATCACTATGTATTCTGAACAATTAGAGAAACTGAATTAAAATTACGTGGTATTGATCTCAAATCAAATTTATGAATGACTTAATATTAAGTACAAATGTACCATTTTCACTCAATGTTGTCCGAGAGATAAATAAGTTAAATGTAAAGATAATATTTATTATACTTTCGCCCGCTAGTGAAAGGACAAAACCAATCTCTTCTCATATGATTTAGATGATTCCAATCTGGCATTTTATTTGAAATAAAAGTGATGGCGTTTAGAATTGAATCCCATTTGCATTGCATGGTAAGGATTGCCTGAAATAGTTACAAACTTGCCGCTATATGATGAAGAAAAGTAATATCAACGAAACCTGATAAATGAAAACTGACTGAGGTCTCGCGGTCGAGTGGTTATGATCTCGGGCGAGTAATCACTAACACCTTGCCGTTGCGAATTCGAACACCACCTGGTGCCGGAAAGATATCACATGTGAGAAGTTCTCCAGCTAGCTTAAAGTCCCACGAGCTTTTTGCTTTAAAATATGCAACAAAAACAAGCAATGGCTGATATTATCCCAATACAATAATTACGGACGAAACTAGCCCCTTTGCCTTCTTGAAACACTCATTTCGCATATATAGAGCGCGTGACGTCACTTTATGACATGTGCATAACATGACTGCGGGAAAACTTAGCTGTTCTATAAATAGTATTTTGATATTGAAAAAAATACAATGGTGGTTTCGGAAACAATTTATCTTGCTATAAAGTATGCACTGGAGGAAAACACACCGGGTTCCTCTGTTATAGGACAAACAGAAACTATTTCGACCGATAAATTTATTAGCTTATGGGACTTTAAAGGGACATACCCTACAACTGACAAACATTCTGTGAAAGTGTAAAAATGTGCTAGATGTATATGTAAAACAATATATATTGGATAATTGCAGGAAGAACATGGGTCATAAAATGACTAGTTTAGGTACTAGCCGCAAAAACATAGCTATGAATAATAAATCACTTCCACCCAAAAATGTCCATGACTAAATGTATGTGTCACAAAAACATATTTTTTATGATTTTATTTCTAATTGGATGAATTTTTGGCTGAAACTTTCTTCGTCGGTTTTTTTTTACAAGCTTCTAATTTATCATAATTTTGCCTTAATTCTAAATGCACCCAGTTGTAGGGTATGCCCCTTTAATGAAGGTTCTAGCCTGGTGTTCTAGTGCATGAGATCTTTCTCAATCAGCATAGCTGGAGAGTCGCCAAGCTGAGCGTGAAGGATGATGCGTCTTTCCATCTCAGTGCGAATATGGTCAATAAGGAATACTTCCAAAATGGTTAAATATTAATCTTTTCAAATGTCTTCTTTCCAATATATATAAATGTCATGACTTAAGACATTTGCAGACTAAATATTATATTTCTTCAAGTGATAAATGTGTCGATTCAAGCACCGGAAATTAAAAATCGGTCCACTGAATAAATTTCTGACATTCTCACGTATTCTAAAGTCTAAGTCATATCGATATGGTGAAAAGAAATACTACTAATTTTTCATAAAAAAGACACGGAAGAAGAAATTATGCAAATATCGATTTAACAGGCATTGATATAACGGGACACGACTGTGGTCGTTCTGTCTTTGTCTTCGAAACCATCTGTCTTTACAAATATATATACTGAGAAATGTTATCTAGTTGAGTGCAGACGAATTGCGGATTGCTTAAGCAAATAATAAATCCCAAAATAACGCTTTACATATTCACATATTTTCACATATCACCTTGGGCATCATTTTGAAAATATGATTTGTTTCTTAGGAAATATTTTTATGCCTATTTAGTGCATGCAAATGCTTTATGAATATGCAAGATTGCATTTCAATGGCATTCGTCTCTTTTTTTCAAATAATGAATATTCAAAGAAGCGCGATTAATTCACAATCATGAATAATTCCCACTTGATAAAGATGAAAATCGAAAATTAATATGTCATATACGATAAATTGCATGGAAATGTTTGTCATTTATTCAACAGGAAAAGCTTTACAATTCTATATGTTTTAGCGCATGGATTGAATGTTTTATGTTTTATCTTTGTTATTTCATCGTTTTATTAGTTGTTTGATCCGACAAGGACTTAGACATTTCAAGTTGCTTGTCCTATCAATATATTCTTTGACTTCAGCCATTGTTCACATGATAATTACCCGGTAGGAATAGATTTTTTTATTGAGCCGATGATGCTGTTAATAACAAGAGCTTAGTGGGGTACTCCGATTTAGCGGAAATACAGCTTTGACAATGCAAATCAAACAGCCTTCCAAGTTTATGACTGATATAAAATAACTGACTCGAATTGGATTTATATAAAAAAAAAATTCGACCAATTATGGAAAGTTTCCGATGGGAATGGTCTAACCTTTTAGCTAGTCATTTTATGTCTGTGGTGACATGATACCGTAGTTTTGTTGCGTGGTGCATGTGACACTGTGACGCTTACATAACCGATATTATGATACCTTATATAGCATACGAGACATAGTTGATAGGCATCACATTAAATGAAGGAGATATTCAATTACTGTGTATGGTAACAGACAGACTTTCATAACATTATAAACATTTATGTAACAAATGGTGAACTATCGAACTCTTTCAAAATACTCTCCAAATTATCGTAAGTGTTCACTCACGTGTTTCACTGTCAGTGTGATATACTTCATACATCTGGACCATTAATTTGTCTTCTTTCGGACTTGACATATATAAAAATGTATACTAATGTACTAATGTGTTCATGTCAGTGCTATTAATATTAAAGGGGCATACCCTACAACTGACAAACATTCTGTGAAAGTGTAAAAATGTGCTAGATGTATATGTAAAACAATATATAATGGATAATTGCAGGAAGAACATGGGTCATATAATGACTAGTTTAGGTACTAGCCGCAAAAAAACATAGCTATGAATAATAAATCACTTCCACCCAAAACTTTCCATGACTAAATGTATGTGTCACAAATACATTTTTTTATGATTTTATTTCTAATTGAATGAATTTTTGGCTGAAACTTTCTTCGTTGGCTTTTTTCTTTCAAAGCTTCTAATTTATCATCATTTTGCCTTAATTCTAAATGCACCAAGTTGTAGGGTATGCCCCTTTAAAATGCTGTGGCTTAGATATGAATTTCCTCTCATATTGTGTTTGAGTTAACATATTCCGGCTTTATGTACCATTGGTGGTACACATACTATACGCACAGATCTTGCTTTATATATTGCATTTATCTTATAAATTAAAGTACATTTATAAAATGTTATTTGGTTTGAACATGTACTTGAAATAATCTTTAGGGGACATTTAGTTTCGCCAAGAACAGGGTCATTGCGTTGACAAAGCACAACATTAGGTAGTTTTATTGCTTGTAACTTTCACATAATATTACATAGAATAAAATGTACAATTTGTGCAAAGGGGTCGATCCACAAGTTCTAAAAACTTAGTTACTTCGCTACCTGAGTCGTTAAATCTCATTAAATATTTTGTTTAGGTTAAAGGAAATTAATTTATTCCAAAGTTGTAAATAGTAATACGGTTCAAAGGAAAATACAAAAAAAACATCTTAAAATCGCACATTGATCGGGAACACCACATATACTAGTTACCTAATTACACCAAGTTTTAATTTTCAATGATTCGCTTAATTTAAAAACAAATTATTCTTGATACTTTTTGAATTCATTGTAAGCGATTTCAGACAAATTGTTATTTCTTTGAAATAATACTAAAACGCATGCGCAAACCACTGCCACGGTGTAACTGAAAGGTAATGTGTATCATGATCATGCAATCAACACGCATCTATTAGCAATCATTCATGTTTGTTTAATGGTTGATATAATTGTACATTCAATGCATTTATTTCCTCCAATTGTATAGTTTCCGACAAAACCCCCACTGGAAACATGTGCTTAAAACACATGTTATTTCAAAAGTTGATAGCGTAATCTAGATAAATAGGTTATGCTTTCCTATTTTTAGACAATGCGACAGCTTTCAATTGATATTTTCTCATATTCAACAATGTCATGATTTTTTATGTTCAGATATACCTGTATAAACATCACACATGGCTTGTTCGAAAGTCGATTTTATGGTATCTAATTCATCACGCCTGTATACTCGTGTATACGCCTTTGTTGTCTGGTAGAAACGCGATACCTTTGACTGATAATATTAATACACTGACAGGAATAATCGAACATAGCAGTATCGTAAAATGATTAATGACGTTTTATTTTTTATACATGGTATGTTTGCATTTTCATAGTTTGACCAAACCGCCGTTAGTGAATCAATAAAGCGCGACAGAAAGATGACAAAACCATTGCCTTTGGTTGCCCTACCAGTTAACTTGTCCCTTTTTTAACTTACACGTGATTGTCAGCCCTTTACTTCAGTGAGGTCGAAACCCCTTGGGATCAGAAAAAAATCGCACGCGAGAAAGATAAGCTGAAGGAAGTTTTGTAGGTCTTCCTCCATCGTGAACTACCAAATGACCTTGCCTCTGTTGGGGCAAGGTTAAACTCCAGTGAAAAAATGAAACATACTGTTGATAACCGATATCGATGACACCATTGAATTTTGGTACCACAGTAACTGTTGTAAAATTTGACTTGTCTAACCAATCAAACCCTCTGTGGCTTAGCTGCAGACATTTATAAGGCGGTACCGCACGGACAGATGTTTTGCCCCATGTTTGAACGTATTTGTTGGATGAGTTATTGTAGGTGAGTTTTACTGGGTATGTTACATTTTGATGATTGTGTGATGTTGTGTCGGTGTCTAGATATCATTGTCTGATATAAAATGCTCAAGGTCAGGGAAATGTATGCCTTATTAGTCTCCAGAACCCGCCACCGCTACAGCTTCGATACGACTTAACAGAACGTCCAATGGGTATCCAAACCAATGTGGTTTCAAGATTTTTATACGTTGTTAATTACTTTAAGTCTAAAATTTGACCCCCAAAAATGTTATAAATTATGTGTAACACAGATTTATATCTCGTAGAAATAAATTCATGATAAATAAAGATTGTAACTTATCATATAACCTCATATCATCTAATGGTGTATTCCAAGCGTAACATTGAAACTGATTAACCATTGAATCAGATTACAGTGTGGTAGACTTGACTGATGCGTTATCTAAGAAAGTATGATACACATACACTAAGAAAAGATTGTTAGACAAAAATAATATGTTCAGATATTAAATGCGGTTAGTTGGTACTTTCCCTTGGAAATCTTTATCATCTCACTGTACCAACAACAATATGAATCATGAATCTACAACCAAAAAACACATAAACCACAACGGTAATAAACGCCAAAGACTTGACATAGACGCATGTATTGGTTAATGCAGCAGTAACCAAACGCTGAATACAACAGCCACGTGATTTCCACGAGTTTCCAAGACTATAAAACTGCAATAGAGCCATCGTTCTACAACACTTCAGCGTTTGGTAGTACTACTAACTCTTCAACGACGAAGGATATATCGGTCTCTGTAATATTGGAAAATACCGTATATTGATTCCACACAGGTAGAATAATCTTTTCACATTGTTTTCTCCGGACTCGCGTAAAATCAAAGGATACGTCGTGCGTTTCAACGCTTTGTTTATAATTTAACTCAGGCTATTCGTGTATATTTAGATAATTTGCTTTTAATTCTGACACGAGATTAAATTGACAGCTCTTTATTATGTTAACCGTGACTAGTGAAAAGGAACACTTACGATTATCCTGACTCTTACGTCCGTGAGAGAAGCGATGGTCCTCTTGGATTTACGTTTTGCAATCCATTAACAGTTGGTCTTCTATATACATTTGAAAAATTACATTACGGTTTTCTAATTAAATAGATCGCATTATTTGACAATTAATAAAGGATATTTTTACTGGTTTGTATTCTATTTGACTTGGGTTTTATATTCAGTGCTGTAGTCGTTTTACCAAATTTTCAGACTGTTTTGACTTGTTGAGAAAGAAATGTATTTATAATGTATTTATGATTTCTATTATCACACAAAATGTTATATGTATTTATTGTTTCTAACTTATCATATAAATGTCGCTAGCGAAAGTTTGGCATAGCATGATCAGAAGAGTCTATTCGTAATGTCTGTTCTTAATTGTAACGGAAAGAATATTTTCTGAGAATGAGTCGTCATAAAAATATGTAATGATTCATAATGCAGATCAATTATATTAAAGAAATGAATACGAACTATTTATGACGAGTTTTTTCCTCTCAAATACATTTCACATGGATCTTTGTTAATAAATAAATGTAATTTTTGGTCTGCAAATAACATATACTATCAGTGGTTCAGGTGCTATATGGCATATTTAAACGTTCATTGTTGTCATGAACATGTGAAATCATTAAACTATATAACAATTATCTGTCTGTACATAATATATCATGAAAATACATAAACGTTTATTCTGGTGATTCTTTTATTATCAGCAGCATAGTAATTAATCTTGTTTTCCTTCATACGCCTGTCAAACATTGTTTTCTGCGTCATGAATCAAGAATTATATATCTGTACAGCGGTGATATATGTACGTTTTTCTTTTAAGCAGTAATGACAAAAGAGATTGTCATGGAAACGGAAACGCCGGAAAGAAAATTCAGCGTACCAAAGATCTGTCATGATTTCGAAGTGGATGAAAACGTCGTACCCGAGAACAAACTTTTACAGAGACGGAAACAGCTGAACACAGACATACCTAACTTCAGTAATCTGACATTAAACACAAATGCTCATGGTCGGTCATGTTCGTTCAGGAACAGACCAAGGCCTAAACTGCTAAACGTTGAAATAGACCGCCCACGTCGAAGCAGTTTACCATCACCAAGTGCTAACTTTTTGTCAGTAGGTTTCGAAGAAACAAAATCACAAGAAAAACAACCACTTCAGCGAGTGCGTTCTTTCAAAACAACATCGAAAGGAGGAATCGTAAACAGGGGAGACTCTTTCAAAAAGAGTTCAAATAGTGTTAACTCAACCGGTAGTTGTGTGCTAAGTGACAAAGCGGCCAATGGCGCCGGATCTCCACAGATAAGACCAAGAGTGGATAGTACTCAATCTAAAGACAGTGGTACCGCGGATAGTACAACATCGGACAATGTAGTGTATAAAGTCGCCATGTTGGGTGATAATGGCGTTGGAAAATCATCATTGACAAATCAGTTCATGACATCAGAATTTGTGGCTTTTGAAAACGAACAAGGTAAGGAAATGTGCTTCTGTTTAAATGGCGTTGATCTTTTTTGTCTTTTGTGTCCGAATGTATACTTATATCATTGTATATATATTTAATGACTTGACACCGTGTAACCATCTCTCCCAGTACAAAAATAGTGGATTAGACCATCATGTTAGTATTACTCACTGCCTTAACATTTATTGGCTTTTACCCTATATAGTATATACCATCTATGACTTCTCCTGTCATGTTACAGTTTATCATCGTTCATACATCTAGCGACTTTGATATAAAGTTTCCGTTCTTTCACTGTATACAGAGTAGTGGCTTTGTCCCCTTGATACTACATTACCACATCGTATAAACATTTAATGATTTTAATTCTAGGTTACATTCCCTTAAAGCGTTTTTGTCAACAGTAAGTTGTACTCTCATTTGACATATTTCTGTAAGGTCTATGTTCATACAATTTATGGTACTGTATGTCCCTAGTTGCCAGTGTTTACAAAGTATTAAATATACAAAATGTATTTAAAGTTGCAAACGGGTTTTAAAAATCTTAATGATCTTACGGATAAAACATAAGCATCTTATACATGAATGTTATACTTGTAGTCAGTATATTCAGTTTTATTTTTACTATATGTATGTCAAAGCGATTGTTGACATTAAAAATAAGCTTAGTGTCAGATTATTCTACATGCCAGTCTGTCTGGTGTTAACACTTTCTCTCATATTGTTTCGCGCAAACGTATAATTATACAATTCTATCTGTTTAACAGCTTAATAGTCTTTATTTACGTAACTCACGCGTTGCTCATTATCAAACCTGCATCTTGTTGGCATTTTACTGAGGAAAGCAACGTTTGATAAATTGAAATTAGCCTTCATTAAGTATTTAATGAATTCATGCGTAATTCCCTTATTCCACAACACTTAACAACAATGACGAGAACAATAAAAAGCAAGCACCATACTTACTATAGATGTAAAGATCGCAGACAAATGACGACAGTCGAAATCCAAACAATGTAAAAAATGTCAGGTGAACTAAATAGAAATGTATTGCATCTCCGACAATCATGTTTTGCAAGATTATCATTTTTTATACAAAAAACAAACGACAAAGTTGAGAATGTCTAAACAAACTAGACTATATGAGAGATTACAATGAAAGAGAGGTTAAGCATTTCACGGCGATCAGTAGTCCTACTAGTATATTACTGTGAAATCATTAATTTTCGTTGGGTTCAGTTTTCGTGGTTTTTACTAAAATGGCTATTTCGTGGGGACATAAATTCGTGGATTTTAATTTTTGAAAAGAAATGCATTATCTCCGCATTTGAGTTCGTGGGGATTTGATTTCCTGGATGAGTCGACCCACGAAATCCACAAAATTAAATCCCCAACAAAAATTAATGATTCCATAGTATTACAATTATTGTTATTAAGATGTGTGTGGAAGGAGTAATTGAAGTGGACAATATTGGCTTACGCCGGTTATAAACAAACCTTCTGACATGCAAAGCCATGATGAGTTGACGTGACTTGACCGTGCCTAAGTGTTGTATTTCAGTAATCTACGTCCTCCCACCGACCCCCGCAAACAACTGATCCCCATCATCATCGTAAATGTTGTACGAATATTTCGTAGTACAACCATTTTCATAGCAATTTTCTATGGTAACTACAGATTGTAATGATTTGTCTGTGATGATTTCGGAAATTAGCTGGTAATGAGTTTCATTATATTAATTATTTGTTGTTTGTTGTTGTGATGTTGACTGGATCATATCACCAGCTTCAATGAACTGGTATACCGCCTTTGTTGCTACTTACATTAGATATCGGAATATAATAAAGCATTATTCGACAATATAGAATAGGTCATGATAATTCCACGATTTCAAGGACATGTCACGTTTCTGTTGAATGATTGTTTCGCCTTGCTTATAGTTTGATAATCATAAATGCTTTGTTGCTTAGCAACCAATTAATTCTCAAGAATAGAAATGAAGAATGAATTAATGTAGAAATGAAAATATTAACTGTTTCACTATGGTTTACCATGCATTCAAGTCATTTGGGCAAAAGAGGGTGGAGATCAATTAGATCGGAAAGAATTTGAAATTTTTTTATGGATCCACGCCATACTCGGACTTATGAAATTTCAATAATTCTGATCAGAATAAAGGTACACTAATAAATATAAAGTCATCAAGAAAATTTAATACGATATTATGACTCATCATGTGCACGAGATTTGAAATGTTATGTAGTTAAGGCGTTTACTTGTAAGCTCTGAATTATTTATCATTTTACAACATACTACGGAGTAATGTGATACACAGCCTCGTATATATAACGTTTCATGTTCTGTCTATCGCTTGTTTTCAATGTGCTTTGACTTAGTAATATTTGAATCTATATATAAACGTGATTAGATTGTTAATTCAACTTCTATCACGCACATAAGTCTAGGATATAAGTAAATGTTTTCTTAATCATAGAAAATAATAATATAACAATACTGGCAGCATTAACAGCCATTTAAATTAGTTTAAAAGTTATCACTAATTATTAATTAATAATTAATTTAGATAACATCTACATATATAATCATTCAAATTGTATAGTATGCATGTATTTGAACATTTCGTCAAACTCTAGTTTCGCAAATGTTCTCATTAGTTGAATATCAAAGGCAACCCGAGTATGGTGTTAGCTTGAGATTCCATAAAACTCAAAGGTATTATAATTATATGTCTGCAACTATACCCCCAAGAGTGAGTACTGGCATTAGCCCGAGCAATAATTCCACACTTAATGCGCGCCTAAGCACGTGTTAAGTATTTCTATAATACGATTGGGGATAAAAAGGTGATTATCTTTTGAAGCGTTCCAACATCGACTCAGGTATGCAAGATATGTGGATTTTACATGAGTAGTGGTGATTGTACCGTTCTGGTATGTACCTCCGAATTTGTTACTTAGCATCCTGTGGCAAGGGAATCCTATATTGACAAATAGAATGATACTTTTATCATACCAAGATAGTATCAGACATGTGGTCTGTGTTACCAATACGTATATATTTTGGGATACTATTTTTCTATGCGTCATCTTTGTTCGAAAGGCGTGTCTCGTCGAATATTCAAAGGTGTTCCCAGAGATGCGGAATGATTCGAGCTGTCTATTTTTGGCAAACTGACTCCCTCTATAAATTAGTCATATGTAAATTTCCCCGGAGGGTCTTTCTCGGAATAAAATCAGAATGTTTCTTGTATGTAGATCTATTTTAGATATTGCTTAGTTCTTCTTTCATAAAGGTTATATGTGCCATCTTTATTTCAAAACATTCCATTAACATGAAACCAAAACCATCGGAAATCGTTCAAAGGCCACTGATTTATCGTGAAAATTTATCAGTAAATTATAAAACAAGTGAGCACGCGAATGAATATACTCATATCATTAATATATCTGATTTCACTGATATCAAATCAATGATGTAATACTTATGGTTTTGTCGAATTGTTTATTTTCAAACACAGTCAGGTAACTACGATTAATAAATAATAATAAAATTAATATAAGTAGTTATTATATTGTATTATATTGTATATGCAAATTTATAATAGTAATTAACGCAGTAAAATCTGAATTTGGCATCGCTGGAGATTTCTGACTAATTCAGCCAGACCTGCATACAGGAAAACTTTGCATGTAGCAGGATCAAAGAAAGAAAGTATAATCCTGTACAGAATATAGATGAAATCATCCCATTATGATTTTTAATACTGGAGTCATATCAATTATCAATAGCTGTTGTTTATGACAAGGCAGGAAGAATGACTAATTTTAAACGCAGCTAGAAATGTTGAAACTTTGAAATGAATGAATAATTAACTCACAATGTAATAATGCTCAGTAACTATGGATTACGCAATATTTGAAGTCATTCGATTAATATTTCAACCGACAAATTTCACTACAGAAACAGAATTCAAAGAATCATTTGTTTATGATTAAGAAACGTAAATAAATAGCAATAGTCTTGATCGTAAAATGGTCTGTATTATTCACATAGAACCATTACGTTTACACGTTGTTCTCCTTTCCACCGAAATACTCTTTCTATCTTTTCATTATTTTTGTATTTCTGTATTACACTGGTAACTGAATGGAATTCAAAAACTACGATGATAGTGTAATAAACGGTTCAAGATTTTACATTGTCAGTGTTGCAATCTTTAATATGTAACTATATCTGAAGTCTTTCACTTGCTTATGTAACACGACCCTGTTCAAATTAGCTTCCTTTTCATAACATAATGGACCAATAACATTTTCTCTGATATTCATTTCATTATAAGGACTGGTGTCTGATACGAGCAGGAAGCTGATCTTGAAATATCTATACAGATAGTATGTTGTACTTCTACGTTTTGTATGTAAAAAAATGTTGGATATATTTTGGGTTGGTAGATTTTTGGTTGTTGATACTTTTTATCTATCTTTTCCAGAAAATCCTTTTTTATCTTAAATAAAGAGCGTTATTACATACTTCCCAACATTATCAAATATCTTAAAGTACAAATCTAGATTATATTCTATTTTCACACACAATAATGAAGTTGATACTTATATCTCAACGTTCCAAATCCTAGCTCTAATTTTAGATTACATCATGGTAACAAATAAAGATCCACAATGTACATAGTTACATGTGTTAGTGATTAATTAATTCCCTGATTATGACGTCAAACAAGCTTAATATAATACTTTGTATTAAGAAAAAATTCTCTGAGTTGCCCGTTTTCTCGTATACTCGGCGTTCATTGGATGTGTGTATGGTTTATTCCTTCGTCTAATTTTATGACTCGTATACTTGTATGTTGATGTAATAGATATAATAATTTTCATTTATTGTTTCGCTACCAGCATACCTGACCTTACCCCACGATTCCTATAAAAACGGCATAATAAAAAAACGCTTTCTTCTAAACCGAACTTATGAACTAATCATTTGAATTATTCAGGCATAAACTCAATTGCCGTATTGCGTAGACGTCATACTAAAATAATTATGTAAGCAATAAACACGTTCTAATCGTACGCAAAATTAATGTTTGATAAACCAATAATCATAAAATGATAATAAAATAGTTGATACTACGTGCGCATGCGCAGTTGTACAGTATAGAAAGCATACACTTCAAATTAGTGTTCTGTTTTACGACAAAGCTAATAATAATTAAAATGTTCATGCCTTACAGCAATATGTGGCTTATGTATACTATATTGTATTTATCATTGTGTTCATGCATAACATCGTATGGTTGCATATTAGAAAGAATTTATCATACACGTGTGGCCATGAATTTATCAGAAGTACCCAAGTTTGTTTACTTTTGATTTGATTTACACCTCTTGCAATAATTCTATACGTGTCTTAATAGATATTGTTGATTCTACACAGTGTCCGTAATACACTAGATATATACGTATAATGTTATGTTTAAAGTCAAGCAAATTGCCTTAAATTATGATATTTGCATTGTCTATGCAAATATGTAAACACAATTTGTTTTCACCTAGAAATTGCAAAGGTCTGTTGATATTATTAGGCTTGTATTGTTTTACGTTTGTAATTTTTAATACATTGATAGTTCGCTATCCGTACAAATATTATGCCATCAGACACGTGCATGTATTTGAACAATGTGTTTATTTATCCTGTTGCCTTAGCAAATACCAGGTGTGTCACTCTGAATAAATTTCATGGAAGATATGCTGATATTTACGAGAAATGTATTGTTTACATGTCATTGTGTTATGTTTAATGCCAACAATGATGCGTTTGGATTCATTGCGAGGTGTACCAGACCTACAATATTTGCATACTATGACATTTTGGTTGACAAGCATTCTATTTTACGAACGCTTAACTTATTCAGGCATATTATTTACGGTATGATCCGATCCAAACACGGCCAAGCACGAGTGTCTATTTCTTCATTTTTGTTTATTTATTAATTTTTTTTTTAATTAAAGGAAACAAGCTAATGAGTGTAAAATACATTGTCGTGTATATTTTTTTGCGAAAGCGAGCAGGGCTGCTTGAATTTTTAATAATAGGGAACACTTTATTCTGATAACTTGTAACAATTATGTAGACAGTTTTTGTTAAAACTATTTTAAGAAAACATTATAAAGTTATGAAAACAACGTGAGTATAGCTCTATGCCTGATACAGCTTTATACAGTCACTTTAATTATTAAGGTAGATAACCCACGATCGCTGCTTTATTTGTATTTTGTTCACTCTTCCAGATGAACCTGAAGGTGACAGACATGTTAACGTTCTATTGAATTCAGAAGAATCTACATTAGAAATCATTGATAGACTAATGGATAACCAGGTTAGTTTTACTATTTGTGACAACACGGCTCCTAGAGGAATACGTACACTAGATAAATAATTGATAACCACCATATTTCCTGTGGATGGTTTGGACATGTGTATTTTTGCGTTTATGATGTTAATCGTCCCAGCGGAATGGCGCGTAAATGTACGAAACGTAGTTTACATTTTCAGTAAGTGGGTTTATGTCAAATGATGACTGTAAGTAAAGTTATAGCGCTCCATTGTCTTTAGATGTTTCTCTCAAATGTAAGATGTGTTTGTACATGTATCACATTTTAACATGTTTCTAATACGAGATACATTAACCAAACTCTGATAAATATTTGGAGACTTTTAGCAGGTATCTTATTATTAATCTTAAAGACACTTGCAAAATACTTCTGAAAGAACTAATGTAAATAATAATATCAGACATATTGTGTGAGCTTCTTTCAGCGAGGCGAGATGATATGCATTCCGCATGTTTCTCTTTATTAAGCATTTAAACTTATGCGCGTTTGTCTTATTTACGGGATTGATAAACATGTTTTTAATAATTTATTTCTAATAATTATTCAAGAATTTTACCGGAGGAAGATCAATTATCTTTATACATTGGTAAGATCAGCGAAACAGCTTTTACGAAGCCATGAATATGTTATCAAATCGATTTGATTCAATACACCCGAACATTCCATTCCATTTCAAATTTGAAACCAATAACAGCACGAAGAATGATACTTCCGGTCAGTGAACGTGCTTCTATACGTGTTCTTAGTTCTATACGAATAAGAAATATTGAGTGCCCATAGGGACGTCTCGTGAGGGCTTAATAATATGAAGCTAATTCTCTGGGGTGTCTTGTTTTGAAAAGGAATTGACAGAATTGACATGTGAATAACTAAATATTTAATCAAACTGTTAGACTTAATGATACAGTACACATGATAGGATAATTGGCACAATTGATATGGGGTCGCACCAAGTGCTTCATTAATTATTTAACGTCGAATGCTATGTCTTCATAAACTGACATCATAATAAACGTTTGAACTAGGATAGACTTGACATACTTACTTTTATTGTTACTCTAATATTTAAGTACTTTTCTTGGTAAAGTGGTTGTAAAATGTACATGTAATACCTTGATGATAATCACTGTAGTACCATGTTTCATTTTTTATCAGTACATTGTGATAATAAATACATGAAAAATAAGATAAAGAAAACTGAACAGAACCTCTTTGAAGAAAAATGAAAGAAAATAAAATCATTTTTATATTGTTTATTTTTTTTGGTATACTTCAGAGTGGTTGAAAGAAGAAACTTCTTCCTTCTTGCAAAATATCCTGCAATTGTTAACGCTATTAAATAACAAAGTATTACATTTTTTAGATAACCTACAACTATTACGATCATACATTTGTTAGCATCCATAGTTGTTCTATTGGAAAATAAACACGAACGAAGTGTAAGGCTACACACCAGCACCTCATTAAGAGACAATATACTCGTACATATTGAGACTACGTTATATAATCCACCACTTATTTTAATCCCATTCCATTTTGTCCTTGATTTATCAATTTGCTAATGAGACATCAATATTGTTTCATTTGACCCGAAAGATGAATTTTAGTATCGAGATAAACTCTTTAATGGAATGATACGCCTGGCAGTCGTTGTGTGATACCGTATCATAAAAAGACTTTTCGGAGTATAATATACGATGTCAACAAACGCCTTGTCTTCAAAAACAAATAGTGGATTAGACACAAATTCTTGTTGGCAGAATTGCTATAGAATGACAACAAGCGGCGCATTGAACACCTAAACAAAGTAACGTCCACAAACCCGTCTTCCCATGCCAATAAAACTATTGGTCTAGGTATCGTATTCTCCTGATAAACGTAACATGATCGAGATGTTATTCTATTTATTATTCATGGCCATAGCGCCGTTTTGTTGAAGCACTGTAATCATGTTGACATAATTATCCGATAGTGTTGTCGTTTTCCAAACATCTTAAAAACAAACATGGTAAACAATCGCCGATTGCTTTTAAGTAATCAGCTGAAAGATATTGTGTTTGCTGGTTTGCTTTTTTACGTCTTGATGAATGTTGTCAACGACATTTGTAAAGTTCACACCATACCGATTATTATTTTTATTAATCCCCAAGCTATGTACCTTTATATTTAAAAGATGGTTCTGGAAGACACGATTCTATGACTTATGGATGTCGTAGACCATACAGCTTTTCAAAACGTATTGCTCTTCTTATCATCACAACAATCATTAACTTGTTATTCAATGTAGTGACATAATTAGTGCGTGAACCCCTTAGTGGCATACATAACTGGTTATAAAATCTGTCTCCGGGGTGGGTATGGAATTATTGGAATAATCGGACCATCGGCTAATTTAAAGATGTCAAATGTAGTGATATAATTAGTGCGTGAACCCCTTAGTGACATACACAACTGGTAATAAAATCTGTCTCCGGGGTGGGTATGGAATTATTGGATTTATCGGACCATCGGCTAATTTAGATGTTATCACATAAACTTAATTTAAGTCATCTCAAAGCAATTATTGCTTTTCTGGTCCAATACCACTATGTTGTCCCTGACCTCGTATCTTCTGTTATGATCGATAAAAGTACAGTCAGATACATTTCTGAGCACTAAGTATGTGAAACGAAATCTCCTCGCTAGAATGACCTTTGGCTTTATTTCCGAACATCAGAAGTGTAGTCTATCTAGACCTCCTAATGATTATAATGATACTTCAGTCTTTCCAAAGGTAACTGTTATTTAAGCTAATAAACAGAACCGAATCTACTAAAAAACAATCATGGTTTGTGTATGGTATTTATACTTCAAGTATGTGCCATCTTAACTATTCGACACCTTCTGTGGAAAAGATTTTGTTTTAAAACACGAAGCTAAAGTAAATCTTGATAAAAATATAAAATATTTAATGTTGCTATAATGTCACATGTAAATACTCGTAAATCTATCAATACCTTTGTATCAAAGTCTGTGTGAAAAAAGTAAAGCAATTTAAACAAAAGCCTGGGAAGTCGTAACTCTCAGACCACGAAGCTTGAAATAAAAAGGGGATACTTTCTATATTGACTTCCTTTGTTGTACGTATTTAAATCATTTTAATCAGATGGTTTGTTCAGTACAAAATAATGGTAGAAAAAAATGTCTTTGACTTTTTTCGATCAATGCTTAAACATTGGCTTTGAAGGTATTGCTATTGATTCTTGCGTAATTAGTTGCACAAAAGTTCATAACATAGTTTTATTGCCGCAACTAAGGGCATCAACATTTGAATCAACTCTAGCAATCTCCTTGGAATGAATATAATAAACACGTTGCGAATGGCAATCGCGCACGTAACAAAATTGGACGTTGAGACTTTTGTTTATTAAAGCTGTCGTGTATTTGGTGTGAATATGCACATTAAAGACAACTGAATTACAATGCTAATGACATTTTTATCATGTAATTGCAGGAACTTTCAGATGAATGTTTCGATGCCTTTGCTGTGGTGTATTCTATAACAGACAGGCAAAGTTATCAGACTGCTGTCGACCATTTATACAATATTCGTCACGAACTCTCAATAAAAGAGAAACCTACCATTCTCATCGCAAATAAAATCGACCTTGTAAGGAAACGAAAAGTAACGAAAGAAGGTAAGAATAATTCCTTTATCTACGTCTTACAGTTACAGACACTTGAATTAGACTGTCAACGCGAATAGCTGGTTTTTGTTCGTAATGAAGACCGATTTCTGACCACGGTGAATACGTTTCTGTCTAAATATACAATTATGTCTCGAGAAAAGAGTTGAATTAAGCTTTATAATAGGAATAATCTATATGATGTCTGCATTGCAAAATTACATCATTTCAATAGATAAATGAAATACTATCTACCATAGTTGGAGAGGAATTTTGTCTCAATTAAAGGTTTTCTGCTGATAATACGCCTTTGGTCCAGACACAGAGTATTGACGAATTGAAAATAGTCATAAAGACAGAACATATTTCTTAGTTCATGTTACACTACTACAAATTATTATAAGAATTATTCTCACAAGCAACAAAATGCTGCGACGGACACCCTTTACACCATTTTAGAATACATTTTGTAATTAGTAACGTGATTAAAATTAATTGGTATATCGCTGTTGTAAAAGCTCGCTTCAATGTTTTCAGACTGATTTTAAAAGATATTGACCGAATTATGCATGTAAATCAATAATTGATTATACTAAATGTAATTATAAATATTCAAAAGTTGACACAATAGATCTTGCAGCATAGAAAGTGAATAATGGTAATACATTTCAACCACTAAACTGAATGGGGAAACCACGAAAACTATCAATCACAACAAAACTCTATTGAAAGGAAAACAAACAGACAATCAACGGAAGCCTTCATTGAATATACATAAAATCTTCTCCGCGATGTCATGCAGACATATTAATATAAACTTCAGCTCTTAAAGAAGATTTGATCTTTGTATGCATAATTAAAAGCCTTTTGTTTAAATGTAAGAAAACATTTAGTGAAGTCATTGTTTTATCAGCCATAAAAAAAGAATAGTTTCATTTGTTATATGTTTCTGCGCCATTTGGGCCTGCAGGAAATTGTTTACACAAGCTACAAACGATTGTTAACATTTACCACAGGAATCTTGTGTTTGCATCAAGCACAGCAACATAAAAGAAAACGTAAATCATAAAGAGAAAATAGGACAATATTGGTTTGTCTGAAATGTCAGTCAGTTCCAATCCATCAGTTCATGCAGATTAAAATAATTTGGGACCCAAGGCACGAATCAAATTCTATTAGAGTGTGATTTTTGTAGCTGTATTTCATTTTCTCAGAAAGACTGGCTGATAATCTTTGCATCTGACAAAGCTTGTACACTTTAAGCTACAACGACTTCATAAATTGCTTCTCTTGGGTTAAATGTTGCATCAACAACCATGTTCATTTCGAGAACGTCAGCTTTAACGGCGGAAAGTCCAACCACCGACTTTCCTTGAGCTACCTTTATAGCTTTCCTCACATTTTAACTTTATTTGGGCACGGGTAGGGTTTGAATTAACAACGATGAAGGACTTGTGATTACTAGTCACTAGTCAGAGATCATAAGCACTCGACCAAAGAGGCCCCTGATTATTGTGATTCGGGTATATCCATCCGTTGTTTATTTATACAAAAAATGTACTTTCAAGTTTAACATTGTACACGACATGGGTTTAAGACTTCACGTTCTGTTTTCTGATTGTTTATTGATGTGCTTGACAAAACGTACTTTGAGTAATTAAGATTGTTCTGAACATCAAAAAAAGTATTGCACTTTGCCATTATAAGATCAAATGGGCTTATCGAAAATCAGATAATCGTATCCAAAGCATAATTACATTCAGGCACATTTGGATACGGTTATTTTTGTGTACACTAGCCCTCAGTGAAACATATATCTTAACCATACCATTGACCTGTATTTAAATGTTTATATCTTGTATAACACTAACAACGACTATAATACCGATATAGTAGAATCTGGTTACATTGTGGCGCTTTTTCACGGTTGACCGTCAACTCTTAGTGACAAAACATACAATCTAATAAACATTAATGTGTGTTCAAAAATATTTCTTTTGCCATGAAATGCTTACTTAAATTTTCTTTTCTTTTTTTGGTTGTCAAAATCGCATGTATATCCTTGTGAGCGTTGTATTCTGACTTCTTTGGCTTATGTTTTGTTTCAACTTTTCAGAAGCTAGATCAGTAGCCAAACAGTACGACAGTAAATATACAGAAACATCGGCTGCACTCAACCATCACGTTGATGAGTTGCTGGTTGGCATTCTTAGTCAAATTCGGCTCACGCATACTCCAGATCTGCAGATGGAGAGACCAGACTTTGCTGTAAAGTCGAGCGCGAAGCTCGGTAAATGCACCTTACCTGGACCTAAACGACTGTTGAACTTTATCTTCAAAAAGAATCACTACAAAGCATCGACGCATGAATGTGAAAATTTGTTCACTCGCTGACGTGTTTATAGTGTTTTTGTGGTATCCGTAAAATTCATCAACACTTTGTTTCGCCGGCTCATAGGTTGTGATGGAGTTCTTTCTAATACATATTACTTTTTCTCATTTTTGTAATAATGGTTGTACGTTTCTATATCTATAAACTATTTATACATGACTCTTCACATATTCGATGAATTCATGAATTCTTTTCTTATAACCTTTTGATGTATTGTTATTATTATTATGTGTGTGTTGCAATTTTTGGTGCATTCATGACCAAAGGGGATACTATTTTTTATCATTATTCATTATACTTTATGATTATAATTATTACACATCTTGTTACATTCTATTAAATGTATGAATTCATTGTTATTGTATCAAGTTTCTTTACAAAAGTCTCAAGCATACTTTTTTATTTTATTAAATGTAAACATGAGAGACAGCCTACACCTAAACCTATGAACAAATGCCATCCTTTGGAAAGACAAAATTTGGTCTTTATAGACAGGTGGTCCGTAATCGGGGGTCATTTTGCTCTAAATAATTATAGTTTTTAAAAGAATGGTCTTCATTCGGAGGTGTCCGCTTACACATGTTTGACTGTGCACAAGTTATGAATATTTAGTTATTTCATCTACAGTCATTCATTTCGTGTTTTAGAACATCCCATATCCTTGTTTACCGGATGTTCTTTAAAGAATCAATGTGACTGTATGCTATATGTCGTCGTTGCGGAGTCAATAGGTCGTAGTAAGCATTTATACCCTTTTACAGGAGACAGATTTTTCTACAAATTATCGCATCTCACATATAGATTGAACATGCTCTGCTCGCCAAAACATCTTACCTTTATCTAGTCCGTCTATTTCGTAAAAAAAATATTCAGACGTTTAAATAGACATTTAAGAAACATTTGTCCGATTTCAACAGTCAAAATATCGTAACTCGAATAACGCGTTTTAGTATTAATGTCATACCCTTTAGAATACGGAAACATGTCACATGCGATCTATTTTCAAATTGGTGCAGATATACGATCGTTGTAAGGAACTATGAATTATGTATTATGTTTCCCTCTGGATAAAAAAAAATGTTTTTAAAAAAATCGGAGTTACCTGGTTTTGACTCAGCAACGACGATACTGTGAAAGTATCTTTGTTTCAAAAATTAAGAAAATACCATTGAAAAGCTAAATAATTCAACTTCCAGAATAGAACAAGATTGGCATATTTCATTTTGTTGCAAGCGCTCCAACAACAGCATAAGCGACTGGTGTTCATATGAATTGAAAAAGCATGCATAAAATCACTTGCATTTGGTCACACACTAAAAACTTCTGAATACCGATAACCGAATTTTTCTACCAGTACAATGGATGTTCGGTATATTCAGGGGTTTGTTTGTAAAATATTACACAACATTTCTACGTGCAAGAGACATGCTTTAAAGATAATGAACATCCGCTGTATACGCCAGCAACAAAACTTGTTGACAGCATGATTTTTGACTGAATAAAACACAAACAATGATCAACAAAACCACCAAGGTTCTTTTTCTCCAATCAAATGACCGACTTATATTCCCCCTCGTCTGATGCACCATTAACTGTTGGCGTGAAATGCGGTTCAGAGACCATGTGGGTCAAAAACAACAAATTTTACGAACAATAATTGAAACCACTATAAAGGCAGATCATGCATGCAATTGTTAAAACAAGTCCACGTCGCTTGTATATATAACTGTGTGGGGGAAATAGATAAACTGAAAGAGAAACCACGGACAAATACTAATCACTTGGTTGAAAATAGTAAGAATATTGGAAGATAGATATAGAGATATATTGGTAGGCGTCAAACATATCAATATTAATCGAACTGCTATTAATATTGTATGCGAGCTACCATATATCATCAGCGGGTACCTCATTATTTGTTTGGCTGTCATGATGACGTGCCTTATGCGTGCTGAATAACTTTTATCCACCATAATCTGTCTTTGTGGTAAAACTGACATACAACCAGACACATATCAATTAAGTACTGTGTATGTACAAGTAATACAAATAAAAACATAACAACAAAGTAGTACAACCATCAATCATTTTATGCATACAATGGTTGCAGAGATTGATAGAGATCGTGTCTCAGCATATGAATGGAGAATCTGTCTCACCTGTTTTGCTTTCAATCGACCATTATCTACAATCATAATAACATTTTATGTAAGTTGTATAACTACAAAAAATGATTCTCACAAAATAGTATATGGTTAACATATTATCTCATTTGTTATTGATATTAATCATGAATGCTTTGCATAAGTTTCGTAATAAAACATCAAAGCTACGCACAATAGACGATTATATTTTTGCAATGCCTCTTTGCAATATCATTGTCAATAGGATAGTGCTTCAGGGTGTAATCTTTCATTAACTAGCGTAAACAAAACATTTATCTTAATATCGTATTAACAACGTGATTATGATATAGTAGTTGTTTATCATCATATTTCCAAGCTGTTTGTAAGTTTGTAAATTCATCTTCTCGCTGTTTTTAACAATGTTGTGTGTTGTTGTTATTGTCGTCTTGTGATCTTGTTGTGTGCATCCATAAAAAACAAAACATCAGAACTATACAAAGCAAGCATGTCATCTTTAATAATAAAAACAAGGAGCAAATAATGAGTATTAATTTGAACCTGTGGTTTCTGAATGTTTGAATCAATTCAAAAGCAGGGCAAAAGCAGAAATTCTACTGCAATAAAACTAATAAACAATACAATATTTTTTTCTTCTCCGCTGCCGTAGCAGATCGAATTAATGGGTGTTTTATACTTTCGAGGAAAAAACACAAATATTATATTCCTGTTTCTATTTTATTCTGTGTCTCAAAAAGCAATAAATTGTGGGAAATTTATAATCGTAAATCCGTTTATGTTGTAAGAGGAAAATATAATAATGTCGTAATGTTACCAAAATGGTATTGAAAGACTTTTTTACAATAGCTTTATGGCTCTTGCATAGAATAAGTAAAGTTTTATTCCAATTTTATATGCTGTCGAGACAAAATAATTTTTGTTACTTGATTTAATGCACAAACCCCAAAGCACTCGTGTGATTAATTTTTGGAACATGCAGAAAACATAAAGTTTTTTTTTTAACAGAACAAAACTTTATTCTCTCAGGTATGTAACATCCAGTATGAGGAAATGCTACTAGTCTTGATATTAGTGTTGTCGTTTCCTAGTTCTTGTGGAGGCATACTTATAATGACATAATGACCCTCATTGGTTCAGCAATTTTAGACCATGACTAGTAATTACTGGTCCGTCATTGCTGAGATTTCGAATTCCTATCCGTGGCCAAATTTCACGTGTGAGAAATCCGTCCATATAGCTTACGACCGACAGATCGATGGTTCAACCATGGTGTATGCCGAGGGCCATTCTTCATCGTTAAAAATAGAAAAGTCGCTTAACGATCCTGCCTGTTCGTGCTTCGTGAAACCCCATAGAGAGAAATAAATGTGACAATGCATTTCATTAAATATGTTATTGATATTTGATTGGACAAGGACATTTAGATTTGGATACCCTCCTTTAGATAATTACATTTCTCAAAATTATTAATAAATTATAATAAAATTATTATAACATGTAATTAATTGATTTGAAGATTACAGGTTTCTAAAATTGCATCATGGTCAGGGTGTGAACGGTCATTAAATTAACAATACGTTTAATTGGTTATTTCGGTAAAAAACGTAAGGACAATACTAGTACATATAGTATGCTTTCAGTTCATTGTCACCACCTTTAAGTTAACAAAAAAAACCGGCAAAATCTTATAATCTATAGGGACAACTATCCGCTTTGATATGTGCTCAAAAATAAACCAGAAAGAAAATGTTGTTAGAATCACGGAACGGTAAAGAAGTTGTTTTCAGATTAGCCATTTCAGCGACCCAGCACTGTTTGACGAGCACAGACTAGGCAACTTGGACAGAGGAATACCAAGGAATAGCCGGATACCTGACGTGGAAGCAGATGTGGATTAGCCATTCGCAAACCACCTTCTGCATACCAGCATTGTATGACGAACACAGACTAGGCAACTCCAGAGGTAAACTTAGAAGGAATACCAAGGAATAGCCGGATACGTGACATTGAAGCAGATGTGGATTAGCCATTCGCAAACCACTTTCAGCATACCAGCATTGTATGGCGAACAGAGACTAGACATTCCAGAGGTAAACTTAGAAAGGAATACCATGGAATAGCCAGATACGTGACGTGGAAGCAGATGTGGAGGACAGTAACATGGTTATAAAATCTTGTAATTGAATGACCAGCAAAATTAAGCTGTTTTAGTAAGAATTGTGTTTAGCAAAGCATTTTTTTGCCAATCGTCATTCACACTTTAGCGGAAATAAAGATATTTATCAAAATGCAAGCCCAAGGCACAAAAGTGAACAAATCTTAACTAAGTTGTTGCATGCTTAGATTATTTTCTTATGTATACTCAGGACTGTGAATTTCAATAGATATTTTTCAATTTGTAGATTATTTGCAGAAATGTCCTTCGGATATCTCTTCACTACTGAAAGCCACACAATAATGTATTAGTATAACCACGTTGATGGAAACAAAACAATGCAAGCTATATTAGATAAGCGACGTATGATTATTAAAAACTATCCTCTTCTTATACGGATTGAGTATACCAAAATCCTTTTATAAAATATTTTCCAACCAAAAGTGCATTCACTCAGTCATGTTTTGCGACAAGAGCATACGAGTGTCGTCACTCATTGAAATGAAAATTGACTGTCGTTGCTTTTGTTGAAGCGAAAAAAAGAAAGATGAACTTACAATCCTTTTCCATTCAATGAATGAGACAGAGCACATTATGACGTCTACTTGAGTATAGTTGACACTCTAATTTTCAATCTGTATATCACAATGTCCTTGCTTTAGTTGTTCTTTACGCAGTCAGTCTGTTGGCAAGTGCATGTTTTGTGTTCAATTTGGTCGTTTTTGACATCGCAGTCATATACGCCATTTTCAATGGATCATGTACTGGAACAACGAGATGGACTATCTTCATCACAAGACTGTATCTTACGCATCTTCCCGTCTCCGGTAAACATAAAATGAGCTATCGTAGCATTACAAGTTTCCATTACTTTCTTTATTGACACTTATTATCGTATTTTCTAGGTAAATGTCGCAAGAAAATCATTTTGTCTCTACCAGTATTCTTGATTAGTATAAAGTGTTCATTTATTCTACGAGCACCAGACAGTTTATTGACACAAAATGTATTTTGATGAAGGCAGCACCAGAGATAAAATTAATATCCTAGGTCAGTCTTACTGCATAATTTTCACAAGTGAACATGCGTTGATCTATTCAAATGTGTTTTTTTGTTGTTTTTTTTAAACAAGAAAGTTGATAAATTTGCCAGGTATTTTCATAAACACCTGTCAAAATGTAAAACTAGAAAAAAAACGGAGACAATATTAGGAACTATGAAACGAAAAAAGGATGGTGAAAAGCAAAAACTGATTCTGAGAATATGAAACAAACCATGTCCTCATTGGTCACATCAAGGCACACAAAGGCGGAATAAAAGTATTAGACAGGATCTACACCGCTAATAAGTGTTGTTGTTTGTGATCACTATATTTATGCAATGATAGGCTACTATTATCGATACTGATCCTTTCCAGCACACACGATAGAAGTATGTAACAGTAACAGTGGCATGGTCTTTGAATTTATAAGCTAAAATGGTACTGATATGAGTAACGTTCTTAGTAATAAAATTTACTTACTTTTGAACCACCGAAGTAAAATGTTATTTAGTATGTTTTAAAGGAAAAATGACTAAATCAGTTTTTGTTATGTTTAAAACCGTACTATCAAACCATATCAAACACAATATTAGAAATAAATATTGTGATAGATGAGAATATTAAGTCTGGAAAAAAACACCCCAAAAATCCTACCTGACCCAAAATACTAGTACTTCCTTCCGAAAAGCCCATCAATCTAAAATCCACGAAATATAAATTATGGGATCATATAATAATGGCAGACAAAGCACAGTCTCCCGGAGAGTACCGCCTTGGTATAACATAGTATGGAAACTTTGATGTGTTTGCAAAATGTTCATATGAAGCTAGTTCTAGAGAAAGTGTAAATACTAATGTTCATTATTCCCAACCATATTGCTGTCGCGACAAAACAATCTTACACTTGATAAATTGCTCCTACGCTCTTCTAAGGATTAATTCTATTACAGAATTGTGGTAAACAAAGTTGTTTATGTCTGATCTCTGTGGTAGTTCTGTAACTTATACGTTTGATCTCGCGAAATGTCAGCATTTTTTTCAATATAATTCGGGCGTTCGAGAATTCGAGGACTTTTTCATTTATTCCGCATAAGTTCATAATTCTATGTTTCGGATATGCAAGGAGGATGTAATGAAATGTATACTTCTATTTCTGTAAGAACGACATTTTGCTGGACACAGGAATGATGTGTTGGCAAAATGTTGATAACGTTAAAGTAAAATATTGTTTAAACCTGTACTATGTAAATCGACCAAAACAATGCACATAGCTTCAAGCATATTTTCAGAATGTCTTCTGATTATTTAAAAAATAGCTTTACCACTAAAGCTTGCTTGAATAAAGCAATGAGTCAGATCCTTTTAATGAAAACTTATATTTGTAAATGAGGAACCAGTCTCTTGTATGCTTTGCCATCTGACAAACTAACAAAAAGTTAAATGAAAATAATTTGTGTAGTAGTTGTTGGAAACCTTACAATAGACATTATTGAATCATAAAGATCTATTTTATTTGTGTCGTTTGTCGTGCAAGAAAGTACAGAGTACAACACGCAAATAAGTTTTTATTACACGAACACAATTCTATTCTTTTGTTTGCTGATCGCTTTTAAACATGAACTGCCTACTTAAAAGAGTAAAGGTTTTGCTATTTACAAGGTAAAGCAAACGAAGCTGTAAATTACTGTTACCCAACATTAACTATGATGCAACGAAGAGTGGATTATTCTCAGTGAATCAATAGAAATAAATCTCGATGAAAAGTCAACCTTCGTGATCAAAGAGCGGTCTAAACATTTAAAAAATGATCTAACTAAAGTTGAACTTTAACAGATCAGTGGAAAAGCAGACCTTGAAAACTGCGTTTGTTATAATGAGGGATAAGGGGCTCTTAACTTGGATGTTGTCTCTACATAAAATTCTATATAACTAAATAACATGTGATAAGTTTAAAGTTTAAAGCTTTGAAAAAAATAATCTTCCATTTTTATACCTCTCCAATTTTTTTAGTGTAAAGCTGTTTTTGTACCCTTTCGTAATTGTTCAGTATAAAACTGTTCTTGTACTCGTGCCTAAATGTTAAGTTACTGCATAAACGTGCGTTTTACCCATTCTTAGTCGTTAAGTATCAAATGAACAGTTTTTATACCAATTCTTTTTTGTTCAGCATATTGTTAGTTCAAGTGACCCCCAAATCTAGTTTGTGCAAAACCAATATTGGAAACAGCCGAAAAAAACTGTTGGACACATGTATTTTGTCTGGTGGTCCTGGTGACTTCAATGACCATTGTACAAAAAGAAATAATTGAAGGTAAATGTTGTTCTTTGCTACCTCACAGTAACATACTGGTAGTATGGGTTGTCTATTTACCTTCAAGCTACTTACATATTTGTTTACGAACATAGCAAGGCAAACTTCAGATATGATTGGCCAGGGACTCAAAGGATCCGGTTCGATTAGTTGACTTTTTCTAGGATTGTCAATTTTTTGTAACCGCTTGCTTCTTTTAATTGTGTATTGCTACGGATCAGAAAAAAAAACTATTTTACGGGTGTCACTAAAAACAAGAATACGAGAAACAGTCGAAATAAGATTTAACGTTAATTTATATTCAATATTCCTCCCAACCCTTGTTTTGCTTGTTCTAGATATGACTAAATAATTTCACAAATTGTACAATATTAATTGTCGGGACGTTTCAAAAGGTCCCAAGAACATAAACAATAATCAATACTGCAATTGTAATAACAAGTTCTGCAAAAAAGAATTATTAAACACCCTTTAAAGGCGAATAGAAAACAGGCATGCAGAATGCTTGAACATTATTTATCACGCAGTTTTAATAGATTTTCAAATTTAATTTACGCAGTCTTGGCATTAAACTCTATGATTTCGTATTATTAATTTAAATTATACCTCATTCGGTGTTAGTCTGAATCGACACAGGAGTGAAAAAAAATCATACATGCGTACTAAATAATATGCCTAGAAACAGACCATTACGAGGCGGTTCTCTCTGGGAGGCTGTGCTTTGTTTTCGCCCTGTGCAGCATTTTGAGGAACGTGAGATGTTTATTATTTCTAGAAGACTGATTCAGTACTGATTCATATAGCGTCTTCATTTCGGTTACGACTACATTCTTATGACGGGCCATTTTTATGTTCGTCTACACCTCTTACCTAATTGTTTAGCACAAATTATGATCTGCACATCGAGATTTTTTTATACATAAAAAGAATTTCATGTACAAAATGATTTTCCCATTATTTTTGTTTTTGGGTTTATATAATTGATCGACTTGAATCGAGTTGGAAAATGATGTAATATGTTCCACTTAGAAGCGTGGGTGTATTTTCATCTTACCTGACATCTTACATCAATACAGATGAGATCCTCATGTTTCAGGTCATAGGGTTACAGATAGATAATCCTTCACTCAACAATGATTACGTATTCGTTTCGAATTATTATAGTAATGGCATAACCTGACTTTGCGATGGAACGAAATTCATAAAACTATACGAATCTGTTCGCATACGATTACGCTTTAATATCACAAAAGACCATTTTATCAGTGTTAGGGGACGATTTAGTGCTGTCTGGATGAAGACTGACAAGTAAAGAACATGCGATACGGCAGCTATGATGATCTAACAAAATTCAATATTCAAAACTATTTACGATGCATACGGACAGATTAATGAATGTAAGAACTGAAATATACCTTACGTACTTGCATGCATTTAACCATTTTATAGTCGTAAAGAAATACAGAAACTTTATAGTTTTGTTTCGGCAGCATTGAACGTACTGAATTAGAAATTGTTTCAAGACAGGGAGTATACTAAATTAGGACACAATTTATATTAAACTCGTATTAAAGTTTTACCTCATCCCCTTTTTTATTGTACGTCAGGCAGTTCTAAGGTGACATCCCAGGATATTTGTGTTGTGTTCACTTGACCGACTGTGTTCCCCTAACAAAAGAAGTATAAGTCCTGCTGATTGGTTTGTTAGGTTATTTTTTGGATTTTCCGGTGAGTCTCTTGTTCCTTTTTGTTTATCTTTTATCTTTGTGCTTTCCAGTGTTAAATGTTACGCGTCTTCTAATACTCTTGCCAAACCTTTTTGTTCTGTCTAACGTTATATCCGCGATATTTCATTTCATTATCTAGAAATCTTTACTCAATTTCTTACACATAATTGTTAAGATTGAATTGTTCGTAATTTTCAAGATTCTTTCTTCATACGGCTTCCTTTGATTAGATGTCATCTTGTATTTTCTTTTATTCGCTCGACATTTTTTCTTTCTTATTCTAAATTGCTATCCGTTGACATAGATGAAAACACCTTAGCAGATACGAAAAGACAATGAATTGTGTTGAATATTGGATTTATCTATTCTTTAATTTCCGGAGAATCATTTTTATTTAATGGAACATCGCAAAGGCTATGACAAAATGGCGTACGGGAAATGCATGTTTGGGTTATTTCCTGCAATACATTCTATGGTCATCTGATAAGTAGGAAATAGTTTGAGTCAGGTAAAAGACACCATCGACTATTAAGGTTGAAATTAGCTTTGCTACATTTTCATAATTACAATATATTGACACATTAACGCACATAAACATTAGATATAGCCACTTAAGTGTCATTCTCCCAGTGTTTATTATATGTTTTATTTCAGTCTAGAGTAAAGACCTATTAATTAAGTCACAAATATGACATACTTTTTATTGGGTTTATTATTCTTTCAAAATCCTTCCAATCAGTGACGGTTTCGGTTAATAGCTGTTCATATATAGCTAATGCTAAAATGTTATTCTCCTATTCCGACAATAAATATAATTTGAACTTGTCACCTATCGGTAGGAAAATGATTTTTATTACATTTTTCAGTACAATGTTACTGTCACGTGGCATTAGAACGAGACGCAGAATAATGATGACTTTGGATAAACTATCTTAAAATCAATGGTAACGGAGGAACGTGTGTCTCGAACAGTTACGTCACCATCACAAAAGGTCAACAACCTACTGTTGGTCTAAGTTAACAGGTTTTTAAATGATGTTTAAAAAAGCTGGAGGAAATATGATGTATAAACGATTGTTTTATGGTACGTTTAACGTAGATATCAAAATACATTGCTGGTGGATTTCTCGCATTTACAGCCAGTATCATTTTGCAACCTTTCGAGACTTTAGAAGTCGGGAGACCGCAGGTGTGCACATTCCTCGCCTGGACGTAACATTCCTCGACTTTTTTTTGTTTCTGGTGACAAAGAGCGACAGAGATCGGAGATGATATTTAATGATGATTGACATGGCAAATTAATTCATACATGTTGTTAATTGTAAATTGTATCTTTCGATTATGCTTGCCATGTAGTTGTACATTTAATGTTGAAATCTATCTATCTATAGCTGCTATATCACGTAGGCTTCCCGAGACTTACCCCTGTCTGTTTGTGCGATTAAGCGAACACAGGAGATCTCAATTCATTTTACCACAGTGAATACAAGCATGCTAAATCCTTGAGACGCAGTTTTGTTTTTAAGTTGAAGCAAATGATGAAATTTCACCAGATGCTCTCTAAAACCTATAGGTTGATAATCGTATAACAGCAAGTGCTGGTCATAAATCTTTGTAATACATTTTACCGACAGCACGTACGTCCGTAAAACACCAACCATGAATAATGGAACGCACGGTTATTTTCTAGGTGTTTCTGTTGTTCTATTATGTATGTTAGTTGAATGGCAACACCGTCGTTGAACTTCTATTCACAACGACATGACATTTAGAAGACGATTATGTTGCGTTTCAAGTTTTAGTTCACTTTCAGTTAGCTTGCAGTCTTGCAACAAGATAGCACCGTTATTTTACCAATGGACCTATAAGACGTATTGATGTCCTTTCTGCTGATAATTATCCGAATTTAAAAGCATTACATTGTGCAAAATTAATAACATTTGTATTCAAATAGACTTGTATGACTCGACATGTAAGGGGACGTTTAAGTAAAGAATTTGATAGCATGACATTGTGCAAAATTCATAACATCTGTATTCAAATAGACTTGTATGTCTCGACATGTAAGGGGACGTTTAAGTAAAGCAAGGCTTTATTTACACCGAAATATTTCGTATTTAACGACGTTAAACAGTGTTTAGATTGTCCGGTTTACCGCTATGGGAATGTTTGCTATGTTGGTATGTCTTGAAAATTTGTCGTTTTATGGCCTGTTTTTACGGGTAATGTCATTATATCTCCTTTACTTCATTTAGTATTTAACTACGTCTAATGAACGTAAAGAATAACTTCCATTATATGATCATTATAGTTTTTTCTCTATGAAAATGTATATTTTCTAGGCACTGCTTGTTTTATGTTTATTTTTGGATTATGTTTAATAAATATCTTCTATACTTTGGAGGCAACTTCTGTGTATGATTAACATATTCGTCGTAGTTTCGTAGATGGCTTTTGCCGTTTGACACTTCAAAATATGCCTGACCCAGTCCCCTTAAACGAAATGTACAAGAAAAGTATAATTACTTTACAAAACGTTCTCTCAATACACAACACGCGGCATCTTTTCTGTCTTCCACATGTCAGTCAGTTTTGAAGTGTACAAATTAATGTCTGGTAGCTTGTAACTACATGTTACTGAGTTTAATTTCATTAGAAGTACTGGCAATAGGTTCATGCAACAACATTTGATGGAAAATTTTCAGTAAAGTACCTAGTATACGTTCCCCAGTTATAACTTGGTGTTTTAATGGCATGGGATACCATGCTGGACGAAACACCATTAATATAGTTCTGATAATTTGTAGTTACAATGAGTAGTACTGATTAATCTTTGACAATTATTAGCTTTTGTACGCATTCATAGACTTTGAAACGCATAAGTTTACTTTCGTGTCTTCAACCTTTGTGATGCATGCATGTCAATAACTACATGGACACTCCCTTGTCTTGGGCGTTAGCATTATGACCTCGTTCCAAGGTATAAAGTCATCCGAAAGGCTGAATTTTCCTCTATTTTTTATGTTCCTATGTCTCCGATGGGCTACCGGATGTTGGGCAGTAGTAATGCCCTATCTAGTGCCCAACCTTATTCATGTACACAATCTGGTATGCTCATTTGGTAATAGATTGTATGTGTTCTCATACCGCATTGTATCGTGTTCCAAAACAATTTTACAATTTTGCGTGACAATTCTTGTGTGGAACTTATTAATTAAAAGATAATACAATGTAATAGCAGAAACACTATCTTGCAATTGTAGAAAGTATATCTTTGTTATTGAAGGTACAAACCCCACATTGGATAATCGAACATCTTAAAGTGTTGGTTCTGAATCTTTCTTAATGTCAACTGAGGGCCTCGTGAAAGCTCTTTCAAGAACATTCATGAATAATAGAACACACGGAAATGATCCTTGTGGCGATTTTGTTTAACTGATATTTTCTAGTGAGAAGGTGTGTCCTGTCGATGAAATGCTGTTCGCCATTTGCGAAGAACTGTATTCTGATACAATGAGGACAAACGGTTTGATTTTTCTATCAAACGTGGCAACTTCAACTCCAGATGTTAAATTGATATCTGATCATGATACTTAAATTACTAACAACTTTAGTAAAGAGAACGGAAACTCTCTATTGTGAACGATATTTAATTATACATGTAGAAGTAAAGTTGAAATATATTTGCAGGTTGACCAACAGAAATATCTGTTCATGGTATTGTAATAATAAAGCCAATCGCATTTCGTCGGACAGTATTTCTACCCTAGAAATTGTCAAGGTAATGACTGTATTAATTGATGAAAAAACATGTCTTACAACAGAATATATCAAGAATAACACAAAAAAGAATTAAAATAAACCCTTGTCTATATTGTAATTGCATTGTTTTGTATCGTGTTCAAGACACGCAACTTGCAACATTATCATGATCTTTTCTTTTACAGCCAAAATGCATGCGTTAAACAGAAATATCATACAGAGGACACAATATAATTATAGGTTGACGCATTGTCTAAATGTCGTCAGTTCTATTGACACAAGAAGCTTCGCCATACGTCGATATTAATTTTGCTTTTATACCAATTTTAAAAATCCTAATTTTTCAGGCGTGTCATTCCATGCCATTACACAATGTTCAAGCGATCTTGGGTCTCAGGCATGATCGATATTTGTCCTGAATGTTACCGGTATACTCATTTCCCTTGTAACATCGACAACTGCTTCATGTAACAAAGTTAATTGGACAATTTACGCCGCAATTAGGACTTAATGTGTCGACTGCTGTCGGTATTATGGTTATTTACCGTACGTCACTGATCATGTAATCAATCTTGTGAGTGCGCTGAAGGCGTGAAAAGTACATTATTGCAGTATTTCTTAATTCCATATATCATGCTTTTAGATCACGGAACTGTCAAATAATTGAACTTAACATACAGAAAGTATGTAACAAAACTAAAACCTTTTTTTCCTTTGGAATTTGAATGAAACTATTTGGCAAGTTCATGAAAGCATCATATAACACACAACTCCAAAATGTCATGTTCATTGTTTGTCATTTGAAGTCTACTAGGGCGTTGTTGACAGTAGTGTCAGTTCAAATTGTAACACCTAGTGCTATGTGGTGGTCACATATTCCGCCAAGGAGACTGACGCCTTCGCCAGAAGCCGTGAAATAAAAGAGCTGGAAATATCGGCATTATACAGATTATACACGTGGAAAAGGAAACGTGGTTTAGTTTTGAACATGTTTTGAAATCTAAATACTGTGAAATCATTAATTGTCGTTGGGATCAATTTTCGTGGTTTTTATTAAATTGGCTATTTCGTGGGTACATAAATCGTGGATTTTGATTTTTGAAAAGAAATGCCTTATCTCCGCTTTGAATTCGTGGAGATTTGATTTCGTGCATGAGCCGACCCACACGAAATCCACGGAATTAAATCCCCAACGAAAATGTATGATTCTACAGTAAGACCTCATATTCTCATAAAAAGACAAGTCAATAATCGAAATTATATAATAAAACTATTCAGGCATGTAACATCACATGTGATACTCATAGTATGACGTATAAGGTTCAGATCGTCAGGCTTATTCTCGAAATAGCAGGAGTTATTCTAAACCAAAATAGATCAGTGCATGGTTTACGAGGTGAGGGCGATGGGCTGTCTGGTCACGTGTTCTGTGTTGTGCACGTTTACTCTATGTAAGAACCATGAAAAGATATATAGAATTATTATGCGGTTATCAAAATGAGTTATTTTCATATTCATGATTTTATGTAAAGAAATGTTATTAAATATGTACACATCGATACTAAGTCGGCAAATGATACTCTTCGAGAAATTTTTACTTAACACGGACAGTGATAGTCTCGTTAGTACAGATTCGAACAACAGAACTGCTATCTATCGTGTCCCAGAACGTTTGAAAATACTTTTAGTTCGTAACACCTTAACTCAGATCACAAACAAATACATGTATGGATAATAAAGGGGTTCCTAAACAAAAAGCACATACAAAAAATCCAAAATCCTCCAACCAATATTTCACCAATATAGAATCAATAAAAAATGAAGGATAAAACATTGTGGAACAATTGTCAAGCTACATCAACGCAAAAGCCTTTCAAGCTATAGAACAATCTAATTTAATAATCTTATGTTAAATAATTCACTCGCCTATTTGAGTTTAAAGAAAAATACTTTTCATGATTTCAAGAAAAATGTATACATTTTAGTCCTCAAAGGCACAAAGTCGATATTCTTTTTAAAGTGTATACAGCTGTTAGTGACAAGAAATATCTAATGAATTTAGAAGTGTTAACATATATTGCTTTCATACTCGTTTGATCATGTATTCAATTGAGCTTTTACATTAAAAGTCCCATTAGGTTTTTGGATTTTAAAATTAAAGTACATGTAGCTTTTCTTCTACCTAGAAATATGTCTTATTGTTGAAATTGACTTTCACTTTCAATAAAACAATCCGAAATTTCCTTTTTTAATCTTGAGGTACATATAGAAATATAGCACGGTATTTTTTTTCAATGATATTGCAAAAAAAATAAGAAAAAGCATCTGACAACATTTTACGAGATGTGGCTAAAGAAAGGCATTTTGTAAACATTGTTTTGGAGCAAATAAAATATATTTCTTATATTTTTACAATAATTTTATCTATCATTCTGTTTTACTAAATTCAAAAAGCTAATGGGCCTTTAAACCGTTTCTGTAATCTAATGGACATGATTGTTTCAAGTCATCGAATAAAGTGTTCCTAACATTTTATTATACTGTTTGGCGATTCAAGCAGCGTTTGCTGAATTGAAACATGCCCCACTCGTTTAAAAAATATATATATGAACAACAATATACCTTGAAAAGGAGAATGAACTATGCCTGATTAACATTGATTGACGTTTGTTTTTGTTTATTTTTAATATCAAAATTACCTCCTTTTCATTTCGATTTATAGTCGCTTATCAAAATGTTAATGTTTATTATTTACATTTAGGTACTTGGGTATGATTCTTATCACATTTATACAATTATGATGCCAATAATACAACTGTCAGATATATTTATTTATACACTTTAAGATACTGATTGTCACAGTTTATACAACACCATAACATTACACTTCTTCTTAACTATTATTACAAATAGAAATTAAAGATTTCTTTGATGTGTGTTATTTTTCTTTTTTGAAAATGCAATAATAGTGCTACTCTCAAACAAATCCATAATTTTTAAAAATCATTATTGCGTTGCGCCACAGCGCAACGCATGTTTGGGGTCATGTAACTGGAAGCCACTGGTGAAGTAGTAGTGAACAGTGTTGGTGGTAGTGAATAGATTTGTGTAACAAAGTGATATAATGTAGACGTGAAATTATTCAGATATAGATCGACACGTAATGCCATCTCGTGTTATTAATTGCAATGCTATTGCTAAACTTTATATACTGATTTTACATTTATGGATTTCGAACTCTAATGGAAATTCTATATTTAGAATAATTTAATGAAATTTGCCTTATTCCGAATGACGTCATTTATTGCCAGTGGTGCAGCAGTCAGATGCTCGCTTATGAATTGAGAGGTTCTGGGTTCAAACCTCAGTAGGAGCCTATTTATTTTTATTTTTTTTGGGGTATTTTTTCTTGATAGAACATTTTTTCTCAATGAACTAGCTAAGATATCAAAGGGAAAGTATGCTTGTGTTTAAAGAAAGGAATAAACGTACAAGATAGTTTAAAGCAATTAAAAAGAAAACCTGATCATTCAAACTGTTACGGTCGAAAATCAACTAAATGAAAGTGCTGTATATTTTCGCATCTTGTTTTTATATCTTTGAAGATGTTTTTGAAAAAAGTCTTATAGAATGCACACACACACAGGGTCACAGATTATAGTTGTTTGAACAAAAGCAATTTTTGCTTCTGTGAAAACGGCAGCCTGTTTTATTTCTGGTCGTTTATCGATGTGTAAACTTCATACCTCATAACACATTGAATAAGGTCCGAAGGGCTTTATGTGAAATGTATGTTATGAGTTATGGTAAACGACCAATAAATCTTCGTGGCAGAAACTACAAGACCAACTTGCAGATTTAATATATAGCATCGCATAACGGTCGTATGCAAAATATGTATAATATAAATCATGTCCAGAAGATACCTTAGTACCTATTTCCATTACTTACATAAGAAAACTCATCCTAACCTATTTCGGAACTTCACTACTTCCGTTCGGCTTCGATTCCCTTTTTGGGCAACGCTATTTTTTTTCAACTTCTATACTAGTTTTACTCTATTGCAATTCATTTTCTTGTTATATTCACGTACTAAATAAACCAACAATGTCGTCCCGTTCAACACGTTTAAGTATTAGATCTTTCCTGGCGTTGAAAATCGTCTTACTTTCGATTAATTTGTCACGTAACCGATCGATTACAGAGGAAAATAAAACTTCTCCAGGAGGTGATGGTATTTAAGCAAGCAATATATACGAGAACAATTCCAGACAAAACAATTATGTGGCCGTAATGATCATAGACAAAGAGTCAAATGAAAATAATTAATGCCTTGCTTATAGGAGACAATAGTCTGTACTCGACTGGTTGACCATATACAGTTATTTCATGGGCATTTGGTGGTGGAACAATTGGTTAATATAATATGAATTCTTACCACCATAAAAGATACATGTATTAACATTTAAAAACAAGTGAATAATCATTTGCATTAAACATACGAATAAAGAAACAATACAACAGAAGAAAAGAACATCGATTTAGGACATACCGCAAATGCATATTAACTACAATCCTTATAGAGACGGTATGTCCAAAAGGTTTAGCAATTAATCGTTTTATAGATTTTCTAAATGTCGAATAAAAGATCAATCGAACTGTTAGTGAAGGCAAATGCATCACAAAATATATGAGATGACTTTAGTGGATTTCAAAGAATTACCAGAATAATCCGATACGCGACATTTGTTTTTAGAGATAATATATAGCTACATACAATTGAAAATATCCCGAAGACAATGCAGCCGTGTTTAACGACATAGAATGTAACGTATAAAACATACAATCGTCATCCAATACGTGCATTGGCATTCTTACACAATCTTATCAGATAAATAACTTGAAATTACATATTAACATCGAATGCATTTGATTAAACTTGTCCGTTAATTGAATTTACAAACTCGCTGTTTCTTCATTAATCAAGAAAAGTCCCAAAAGAAGTCTACTAAGTGTTATGTATATCTCTCATCTAATGACGTAATGCTTCGCAGATTTATTTGTCGCATCATCGTGTTCAATTAAAAGTTAATCAAACTATTTCTACAGAAGTATCTCGGAATCCATGAGAACAGCAAACATATTACTTAGTCTTTTTTTAGAACAAATGGATATTAGGTTTTATTCCATATTAACCTTGTAGAATAGATAGCAGACGAAATTAAATTTACTCACGTAAAGTTATTTCCTTTTAGAATACGTTTCTATTATTTATCTTTTCTATATGAAAAAAAACGTGAGAAAGGATTTCATTAAAATCTAGATTTAAGTCTGATCTTTCTATTTTATTCTGCAAATTCCAATAAAGACAAGCATGTGCCTATATAATATAAAGATAAGAAAGAGATTCCTAATAACCACATATACAAAATCCCACCTAACCCAAAAATATCTTCCCCAAAACTCACCTAATACAGAAGCCAATACGTAAAATAGGTAGACAAAATGTAATATTTTTATGTTATTTGTTTAATGAAAATTAGACAATGTTTTGTTACACTGAATATCATGTATTGAATATTTTAAAACATATAGCAGTGTTTTACTTTTTCCAGTTGGCTCATATGAACTAACATCCTAATGATTTAGTGGCTTTGATGTTATGAAGATAATTGGAAAGGGAGAGTCAAATACAGCGTCCCGGATGGTACCGCTTTGGAATGGTCTGCATTGGGGCTCAGCTTTCTTCCGCATACACATTTCTTCACGCATATACATACTTATATGTGTAACCCTGGTCTCATTTGACCCTTATTATATTAATTACATATGTCCATTATGTCAACGTCTATAGATCTGTATTATGTAGTGTGTGTATTTATATAGTGTGTATGTTATCCGCCTAACTGTATACCAGTGAAGTAGATACTGATTAGTTGTTTATTGTACGGATCAGTGAATGATTGCAGATATGGTGGACAGTTAAGATACCTTAAGTTTCAAACTTCTAATACAAGTAATTTCTAAATGAACAAATTGTGGTTTGAAATACAATTTTATAACGCTGAGCAAGCCATATACTCAAGTTTGCTAATGGAAGTCATACAGTTACAATATAGTACGACGGCGCAATTAGGCTAGGACTTTCTGTTTCCCTTTTCAGCTTTAATATTCACATTATCTTTTTTATGTTGGAATTTCAAATTTGAATGGTTTATTTGAAAATTGGAATTACCCTCAAAGTAGGTACATGTAATTTCAATTGAATATTTGATAATTTGTTAAGATTATATTGCCTAACACACGTTCGACACAGGATATGTTTCTCCAAGCTTAAGGTTCTATAAATTATGCAAGCGTATTTAAATTAAATATCTTGTGTCTATGGAATTCAATTACGATTGTACGAACTTAATGAATTCGTTATCATTCTTCGGAGTCTGATAATAACACATTTGCCATGAAATGACGTCTGTTAAACTATCACAAATTTTCAAGTAAATGCATACAATTCTGGAGTAAATTACTGTCCTGTTTGATTAACAGACCTTAAACTACTAGTCGTAATCGATCCGAAAAATCTCTCCTGAAATTCTGATGTAATACATTTATGCTATCCTGATGTGCCTTTCTAAAATGTCAAGTCTAAATTATTTACAGCTTTATGCTCTCAACACAGCTATAGACGTGGCTTAATGACAAGGTAGAACGACAAGAAATAAATGACACAAGTACATGTATTATACAAAATGTAAGACTAGGTCATTTAAAATAACTATATCTATATGGAGAACGATGCAATAAAAACAAAGATATCTCTTCGTTAAAAGACTATCTATTATTTATCAGACCCGGATTGTTGTACATCTACAATATTTCAGGACAAGATCAATCACTTTTGTCAAACTTTTGTTCCTAATATTGAAGCTATACCGTGTGAGATGTATTTTTAATAAGATCTGAATAGTTATCATTGTATAGTTTTCTTAATGATCAGCGCGCTGGATAATGGTTTTAGGCCTTTAGGCAGAAGCATTTTAAGGAAGGTAAGACTTTTGGATGTATTTTCTATACATTTGATACAATATCATTGTCGATACATGTAATGATAAACTGTGTTTTACTGTGTTAATATAATTATTCCAGGATAATGGAATGTTTTTTTAAAATTGCAAGTAGATGTCAGTAAATCAATGTAAAAATATGTTAAAAGCTAATTAATAGGATGAATGATATCATTTACATTTCTTTGATATTTTTATTTGTCTGAAATAAATTTGAATGGATCCAGCTGTTTAAGATACGGGGTGTAGTCTAATTGTGAAGGCACTGACTTGAAACACTGGTTTTGCTATTAGAAACATTATAATGCTTGATTTGATAGAAATATTTTAACAATAAAAGTACTTCATTTAACTCAAAAGCCATTCATGCCAATAACATTATATTCCTGACACTTACGGTCCGTGCGAAGAATGACGAACATATGTTTAAACTTAACATTTTCAGGTGCAAACGAGTAACATTCTTTTAAATATATTATAAGAAAAGAATTCCCAGAGAAAATATACATCTTCCCTAAAAACAGCCTTTCCCAAAATCCACTAACCCAAAATGCACTCAACTTATAGAACATACAAGAAATGGAAGACAATCTCTCGATGGGGTGCCGCCTTGAAATGGTTTGAAGCAAAGCTGAAGAGGATCCAAACTAGTTTGATTGGCTCAACCTAGCAAGACAACACAATTAGATAGTACACGGTTACAAAAATGATATAATTCAAACACAGTCGTACGAAATGCTCTGTTTAAAAGGTTTCATCTAAGCCAAGTTAATGAAATGATATTCTGAAGTTTAAGAAAATTGGAAACGGTTTTATGCGCTTATTGAAGTGCTCCTGTGTATCATAAATAGTACGATCGCAGTCAGACGTATTTAGTCGACTTCTTTGAAAAACATCCAATGATCCATTAAACGTTTCGGCGTGTTGGAAAAATCATATTCTCATTAATGAGAATCTATGAATCTAATTTTCTTAACAAGAACAGATTTCCTATGTTATCCTTTTTGGTTGAATCTATACATTAGTTATAACGGAAGTCTAATCTATTATAGTGGAACTCAATGCCATTTTCCTCATTGGCACTTATGGAATAGTACTAATGTATTACTGAATTTTATCTTTCAGCTGTATCAGGTATATCAATCGTATACTGTACTTTCATTTATTTTCGTTGGGCTCAATTTTCATGGATTTTATTAAAATGTCTATTTCGTGGAGATATAAATTAGTGGATTTTGAGTTTTTGAAAAGAGATGCCTTATCTCTGCATTCAAATTCGTGGGGCTTTGATTTCGTGGATAAGCAGGCCCACGAAATCCACGAAATTAAATACCCAACGAAAATTAATGATTCCACAGTATCACGAACACAATCGTAGGAAGGATCGGTTGTCTAGTGTTAGAAGCGCTGGACTACTAGTACAGAACGACAGTTCGTGTGTTCGAATCTCGGCTCCAACTTCGAATTTCTCTGAACGCCTGCCAACTACCGAGCCAAGTAGTGTGTCTAAAACTTCACAGGAGGACAAGATAAAGAATCAGGAAAAAAACTATTCGAAATAAGAGTAGGGATACAAATAGCGTTCGGTGTACGGGTTCGAACAAAGCACGATACTTGTTTTCAGAGGCAATTGGTCGAAGATATTACGTCTAATGCCATTAGTCCGCCCTCTCTGATCATTCATTAGGTGAAATTGGTAGTTACTAGCGGAGAGCATGTTTTGTGCATGTACATAATCCAGAAAAACTGGTTGGAATTATTTCCCGCCATTATACGGACTGTACTGGTGTAAAATCCCAAAACATGTTTCAATATTTCTTAATAACAATATTTTCAATTTATGTTTGTTGTAATTTAAATTGTACAAGTACATTTGTACATCTATTCATTAAGTGGCCTCATGGTAAATAATGAATTATCGTTAGGAGTTGGTTTTAAATTGATGTAATGAATTTGACTTCACAATAAAATACATCCAATGAATAATTCATTATTGCGCAAAATATTATCCTTGTAACGCAGATTGTCTGATGACACGTGTATTAAACAGTAAACAACAGAACATCCACGTTAATCGTTTTCACGGACATGTAAGTTATATAAATAATGTCGATACGTGGAAGTATGACTGAATTATCACAATTCGACGAAGAACTGACAAATGCTATCACGACACTGACAGCTTCCCTAGTTGAACCGTCACGCCGAATCTTCCAAGTATTAAACAAACAAATGACAGTCATATTATCCATAGATCTATATTTTTTTGTCATAGCATAAAATTTGGGATTTGGCCAGAGCAAGCAAAAAGGAGCATATGTTTATATATGAAAACACACAGGTGAGTTACGTTACTTAACAACACAGTTTACAGTTACAAAGCAGCTGAACTAGATGCCTTTTCTTTTTTGTGAAACTTTTCAATATCGTTTATTCTTCTAAGATTAACAAAATACAAGTAACAAGTTTATGATATATATATAAATGCCATAAATGTAATTCTTTATTTTAAATCAATTTTCATTAAACTACCCTTAACGTCTAGATTTTATTCGATGATCATTTATTAATAGTAGCCTTTACCAAAAGCTTGTCCAGTCAATATTAATTTTTTTTTGTCAACTTTAATGAAACTAGATGTTTTAAGATCTATTAGAACTCTGGATACATTTTCTAGCAATAAGTTATTTTTTGAAGGACTTATGTTGTGTAAACCTTGTTTGCTTTGGCTCGTTCGGATGCATTAAGAATGTCCAAGGGTTCAGCATGAATTTGGCAAATTTGGTATATGCTGTGATTAATATTAATTTTGACAAATTATTTTTGACATTGTCATCTAAGATATTATTGATGTACAAAATACCGAGTCAATCCAATGGTTGAATTGCACGGTTTTTGTTTCTGTATTTGATTTTTTGTTTTCGTTTTATTTTTACATAACCGCCGACTTTTAATAGTACGTTCACATAATTTTGGGATTTATATATTTTTGGACTGATTTATATTTTTTTCAGCACCTGAGTTTATTTAAAGGTAGAATGGTAGTATTTACTAACAGCATTAAGATAGTATCTTGGTATTAGTTTCAATATAGCTTTTCTGTTACGACAATGTGATCGACGTGTTATCTCCTATTAATGTTGCTTTTTTTTAAGTTTTTAATCCTACAATAAGTCGGAGAACAGTGATTTGATTTCAATTTGTGCATGTTTTTGATATTGTTAAAGAATATATAAGGTAATTAAATATCGGTAAAAGCAACGATTTGATAACTTGTATTTTATTAAAATTTGTATTTTTTCCCTCACAATTTCAACAGACTATTTCGGACTGGACGGATAATACTGTGTCGTCTGCTAAGTGTATCTAAAGCTCCTAATTTTTGTGAGATTGAATGCTCATTACATTTCAGTCCTTCTTTTAAAGAGTTAATCACTCAATTACATACCTTGTTCTAAGAAAATTATAAATTTCGACTGTTATTCCATCAAGCCTCGGCCTATTATTGTATTTCATGTCTGTAATAGCATTTTCACATTCCTTTATATTAAATTGTGCTTCGTCGAGATTGGCATCATCTTCAATTAGGTAGTAATGTCAAGTATGATGTTTCCTATACACGTAGTCGTGAATACTACTGGTATTTTATTTATTTTATTTGAAGTGTATAGTGATTTATAAAATCCATCTTCTTTCAAGATTTCAGAAACTTCAGAGTTATAACTTAATTTGCGCTAAGTCTGTTATGAAATTCCCTAAGCTTACATGATTATTCAAGATTTATGATGTTCTTAATAAATTTATCATATTCTGATTCTTCAAGAATATTCATTTCATTTTCATTTCTTTGATTCTTTAAGAACAAAAAACATTGACCTGATGTGTGCGCCTGTAGCATCCTTTAGTTAAAGCTTTGTATTTCATAATCTACTTCTTATATTTCTCATTCGGTTTCAGCATTAGATTGTAATTCATTGTATAATTTTGAGAATCGAGTTTCTTAGTCTCGGAAATAATTAGGACTTTTGATACTATTAGCTCTTTCTGTAGAAAATTAATTACTTGGTTGTGTACTTCTATTTCATACAATTCCCAAATTAATTGTTGAGTAGTTTCATCATTCAAATTATAGCCTGTGTACTAGGTTTGTAAGATTTTGGAAATGACTTTACAATAATAACTGTGATTGAGTCGACTATAATCGACTTGGCATAAAGCTACAAGATCAGGTATTGAGTACAATAATTTAAGTTCTGTGAACGATCTTCTTTGAACAGTATTAGTTAACCTTAATAACAATGATAAGTACCTTAGTTAAAACGACTTTCAAGTATATATAGACACAAACCTTTCTCTTTAAGTAAATTAGTCCCGGTCATTTGCGTAGGCAGTTTGCGAATAAGTTTCAGTTAAATGAATAGTCTATGGGTACTTGTATCAAAGAACGTTCCATAATTGATGACTACGTTACACTTACCAATGATCAAGTCAATGTCCGAGAATCGAATGAACTGATATATGCCAGTACAATTTCTCGAATTAATGATATAAAATCTTCGCGCACAAATTCGAATGGCGGGGCGCACCGACGTCACGACTTGCTACCTCGTGGACGTCCGCGAGTAACAGCAATGTATATGGTCAACAACACTGTTACATGAACATGCATTTGAGCAGTCGATCTAAACAGTGAATCGTCGTGTTATTCTTCTTCATTTGGCACGTGTGTGCACATTTATTTGATCATAATTACAAATATGTGTCAATATGTACCAAAGGTTGGTTTCTAGACTAAGATTTTTCGCGGGCGAAGTTCTGTCCTGGTATGGCAGTTTGTTGCAATGGATTCCTGGTCTAATGGTTTTGCTTATTAATAAATCCTCTTTTCACCCTCGATTTTTAAAAAAATCTGTCTGTATTAGAAAACATTTTTAACACAGGCTTTCTCTTGGTAATATTTACCAGGGTCGTTATTTTAAAGTTTGGTCCCGCAACGAATTTCATCATAGCAAGGCTCGACTGTTATATAAATCTACCAGATCCGAAATTAGCATAGTAGAGATATAAACATAATAGAAATGTTCTTGGCGTTATGTTCATGAACAGAAATATGTAAAAAATCTAATGAATAACTGAGATATATTACTGAAGTGAGAAAATCATTGTAAACGATTCATATTTACTACTTATATGTTCCATTGAACGAATGATCACGTGTGCATTAAGTGTTATTTTGATTATTTTGCACTATGAATAATTTTCATGTCTTTTATATTGTTATGTTTAGACACATACATAGTTCATGTTAAGTGACTTTTCGACATGAGTATTTCTATCAAACACTAACAATAGGGATGATATGTCTGAAATTATAACATATTTTATGGGATATAAAATTAATGATCGCTGGCAGTATGTAAGACATCAAATGGAAGAATTATATGACATGGAAGGCATACAAATACTATAAGGCGATGCTGTTATCGACATCATTGAACAAATGTTTTTACGTTACCGATGCAGTTACTGCTGTTCTGTATAATAATAATAAAAATATAACATAATTACATATATTTCATTATACACTAAGCTATTCGCAATTGTACGGCTTTTATCCATCAAGGGAAAGAATGATAGGATAATTCAATACAATGGACCAGTAAAATACGCTTTCTCTCTCAAATTATAATCGGTTTAAGATTTGTCTAGGGGTAAAAGTGACCGTCAGTAAAAACATTTTGTTAACCAACAGACATTCATATAATTTATACGAATAGTTATCGTACCTTTTATCATTTTCACTGACTATGTGACACGTATTTTTGTTGCTTGTTTATATCGAGTTTTACACCCCTTTTCAACAGTCAAAGTCATATGAGGCGGACAGTTGACCTAACCATCGTTCCTGGGAAGAACCGGTACTAGACTTCTATCCTCCGTAAGCAACGGTCTACTTTCTCATATAAAGAGGACACGTGATACAGTGGTGCTCATTTGTAATTGAATGTTCGCAATATTTAATATTACTGTGTCCTTTTGGGGTGTTGTTCATAGAGACACACATGAATCAGTTGAATGTTGAAGTTTATGTTCCCGGCATCAATTGATGTGGGGGTCAATATAGTGATTGCCTTCTACGACCGTCTGTACGAGGTTCAGCCAAGCTGCCACTGGGGGCTTTTGCGTTTATTTCACGCAGCTTCTTGATTTTAGTAAAGATTGAGCCGTTCGTACTATGGGAAAATTCCATATTGTGATGGTTCTGGGTTAAAAGGGTTCGTCACTGTTTTTAAATGATATTGAGTAAAAAGTTTGTATCAACCGGTATCCGGATATAGGCAATTTTCTTTTTTGGTCTGGATAAGAGATCCCACAGTACAAGATCGAATGTCTAATCATATGATGACATTGAACAATTAATTAATTGAAATATAAAATTAACAAGTAATAGAGGAGAAAGTTTTTTTCTCAAAAATGCAGTTTCTAAATTATATATGAGAAATGCTTTTTACGGTCCATTTGTTGACAAGACAGAAACGCATAAGGACCATGGTTTAAGCTTTCACTTGTAAAAATAAATAGAGAAGGAACCAGAAGAAAACAGTTTACAAAATCCATTTGTCATGTTGACACAAATGAATACCAGATATTTTCCAGATTGCCATTTCCTCTAACATTTGATCATTTTCCGCTTGCAAGATCAATGAGCTGGTCCAGAATTAATTCTACCAGGAAGTGATAATTCTAAGAGGATATGTCTGCGAATCCGGTTTGTAAAAGTTTCAAGGACGAGACGACATGAGTATCACGTGAATGAATACGTAATTAACATACATCATCACAGCGAGTGGGTACAACGTCATGAGAGTGTGCACTTATTTATTTTTCAAATTTTCTGCGAAGGTTTGTTACCATTTGATGTTTTGTCCATCTTGAATTATCTTAATGGTAGTTTATTTCCTACGTTTTGATCATCCTCACATCACAAGCAATACTAAGTCAAAGATTGTTATTTCTTTGTATTTGAAAACCAGCTTATAAGAGGACCGTGGTAACAGTCATGCATAGCTGAATGTACAATTTCTATTCAACAAAAAAACATTAATGTATTAGGATCTTAATACCATATTTTTCAGACATAATCTCCTCCATGCTAAATAAACACAAACATAACAAAAACAGCAATGCCCAAATCTTATTATTTCTTTGACAGTTACCTCTGATACTTCGTGTTTTTTTCGACACATTTTTAAACATTTGTAAGAATTGTTTCCCTTGTTGAAAAAAAAATCAATTTCTGAAGATATTACACGGTTAACTATATCTTTCTGTATCAAATTTAATTGATACTGTTGTTTATTTGCATAATTTTTCGTGAGTTTTCATTGAAATGAATCTTCTGATTTCGTTCATCTTTAAAAAATTGGCTTCTCCCATACACTTTGAATTGTATGCAAAACGTACAAAATACTCTGTTTCTACGGGAGAAAGAGACAAACGCCAAATGATTGCGCAACGTTTTGTAGCCTGTATATCCACGCTAACGAACATAATAAAAGTCCATCTAAGAGCCGCGCTTTTTATGAAATATACAGTAAGATTAGCATGTGCTCATTGCCAACGACAATAACCCAACACTTTATTATAGCACGATATAGAAGCTTTGAATTGGTACATAGAGCAACATTTCAAACTAAATCCATTAAAATAGCCATCACGTGAAATGCGAATAGCAATTGCTATTATTTTTTTATATTAAGTGAATTTCGAAATAGAAATATAGAATTATATATCCGTCGTATTATACAATTGCTAATGTAATTAGACAATAACTCAAAGAATTGTTATCGCTTTTGAAAAATATCGCGGTAAATCATTTTCTATCATGGAAGCCCATAAAAATATCAACATTTTCAAAATCGGTCTGCCCCATTATGAGATAATAGGTATTAGAATCAGGATCCGTATACCTTGAATAAAAATACAACATAAACAAAAGCCCACCAACAATATCCTCCAATCATCACTTTCTCCAGCAGAGAGACAGCATCACATAAATATCATATCAATATTACTTGATGGTATTGCAGACATTTTACATCATATTTGACTTAACGAGAATGAAATGTTAATATTTGACTTCAATTAAATGGGAAACAAAACGTCTCGTAAAAAAGAAATAGCTGTGGTCTCATTCTTTCCAATATAATGCAAGATGTCATACATGAAGTCAAATTATTTTAACACTTTATATGTATGTTCGTGTTTTAAATGTTTTAACCTTAACATTTACATGTAGTTTGTCAGATGAACCAAACCAGATCTATATATAAGATACATTCGGTAATCAAAAAATCATAATTTCAATTGAATTTGTACAAAGTAGTTTTTCCGCACATAAGACTCTTTGCATACTGATATCATGTTTTAAAACCGGGATACTTTTTTGTCAAACCACTTTGATATGGAAACACGCGTATTTGATTAAATCCTAATCCGTTGGAACAACTGTTTTTGTCTATTGCACTTCACATAAATAAATGGCCATATCATACCATTGATGCAGTTTTTTGTTTCCCTGTGGTGTGAGACAGAGCCCGCCAAACTAGTCAAACCCCTTTGTACCTTTGTTACAGACCATATAAATGTCGTATCATCCGAGAGTATAGCTTTACCATCCATTACTTTGCATGTTTCAATTGGTTAATGTGGAATTTTACTTTGCAATTCTGGAAAAGGCAGTGTTTTGGGGAAAGTTGGATGTTTTGTACAGTGTAACTATTAAACCGTAGAAAAATAGTCATAGAAATGAATTTTGTAGAATGTTGCGAATTAAGGCTACGTGGTAACAAGCCATGTATATACGTATTTACTCGTATACCAAGCGTTAAATGTATTTTGTCTTCTATTTCGACATTCCTTAATAACCAGAATTTCAAATGAAGCAGCGAAATATTTATGGATTTTCATATTTTGATCGTTGAAATGCCAGACAGTTAATGTGGAATCATTAATTTTCGTTTGGGATTTAATTTCGTGGATTTCGTGGGTCGGCTCATCCACGAAATCAAATCCCAACGAATTTAAATGCAGAGATAAGGCATTTCTTTTAAAAAACAAAATCCACGAATTTATGTCCCCACGAATTATCCATTTTAGTAAAAACCACTAAATTGAGCCCAACGAAAATACAGTAATCAAAAGGGCGTTGAATATCGCAACAAACGCTCTTATGAAAAGGCAGTAGGCAATAAATCTGCAGAACACTAAAATGATATTTTCCGCATTCCTCAGGGCTGTCATCGTGTTAGAAGAATTATTTATTCACGAGGTAATCATCGTGGATCTCCAAAGTTAATTTTCTGTAAACACACCAATATTCAGAAACAGCGGGACTATCTAATATAATCGAGCCAAACGTTGAATAAAAACGATTTGATATCAATTTCGTTACGAAGCAGCAAGAAGTGCCATTAAACAATTGCTCTTGATACTTGGTAGTCGCTGTTGTAAAGACATCTGAAGACATTTTCATTACAGTCGGTAAGACAGTTATTTCAATAACTGTAATAACATCCAAATTATCGTCATCGCCGGCAATTACTTTTGCCTACATTATTTGAATAACATTTAGAGTTTGACAAAACTGTATTACTGTATGTTTAATTTCGCTGATGCTTTTTTGCAATCTGCAAAATTTCAACAAATTGACTCAAATAAATGTAATAAGATCATAATTCAAAGTATATGCATTATCCTTGCATTTCCCTAAAATGGGCAAAAAATGCCAATAGATATATACAGACAGCAAAAAAGTTCTCGTGAATACTGGATTGGACAACAATGTGTGGCCTCTTAGCAGGATTGTGTTAACAAAAAGCCAGCTTATACAAGTGAACCTAAGTTGTAATCTCTGATTCACTGATTGTGTCGTCACACTGTTACAGTATATGTATTAGAAAATATTTGGTAGCTGTGCATAAGATAATAACAAAAATCTCAACCAACTCTAGACCACAATGTTACGAACCAAAATATACATAAATTGTTTGGACTAATATACAGTTATATAGTTTCCTCAAAAGAAAGTCAGTTTTTGGACACAGCATAGAACGAGAACTTCAATTAAACAATTACCTATTACCGCTAAGGCGGTATTTACTTCTAATTGGCAAACACATTCATTTATAAATTACTTAAGGTATCTGGCTTGGATGTCAGGTCAAATCATGTTTTACCAATTTATTGATTTAAAAACTAAACCATTAATATATACTGAAATAAACCCACTGTATAAAGTGCATTGCAAGTAATTTGAAACAAATATTACATTTGATTGATCTATAAACCAATATCGCACGTAATTTACAAATCTTATAGGAATATATTACAACAAGTAGCCTTAAAATGACTATAAATGTGTAAAGCAGGGAACCGTGCCTCAGTTTTTTTAGATAAAAAAATGAAAACAAGTATCAAAATAGAGAAAACCGCTTTGAAATCCGTCTTTAGATAAGACGGCAATGTTAATTCGAAAATGACACCTTATGTGTTTTTTAAGCTGAGCCATTAACAATTAAAGTGTCGGATCATTATCGACTCATGAAATCAACAAATTTGACGCATCCCATTCAATTTCGATAGCCAATCAAAACCGCTTATGTTAACGGTTCAATAATTGAAACCACGCCCATGTTTTATGTCTAGTAAGAGATTTTATAACAATTTTTTGTCATTAATGTATAAATAGTATCATATCGTACCAATACAATGTACATTACGTTAGAGATGTATAACGCTGATAAGGAACAGTCGATAAATTAGTGCAGTATTTATCGCAATAAAACACCATTATTGAGCGTTCGGTTAGAACTTTTTGTTGCTTTGTATTAAAGTATGATATTTAATCTTTGTAAATAATACAATTTACGTTATTTCAGTGATTTTAACCAAGTCCGATACGTTAAATCTATACAGCTCGCGATGTAGATCCCGTTACAATCAGTTGTTAAAAATGACATACGGGTTTGTAGAAGTAAGCCGACATTATGTCTGGATGAGTCAACCTTTGTTATCGGCCACGAAAAATGGTCAGCTTGTGAATAAAGGTCGTTCATTTAAAACTGTCATTGATTATTTAGAACAAAATGACCCCCAAATAAAGGTAATCTGTCAATAAAGGGCACATTTTGTCATTCCCAATGGTGGGATTTTTCACTGGTTTGGATGTATTTGGTTTTACGCATGTCCTAACCTTAAAATGAACAAAATGCCCAAGGTTGATAATCGAATATTTCTGGTTGTCAGTAGTAAATCTGGCTAATGTATTTATCATGGCTGTGTGTTCGATGGTAGAAGACCAGCCATGAATAATTGAACACACGACAATGCTGTTGGTGACGATTTTCTCCCTTTGGCATATATCTACGCGAAGTTGGCTTTTGACAGGCAATATTGTGCGCATAGATATATCAACACTGTGTGTTTATACCACTGAAGGAAATTAATTTTACGAAATGAATATATATTATTGAAAATTGATATAAATAATTAGGGGGAATACACATCTGATCTTTGTTTCTCGTGATCATTTATTATTATCATAATGATTAATAAGTGTAATACGGATGCACAGAAATGTCTCTGTACTGAATATATTGCTTTTGCTAACAAAGCTAACTAGGCGGCCGTTGTTATATATTTCCGACTCAGTTCATTTGGACTTTTAAGTAATTGTTTTATATTAGCTTATGGTTACATCTTGTTTCTCCATGGTGCTTAGTTTATTTGGCTGATGGTTCAGAAATCTTAAGTAAAATGCAGCACTTACAATGACTCATTTTATTGAAATAATATAGCTCAGAATCACATTTAATTAATGGCATAAAATGTATATAACTTTATAAGAGAGAAAATATGCCATCATTTCTGCAACGAGTATATCATAGTAAACAAGGCCCATGTTTGGAGCACGAAAGGTACTTTTGTATTTTCCCCTTGTATATAAATGTAAGCGACAAATCATTTTTATCCATCGAAATTTATATTCATGAATACTATTACTGCACAGCCGCATGTTATTACCGTTTACGTGCTGATTCCATACGACACAAGTAATTTTCAAATATTGCAATGCAGAACCTCGCAAAAAACGCGCAAAAAGGCAATACCGTTCACACCATCCTCGCAAATCCATCAAGCAATCGACATGACTGAAACAAACAGCAACGAAACATGACGCAGTAAACGGACCATGTTATGCAAGCATGCACCGCACTAAACTTGTAAAAATTTGGATGTCATTTTCTGAGCTAATTATATTTTATCTAGTTCACAATAAGACTTCGTGTAATTAAGTGCAATATAAGACAAAAGAAATTACTGTGTTTTTTTAATCAAAATGTACTTTTCTAATACAAAATACCAACACATTCTAAAGAAACTTAATAAAATGATGATGTGCCTTAAACACTATTTTAATGCATTCATTTTGTGGTAAAATATACAGTATTGTTGTTATATAAGGGTTGGGATTAACACAACAACGCATTTTACAAAACAAAACTAAGACTGATACTTTCGATTTCTATTAACTAATGGGGAAAACAACATGTTCGGTTCGTGCAATCATGACTCGTGTTGTATATAACACATTTTACTATTTTATTATCTAATTTAATCAATTTTAATGTATTTAACTACAAATATTAGTGTAAACTTAAAAAGTGGAAATGATTTATGTAGTTCATTATTCTTAGCAATTAACTACTGTTTCTCGGGAATTAGAGCTAAAGTTTCCCCGTTTGGAAAAATATAAATTATTTATTTATTTTTAGTGTTAAATGCTCCTAATGCAGTAATTCCCACTTTTTTAAGAGGCTAATACAATGTTTTATACCCTGTGGTCTAGCTCTAGCGTGACCTAATTACAAGTACTACCACACTGATTCCTATACAATAACGAGAAGTCGTTGTTGGGCAGTAATTCAGGTAACTGGTGGGCTTATGTGTTATTAACATTATGGAACCAAAATGGGTGTAATATTGTGACAATGGAGTTCATTGATCTTCTTCGTAGTCAAAATGTTATTAATGCCAAGCGTATAAACTTCCGTAGATATTACAAAACAACTAAGTAGCTATTTGAAGTGTGTGTATCAGTATACATCTAGCAACATATTTATTATCTTTAAAGCACGACTGGTCATTCAATTGTCCGATCCGATGGTAATCTTCTAAAGTCAAGCAATTGTAATCGCTTATGACATCATTTAATAATTCTTTATAGGATGAGCAGATTCCAAACGCGAAAGAAACTTTAGTTCCTCCTCGTTGTACTCGTATTAGAATCGAAATGGCAAATACCTTCTGATATTATATCATTCGATAAAGTAGTTGCAGTCGCTCTCTCATCTACAGACCATTAAATCACGAGTTCGTAGATTTCTAGCGCGACCGAACTCCGTCCGTACTTTATCCATCGTCAAATAAGGCTGCAATCTTCATTCGAAAATGACAGCTACTGTGTTTTAAGCGAGCTATTAACAATGAAAGTGTCCGATCAATGTTATCGTCTCGTGAAATCGGTGAATTTCGATTAATTGATGCATCCCATTAAATTTTGACAGCCAATTCTACAATGATTCGACAGAATATTACGATGCCTTAAGTCCAACATTCTTTCAAATCATCGTAAATACGATCAGATACCTTCAAACTGGTTTAGTATGACATCAATATATAACATATGAGTGTCGTCGCCTAAACATGTAAGCTACAATAGCACCTCCTGACCAATAGCTGCGAAATGCTTTGTCAGCTCTTGATGGCGAATGTCTGCAATGTTAACATTAAAGTCGATTACAAAACATGCATTATTTATTACATTGTTGGCAATATATTTTAAAGTTTATTTCACATTCAAATATTGAAAACGTTTTAAATATATTTTTTGTAAAATTTTCTAATTGGTCCGTTAGGGATTTGTTGGCAATGATCATATGTTGAAAGTAATGGTCTAAAATGTTTATCATTCCGAAACGTTACTTTTATTAAGATATTTCTGTGAAAGGCAACCACGTCTAGAGCGGGATGTCAGAGTTTTCCAATTTATGATACTATTCTCTTCTTTCGCTTCTTGAGCATGGAATCAGAGTGGCCTTTTTAGAAGCCCAGTAACACTTATGTATGTGGTATATTGACTGCACACAATGTAACAGTGTGCCCTCCCTCATATAGTCCCACTTCATGAAGGCTTTATCCTTTCCTACTGGGAGCGTAGCTTTTTTTAATTAATACGATGGTCGAACTCAATAAGGGGAATTGGGCATGCCCCCCCCCCCCCGAATACGACGAGTTGAAAACAACGCATTTATAATACCTCTGGATTAAGGTAAGGGAGATAATCTGTACATCCTAGTGATATCATATATTTCTAGGTTATGGTTCATATAAATATGTACATGTCACATTTATATGGCTTGTCCCTTATAGGACAACTGCAGCCCATAGAAAATTGCACATTTTGATACAAGCTACTTTTCTGGTCAGTCTTCCGCTATTCTAAAACCATCCTGTTATGAAGACGACTTTTTTCTAAGAACACTAGATGGTCCTGTTACTCGTTACAACAGTTACAGTGCAATCTCTCCAAGCCCTTTGGGAGTAGGAAAAATAGGTTGTTGTTGAGAGGTTGTTGCTCTAGAGAGGTTATATAAATAGTTGAATCAACATGGGAAACTAATGCTTTAGCTGAAGGGAGGTTGTTGCTTAAGACCTCTGGAGAGGGTACACTGTATCATAATTATCCAATACTCTACAATATTTAACAACGACAGTCATTATCGGCTGAGAAGTTCAAAGTTCAATTTGACTGTCATAATACATGACTGTGTACATTTTTTTCTTCAGGTCAATTTACAAACCAGATCAATACTTTCCTGTTCGCAAGTAGTGAACACATTATACATTAATTGTCTTACATCATGAATATTTAAACAAATCTCAATCAACACATTACACAATCTAACACCATGTAAACTTCTCAATGGTGTACTATATCATACCATACTATATTAACTGAAAGTATTTACTATAAAGTTTAATAATCACGACGACAGTGACATATAAACGCAGACTGGGGAAGTTTAGATTGTGATTTAGCTTATAGTTCATTGTATTAGTGAATTCATACAAAACACTGGAATTAATGTTTAAATACATAAGTATGATATAGGTTAACTCTGATGATTTAAATATGGAGAAAGTAAACGATAGAAAAATGGAACTAGGTGAACTATTAAGTGACAATGAAAACGACAAAAACGAAATAGAAATAATCAAAATTGTGGATGAAAATGTGACGGTTATAAATATGTCGAAACTTGGGGTAATCAAAAATCTTTTAGTGATTAGTATGTCTTTTATGTTAATGTTTAGTGCGTACGACTCGTTTGCGAATTTACAAAGTTCACTAAACAAAGAAGATGGCCTTGGGACTACTGGCCTGTGTACTTTGTTCGTTGTTATAGTACTATCGAGTCTATTGCTGGCCCCCTTGACGATGTCGAAGTTTTCGCCAAAATGGATAATGGTTGTATCGATGTTTATGTACCTAATCTACATAGCTACAGGTTTTTATTCATCGTGGTATACAGTAGTGCCGGCATCTGTTATTATTGGTATAGGTAAATACTTTGAAACGTATTTCAACTCACAGAACAGAATCTAGTTAACACGTTTTCAATTCATGATGCACTTGTTAAACAAGGACACTGGTAGTTTAGTGGATGGTTTATGTGACTTATTGTTTTTGACGCATCGTCAACTAATGGTCATGTAGAATAAACAAAACAAAGAAAGAAAGCAACACGTGTAAACTGTGTAAACTATATATGTATAATAAGAAATGATGGGTATCTTACAATAATTGACTGAAACTATTTTGTAGTAACTAAAAACAAGAGTGTATTAGACTTATCGTTAGTGGGAGGACAATACGATTGTTGATCCTATGGTCATGGTTTTGAGGCTAGGACACATGGTTCTCTGGTTTAATATTACTGCAAAGTCCTTTCTTAGTCCATTATGTCCTTTTCTCCTGTAGATATATCCCCCTCTTGCCCTCTGTTGTCCTCTCTCGACCTTATTTCTGCTCTTTCTCTTTCATACTCTGCTTATGGTATCTAGCACGAAATCGTATATATACATACTGTTGCTTACTGTATGTGGGAACAGTTTCCAATCGAAAACTAACCTGCAAACATTAGCTAACCATCATATGTAACGGAAAATATATTCAGAAATAATGTAAAACAAAAAAAAGTTTTCTATAGTACATCGGTAATTACGTAAGACATGAATTTATAATCACCAATGTGGAAAGATTTTCTGTACTGACATTTAAATTCAAGTTTAAGTTATACACATTATCGAAATCTTACTCATAAAATAGATAAATAGATACTTGTGTAGTAAGATAACCGTCTGTCTGTCTGTCTGTCAGCCTGCCTGTCTGCCTTTTTTAATTTTACGCCCGTTTTCAACAGTCAGAGTCATATGAGGCGGACAGTTCACCTAACCATCGTTCCTGGAAAGAACCAGTACTAGATTCCCATCCTCCGTGAGCAACTGCCTACGTTCTCATATAAAGAGACATGGTCGATAGCTTGATAACATTGTCCAAGCTACACGCCTCAGATACTCCAATATTTTACATAACATAATGGACGGTTTTCGGATTATTCGAGTATATTACTTGAATTATTTTAAAAGTACCCCGCCGACTTATTTATTCTAGTTCCTAATCAAAATCAAGTAATTCATATTGATTTTGCTTCCTCCAGTACAAAGAATGAACATTGTTATTCAAACCAGTTTACATCGATTCTCTACGTATTTATTTGTTGGGAATGAATGGCATTTTATTCAACATTTTGAATGGTGTGTAATTGAAAACGTGCAATGTTACAGGTATGAATACAAACTGTGGGTTTTCTGTGTTATACTTTTGTTTGATTTGGTTCTTATTGTATCAAATGCTTAATTTTCAAAGTATGAATTGTATTGCAAAATGTGTTCATATAATTGAGTGTTATGAAATTTGCTTAAATGATACTAAAGGGTGTAAAGAAAGTTCGTTCCGCTTTTTCATGCTATAGTATGACACCGGACCCTACTACGATTTCAATGGAATTTTATATGCGTCAAACACCTCAAGACTGGGAACATTTTATTTTCTCTGATGAAAGCATTAAATATCTGTTTAATCATCCGAATAGGAAGAATGATATTGTGTGGGGGTCTCAAGAAAGTCAGGTACCCAACGTCATTTGTGCTAAGAAGAGCGCGAAAGTCATGGTGTGGGGTGTAATGGGTGCGTTTGGACTCTTTCATTTACATATTGTGCCAACGGGGAAAACTGTTGATGGAGAGTATTATCGTACACAAATACTAGAAAAAGAGCTAAAACCATCACTGTCACCCACTGTTTGTACCGGCAGGACTGATCAAAGGAAGCTAGTGCCTGATTAAAAAATGTTGTTTTTCAACAAGATGGAACAACACCACACACTGCTGCTAAAACCCAGGAATGGTGTACTGAAAATTTGAATGATTTTTTTCCGAAAGATGAATGGCCTGGCAACTCACCGGATTTGAATGTAATTGAAAATCTTTGGAGTATTCTCGATACAGAGGCATACAGAGATCCCACCCTATGACAATGACGCAGGTACGACGTCGCCTGTGTCTAGCCTGGAGTAAGATCTTCCCAACTCACCTTCTGAATTTAATACATTCGATCCCCAATCGTCTTAAAAATGTAATAACCAATAATGGTGGTGCTTCTGGATATTAAATGTGAAATTTCATGATTTTGCGTTGTGTTTTTCTATATTTCATAGCCTGTTCAAAAGCGGAACGGACTTTCTTTACACCCTTTATGTTTCTTCATATATTTATTAACCATTTCCAATAAATGAATACGTAAGACTGACGGTTTGAATCGATGCGAACAGGTTTGAAGAAACGATGTACATAAATTCCTCCTGCTACATGAAACGTTTGTTTGAAAGAGGGTTGATTTAAAGGTATCCATCGTTTTCCAAGACTTTTAAACAGTTAAACAGTTAAATTCAAACGCTATTCTATCTGCTTATTTATTCATAATAATGCAAAAATGAATGACTAACTACATGTTCGAAGCCAATAACATTATTTGGTCACCAATTTTGTTTTAAACAGTATATAATAATCAAGAGGGCCATGATGGCCCTATAAATGCTCACCAGGAGAAAAGGTCATTTGGAGATGAACATTGTTGAAATTTTCTATACGAGTCCATGTAAGATCAAGTGACCCATCTGCACCGTTTTTTATCCCATGGCCATTACATGAACAGATTTAAAAGAGGTCCATTAGACAAAGCTAGATACCAAATATCTTAGCTGTAGGCATTGTGGTTTCGGAGACGATTTTTCAATTTTTCTATATAAAATAGAATAAACCCCAGGGCAGGGCTAATTTTGACCCCGGGGCCATAATTTGAACAAACTTGGTAGAGGTACACTAGACAATGCCACATACAAAATATCTAAGCTCTAGGCCTTGCGGTTTCGGAGAAGAAGATTTTTTAAATTTTCCTATATAAGTCTATATAAATCAAGTGACCCCCGGGGCGTGGCCAATTTTAACCCTAGGGCAATAATTTGAACAAACTTGGTAGAGGTCCACTAGACAATGCTACATACCAAATATCTTAGCTCTAGGCATTGTGGTTTCGGAGAAGAAGATTTTTTTAATTTTCCTATATAAAATAGAATAAACCCCAGGGCAGGGCCAATTTTGACCCCGGGACCATAATTTGAACAAACTTGGTAGAGGTCCACTAGAAAATGCCACATACAAAATATCTAAGCTCTAGGCCTTGCGGTTTCGGAGAAGAAGATTTTTTAAATTTTCCTATATAAGTCTATATAAATCAAGTGACCCCCGGGGCGGGGCCAATTTTTACCCTAGGGCAATAATTTGAACAAACTTGGTAGAGGTCCACTAGACAATGCTATATGCCAAATATCTTAGCTCTAGGCATTGTGGTTTCGGAGAAGAAGATTTTTCAAATTTTCCTATATAAAATAGAATAAACCCCAGGGCAGGGCCAATTTTGATCCCGGGGCCATAATTTGAACAAAATTGGTAGAGGTGCACTAGACAATGCTACATACCAAATATCTTAGCTCTAGGCATTGTGGTTTCGGAGAAGAAGATTTTTTTAATTTTCCTATATAAAATAGAATAAACCCCAGGGCAGGGCCAATTTTGACCCCGGGACCATAATTTGAACAAACTTGGTAGAGGTCCACTAGAAAATGCCACATACAAAATATCTAAGCTCTAGGCCTTGCGGTTTCGGAGAAGAAGATTTTTTAAATTTTCCTATATAAGTCTATATAAATCAAGTGACCCCCGGGGCGGGGCCAATTTTTACCCTAGGGCAATAATTTGAACAAACTTGGTAGAGGTCCACTAGACAATGCTATATGCCAAATATCTTAGCTGTAGGCATTGTGGTTTCGGAGAAGAAGATTTTTCAAATTTTCCTATATAAAATAGAATAAACCCCAGGGCAGGGCCAATTTTGATCCCGGGGCCATAATTTGAACAAAATTGGTAGAGGTGCACTAGACAATGCCACATACAAACTATCTAAGCTCTAGGCCTTGCAGTTTCGGATAAGATTTTTTAAATTTTCCTATATAAGTCTATATAAATCAAATGACCCCCGGGGCGTGGCCAATTTTGACCCTAGGGCAATAATTTGAACAAACTTGGTAGAGGTCCACTAGACAATGCTACATACCAAATATCTTAGCTCTAGGCCTTGTGGTTTCGGAGAAGGTTTTTTTTTAAATTTTCCTATATAAAATAGAATAAACCCAAGGGCAGGGCCAATTTTGACCCTGGGACCATAATTTGAACAAACTTGGTAGAGGTCCACTAGAAAATGCCACATACCAAATATCTAAGCTCTAGGCCTTGCGGTGTCGGAGAAGAAGATTTTTTAAATTTTCCTATATAAGTCTATATAAATCAAGTGACCCCCGGGGCGGGGCCAATTTTGACCCCAGGGGAATAATTTGAACAAACTTTGTAGAGTTCCATTAGACAATGCTACATACCAAATATCTCAGCTCTAGGCCCTGTGGTTTCGGACAAGAAGATTTTTTAAGTTTTTTCTATTTGTTGCCATACCCGGCCAGCATCACTACGTCGGCCCGACATCAAGCCGATATTGCCATCAATGTTGGCCCTACATCGGCATCTTTATCGTTCCGACATCGACCCGCCTCGAATTTGCAACGCGGCTCGATGTCGGCCCGACAGGATTTCCCCGACATTTATCCGATGTTCTGCCGATATTCCATGAATCGCTTTAATGACCCCTAAAATACTGGTATAGACCTACTGCGAACAGAAGCTAGTAAGATAAATATTGTATAAACTCATACTTGTTCATACATGGATCATAGTCTGCTGTCATGTGAGGAAACAATCAAATTAGCCCGAGTGAGAGAGTTTGGTTACAAAGCTACTACAAGTTATTTCATATATTTGTTAATTTCTAACAGGTCATCTTTCATTAGATAACAAAATAAATAGAGTATTTTCTATATTTATTTAATCAACATCATGGTGATCATGTACATCTTATGATCTTAATTATGGGACTGGGCTCCAGATTAGTATTCCAAATCCAGACACTCCTTCCATGAAATAGATATAATTTCAAAGTAAAATTTAAGGTTTAATACTAAGGATAGATTAATATTGCTCTCTTTCTTTAAAAAACAACAACAAGTGCTTAATTGTTAAATTATGGGGCAAAATATAACAGTAGAAAAATGATATACATGAGTCTTAATGTAGCTCTTGAAAGTTCATAGGGTATGAACTGGAATAGAGTCCCAGACCCATTATGATAAAAAATATTTTCAAATTCTAGCTATGTTTCCACTATCTAATGTATTTCCTGTTATGACAATTAGGCTAAAATGAAACCCAAATACATGAAGAATGAAAAATACAATAAGAAATCAATATATAACTTAGATTTTCATTACTCTGCAAATCCTATGTTTAAAATATGAATGTGGTCAGTGATATTGTACTATTTGGCACTTCTAAATTTAATTATTCACACAATTAATCATACTCATACATAAACAAATACAAAATTATTAATGCTAAGTAACAAATTAAAAATACACTGTATATATCTTCCAAAAGTCTTAACCAAAAACTTAAAAACACTATAAAAGTTCATTTTAGTCATTCATGTAATTGTTTATAGTAGATTAATATTATTTTTCGCTTCTTTTTCCACTATCCCTCGTCACTGTTGGTACATACTACATAGGCACTGTCTCAACACCACCTTAACATCAGCTACCTAAACACTTTGAATTGTCCTTTGTACAGCTTCAGCTACAATATAATTAATCAATAAATTGATAACACAGTATTTAAAAACATACAATAAGCACAATTCATTTCCTTTAACTAATGCAATTAGCCAAATAGTTTCCTATTGCATGTAGATAATTAGGTTCAAATTAAATCATACTGCTGTAATAGGAGGAAAATAATGTACCCAATGCGAGGACTCAAACCCGCCACCTTCTGCTTGCAAGTCAGATACTCTACCAACTGAGCTAATCGGGCTGGTGAATATCCCATCCAATTCATAAATACAATGTATTACTATTATGTATCACACCGCCACATTGCTCCTTCCTTTTTATTAAAAAAAAGGATTTAGAGGCTAGTCTCATACTAACGGCATCAAATGTAATAGGAAGAGGAAAATAATGTACCCGATGCATTGCTCGAACCCGCGATCTCTTGCTTGCAAGTCAGATGCTCTACCAACTAAGCTGATCGGGCTGGTGAATATCCCAGCCAATTTACAAATTACAATATATCACACAGCAACTAAGAGTAATCAAGCTTAAAATCTTGAATATCTAATTGTGGTATACAAGATATATTTATATATATGATATATATGTGATGATAATTACATTTGTAACTTACAATGAATGTTACTAGTATATTGCCAACTTGCAACATAACCATTGTATAGTCCGACACACTCTCTGGCGACTAACTACTAAATACATGTGTATGCCATGCTGTGTCTTTGCTATCCTTCCCTGATAGTTGACCTGTAAAATATAAAATCAAATTCAAAAACAACATATTCATTGTATTTCAAACATGTACCTTATAACAATCTATGGTATCTAGTCATACTAAAGAATTAACAACATTAACAGAACAATGACATGATTTATACTTGTATAATACTCCTATATAATAGAGTCTATAGGTAGATCTTATTTCCATCAACATATATTATTTCAAAATATTATTTATAATTAGAACTTTTTAGAATAATTATTTATGCATTCATTATTTATACAGAATAAATTAATATGAGCAGTTGAAAGTTCAATGTCTAATTGATATAAATTTACCATACAAGCCCCACATACCTGTCATTTAATAAAAGTTGTAATTCCTTGAATCCTCTAAGTGCATAATTTTCTCCAATCAATCATGTTTAATATATTATTTAGCAACTTAGTGCACTTTCTGTACTTTAAAAACCAATTCTGCTTCATCTTTTTTATACTGTTTAGTTGTACAAATCTGCTGGTCTGGAGCTAAAACAAGAGACAAATGGAAATAAGAGTAATTTTACACAAAGATTTAGAAATAAAATTTTTTGAATTTAATTATTAGACTGAGTACATACTGGTCATTGGTCTTTGGTGTAAATAAACCATTATGGTAAAACAATGAAATCAAATGAATAACATAAAATTCCTTGAATGTAGATATTCTGCATAAACATGAAATTAGTAACATGAGCAATTTTCTTTTGTTATAGACAGTCGCGAAAACATATGACAATAAAGCAACAAGCTAAAATAAGTTCCCAAGATAATTACTTTACTGTCAATATCCACCCGCTGTTGTTGATGTATGCCTTTTAAAGTAATTTTCCAAACTCACTGACATGTTTCTTGCAACGAAAACTTGTTATTTTCATGAAATCTATCCGACCTGCTGCTGACACTAGTTCAAGAAATTCAAATATGGCGGTCAGCACTAAATGACTAATGCAGGCGGTTGACCTAGATACTTAAATCTTGTAACAAGTTATCTAAGATTTCAAAATGTAAATGAATACTTACATTATAATGCAAAATTAACGTTTTGCTTCTTCACTTCTTTCATTCGCCTCATTGATTATGTAAAAACAGTTAACTCATTAATGACAAAATACATTCGTCTACATCGGTCCTACATCAATCCGACATCTACTATAGACATTGAGATTTGAACGAATGTAAAGAGTCAGATTCATCGTGTTTATCATTTATATTTTACATATTCATGTTTACAGAATAGGTTAGAACTTAAATAAGTTAACACCAAGTGTAATACACACTTTTTTATAAAATCCACCTACGTCGGCCCTATGTAGGGTTGACGTTGACAAATATTGTCGATATTCCGCTCTTTAGCCGCCGTCGGGCCGACATAGTGATGCTGGCTGGGTAGCAACCAGATTTTTTAATGAAATTTAATTTTTTGAACAAATTTGAAAGGACCACCCAAGGATCATTCAAGCAAAGTTTGGTTGCAATCGGCATAGCGGTGTAGGAGATGTTGTTTTAAGTAAACATGGACGCCACTTCACGACGAACGACGCACGATGGACAAAAGCTCACCCTGAGCACATTTGTGCTCTGGTGAGCTAAAAATAGGAAGCAAAATCAATAATGAATTACATGATTTTGATTAGGAACTAGAGTGATTAAATAGACTGGATAACCACAAGCTTATGCACGTAGTTAGTTATTGTGATAAAGATAATTAAAACAAATAAGAAGCTACTGAATAATCATCACATAACACTATGGGAGCAGCTAATAATTCAAGGACTAAAGAAATAGAAGAATATCCATAACGCATGTGTGTACTGGGATAGACAGACAGCAGCTGAATGTGGTCTAGCTCTAGCGTGACCTAATTACAAGTACTACCACACTGATTCCTATACAATTATGAGAAGTCGTTGTTGGGCAGTAATTCCGGTAACTGGTGGGCTCATGTGTTATTAACATTATAGAGCCAAAATTGGTGTAATATTGTGACAATGGAGTTCATTGATCTTCGACGACGACAGTGATATATAAACGCAGACAGGGGAAGTTTAGATTATGATTTAGCTTATAGTTCATTGTATTAGTGAATTCATACAAAACACTGGAATTAATGTTTAAATACATAAGTATGATATAGGTTAACTCTGATGATTTAAATATGGAGAAAGTAAACGATGGAAAAATGGAATTAGGTGAACTGTTAAGTGACAATTTATATTTACATTTATATGGCTTGTCCCTTATAGGACAACTGCAGCCCATAGCAAATTGCACATTTTGATACAAGCTTCTTTTCTTGTCAGTCTTCCGCTATTCTAAAACAATCCTGTTATGAAGACGACTTTTTTCTAAGAACACTATATGGTCCTGTTACTCGTTACAACAGTTACAATGCAATCTAAGCCCTTTGGGAGTAGTAAAAAATAGGTTGTTGTTGAGAGGTTGTTGCCCTAGAGAGGTTAAATTAATAGTTGAATCAACGTGGGAAACTAATGCTTTTGCTGAAGGGAGGTTGTTGCTCAAGACCGCTGGAGAGGGTACACTGTATCATAATTATCAAATACAATTTTTAACAACGACAGCCATTATCGGCTGAGGAGTTTAAAGTTCAATTTGACTGTCATAATACATGACTCTGTACATTTTTTTTTCTTCAGGTCAATTTACAAACCAGATCAATACTTTCCTGTTCGCAAGTAGTGAACACATTATACATTAATTGTCTTACATCATGAATATTTAAACAAATCTCAATCAACACATTAAACATTCTAACACCATGTAAACTTCTCAATGATGTACTATACCATACCTTACTATATTAACAGAAAGTATTTACTATAAAGTTTAATAATCACGACGACCGCAGACTGGGGAAGTTTAGATTGTGATTTAGCTTATAGTTCATTGTATTAGTGAATTCATACAAAACACTGGAATTAATGTTTAAATACATAAGTATGATATAGGTTAACTCTGATGATTTAAATATGGAGAAAGTAAACGATGGAAAAATGGAACTAGGTGAACTGTTAAGTGACAATGAACACGACAAAGACGAAATAGAAATAATTAAAATTGTGGATGAAAATGTGACGGTTATAAATATGTCGAAACTTGGGGTAATCAAAAATCTTTTAGTGATTAGTATTTCTTTTATGTTATTGTTTAGTGCGTACAACTCGTTTGCGAATTTACAAAGTTCACTAAACAAGGAAGATGGCCTTGGGACTACTGGCCTGTGTACTGTGTTTGTTGTAATAGTACTATCGAGTCTATTGTTGGCCCCCTTGACGATGTCGAAGTTTTCGCCAAAATGGATAATGGTTGTATCGATGTTTATGAATCTTATCTACATAGCTACAGGTTTTTATTCATCGTGGTATACAGTAGTGCCGGCATCTGTTATTATTGGTATAGGTAAATACTTTGAAACGTATTTCTATTCACAGAAAAGAATCTAGCACGTTCTCAATTCATGATGCACTTGTTAAACAAGGACACTGGTAGTTTAGTGGACAGTTTATGTTTCTTGTTGTTTTTTACGCATCGACAACTAATGGTCATGTAGAATAAATAAAAAGAAAAAGAAAGCAACACAACACGTATAAACTGCGTAAACATATATATATATAAATAGGAATTAATGGGTGAATTTATTGATTATTATTATATTGATATCTGCTAACCATCGTATGTAAATGAAGATCTTTTCAAAATTAATGTAAAACAAACAATATAATGACATGAGTTTAAATCGCATTATAATCACCAATTATGAAAGTTTTTCTGTACTGACATTTAAATTCAAGTTTAAGTTACAACTGTAGGTTACTACTGATGTGTTCCACCGTATTCATTAGCATGTGCCGACCGAACTAATGTCTTTGGAAATCTCTCTACACTGAGATTGTGGCACTACTTTTGCGAATTAAACTATTTCCACTATGTAGTAAATCGTATTACCTGGACAGATTATGAATGAACTTCAGTGTGGATGAATACTTGATTATTATGCTTGTTAGTTTTACTGTTTAAATCGCCAAAATATTTCACATGCTTTCAAAATAGATAGAATTCTGCAATATATCTTAAACTTTTGTCAAAACTGTAAAATCTGCAATGTATACATATACAACAAATGGAACTATTTTTCAAGGCGGATGAGAGGCTTTTTGTTAAAACAAAATGAAGTGTATATTTTGTTCCTAAAAATGGTACCTTTTTAGACGTCAACGTACAATAAAAATCAAAATAATAATTATTACAAGTTTGGTTTTTATTACAAGTTTGGTTGCAACACACGCCTCAGGTACTCCAATATTTTACATAACATGGACGGTTTTCGGATTATTCGAGTATATTACTTGAATTATTTTAAAAGTAACCCGCCGACTTATTAATTCTAGTTCCTAATCAAAATCAAGTAATTCATATTGATTTTGCTTCCTCCAGTACAAAGAATGAACATTGTTATTCAAACCAGTTTACATCGATTCTCTACGTATTTATTTGTTGGGAATGAATGGCATTTTATTCAACATTTTGAATGGTGTGTAATTGAAAACGTGCAATGTTACAGGTATGAATACAAACTGTGGGTTTTCTGTGTTATACTTTTGTTTGATTTGGTTCTTATTGTATCAAATGCTTAATTTTCAAAGTATGAATTGTATTGCAAAATGTGTTCATATAATTGAGTGTTATGAAATTTGCTTAAATGATACTAAAGGGTGTAAAGAAAGTTCGTTCCGCTTTTTCATGCTATAGTATGACACCGGACCCTACTACGATTTCAATGAAATTTTATATGCGTCATACCGCATCAATTTAGTGTCGTTTTACCATAGTATCATGACGTTATTTTTACACGCGCACCGTTACCAAGGAAATTGTAAATACGGAAGTAAACAAACGAAGTTAAATGCCGGCTGTGAATTCAAAATCCGTTCATGAAAATGAACGGTCTCCTGAACAAGAACGGGCTCAAATGCTGGCATTTTCTGAATTGGGACTAACTAATAAAGCAATTGAGAAACGTTTACGAAAATCTGAGCGTTGGGTGCGATAATGGAAAGCCAGATGGGCGCTTTTAGGACATGTATCTGATTTTAAGCGTACAGGACGTCCTAGCAAAATCGGGGGTAGGGCAAAGAAAGTGATAACTGCGGTCAAGTATAAACGTGGAAATTCTACCAGAAAAATATCAAAACGTTTAAAAAGCCTTGGAGGAAGTATTAGTCATACCACTGTACACAACCACCTCCGGAAAACCAGAAAATGGAAGCCTTTCAAGCGCCAAAAGTTCCAGCTCCTTACGAAATCTCAAATGAAAAAACGACTGGAATTTTCAAGAAAATACAAATACCTAACACCTCAAGACTGGGAACATTTTATTATCTCTGATGAAAGCATTAAATATCTGTTTAATCATCCGAATAGGAAGAATGATATTGTGTGGGGGTCTCAAGAAAGTCAGGTACCCAACGTCATTTGTGCTAAGAAGAGCGCGAAAGTCATGGTGTGGGGTGTAATGGGTGCGTTTGGACTCTTTCATTTACATATTGTGCCAACGGGGAAAACTGTTGATGGAGAGTATTATCGTACACAAATACTAGAAAAAGAGCTAAAACCATCACTGTCACGCACTGTTTGTACCGGCAGGACTGATCAAAGGAAGCTAGTGCCTGATTCAAAAACTGTTGTTTTTCAACAAGATGGAGCAACACCACACACTGCTGCTAAAACCCAGGAATGGTGTACTGAACATTTGAATGATTTTTTTCCGAAAGATGAATGGCCTGGCAACTCACCGGATTTGAATGTAATTGAAAATCTTTGGAGTATTCTCGATACAGAGGGATACAGAGATCCCACCCTATGACAATGACGCAGGTACGACGTCGCCTGCGTCTAGCCTGGAGTAAGATCTTCCCAACTCACCTTCTGAATTTAATACATTCGATCCCCAATCGTCTTAAAAATGTAATAACCAATAATGGTGGTGCTTCTGGATATTAAATGTGAAATTTCATGATTTTGCGTTGTGTTTTTCTATATTTCATAGCCTGTTCAAAAGCGGAACGGACTTTCTTTACACCCTTTATGTTTCTTCATATATTTATTAACCATTTCCAATAAATGAATACGTAAGACTGACGGTTTGAATCGATGCGAACAGGTTTGAAGAAACGATGTACATAAATTCCTCCTGCTACATGAAACGTTTGTTTGAAAGAGGGTTGATTTAAAGGTATCCATCGTTTTCCAAGACTTTTAAACAGTTAAACAGTTAAATTCAAACGCTATTCTATCTGCTTATTTAGTCATAATAATGCAAAAATGAATGACTAACTACATGTTCGAAGCCAATAACATTATTTGGTCACCAATTTTGTTTTAAATAGTATATAATAATCAAGAGGGCCATGATGGCCCTATAAATGCTCACCAGGAGAAAAGGTCATTTGGAGATGAACATTGTTGAAGTTTTCTATACGAGTCCATGTAAGATCAAGTGACCCATCTGCGCCGTTTTTTATCCCATGGCCATTATATGAATAGATTTAAAAGAGGGCCATTAGACAAAGCTAGATACCAAATATCTTAGCTGTAGGCCTTGTGGTTTCGGAGACGATTTTTCAATTTTTCTATATAAAATAGAATAAACCCCAGGGCAGGGCTAATTTTGACCCCGGGGCCATAATTTGAACAAACTTGGTAGAGGTACACTAGACAATGCCACATACAAACTATCTAAGCTCTAGGCCTTGCAGTTTCGGATAAGATTTTTTAAATTTTCCTATATAAGTCTATATAAATCAAGTGACCCCCGGGGCGTGGCCATTTTTGACCCTAGGGCAATAATTTGAACAAACTTCGTAGAGGTCCACTAGACAATGCTACATACCAAATATCTTAGCTCTAGGCCTTGTGGTTTCGGAGAAGAAGATTTTTTTAATTTTCCTATATAAAATAGAATAAACCCCAGGGCAGGGCCAATTTTGACCCCGGGACCATAATTTGAACAAACTTGGTCGAGGTCCACTAGAAAATGCCACATACAAAATATCTAAGCTCTATGCCTTGCGGTTTCGGAGAAGAAGATTTTTTAAATTTTCCTTTATAAGTCTATATAAATCAAGTGACCCCCGGGGCGGGGCCAATTTTGACCCTAGGGCAATAATTTGAACAAACTTGGTAGAGGTCCACTAGACAATGCTATATGCCAAATATCTTAGCTCTAGGCATTGTGGTTTCGGAGAAGAAGATTTTTCAAATTTTCCTATATAAAATAGAATAAACCCCAGGACAGAGCCAATTTTGATCCCGGGGCCATAATTTGAACAAAATTGGTAGAGGTCCACTAGACAATGCCACATACAAACTATCTAAGCTCTAGGCCTTGCAGTTTCGGATAAGATTTTTTAAATTTTCCTATATAAGTCTATATAAATCAAGTGACCCCCGGGGCGGGGCCAATTTTGACCCTAGGGCAATAATTTGAACAAACTTGGTAGAGGTCCACTAGACAATGCTACATACCAAATATCTTAGCTCTAGGCCTTGTGGTTTCGGAGAAGAAGATTTTTTTAATTTTCCTATATAAAATAGAATAAACCCCAGGGCAGGGCCAATTTTGACCCCGGGACCATAATTTGAACAAACTTGGTAGAGGTCCACTAGAAAATGCCACATACAAAATATCTAAGCTCTAGGCCTTGCGGTTTCGGAGAAGAAGATTTTTTAAATGTTCCTATATAAGTCTATATAAATCAAGTGACCCCCGGGGCGGGGCCAATTTTGACCCCAGGGGAATAATTTGAACAAACTTTGTAGAGTTCCATTAGACAATGCTACATACCAAATATCTTAGCTCTAGGCCCTGTGGTTTCGGACAAGAAGATTTTTAGGTTTTTTCTATTTGTTGCCATAGCAACCAGCGTTTTTAATGAAATTTAATTTTTTGAACAAATTTGAAAGGACCACCCAAGGATCATTCAAGCAAAGTTTGGTTGCAATCGGCATAGCGGTGTAGGAGGAGATGTTGTTTTAAGTAAACATGGACGCCACTTCACGACGAACGACGCACGATGGACAAAAGCTCACCCTGAGCACATTTGTGCTCTGGTTAGCTAAAAATAGGAAGCAAACTCAATAATGAATTACATGATTTTGATTAGGAACTAGAATGAATAAGTAGACTGGATAACCACAAGCTTATGCACGTAGTTGGTTATTGTGATAAAGATAATTAAAACAAATAAGAAGCTACTGAATAATCATCACAGAACACTATGGGAGCAGCTAATAATTCAAGGACTAAAGAAAGAGAAGAATATCCATAACGCATGTGTGTACTGGGATAGACAGGCAGCAGCTGAATGTGGTCTAGCTCTAGCGTGACCTAATTACAAGTACTACCACACTGATTCCTATACAATTATGAGAAGTCGTTGTTGGGCAGTAATTCCGGTAACTGGTGGGCTCATGTGTTATTAACATTATAGAGCCAAAATTGGTGTAATATTGTGACAATGAAGTTAATTGATCTTCGACGACGACAGTGATATATAAACGCAGACAGGGGAAGTTTAGATTATGATTTAGCTTATAGTTCATTGTATTAGTGAATTCATACAAAACACTTGAATTAATGTTTAAATACATAAGTATGATATAGGTTAACTCTGATGATTTAAATATGGAGAAAGTAAACGATGGAAAAATGGAACTAGGTGAACTGTTAAGTGACAATGAACACGACAAAGACGAAATAATTAAAATTGTGGATGAAAATGTGACGGTTATAAATATGTCGAAACTTGGGGTAATCAAAAATCTTTTAGTGATTAGTATTCCTTTTATGTTAATGTTTAATGCGTACAACTCGTTTGCGAATTTACAAAGTTCACTAAACAAGGAAGATGGCCTTGGGACTACTGGCCTGTGTACTTTGTTCGTTGTTATAGTAATATCGAGTCTATTGCTGGCCCCCTTGACGATGCCGAAGTTTTCGCCAAAATGGATAATGGTTGCATCGATGTTTATGTACCTAATCTACATAGCTACAGGTTTTTATTCATCGTGGTATACGGTAGTGCCGGCATCTGTTATTATTGGTATAGGTAAATACTTTGAAACGTCTTTCTACTCACAGAAAATAATCTAGTTAACACGTTTTCAATTCATGATGCACTTGTTGAAACAAGGAAACTGGTAGTTTAGTGGATAGTTTATGTTTCTTGTTGTTTTTTCCGCATCGACAACTAATGGTCATGTAGAATAGATAAAAAGAAAAAGAAAGCAACACGTATAAACTGTGTAAACATATATATATAAATAGGAATTAATGGGTGAATTGATTATTATTATATTGATATCTGCTAACCATCGTATGTAACTGAAGATCTATTCAAAATTAATGTAAAACAAACAATATAATAGTACATCGGTGAAGTTTTTCTTTACTGACATTTAAATTCAAGTTTAAGTTATACACATTATCGAAATCGTACTCATAAAATAGATAAATAGATATTTATGTAGTAAGATTATGCACCACAGTTTGATAACCGCCTATCTGTCTGGAAAGAACCAGTACTAGATTCTCATCCTCCGTGAGCAACTGTCTACTTTCTCATATAAAGAGACATGGTCGATAGCTTGATAACATTGTCCAAGCTACACGACTGTTACAACCAAACTTGTAATAAAAACCAAACTTGTAATAATTATTACAAGTCTGGTTTTTATTACAAGTTTGGTTGCAAGGTCCAACCAAACTTGTAATAACCAAACTTGTAATAATTTGTTCAAGTTGAAGTAAGATTTTACTTTTGCACTCATGAACTTACTGATGTGTTCCGCCCCATAATTAGCACGTGCTGACTTTATTGAGGTCAATAGCACTTGAAATAACCTTCATTTTTTCATATGCATTATATCATCTATCCTTAAAGTCAAACTTGTAATAATTATTACAAGTTTGGTTTTTATTACAAGTTTGGTTACAAGGTCCAACCAAACTTGTAAAACCCAAACATGTAATAAACTTTTCAAGTTGAAGTAAGATTTTACTTTTGCACTCATGAACTTACTGATGTGTTCCGCCCCTTTAATTAGCACGTGCTGACCTAATTAAGGTCACTAGCACTTGAAATGACCTTCAATTGCTCATAAGCCATCTGTTCTTATCAAGGATATTTGTCCGACATAGGATTACTACAAGTTTGGTTTTGTAATAAAACTTTCAAGTTGAAGTAAGATTTTACTTTTGGACTCGCATGCTAATTAATACGGTGGAACATATCAGAAGGTTACTACTGATGTGTTCCACCGTATTAATTAGCATGTGCCGACCTAACTAATGTCTTTGGAAAGCTCTCTACACTGAGATTGTGGCACTACTTTTGCGAATTAAACTATTTCCACTATGTAGTAAATCTTATTACCTGGACAGATTATGAATGAACTTCGGTGTGGATGAATACTTGATTATTATACTTGTTAGTTTTACTGTTTAAATCGCCAAAATAGTTCACATGCTTTCAAAATAGACAGAATTCTGCAATATATCTTAAACTGTTGTCAAAACTGTAGAGTCTGCAATGTATACTTATACAACAAATGGTACTATTTTTCAAGGCGGATGAGAGGCGTTTTGTTAAAACAAAATGAAGTGTATATTTTGTTCCTAAAAATGGTACCTTTTTAAACGTCAACGTACAATAAAAAATCAAAGTACTGAAAGTACTATCGGAATTTGATTTTTCAATATGAGACAAGTCACTTGTGTTGCTCGCGACACAACAACGACTGTTAGAAGAAATCCTAAATTAGGAACTGTACAGTTGATGGATATTCATACTTAGGAATTAACATACACTTTCTCAATATTGCCACCTATTCATGTACATATTCTGATATTCATGTGCTAATTAAATTTCACCAACCATGCATGTCGGTTATCTAAGTTATCAGATGTTTCGATTTTTTTCATGTAGCCAATTATCCGGCCAATAATTTTCCGAATCCATCGGTACCAAAATAAGCACTGTAACTGACATAGTTACAGATATAATATATACCGAGCACTTCTAATTTATTACTTATTTTAAAATCGATAAGAAGCTAAAAAGTCGCCGTAAAACAAGATGGATGTGGCGTTTATCAGAAACACAGAAATCGATGTATTCTTGATATCTTTCTTTTGGTCTTACGCATGACACACCATCACATGTTCGTAGACATTTCTGCCGAGAATGTCCGATATCTATCCACGTATGTCAAAGTTACTGAGCGGACATAAAATAGAATTACCGAGTTTTTACCTTTAACCGCTACGTGTGACTTTGACATTCGAGCTGCAGCAATTGGGGTTGCACGTGACACATCGTCTAAAGATGGTTAACATTTGTAGTAAGTCCTTGCAATGAATGACGAAGTTACAGAGTGGACACTCCGAAAAGACCGAAATTATGACCTTAAACTCTATGTGACCTTCAGCGCTCTGATCTTTATATAAACTGTTATACTGTATACTGAACTTCTGACCTTGTCTCACATGTGCGTATTCCAGTGTAAGTTTAGCTTTCGTTTGTTTGAAAAACCCAATAAAATATGTTCTACTTTCGTTTAGAGCTTGTTATCTTCTGGTTATTTTTATGTATTGATAGCAAGAGCGACCGTGGTGGGTGGGGTATTTTTTCTAAACAAGTGTCTGTGATTTATTATGCCTCGGGATTAAGGTAAGGGAGATAATCTGTACATCCTAGTGATATCATATATTACTAGGTTATGGTTCATATAAATATATACATGTCACATTTATATGGCTTGTCCCTTATAGGACAACTGCAGCCCATGGCAAATTGCACATTTTGATACAAGCTACTTTTCTGGTCAGTCTTCCGCTATTCTAAAACCATCCTGTTATAAAGACGACTTTTTTCTAAGAACACTTATTCATTTTCATAAGTACTAGAACTAAAATAAGCATACGCATCAGTTTCGTCACTTTTTGTAATGAATCTGTTATACGACTCTTGGTTGTCGCGAATTAATTCTGCCAGAGAGCGTTTCTGCTGTCGCCTGCGTCTACCAGGTACCTGTCGTCTACGTGGCTCTTTCCCGTCACTGGCATCGGGCGACTTTGTATTTTCTAGTGACTCCTAAATGGGCACATACTCAAAAGCTCTAAGCTGATTCTATGTAAATGTATTCGTAAACAGAAATGCACATTCATGAACAATACTACTTACGTTTGCATTTGTCATATTGTTAAAATCAAAATTTGTTAATGAACAAAATACCAGTAAATTAATAATTCAAAATGATCACGAATCTAGACTATCCTAAATATACGCATCATAAATATTATAGGACATCTAAATGATGCTCAGCGGTTCGGTTTAATGCGACACATAGGAACTGGGCTACCTTTTCCTACATGGAAACAAAATAGAGAAACTTAACATCATACCCATAACTAAACATCTTCTTGAGAATTGAAGACTACAAACCGGATTTGTACCCATCCGTACACATGGTTCTCTGTGTATTTGCTAGTATCTACAGCTACAGCTGATCGATGGTTTATTGATATGTTACACCAGAAACACTATGACAACAAGTAGATTGTCAAGCTTAGGACTAAATGTTTACACTGAAAAACAGCTGGACTCTGAACATGTTCTAGATGTAATCAGTCAAAAAAGGAATCGTAAAATTACACTGATATTTGATTAGAACTAAATACTTCTCGTCATGTGTCTTTGCTCCTACTGAAACAATCACATATGCATATTCAATACTTTTGGTGAATACGAGTCGTATTTATTGAAATGCGTTATAGAAATAAATCGTAAATATTGAAGGTACATGTAGATTTACTGTTTTGTTGTTCGCATTTGATATCTGTGGAAATAATAGGCATGTGACTTCGTATGCAGTTAGATTTATTGGTCTAATGAATAGTATGTACATGCGAATTATTTGCCAGTGTTAAAAAACTAACCTCAGTCGAAAGGTATTGCAGTGTGTAGATGCAAAAAAAGTCGTGGAAGATTTTTACGAACTTGAAATAGGCATAGATTTTGAAGCGAAATATCTAAAACGCACTTGGGCCGAGGTACATAATAACCCCCACGAGCATTCAGGAATTTTGCGTACACACAATTATTGGTCAACCTACGCCCCTGGAAAGTATCGAAACTTAAACAGATATATTCGACAGTATCGTACGTGTTTGTGTTAAACTCAAGTGTTATAAATCAGTAGGAACAATATGAAGACATCGTCGGGAAGTGTTACCACGTGTAGTAAATATTTGCCGGATCTTGTGTGCCGGAAAAACCCAAATCGGTTTAATTCTGTAAATAAGACTTGATATTAAATTAACATGCATGTACTCCAATGTAATTCATTTTCATTATAAATGTGAGACGACCCCTTTAATCTAATCCGAAGTTCGACACCGTCACCGTCTTAAATCGCAAATATCTAATAGTACTATCGAGTCTATTGTTGGCCCCCTTGACGATGTCGAAGTTTTCGCCAAAATGGATAATGGTTGATCGATGTTTATGAATCTAATCTACATAGCTACAGGTTTTTATTCATCGTGGTATACGGTAGTGCCGGCATCTGTTATTATTGGTACAGGTAAATACTTTGAAACGTATTTTTATTCACAGAAAAGAATCTAGTTAACACGTTTTGAATTCATGATGCACTTGTTAAACAAGGACACTGGTAGTTTAGTGGACAGTCTATGTTTCTTGTTGTTTTTGACACATCGACAACTAATGGTCATGTAGAATAAATAAAAAGAAAAAGAAAGCAACACGTATAAACTGTGTAAACATATAAATATAAATAGGAATTAATGGGTGAATTTATTGATTATTATTATATAAATATCTTCTAACCATCGTATGTAACTAAAGATCTATTCAAAATTAATGTAAAACAAACAATATAATAGTACATCTGTGACTACGTACGACATGAATTTAAATCGCATTTTAATCACCAATTATGAAAGTTTTTCTGTACTGACATTTAAATTCAAGTTTAAGTTACTACAGCAGCAGAATGTGGTCTAGCTCTAGCGTGACCTAATTACAAGTACTACCACACGGATTCCTATACAATTATGAGAAGTCGTTGTTGGGCAGTAATTCAGGTAATTGGTGGGCTCATGTGTTATTAACATTATAGAGCCAAAATGGGTGTAATATTGTGACAATGGAGTTCATTGATCTTCTTCGTAGTCAAAATATTATTACTGCCAAGCGTATAAACTTCCGTAGATATTACAAAACAACTAAGTAGCTATTTAGAAGTGTGTGTATCAGTATACATCTAGCAACACATATATCATCTTTAAAGCACGACTGGTCATTCAATTTTCCGATCCGATGGTAATCTTCTAAAGTCAAGCTATTAAAATCGCTAATGACATCGTTTAATAATTCTTTAAAGGATGAGCAGATTCTAAAAGCGAAAGAAACTTTAGTTACTCCTCGTTGTTGAGCTTAAAGAATTTTTATTGTACTCGTATTAGAATCGAAATGGCAAATACCTTCTGATATTATATCAGTCGATAAAGTAGTTGCAGTCGCTCGCCTACAGACCATTAAATCATGAGTTCGTAGATTTCTAGCGCGACCGAACTCCGTCCTTACTTTATCCATCGTCAAATAAGGCTGCAACCTTCATTCGAAAATGACAGCTACTGTGTTTTAAGCGAGCTATTAACAATGAAAGTGTCCGATCAATGTTATCGTCTCGTGAAATCGATGAATTTCGATTAATTGATGCATCCCATTCAATTTTGACAGCCAATCCTACAATGATTCGACAGAATATCACGATGACTTAAGTCCGACATTCTGTCAAATCATCGTAAATACGATCAGATACCTTATACAGAATTCAAACTGGTTTAATATGACATCAATATATAACATATGAGTGTCGTCGCCTAAACATGTGAGCTATAATAGCACCTCCTGACCAATAGCTGTGAAATGCTTTGTCAGCTCTTGATGGTGAATGTCTGTAATGTTAACATTAAAGTCGATAACAAAACATGCATTATTTATTACATTGTTGGCAATAATATTATATTTTAAAGTTTATTTCACATTCAAATATTGAAAACGTTTTAAATATATTTTTTGTAAAATTTCTAATTGGTCCGTTAGGGATTTGTTGGCAATGATCATATGTTGAAAGTAATGGTCTGAGATGTTTATCATTCCGAAGTTTATTTCGATTTGAAGTGTTATTTTTATTAAGATATTTCTGTGAAACGCATCCACGTCTAGAGCGGAGTGTCAGAGTTTTCCAATTTATGACACATTTCTTCTTTCGCTTCTTGAGCACGGAATCAAAGTGGCCTTTTTAGAAGCCCAGTAACACTTTTGTCTGTTGTATGTTGATTGCAGACAATGTAACAGTGTGCCCTCCCTCATATAGTCCCACTTCATGAAGGCTTTATCCTTTCCTACTGGGAGCGTAGCTTTTTTTAATTAATACGATGGTCGAACTCAATAAGGGGAATTTGGCATGCCCCCCCCCCAGAATACGACGAGTTGAAAACAACGCATTTATTATACCTCTGGATTAAGGTAAGGGAGATAATCTGTACATCCTGGTGATATCATATATTACTAGGTTATGGTTCATATAAATATATACATGTCACATTTATATGGCTTGTCCCTTATAGGACAACTGCAGCCCATAGCAAATTGCACATTTTGATGCAAGCTTCTTTTCTTGTCAGTCTTCCGCTATTCTAAAACCATCCTGTTACGAAGACGAAGTTTCTAAGAACACTATATGGTCCTGTTGCTCGTTACAACAGTTAAAATGCAATCTAAGCCCTTTGGGAGTAGTAAAAATAATAAGGTTGTTGCTCTAGAGAGGTTAAATTAATAGTTGAATCAACGTGGGAATCAAATGCTTTTGCTGGAGGGAGGTTGTTGCTCAAGACCTCTGAAGAGGGTACACTGTATCATAATTATCCAATACAATATTTAACAACGACAGCCATTATCGGCTGAGGAGTTTAAAGTTCAATTTGACTGTCATAATACATGACTCTGTACATTTTTTTTTTCTTCAGGTCAATTTACAAACCAGATCAATACTTTCCTGTTCGCAAGTAGTGAACACATTATACATTAATTGTTTTACATCATGAATATTTAAACAAATCTCAATCAACACATTAAACATTCTAACACCATGTAAACTTCTCAATGATGTACTATACCATACCTTACTATATTAACAGAAAGTATTTACTATAAAGTTTAATAATCACGACGACCGCAGACTGGGGAAGTTTATATTGTGATTTAGCTTATAGTTCATTGTATTAGTGAATTCATACAAAACACTGGAATTAATGTTTATATACATAAGTATGATATAGGTCAACTCTGATGATTTAAATATGGACAAAGTAAACGATGGAAAAATGGAACTAGGTGAACTGTTAAGTGACAATGAACACGACAAAAACGAAATAGAAATAATCAAAATTGTGGATGAAAATGTGACGGTTATAAATATGTCGAAACTTGGGGTAATCAAAAATCTTTTAGTGATTAGTATTTCTTTTATGTTAATGTTTAGTGCGTACAACTCGTTTGCGAATTTACAAAGTTCACTAAACAAAGAAGATGACCTTGGGACTACTGGCCTGTGTACTTTGTTCGTTGTTTTATTTATTTTACATAACATAATGGACGGTTTTCGGATTATTCGAGTATATTACTTGAATTATTTTAAAAGTACCCCGCCGACTTATTTATTCTAGTTCCTAATCAAAATCAAGTAATTCATATTGATTTTGCTTCCTCCAGTACAAAGAATGAACATTGTTATTAAAACAAGTTTACATCGATTCTCTACGTATTTATTTGTTGGGAATGAATGGCATTTTATTCAACATTTTGAATGGTGTGTAATTGAAAACGTGCAATGTTACAGGTATGAATACAAACTGTAGGTTTTCTGTGTTATACTTTTGTTTGATTTGGTTCTTATTGTATCAAATGCTTAATTTTCAAAGTATGAATTGTATTGCAAAATGTGTTCATATAATTGAGTGTTATGAAATTTGCTTAAATGATACTAAAGGGTGTAAAGAAAGTTCGTTCCGCTTTTTCATGCTATAGTATGACACCGGACCCTACTACGATTTCAATGAAATTTTATATGCGTCATACCGCATCAATTTAGTGTCGTTTTACCATAGTATCATGACGTTCTTTTTACACGCGCACCGTTACCAAGGAAATTGTAAATACGGAAGTAAACAAACGAAGTTAAATGCCGGCTGTGAATTCAAAATCCGTTCATGAAAATGAACGGTCTCCTGAACAAGAACGGGCTCAAATGCTGGCATTTTCTGAATTTGGACTTACTAATAAAGAAATTGAGAAACGTTTACGAAAATCTGAGCGTTGGGTGCGAAAATGGAAAGCCAGATGGGCGCTTTTAGGACATGTGTCTGATTTTAAGCGTACAGGACGTCCTAGCAAAATCGGGGGTAGGGCAAAGAAAGTGATAACTGCGGTCAAGTATAAACGTGGAAATTCTACCAGAAAAATATCAAAACGTTAAAAAAGCCTTGGAGAAAGTATTAGTCATACCACTGTACACAACCACCTCCGGAAAACCAGAAAATGGAAGCCTTTCAAGCGCCAAAAATCCCAGCTCCTTACGAAATCTCAAATGAAAAAAACGACTGGAATTTTCAAGAAAATACAAATACCTAACACCTCAAGACTGGGAACATTTTATTTTCTCTGATGAAAGCATTAAATATCTGTTTAATCATCCGAATAGGAAGAATGATATTGTGTGGGGGTCTCAAGAAAGTCAGGTACCCAACGTCATTTGTGCAAAGAAGAGCGCGAAAGTCATGGTGTGGGGTGCAATGGGTGCGTTTGGACTCTTTCATTTACATATTGTGCCAACGGGGAAAACTGTTGATGGAGAGTATTATCGTACACAAATACTAGAAAAAGAGCTAAAACCATCACTGTCACGCACTGTTTGTACCGGCAGGACTGATCAAAGGAAGCTAGTGCCTGATTCAAAAACTGTTGTTTTTCAACAAGATGGAGCAACACCACACACTGCTGCTAAAACCAAGGAATGGTGTACTGAAAATTTGAATGATTTTTTTCCGAAAGATGAATGGCCTGGCAACTCACCGGATTTGAATGTAATTGAAAATCTTTGGAGTATTCTCGATACAGAGGGATACAGAGATCCCACCCTATGACAATGACGCAGGTACGACGTCGCCTGCGTCTAGCCTGGAGTAAGATCTCCCCAACTCACCTTCTGAATTTAATACATTCGATCCCCAATCGTCTATATAAAATGTTATAACCAATAATGGTGGTGCTTCTGGATATTAAATGTGAAATTTCATGAATTTGCGTTGTGTTTTTCTATATTTCATAGCCTGTTCAAAAGCGGAACGGACTTTCTTTACACCCTTTATGTTTCTTCATATATTTATTAACCATTTCCAATAAATGAATACGTAAGACTGACGGTTTGAATCGATGCGAACAGGTTTGAAGAAACGATGTACATAAATTCCTCCTGCTATATGAAACGTTTGTTTGAAAGAGGGTTGATTTAAAGGTATCCATCGTTTTCCAAGGCTTTTAAACAGTTAAATTCAAACGCTATTCTATCTGCTTATTTAGTCATAATAATGCAAAAATGAATGACTAACTACATGTTCAAAGCCAATAACATTATTTGGTCACCAATTTTGTTTTAAATAGTATATAATAATCAAGAGGGCGATGATGGCCCTATAAATGCTCACCAGGAGAAAAGGTCATTTGGAGATGAACATTGTTGAAGTTTTCTATACGAGTCCATGTAAGATCAAGTGACCCATCTGCGCCTTTTTTTTATCCCATGGCCATTATATGAACAGATTTAAAAGAGGTCCATTAGACAAAGCTAGATACCAAATATCTTAGCCTTGTGGTTTCGGAGAAGATTTTTCAATTTTTCTATATAAAATAGAATAAACCCCAGGGCAGGGCTAATTTTGACCCCGGGGCCATAATTTGAACAAACTTGGTAGAGGTACACTAGACAATGCCACATACAAACTATCTAAGCTCTAGGCCTTGCAGTTTCGGATAAGATTTTTTAAATTTTCCTATATAAGTCTATATAAATCAAGTGACCCCCGGGGCGTGGCCAATTTTGACCCTAGGGCAATAATTTGAACAAACTTGGTAGAGGTCCACTAGACAATGCTACATACCAAATATCTTAGCTCTAGGCCTTGTGGTTTCGGAGAAGAAGATTTTTTTAATTTTCCTATATAAAATAGAATAAACCCCAGGGCAGGGCCAATTTTGACCCCGGGACCATAATTTGAACAAACTTGGTAGAGGTCCACTAGAAAATGCCACATACAAAATATCTAAGCTCTAGGCCTTGCGGTTTCGGTGAAGAAGATTTTTTAAATTTTCCTATATAAGTCTATATAAATCAAGTGACCTCCGGGGCGGGGCCAATTTTGACCCTGGGGCAATAATTTGAACAAACTTGGTAGAGGTCCACTAGACAATGCTATATGCCAAATATCTTAGCTGTAGGCATTGTGGTTTCGGAGAAGAAGATTTTTCAAATTTTCCTATATAAAATAGAATAAACCCCAGGGCAGGGCCAATTTTGATCCCGGGGCCATAATTTGAACAAAGTAGAGGTACACTAGACAATGCCACATACAAAATATCTAAGCTCTAGGCCTTGCGGTTTTGGAGTAGAAGATTTTTTTAATTTTCCTATATAAGTCTATATAAATCAAGTGACCCCCGGGGCGGGGCCAATTTTGACCCCAGGGGAATAATTTGAACAAACTTTGTAGAGTTTCATTAGACAATGTTACATACCAAATATCTCAGCTCTAGGCCCTGTGGTTTCGGACCAGAAGATTTTTTAAGTTTTTTTGTATTTGTTGCCAAAGCAACCAGAGTTTTTAATGAAATTTAATTTTTTGAACAAATTTGAAAGGACCACCCAAGGATCATTCCAGCAAATTTTGGTTGCAATCGGCATAGCGGTGTAGGAGGAGATGTTGTTTTAAGTAAACATGGACGCCACTTCACGACGAACGATGGACAAAAGCTCACCCTGAGCACATTTGTGCTCTGGTGAGCTAAAAATAGGAAGCAAAATCAATTATGAATTACATGATTTTGATTAGGAACTAGAGTGAATAAGTAGACTGGATAACCACAAGCTTATGCACGTAGTTGGTTATTGTGATAAAGATAATTAAAACAAATAAGAAGCTACTGAATAATCATCACAGAACACTATGGGAGCAGCTAATAATTCAAGGACTAAAGAAAGAGAAGAATATCCATAACGCATGTGTGAACTGGGATAGACAGACAGCAGCTGAATGTGGTCTAGCTCTAGCGTGACCTAATTACAAGTACTACCACACTGATTCCTGTACAATTATGAGAAGTCGTTGTTGGGCAGTAATTCAGGTAACTGGTGGGCTCATGTGTTATTAACATTATAGAGCCAAAATGGGTGTAATATTGTGACAATGGAGTTCATTGATCTTCTTCGTAGTCAAAATGTTATTACTGCCAAGCGTATAAACTTCCGTAGATATTACAAAACAACTAAGTAGCTATTTAGAAGTGTGTGTATCAGTATACATCTATCAACACATTTATCATCTTTAAAGCACGACTGGTCATTCAATTTTCCGATCCGATGGTAATCTTCTAAAGTCAAGCTATTATAATCGCTAATGACGTCATTTAATAATTCTTTAAAGGATGAACAGATTCCAAACGCGAAAGAAACTTTGGTTCCTTCACGTTGTTGGGCTTAAATAATTTTTATTGTACTCGTATTAGAATCGAAATGGCAAATACCTTCTGATATTATATCAGTCGATTAAGTAGTTGCAGTCGCTCGCCTACAGACCATTAAATCATGAGTTCGTAGATTTCTAGCGCGACCGAACTCCGTCCGTACTTTATCCATCTCTCAAATAAGGCGGCAATCTTCATTCGAAAATACCAGCTACTGTGTTTTAAACGAGCTATTAACAATGAAAGTGTCCGATCAATGTTATCGTCTCGTGAAATCGATGAATTTCTATTAATTGATGCATCCCATTCAATTTTGACAGCCAATCCTACAATGATTCGACAGAATATCACGATGCCTTAAGTCCGATATTCTGTCAAATCATCGTAAATACGATCAGATACCTTATACAGAATTCAAACTGGCTTAATATGACATCAATATCAAACATATGAGTGTCGTCGCCTAAACATGTAAGCTATAATAGCACCTCCTGACCAATAGCTGTGAAATGCTTTGTCAGCTCTTGATGGCGAATGTCTGCAATGTTAACATTAAAGTCGATTACAAAACATGCATTATTTATTACATTGTTGGCAATAATATTATATTTTAAAGTTTATTTCACATTCAAATATTGAAAACGTTTTAAATATATATTATTTTAAATTTCTAATTGGTCCGTTAGGGATTTGTTGGCAATGATCATATGTTGAAAGTAGTGGTCTGAGATGTTTATCAATCCGAAGTGTATTTCGATTTGAAGTGTTACTTTTATAAAGATATTTCTGTGAAACGCATCCACGTCTAGAACGGAGTGTCAGAGTTTTCCAATTTATGATACAATTCTTCTTTCGCTTCTTGAGCATGGAATCAGAGTGGCCTTTTTAGAAGCCCAGTAACACTTTTCTCTGTGGTATATTGACTGCACATATATGTGTTCTCCCTCATATAGTCCCACTTCATGAAGGCTGTATCCTTTCCTACTGGGAGCGTAGCTTTTTTTTAATTAATACGTTGGTCAATAAGGGGAATTGGGCATGCCCCCCCCCCCCCCCGAATACGACGCGTTGAAAACAACGCATTTATTACACAGACACTTGTTTAGAAAAAATTACCCCACCCACCACGGTCGCTCTTGCTATCAATAAATATAAATAACCAGAAGATAACAAGCTCTAAACGAAAGTAGAACATATTTTTAGAGTTTTTTTCAAACACATATTGCACTTGCGTCATAATTTCTGACTTCTATGCACAATTAGACCTTTTTTATCCTAACGACACCGCTCTCACACCAAAACTTGCACATACAAGTGTAAATTCCGACGATTTCCAATTAATTTAGTATCGGGGGCTGCTGCGATCGAGAAAATGCTATTTTTAGACATTTTAAAGCGTTTCCGACTGGCCTTGTGTCACGTAAATGGTCAATATCTACACAGAGTTGTCGTTCCTGTCCAATATACATACACATCAGTTTGGTACCCAAATCGAATTTCAGTTTGGGACAGTCTTTTGTGCAAAATGTGGAATTCAAAGCATTGTGCGTCTTAGTATTTTATAAAATTCTTTATACCTTATCAAATTTAAATACAAATGTACATATAAATATTTATTACGAGTTATATTAGTAATAAAATTAAACAGGTTGGTGTCATACAAACATTGTTTTGTTCATATTTTATTTAAAGAAAAAAAACTTTAATTCAGAATTTAGTGTTTTACCATCAATTAATTTTACTTAGCTAGGGGATATGTTAATAATTAAGGTTCCACTATAAAATCTTTTATTGTCATTGATTGCAATTAATTTTATTTTTGCAGTTATTTCCTTTCATGAATATGTTCTTTTTGTTTCTCAATAATTGCTAAAAGGTTTGTACTAAGACTATCGGTTTAAATAAATTATCTTAACAGTATATGCATAAAAAAAAATATTTTTTTTACATTTAAATCATTAGTTGTTAATAAAGAGAGTCTATATAACTTTTTTGAAGTGTCTGGATAAATTTACTGTTATATATTATTAGTGTGTGTGACAATGAGTCATTTGTGGAATTTCTGAATCAGTGTTGTATTATTCAGTGTAACACTGTCTTATTCGTGTTTAGAGTGGAGAAACTGTGCGTCCCAGGCAGCACAGTGTATCTTGTGGTACCTGTGATATGTGACAACACAGATCATGCAACACCGGTAATTAAGTTTTTACTTTTTTTTGTTCGGTTTATATATTATTATATATCATGTCTATTTTTACTACTTAAATTATTGATGCTAAATATAATGGCTCACTTTATAGCCATGTATAACAAAAGGAGAAAAATACTTACAAATGTATATATTAAAGTCCAAAACACCTTGTAAGAATTGCAAATAATAAAATACTTACAAAGTGAAATAGTTAAATGTCCAAAACACCCGAAATTCAACCGACACTCCAGGTAATATCAGCCCCTACACTGCGTTATCGTAGTTACGAAATGCAAGGAACCAGACAAACCGCGATACGCCCTACTAGTCTAATTGTCGCCTGCTTACCGTTTCCGTGACAAATGTTCGATCGCAACAGCCCCCACAGTACAAAACGTGAAAAAGTTGGAATTCTACGATATTCAGTTTAGAAGACAGTGGAAAGCGTGTCAGTTAATAAAGAAAAGCAGATTTAGATAAGCAAAACAGGATTCCAGTGTAAGTTTAGCTTTCGTTTGTTTGAAAAACCCAAAAAATATGTTCTACTTTCGTTTGGAGCTTGTTATCTTCTGGTTATTAGCAAGAGCGACCGTGGTGGGTGGGGTAATTTTTTCTAAACAAGTGTCTGTGATTTATTATACCTCTGGATTAAGGTAAGGGAGATAATCTGTACATCCTAGTGATATCATATATTACTAGGTTATGGTTCATATAAATATATACATGTCACATTTATATGGCTTGTCCCTTATAGGACAACTGCAGCCCATAGCAAATTACACATTTTGATACAAGCTACTTTTCTGGTCAGTCTTCCGCTATTCTAAAACCATCCTGTTATGAACACGACTTTTTTCTAAGAACACTAGATGGTCCTGTTACTCGTTACAACAGTTACAGTGCAATCTCTCCAAGCCCTTTGGGAGTAGGAAAAATAGGTTGTTGTTGAGAAGTTGTTGCTCTAGAGAGGTTAGATTAATAGTTGAATCAACATGGGAAACTAGTGCTTTAGCTGAAGGGAGGTTGTTGCTTAAGACCTCTGGAGAGGGTACACTGTATCATAATTATCCAATACTCTACAATATTTAACAACGACAGTCATTATCGGCTGATGAGTTTAAAGTTCAATTTGACTGTCATAATACATGACTGTGTACATTTTTTTCTTCAGGTCAATTTACAAACCAGATCAATACTTTCCTGTTCGCAAGTAGTGAACTCATTATACATTAATTGTCTTACATCATGAATATTTAAACAAATCTCAATCAACACATTACACAATCTAACACCATGTAAACTTCTCAATGGTGTACTATATCATACCATACTATATTAACTGAAAGTATTTACTATAAAGTTTAATAATCACGACGACAGTGATATATAAACGCAGACTGGGGAAGTTTAGATTATGATTTAGCTTATAGTTCATTGTATTAGTGAATTCATACAAGACACTGGAATTAATGTTTAAATACATAAGTATGATATAGGTTAACTCTGATGATTTAAATATGGAGAAAGTAAACGATGGAAAAATGGAACTAGGTGAACTGTTAAGTGACAATGAACATGACAAAGACGAAATAATTAAAATTGTGGATGAAAATGTGACGGTTATAAATATGTCGAAACTTGGGGTAATCAAAAATCTTTTAGTGATTAGTATTTCTTTTATGTTAATGTTTAGTGCGTACGACTCGTTTGCGAATTTACAAAGTTCACTAAACAAGGAAGATGGCCTTGGGACTACTGGCCTGTGTACTTTGTTCGTTGTTATGGTACTATCGAGTCTATTGCTGGCCCCCTTGACGATGTCGAAGTTTTCGCCAAAATGGATAATGGTTGTATCGATGTTTATGTACCTAATCTACATAGCTACAGGTTTTTATTCATCGTGGTATACAGTAGTGCCGGCATCTGTTATTATTGGTATAGGTAAATACTTTGAAACGTATTTCAACTCACAGAACATAATCTAGTTAACACGTTTTCAATTCATGATGCACTTGTTAAACAAGGACACTGGTAGTTTAGTGGATGGTTTATGTGACTTATTGTTTTTGACGCATCGTCAACTAATGGTCATGTAGAATAAACAAAACAAAGAAAGAAAGCAACACGTGTAAACTGTGTAAACTATATATGTATAATAAGAAATGATGGGTATCTTACAATAATTGACTGAAACTATTTTGTAGTAACTAAAAACAAGAGTGTATTAGACTTATCGTTAGTGGGAGGACAATACGATTGTTGATCCTATGGTCATGGTTTTGAGGCTAGGACACATGGTTCTCTGGTTTAATATTACTGCAAAGTCCTTTCTTAGTCCATTATGTCCTTTTCTCCTGTAGATATATCCCCCTCTTGCCCTCTGTTGTCCTCTCTCGACCTTATTTCTGCTCTTTCTCTTTCATACTCTGCTTATGGTATCTAGCACGAAATCGTATATATACATATTGTTGCTTACTGTATGTGGGAACAGTTTCCAATCGAAAACTAACCTGCAAACATTAGCTAACCATCATATGTTACGGAAAATATATTCAGAAATAATGTGAAACAAAAAAATGTTTTCTACAGTACATCGGTAATTACGTAAGACATGAATTTAAACCGCATTATAATCACCAATGTGGAAAGATTTTCTGTACTGACATTTAAATTCAAGTTTAAGTTATACACATTATCGAAATCTTACTCATAAAATAGATAAATAGATACTTGTGTAGTAAGATAACCGTATGTCTGTCTGTCAGCCTGCCTGTCTGCCTTTTTGAATTTTACGCCCGTTTTCAACAGTCAGAGTCAAATGAGGCGGACAGTTCACCTAACCATCGTTCCTGGAAAGAACCAGTACTAGATTCCCATCCTCCGTGAGCAACTGCCTACGTTCTCATATAAAGAGACATGGTCGATAGCTTGATAACATTGTCCAAGCTACACGCCTCAGATACTCCAATATTTGACATAACATAATGGACGGTTTTCGGATTATTCGAGTATATTACTTGAATTTTTTTAAAAGTACCCCGCCAAGTAATTCATATTGATTTTGCTTCCTCCAGTACAAAGAATGAACATTGTTATTAAAACCAGTTTACATCGATTCTCTACGTATTTATTTGTTGGGAATGAATGGCATTTTATTCAACATTTTGAATGGTGTGTAATTGAAAACGTGCAATGTTACAGGTATGAATACAAACTGTGGGTTTTCTGTGTTATACTTTTGTTTGATTTGGTTCTTATTGTATCAAATGCTTAATTTTCAAAGTATGAATTGTATTTCAAAATGTGTTCATATAATTGAGTGTTATGAAATTTGCTTAAATGATACTAAAGGATGTAAAGAAAGTTCGTTCCGCTTTTTCATGCTATAGTATGACACCGGACCCTACTACGATTTCAATAAATTTTATATGCGTCATACCGCATCAATTTAGTGTCGTTTTACCATAGTATCATGACGTTCTTTTTACACGCGCACCGTTACCAAGGAAATTGTAAATACGGAAGTAAATAAACGAAGTTAAATGCCGGCTGTGAATTCAAAATCCGTTCATGAAAATGAACGGTCTCCTGAACAAGAACGGGCTCAAATGCTGGCATTTTCTGAATTTGGACTTACTAATAAAGAAATTGAGAAACGTTTACGAAAATCTGAGCGTTGGGTGCGAAAATGGAAAGCCAGATGGGCGCTTTTAGGACATGTGTCTGATTTTAAGCGTACAGGACGTTCTAGCAAAATCGGGGGTAGGGCAAAGAAAGTGATAACTGCGGTCAAGTATAAACGTGGAAATTCTACCAGAAAAATATCAAAACGTTTAAAAAGCCTTGGAGAAAGTATTAGTCATACCACTGTACACAACCACCTCCGGAAAACCAGAAAATGGAAGCCTTTCAAGCGCCAAAAATTCCAGCTCCTTACGAAATCTCAAATGAAAAAACGACTGGAATTTTCAAGAAATACAAATACCTAACACCTCAAGACTGGGAACATTTTATTTTCTCTGATGAAAGCATTAAATATCTGTTTAATCATCCGAATAGGAAGAATGATATTGTGTGGGGGTCTCAAGAAAGTCAGGTACCCAACGTCATTTGTGCTAAGAAGAGCGCGAAAGTCATGGTGTGGGGTGTAATGGGTGCGTTTGGACTCTTTCATTTACATATTGTGCCAACGGGGAAAACTGTTGATGGAGAGTATTATCGTACACAAATACTAGAAAAAGAGCTAAAACCATCACTGTCACGCACTGTTTGTACCGGCAGGACTGATCAAAGTGAGCTAGTGCCTGATTCAAAAACTGTTGTTTTTCAACAAGATGGAGCAACACCACACACTGCTGCTAAAACCCAGGAATGGTGTACTGAAAATTTGAATGATTTTTTTCCGAAAGATGAATGGCCTGGCAACTCACCGGATTTGAATGTAATTGAAAATCTTTGGAGTATTCTCGATACAGAGGCATACACAGAGATCCCACCCTATGACAATGACGCAGGTACGACGTCGCCTGCGTCTAGCCTGGAGTAAGATCTTCCCAACTCACCTTCTGAATTTAATACATTCGATCCCCAATCGTCTTAAAAATGAAATAACCAATAATGGTGGTGCTTCTGGATATTAAATGTGAAATTTCATGATTTTGCGTTGTGTTTTTCTATATTTCATAGCCTGTTCAAAAGCGGAAAGGACTTTCTTTACACCCTTTATGTTTCTTCATATATTTATTAATCATTTCCAATAAATGAATACGTAAGACTGACGGTTTGAATCGATGCGAACAGGTTTGAAGAAACGATGTACATAAATTCCTCCTGCTACATGAAACGTTTGTTTGAAAGAGGGTTGATTTAAAGGTATCCATCGTTTTCCAAGACTTTTAAACAGTTAAACAGTTAAATTCAAAAGCTATTCTATCTGCTTATTTAGTCATAATAATGCAAAAATGAATGACTAACTACATGTTCGAAGCCAATAACATTATTTGGTCACCAATTTTGTTTTAAATAGTATATAATAATCAAGAGGGCCATGATGGCCCTATAAATGCTCACCAGGAGAAAAGGTCATTTGGAGATGAACATTGTTGAAGTTTTCTATACGAGTCCATGTAAGATCAAGTGACCCATCTGCGCAGTTTTTTATCCCATGGCCATTATATGAACAGATTTAAAAGAGGTCCATTAGACAAAGCTAGATACCAAATATCTTAGCTGTAGGCCTTGTGGTTTCGGAGACGATTTTTCAATTTTTCTATATAAAATAGAATAAACCCCAGGGCAGGGCTAATTTTGACCCCGGGCCCATAATTTGAACAAACTTGGTAGAGGTACACTAGACAATGCCACATACAAAATATCTTAGCACTAGGCCTTGTGGTTTCGGAGAAGAAGATTTTTTTAATTTTCCTATATAAAATAGAATAAACCCCAGGGCAGGGCCAATTTTGACCCCGGGACCATAATTTGAACAAACTTGGGAGAGGTCCACTAGAAAATGCCACATACAAAATATCTAAGCTCTAGGCCTTGCGGTTTCGGAGAAAAAGATTTTTTAAATTTTCCTTTATAAGTCTATATAAATCAAGTGACCCCCGGGGCAGGGCCAATTTTGACCCTAGGGCAATAATTTGAACAAACTTGGTAGAGGTCCACTAGACAATGCTATATGCCAAATATCTTAGCTCTAGGCATTGTGGTTTCGGAGAAGAAGATTTTTCAAATTTTCCTATATAAAATAGAATAAACCCCAGGGCAGGGCCAATTTTGATCCCGGGGCCATAATTTGAACAAAATTGGTAGAGGTCCACTAGACAATGCTACATACAAAATATCTAAGCTCTAGGCCTTGCGGTTTTGGAGAAGAAGATTTTTTAAATTTTCCTATATAAGTCTATATAAATCAAGTGACACCCGGGGCGGGGCCAATTTTGACCCCAGGGGCATAATTTGAACAAACTTTGTAGAGTTCCATTAGACAATGCTACATACCAAATATCTCAGCTCTAGGCCCTGTGGTTTCGGACAAGAAGATTTTTTAAGTTGTTTCTATTTGTTGTCATAGCAACCAGAGTTTTTAATGAAATTTAATTTTTTGAACAAATTTGAAAGGACCACCCAAGGATCATTCAAGCAAAGTTTGGTTGCAATCGGCATAGCGGTGTAGGAGGAGATGTTGTTTTAAGTAAACATGGACGCCACTTCACGACGAACGACGCACGATGGACAAAAGCTCACCCTGAGCACATTTGTGCTCTGGTGAGCTAAAAATAGGAAGCAAAATCAATAATGAATTACATGATTTTGATAAGGAACTAGAGTGAATAAGTAGACTGGATAACCACAAGCTTATGCACGTAGTTGGTTATTGTGATAAAGATAATTAAAACAAATAAGAAGCTACTGAATAATCATCACAGAACACTATGGGAGCAGCTAATAATTCAAGGACTAAAGAAAGAGAAGAATATCCATAACGCATGTGTGTACTGGGATAGACAGACAGCAGCTGAATGTGGTCTAGCTCTAGCGTGACCTAATTACTAGTACTACCACACTGATTCCTATACAATTATGAGAAGTCGTTGTTGGGCAGTAATTCCGGTAACTGGTGGGCTCATGTGTTATTAACGTTATAGAGCCAAAATTGGTGTAATATTGTGACAATGAAGTTCATTGATCTTCGACGACGACAGTGATATATAAACGCAGACAGGGGAAGTTTAGATTATGATTTAGCTTATAGTTCATTGTATTAGTGAATTCATATAAAAAACACTGGAATTAATGTTTAAATACATAAGTATGATATAGGTTAACTCTGATGATTTAAATATGGAGAAAGTAAACGATGGAAAAATGGAACTAGGTGAACTGTTAAGTGACAATGAACACGACAAAGACGAAATAATTAAAATTGTGGATGAAAATGTGACGGTTATAAATATGTCGAAACTTGGGGTAATCAAAAATCTTTTAGTGATTAGTATTTCTTTTATGTTATTGTTTAGTGCGTACAACTCGTTTGCGAATTTACAAAGTTCACTAAACAAGGAAGATGGCCTTGGGACTACTGGCCTGTGTACTTTGTTCGTTGTTATAGTACTATCGAGTCTATTGCTGGCCCCCTTGACGATGCCGAAGTTTTCGCCAAAATGGATAATGGTTGTATCGATGTTTATGTACCTAATCTACATAGCTACAGGTTTTTATTCATCGTGGTATACGGTAGTGCCGGCATCTGTTATTATTGGTATAGGTAAATACTTTGAAACGTCTTTCTACTCACAGAAAATAATCTAGTTAACACGTTTTCAATTCATGATGCACTTGTTGAAACAAGGAAACTGGTAGTTTAGTGGATAGTTTATGTTTCTTGTTGTTTTTTCCGCATCGACAACTAATGGTCATGTAGAATAAATAAAAAGAAAAAGAAAGCAACACGTATAAACTGTGTAAACATATATATATATATAGGAATTAATGGGTGAATTGATTATTATTATATTGATATCTGCTAACCATCGTATGTAACTGAAGATCTATTCAAAATTAATGTAAAACAAACAACATAATAGTACATCGGTGACTACGTACGACATGAAGTTAAATCGCATTATAATCACCAATTATGAAAGTTTTTCTGTACTGACATTTAAATTCAAGTTTAAGTTATACACATTATCGAAATCGTACTCATAAAATAGATAAATAGATATTTATGTAGTAAGATTATGCACCACAGTTTGATAACCGCCTATCTGTCTGGAAAGAACCAGTACTAGATTCTCATCCTCCGTGAGCAACTGTCTACTTTCTCATATAAAGAGACATGGTCGATAGCTTGATAACATTGTCCAAGCTACACGACTGTTACAACCAAACTTGTAATAAAAACCAAACTTGTAATAATTATTACAAGTCTGGTTTTTATTACAAGTTTGGTTGCAAGGTCCAACCAAACTTGTAATAACCAAACTTGTAATAATTTGTTCAAGTTGAAGTAAGATTTTACTTTTGCACTCATGAACTTACTGATGTGTTCCGCCCCATAATTAGCACGTGCTGACTTTATTGAGGTCAGTAGCACTTGAAATAACCTTCATTTTTTTCATATGCATTATATCATCTATCCTTAAAGTCAAACTTGTAATAATTATTACAAGTCTGGTTTGTATTACAAGTTTGGTTGCAAGGTCCAACCAAACTTGTAATAACCAAACTTGTAATAAAATTTTCAAGTTGAAGTAAGATTTTACTTTTGCACTCATGAACTTACTGATGTGTTCCGCCCCTTTAATTAGCACGTGCTGACCTAATTAAGGCCACTAGCACTTGAAATGACCTTCAATTGCTCATAAGCCATCTGTTCTTATCAAGGATATTTGTCCGACATAGGATTACTACAAGTTTGGTTTTGTAATAAAACTTTCAAGTTGAAGTAAGATTTTACTTTTGGACTCGCATGCTAATTAATACGGTGGAACATATCAGTAGGTTACTAATGATGTGTTCCACCGTATTAATTAGCATGTGCCGACCTAACTAATGTCTTTGGAAAGCTCTCTACACTGAGATTGTGGCACTACTTTTGCGAATTAAACTATTTCCACTATGTAGTAAATCTTATTACCTGGACAGATTATGAACTTCGGTGTGGATGAATACTTGATTATTATACTTGTTAGTTTTACTGTTTAAATCGCCAAAATAGTTCACATGCTTTCAAAATAGACAGAATTCTGCAATATATCTTAAACTGTTGTCAAAACTGTAGAGTCTGCAATGTATACTTATACAACAAATGGTACTATTTTTCAAGGCGGATGAGAGGCGTTTTGTTAAAACAAAATGAAGTGTATATTTTGTTCCTAAAAATGGTACATTTTTAAACGTCAACGTACAATAAAAAATCAAAGTACTGAAAGTACTATCGGAATTTGATTTTTCAATATGAGACAAGTCACTTGTGTTGCTCGCGACACAACAACGACTGTTAGAAGAAATCCTAAATTAGGAACTGTACAGTTGATGGATATTCATACTTAGGAATTAAAATACACTTTCTCAATATTGCCACCTATTCATGTACATATTCTGATATTCATGTGCTAATTAAATTTCACCAACCATGCATGTCGGTTATCTAAGTTATCAGATGTTTAGATTTTTTTCATGTAGCCAATTATCCGGCCAATAATTTTCCGAATCCATCGGTACCAAAATAAGCATTGTTACTGACATAGTTACAGATATAATATATACCGAGCACTTCTAATTTATTACTTATTTTAAAATCGATAAGAAGCTAAAAAGTCGCCGTAAAACAAGATGGATGTGGCGTTTATCAGAAACACAGAAATCGATGTATTCTTGATATCTTTCTTTTGGTCTTACGCATGACACACCATCACATGTTCGTAGACATTTCTGCCAAGAATGTCCGATATCTATCCACGTATGTCAAAGTTACTGAGCGGACATAAAATAGAATTACCGAGTTTTTACCTTTAACCGCTAAGTGTGACTTTGACATTCGAGCTGCAGCAATTGGGGTTGCACGTGACACATCGCCTAAAGATGGTTAACATTTGTAGTAAGTCCTTGCAATGAATGACGAAGTTACAGAGTGGACACTCCGAAAAGACCGAAATTATGACCTTAAACTCTATGTGACCTTCAGCGCTCTGATCTTTATATTAACTGTTGTACTGTATACTGAACTTCAGACCTTGTCTCACATGTGCGTATTCCAGTGTAAGTTTAGCTTTCGTTTGTTTGAAAAACCCAATAAAATTTGTTCTACTTTCGTTTAGAGCTTGTTATCTTCTGGTTATTTATATGTATTGATAGCAAGAGCGACCGTGGTGGGTGGGGTAATTTTTTCTAAACAAGTGTCTGTGATTTATTATGCCTCTGGATTAAGGTAAGGGAGATAATCTGTACATCCTAGTGATATCATATATTACTAGGTTATGGTTCATATAAATATGTACATGTCACATTTATATGGCTTGTCCCTTATAGGACAACTGCAGCCCATAGCAAATTGCACATTTTGATACAAGCTACTTTTCTGGTCAGTCTTCCGCTATTCTAAAACCATCCTGTTATAAAGACGACTTTTTTCTAAGAACACTAGATGGTCCTGTTACTCGTTACAACAGTTTCAATGCAATCTCTCCAAGCGTTTTAGGAATAGTAAAAATAGGTTGTTGTTGAGAGGTTGTTGCTCTAGAGAGGTTAAATTAATAATTGAATAAACGTGGGAAGCTAATGCTTTTGCTGAAGGGAGGTTGTTGCTCAAGACCTCTGGAGAGGGTACACTGTATCATAATTATCCAATACAATATTTAACAACGACAGCCATTATCGGCTGAGGAGTTTAAAGTTCAATTTGACTGTCATAATACATGACTCTGTACATTTTTTTTTCTTCAGGTCAATTTACAAACCAGATCAATACTTTCCTGTTCGCAAGTAGTGAACACATTATACATTAATTGTTTAACATCATGAATATTTAAACAAATCTCAATTAACACATTAAACATTCTAACACCATGTAAACTTCTCAATGATGTACTATACCATACCTTACTATATTAACAGAAAGTATTTACTATAAAGTTTAATAATCACGACGACCGCAGACTGGGGAAGTTTATATTGTGATTTAGCTTATAGTTCATTGTATTAGTGAATTCATATAAAACACTGGAATTAATGTTTAAATACATAAGTATGATATAGGTCAACTCTGGTGATTTAAATATGGAGAAAGTAAACGATGGAAAAATGGAACTAGGTGAACTGTTAAGTGACAATGAACACGACAAAGACGAAATAGAAATAATTAAAATTGTGGATGAAAATGTGACGGTTATAAATATGTCGAAACTTGGGGTAATCAAAAATCTTTTAGTGATTAGTATTTCTTTTATGTTATTGTTTAGTGCGTACAACTCGTTTGCGAATTTACAAAGTTCACTAAACAAGGAAGATGGCCTTGGGACTACTGGCCTGTGTACTGTGTTTGTTGTAATAGTACTATCGAGTCTATTGTTGGCCCCCTTGACGATGTCGAAGTTTTCGCCAAAATGGATAATGGTTGTATCGATGTTTATGAATCTAATCTACATAGCTACAGGTTTTTATTCATCGTGGTATACAGTAGTGCCAGCATCTGTTATTATTGGTATAGGTAAATACTTTGAAACGTATTTCTATTCACAGAAAAGAATCTAGCACGTTCTCAATTCATGATGCACTTGTTAAACAAGGACACTGGTAGTTTAGTGGACAGTCTATGTTTCTTGTTGTTTTTTACGCATCGACAACTAATGGTCATGTAGAATAAAGAAAAAGAAAGCAACACGTATAAACTGTGTAAACATATAAATATAAATAGGAATTAATGTGTGAATTTATTGATTATTATTATATAAATATCTGCTAACCATCGTATGTAACTGAAGATCTATTCAAAATTAATGTAAAACAAACATTATAATAGTACATCGGTGACTACGTACGACATGAATTTAAATCGCATTATAATCACCAATTATGAAAGTTTTTCTGTACTGACATTTAAATTCAAGTTTAAGTTACTACTGTAAATTACTACTGATGTGTTCCACCGTATTAACTAGCATGTGCCGACCTAACTAATGTCTTTGGAAATCTCTCTACACTGAGATTGTGGCACTACTTTTGCGAATTAAACTATTTCCACTATGTAGTAAATCTTATTACCTGGACAGATTATGAATGAACTTCGGTGTGGATGAATACTTGATTATTATACTTGTAAGTTTTACTGTTTAAATCGCCAAAATATTTCACATGCTTTCAAAATAGACAGAATTCTGCAATATATCTTAAACTTTTGTCAAAACTGTAAAATCTGCAATGTATACTTATACAACAAATGATACTATTTTTCAAGGCGGATGAGAGGCGTTTTGTTAAAACAAAATGAAGTGTATATTTTGTTCCTAAAAATGGTACCTTTTTAGACGTCAACGTACAATAAAAAATCAAAGTACTGAAAGTACTATTGGAACTTGATTTTTCAATATGAGACAAGTCACTTGTGCTGCTCGCGACACAACAACGACTGTTAGGAGAAATCTTAAATTAGGAACTGTACAGTTGATGGATATTCATGCTTAGGAATTAACATACACTTTCTCAATATTGCCACCCATTCATGTATATATTCTGATATTCATGCGCTAATTAAATTTCACCAACCATGCATGTCGGTTATCTAAGTTATCAGATGTTTCGATTTTTTTATGTAGCCAACTATCCATCCAATAATTTTCCAAATCCACCGAGCACTTCTAATTTATTATTTATTTTAAAATCGATAAGAAGCTAAAAAGTCGCCGTAAAACAAGATGGATGTGGCGTTTATCAGAAACACTTATCGGTGTATTATTGATATCTTTCTTTTGGTCTTACGCATGACACACCGTCACATGTTCGTAGACATTTCTGCCAAGAATGTCCGATATCTATCCACGTACGTCAAAGTTACTGAGCGGACATAAAATAGAATTACCGAGTTTTTACCTTTAACCGCTAAGTTTGACTTTGACATTCGAGCTGCAGTAATTGGGGTTGCACGTGACACATCGTCTAAAGATGGTTAACATTTGTAGTAAGTTCTTGCAATGAATGACGAAGTTACAGAGTGGACACTCCGAAAAGACCGAAATTCTGACCTTAAAACTCTATGTGACCTTCAGCGCGCTGATCTTTATACAAACTGTTATACTGTATATTGAACTTCTGACCTTGTCTCACATGTGCGTATGTTTGTTAGTCATGGACTTCTTTACAGACTGAACCTGTTTTTGGTGTTGTTTTTTTTGGTGTTTAAAAACACAATGCCCCCTCTGGATGACCTCTGACCTGAAAATGCGCAGATCCTGTAGAGATTGTCATGATGACACCATATTGCTCACCACAAAAGAAGACCTTTAGAGAAGAACATTTTTCACTTTTTTCCGGTGTATGAGTCCGAATAAACCAAGTGAGCCCCGGGGTTGGTCAATCTTGACTCCTGGGTCATCATTTGAATAAACATGACAGTGGACAGATGACACATGCTAATTAATGCTGCAGAACACATCAGTAAGTTCATGAGTGCAAAAGTAAAATCTTACTTCAACTAGAAAATTTTATTACAAGTTTGGTTATTACAAGTTTGGTTGTAATAAAAACCTGACTTGTAATAATTATTACATGTTTGACTGTATGGATAGATGGTATATTGAATATGAAAAAATGAAGGTCATTTCAAGCGATAGCGACCTTGATAAGGTCAGCACATGCTAATTAATGGGGCGGAATACATCAGTAAGTTAATGAGTGCAAAAGTAAAATCTTACTTCAACATGAAAATGTTATTACAAGTTTGGTTATTACAAGTTTGGTTGGACCTTGCAACCAAACTTGTAATAAAAACCAGACTTGTAATAATTATTACAAGTTTGGTTTTTATTACAAGTTTGGTTGCAACACACGCCTCATGTACTCCAATATTTTACATAACATGGACGGTTTTCGGATTATTCGAGTATATTACTTGAATTATTTTAAAAGTAACCCGCCGACTTATTAATTCTAGTTCCTAATTAAAATCAAGTAATTCATATTGATTTTGCTTCCTCCAGTACAAAGAATGAACATTGTTATTCAAACCAGTTTACATCGATTCTCTACGTATTTATTTGTTGGGAATGAATGACATTTTATTCAACATTTTGAATGGTATGTAATCGAAAACGTGCAATGTTACGGGTATGAATACAAACTGTGGGGTTTCTGTGTTATACTTTTGTTTGGTTTGGTTCTTATTGTATCAAATGCTTAATTTTCAAAGTATGAATTGTATTGCAAAATGTGTTCATATAATTGAGTGTTATGAAATTTGCTTAAATGATACTATGTTTTGTCATATATTTATTTAACCATTTCCTATAAATGAATACGTAAGACTGACGGTTTGAATCGATGCTAACAGGTTTGAAGGAACGATGTACATAAATTCCTCCTGCTACATGAAAAGTTTGATCGAAAGAGAGTTGATTTAAGGTATCCATCGTTTTCCAAGGCTTTTAAACAGTTAAACAGTCAAATTCAAACGTTATTCTATCTGCGTATTTAGTCATACTAATGCAAACATGAATGACTAACTATTTGTTCAAAGCCAATAACATTATTTGGTCACCAATTTTGTTTTAAATAGTATATAATAAAAAATAGGAAGCAAAATCAATTATGAATTACTTGATTTTAATTAGGAACTAGAGTGAATAAGTAGACTGGATATCTTTATAGAAGGATAAATTGTCATGGTTAATAAATAGTGTAATCCTTTCGAAATATTTGAAGTAACATATTAACCTCAAACTGCCCATTATGTATAAAATTGTACAAATGAGCATCTGTAAACTAAAAGGGATCTAAAATGGCTTTTTTAACTTTGCAACTGAAGTCATAATTACCTTTGGGTAACATTCTCAGAAACTCTAGGCTTGATCCGATAAAATGGTTAAAATTATTTAAATCAGATACCGCGCTTAGCTAAGATCGAACACTACCTAAGTCAATCTGCTCTGAAAACAAATGTCACGAAAATAAAATATATATCAAATGTTTATGCACGATTTGTTCTTTCTTTGGTGCTTTCCAATAACCATGGGCGGAAAGGCGATTATTGTACAAATGGTTCCCATTCTCCACTGCTTAGGTTGTACCATGCGCAAGAACGATGTTACACTAATTACATATCGGGGCTCAATTTAAAGGTTTTCTTTTTAAAAAACTGTGCTGAACCCATTCATGTCTGTCTTCAAACTATACATTTGACTTTGAAATCATTTTGTCTTCTTCAGGAGCGTCACATCTCTGGCTTGCCATGCAGTCGTATGTAACAGATATAGCTAAACATTATGCTACACTGACGGACACTAAACATCAAGATAGACTCACTCTATTTCTTGGAATATTCTACGCTTTCACGTACACATGTAAGTTATCATGTAATTAACATTATGTCTAACGCATTAGAATGATTTGAAAATGAGGATATATGTTTCTTATGATGGCTCCGCTTTTTTTGCACTCCACTCTAATGCTGATTTTATGATCATACTTTGTTAGTCTTATAACAAAGAAGATACCAGTACTTAAATAGATACAGTGGTCTCGCATTGGCTAGAGCATGCCGGGAATGGCGAAATCAGTTCTAGTTTTCCCGGCAGAGTTCTGGCCATCTGGAGTCGAACATTTTTCTCCACCAAGTTGAGTAGTCTCTGTGATGTACTGTAATGTGTTTATAGTGTTTGCAGTATCTTTCATCTTGATCATGTGACTACATACATGTATACACTATAAAATATAATATAAGAATTATTTTTTAAAAACAGTGACAAAGAAAAGCAAAGATATTGCTGGGTTTGTGTTTAATGAACTAGAAAATAACAAAGAATGCATGATCAACTGGTAGAAGATTGAGTTTTTTGTGGATTGTCTTATTGCATTGGTAAAAGGAAATGGGCGTTAAAACAATTCAATCATTTATGTTAGATCTTCATATTAATTAATAAGAAAAACTGATTTCGGAGATGCAACACTCTGAAACTGCTGACTATTAGTAACACTTGCGTCTTTTTTTTCAGGTAATATTTGGGGCAACCTGTTATCTTCGTTCATCTTCCGCGGGGTTGAAGACAATACCACTATCGACGTCGATGAGTTAATATGCGGACCCCATTTCTGTCCTTATCTAGAATTGAACACATCGCAAATTATAATGGAGCCGTCCAAACAGCAGGTTTTGTTATTCTAGTAGTATTTACTTCACACTTTTTAAATGGCTTCTGTTCCTTTGTAACTCTTTGCATTACATTACGTTTTGCGAGTACAAGTCAAACGTGTGTTAGCGGGCAACTCTGAATAAAGGCCTCCCTGTCAATAAAGGCTTTGATCTCAAGAACCTTCATTGATTATTTAGAATAAAACAACCTCATAATTAATGCAACCTGTCAATAAAGATCACATTTTAGCTTTCCTAAGGGTGGCATTTGTTTGAAGGTTTGAATGTATTGACACAGTGTTTATTGTCATGTTTACGTGCTTTTAGAACATACTCTAGTTTTGACCTTTACATATGAAACTGAAATGTACAACATTTAGCCGGGACAGTTTGTAGGCACAGGTAACTGTATCATGAATAGATAATAAATAAATGAATAATAAATAAATATTGACTTTTAAAAAAAAAATTTGTTTACTAATTTATGTATACTTTTTTTTTAAAGTCAATATTTATTTATTATTCATTTATTTATTATCTATTCATGATACAGTTACCTGTGTTTGTAGGGTTTTATTTGAATATACATACTATTAATACAGTACAACCTCTCAAGAGCGGCCCTCACTTAAGCAACAATCTCCTTTCAAGAACAAAATGATTTTCCCACTGTACGATTTAACTATCGATTTAACCTCTCTTGAGCAACAACCTTTCATCAACAGCATAATTTTGCTACTCCCAAAGGGTGTTGCTTTGGAGAGGTTGCACCGTACTCACAGAATAGACTAATATACTACCTCAATATACCGACCACCTTGTTATAACTACCACCTCATTTAAAACATGGTATCAATATTTCAGTAATATGTCAACTTGTTGAAACCACCTAATGTCACTAATGCGGCCGAAATGTCGCGTGTATGCTAAACTACAGTCCCGAAACAAAAGTATGAAAGCTTACGGTTCAACATAACATACATGTACAACCATATATGTTCTTTACCAACAGTTAAGTTTTAAGAGTAGGCCTACATATTTTTACAACCGTTGATATACATCTCTAAGTTGTCCTCTATTTTATTTAACGATATAAATATGTTATTTGTACATCATCTATCAAAGATGAATAAAATAGTTTAAGCATTATGGTAGCTTAATTTCCGCTTCATATGATATATAGAGAAACTCGGGTCATCAGGCGAGGTGATATCGTCCAGGGTGGCGAGCTTTAAATAGCTTTAGATAACGCTGTTCTCACCGGACAGTGACCCGAGTTTCTCTATATCTACGGTTAAGTGTAGTGATCTTAACTTGTGATCAATTTAAAATTATATTTTGTAGATACAGTCAAACCTGTGAACTAAGACCACCCTTAGGAAAGACAACATGTGACCTTTGTTGACAGGTGACCTTTATTCAGAGGTCGTTACGTTCTCTTTATTATCAATGGCGGTTTTTAAAAGAATTAACTTTATTTACAGGGTGGCCCCTATTCGGAGGTGGCCGCTAACACAAGTTTGACTTGAGTTCTGATTTTTTCAGGTTTACACATACACTGGAGTTTGCGTCGGGCTGGGATTTTTAGGAATGACATTAATTGCATTAGCAGTCACCAATATATCTACAGAATCATCATCGAAGGATGTATGCAGACTTATACAGCAAGTTGCACGGCTGTTATGTACATCTAGATCACAACATCTTCTCTTCTTCCCAACTTTGTTAGGTGGACTTACACATGGTTTTCTTACGAGCGATTTTACTCAAGTAACAAATTAGTATTTGATCCTGGTTCATTAGCTGTTGTTATTTCCTGTATTTAACTAGGGCCTTTAATATGACGATTCAAACATTGTAACTATATTGTACTTTAAACAAATCAAAAGGCACCCCTAAAATGTTGCATGGTTATATGAAACATCATTGGAATATAAATTAGCCAAGACTTTTTTTTAGTATTGACCAGATAAATTTACTCCTGGATTTGTTTTTTTCTTCTCTTAAATTCACTGCAAAAACTGCCAGGAACTTTGGGGGCCTTTCTAAACTTTAACGGTGGAGGAACACCCTGGCCTGCCCCTTGGTAGAAGCACTGACCTTCCGTTAGCTACCAGAACAGCTTCCTCGTACGTGAAAATTGGTCTGATCCTGGTTGAGACTCGCACTCACAGCACCGAGGGTCAGAGACCATGGCCACTCGACCACGGACGCCCTCTCACTTTCATTGTTAGTTTAAAATATGCATTACAGCAACAGATGCTTGAACAATATGAATATTTTCACATCGTCCATAAAGCAAAATTTAATGGATTTTTTGTAGCAGTTTGTCTCCATATCTTAAAAGGAGAACAAATGATATTGGAGGTGCTCCTCGTTATTTCGAAGGACGTTTTTAGTAAATATATGCAATGATACCAGTTACATGGGTATCATACATTGTGTTAGTCCAACTAATTAGACTGTTTGTGACGGCGAGACACTTTTTATACTTGGCCCTGACCCGCACAGTCTGAGAGGATGGTCATTCCGAATTCGGTCATGAAATCGACCAAGCCGAATAAATAAGGCTAAATCTGAGCGTAATAAACAGAACTTTAGGCTTGCACTCGTAGATTTCATAATAAGCCTATTTCTTTTACAATTTTGCTGGTTCATGATGACACTATGCTAATGAGTGTAAATGCATCATACATATCTATATCAACTGCCCGATATGTGAAAGATTTTCACACCCGCTTTGATTCGATTGTGTTTTTTTTTCAGGCGTATATTAGCTGTCCTTACGGCATAAAGGATGTTGGATTTGTCATGGTAGTGTATGGAATATGTCAGGCCACAAGCAGTATTGTATTTGGGAAACTCAACCAGTATACCGGACATCTTGCTATATATTTTTTCGGTATGTGTAATAAAGTTTCTCAGATCTTATCATGTTATCTGAAGCCCATCTTTTTTTAGATTCAGCAATTAAATACGAACAACAAATTATCACAGAGACAGACATTAATCATTAACTTCCCAAGGAATTACAACTTTAAGTAGACGTGTATTTACGAAGGACTCCGTCGCGTCAATGAGTCGTGGGTCCCGTGTCCTGGATTGGGCGGGCGCATGTTTCAAATGATAATTAGACAGAAGACATTACGTAACTTGCCACCAGTTGCTATGCACTTACATAGTTGGCGAATTACCAGCAATTAAAGGAGTAGAAGAATTCGGTAGACAAACTGATGTTACAAGTCGATCGTCGGTTAACCGTACATAACAGATACTTCTGTTTACAGACTACCATTGACAATAGTAGAACCTAGATAAAAGAAACCCTTTTCGGACACAAAACTTTAATATCAAAACAATATCATTGTTAAGTTGAAGTATAGAAGAAAGATCACAAACAGGTAAGGATAAAAATATGTGTTCTTTTAACGTTCTTATAACCATAAAGGTCATAAAGTTTTACTTTAATGAGTTTTTGTTTGCAGGATTCATAGCTCAGTTAGGATTGCATATAACTATGCTGCTATGGACACCAATCCCTTCCGAACAATACACTGTATATGTGCTTGCGGCCATGTTTGGAATAGCAGGGGCAATCAACGTACCAATGATCTCAGGTTAGTAACGTAGTCATTTATGTGAAATTTCTTACACTGTCCGCTCATTAAACTCAGCTAAAACAACATAATTTTGTGATCTCATATTTTGCCTAAACTATACTGCATCCATGTTTGCAACAAATCTATAATCAGTGTCCTCAGTGAACAGGTCAGGGTTTTCGGTGGGTTTAACGCCGTTGTTGTTTTGTGTTGTTGTTGTTTTGTGTTGTTGTTGTTGTTTTGTGTTTGTTGTTGTTTTGTGTTTGTTGTTGTTGTTTTGTGTTGTTGTTGTTTTGTGTTTGTTGTCGTTGTTGTTGTTTTGTGTTTGTTGTTGTTGTTTTGTGTTGTTGTTGTTTTGTGTTGTTGTTGTTTTGTGTTGTTGTTGTTGTTGTTTTGTGTTGTTGTTGTTGTTGTTTTGTGTTGTTGTTGTTGTTTTGTGTTGTTGTTGTTTTGCGTTGTTGTTGTTTTGTGTTGTTGTTGTTTTGTGTTGTTGTTGTTGTTGTTGTTGTTTATATACGGCAGTCGGTTCACCTAACCTGTGTTCCCGGACTGTGTTCTAACCAGTACTAATGTACCTTTCCACAAGGAGCTGGCAGCTTCAACTTTGGTCAAATTTTCAGAGAAGGGTATGACCCGTCGCGACCGAGATACCTACCCGAATCGCTGTGTTACAAGTCCAGCAAACTAACCATTGGACCATGACCGCGGATTCTAGTCGGGGTTCGAACTCTTTTAGGAGGTTAGTCTGTGAGCTACGGATGAATACTTGAAATGGCAGTTTAATTAAGACTTCTAAGATTTATTTCAATATATGTATCATAAAGATTCAGCTCTGGTGGGATTTGTGGAAGCCAAAATAGACAGAGAAAACTCTGCGGCTTAAGAGAAAACAATGACAGCCATAATAACGCTTAAAACGTGTATTACAATGATACTATGGGTCATGTAATGTTTATAAATGTAGTATATTTTAATATTTTCAGCTTTATACAATAAATATTTCACGAAGGATAGGGCTGCCGCGATATCAAGTTTTAGAATGATAAACGCAGCTGGTGGGGCTATTGCCATGGGATACAGTAATTGGCTGTGTACACGATATAAACTATGTATATTACTAACAGTATTAACTTTATCTATGTTATCTCTCATAATTCAACATATTAGATACAGAAGAAAGTGTAAACGGCAATCAGATTAAACTATTTGTTAATTGTGGTTTGATAAAATGGTCATCAAGTCTTTGGCGTATTCAAACCGATCTTGACATGTATCGGTTAATTGTCTATGTTAATATGTTTTGAGATCATTCGGTATCGAACATGAAACGCTTCGATGACAGAGACTGGTAGTTAAATTTCCGATTATGCTCTGATCTCAACCCGAATAAAGTGATATGCATTGTATGACACCATGCAATTTTAATTCTCAGACAAATGATGTGTTGTCATGTCAGAGTGAATATGTTGCCAAATTATTAAATAATGTGTTGCCATGTTATTAAAGAATTTGTTGTTGTTTTATTAAAGAATGTGTCGACAAGTTACTAAAGAATTTATTGTTATTTTATTTAAGAATGAGTGGCCTTGCCATAAAAGTTAAGCTTTACCGTCGTGTCCAACAACATGTTTCTATAAACGGTCTTGGTCAAAGATAATCAATCGACAACTAACCACAAATGTGATACATCTTGTCGTAGAAAGGACATACAAAATAGTTTTTCTCTACCACTATGACTCAACGACTACGATACATGCGTTAGATCAGATTCGGCTGTAATGGTAACTAAAAGGGGATATAACTCATTATTCATACCCCCGGTTGTCAGACGAATATAAATTACCCCCCCCCCCCCCTCCCCCCTATCAGACATTGCTTCATACGAGATTGACTTGTAATACAGGCCGCAATGAGACCGGGTGCCATTCTCTAGCTTGCTAACGGGTAACACAGACAAGTAATAATAAATGACAACACCATGACGGTCATACATGTATCTCCTTCTGGAGAAATGTGTTTAGGGGTGTGACAGTTGATATCATGGACTAAATACTAATAATCCAGGAGTACACATTATGACTGCTTTGTATCATTTCATAAATGTCGTAGGACTGAATATGACAAACGAACGTCGACAGCACCTCATCAACACGCCTCATCGATTGAGCTATCGTATTCCCATCCTCTGCAAAAAAAGACATCGTGCAAATGTTCGTTTGTTTCATCGGGATTTGTGCCCCTTTTCAACAGTCAGAGTCATATGAGGCGGACAGTTCATCTTACCATCTTTCATGGGAAGAACCAACACTAGACTCCCATCCTCCGTTAGCAACTGCCTACTTTCTCACATAAAGAGACATGATCGGTTGCATTGCTCGAACCCACGACCCTCTATCAATGAGAGGTTACAGTGATTTGTAGTCAGCGACCTTAACCACTCGACCACGCAGGCGAGTCTTAAAGTAGCTGTACATTGTATGTAGTTATAATATTATTTATATTTATATAAAATTAGGATGTTTTCATTATGTTGCATCAAAGATGACATTAGACACTCGTAATATCGATGGAAAGATTTATATTTAAGACAGTCTCGTCAAATTAAATTTGAATTTAACTTAAACTGCATTTCTTAACATTAAAGTGGTCTCTAAGCGATCTAGTCCTAACAATAGTAGCGAGCATGTGATTGCTATATTGTAATACATTATATTCTACCTGTAGTAAAACATGTGCATGTATATCAGTCGAACGGGGTGTATTCCGTGTCATTTTTTCCATTAAAATGTCATTTTTCGTAAAAGTTTGGTGATTAATATAGAATTTATAACAATTTTATCATCACAGGGCCGCTACTACTGATGTGAATCAGGTTAGCAATAAATCAAATGGTGTTTAGAAAGTTTATAAAGATAGTGAACTTTTGATTGCATCCAGGGCTTTGTTTTACACCACGGGTCGTCAATTATTGTGAATTTTCTGTGTTAAACATTTTCCGAAATGGATGGGAAAAAAGATGCAGGCGTTGAATTGCAAGAAACTGAAGATATGCTTAAAGAGACGGAAAGTAATAAAAGTGACCCAGTCACTGTGATTATTGCAAGAACTGAAAATGTTAAAATGTCAAAATTCGGAGTAATAAGAAATCTATTGTTTATAAGCATGTCATTTACGTTACAATTCAGTGCGTATAATTCTTTCGCGAGTTTACAAAGTTCATTAAACAAAGAAGACGGGCTTGGAACTACCGGATTGGCTTGTACATATGCGACGAGTTTGTTGTCAAATCTCTTGGTAACTCCTGTTACTTTGTCCAGATTTTCATCCAAATGGATCATGACTGTGTCGATATTGACTTATATTCTTTACATAGGAACTGGATTTTATCCGTCATGGTACACAATAGTTCCGGCATCCGTCATAGTAGGGATAGGTATATGTATCGTAAATAGTTTTTTTTTCAAAATTAATTAAAGGGGCATACCCTACAACTGACAAACATTCTGTGAAAGTGTAAACATGTGTTAGATGTATATGTAAAACAATATATAATGGATAATTGAAAGAAGAACTTTGGTTATAAATGACTAGTTTAGGTACTTGCCGCAAAAAATATTGCTATGAATAATAAATCACTTCCACCCAAAAATTGTACTACAAATTCCAAAGACTTTCCGATCTTTTATGGAAATTAATATTTTTTGCGATTTTATTTTTAATTGGATGAATTTTTGGTTGAAACTTTCTTCGTCGGCTTTTTTCTTTACAAACTTCTAATTTATCATCATTTTGCCTTGATTCTAGATGCACTAAGTTGTAGGGTATGCCCCTTTAAACATAGAGTTCTACAGTCAAACAAGTGTAAGTGACCATCTCCGAATAAAGACTATCCTGTCATAAACTTCATCTTCAAAAAACAATAGTTGATAATTTAGATCAAAATGCCCTCCGAATAAAGGCCACCCGCTGAATAAAGGCCACCCGCTGAATAGAGGCCATTCTTTTAAAAACCGTTATTGATTATTTAGATCAAACTGTCCTCCGTTTAAGGTCCACCTTGCATTAACGGGTAAAATATGTCTTTCTCCAAGGGTGGCCTTTGTGCACAGGTTTGAGTGTATTTATATCACAATAAAGTGAAATCTGTGAACACAGACTGTAATTGGGAGAAATGACATTATGAAATATCGTCGTAGGAATCCATGGGTTTTATTCCGAGGTGCTGTGTTTTGTATATGCTATTAACGAATATGTGCTAATCATTACATATTACAGGTTTGACTGTAATTATTGTGTTATCATAAGGTTATCTTTGATAGATATCAATGGGTATGTGTATCGTATTTATAAGTTTATGGGCTTAAATATAGCTACATGTACATGTGTGTATACATGTTATGTCAGACTCGGTTTATTACTTATTTATGAAGCATGTCAAAAGTGTGTAATATCATTAAACTTGCTGCATAAAAAACTCTATTGAAGTCAAACATGTGTTTAGCTACCTACGAACAAAGGCCATACTGTGAATAAAGGCCAATCTTCTAGAAAAAATATTGATTATTAAGAACAAACTGACCACCGAATAAAGGACACTTGTCAAGAAATACCACATTGTGTCTTTCCCAAGGGTGGCCTTTGTTCACAGGTTTGACTTTATAAATAAATTTTAACTCACTTGTATACTTAAATCAGATATCACTTTAGTCAATGTTACTACTAACTTTGCCTTATTTAGTAACATAGATAAACTAATGCGAGCGAAAGAATGAACTTTACTCACATATTGGCCTTTATCGACTCAGTCTTGACTCTTAACGTCAATTTTACTTGACAATTCATAAACCCCAGCCAGCCCTTTTAAATACAGTCCAACCTTCGTGCAAATCCATTTGATGGACATCTTTATCTATATTAACACAGGGGCCGCTCATATCTGGTTGGCGATGCAGGTATACATCACAGACATCTCCAGACGGTATGCCAACATCACGGGAACAAAACATCAGGACGTATTAAACTTATTTCTGGGTATATTTTATGCCTTTCATTACACCAGTAAGTATTTTAAATATAAACAAACCTTCATTTAGCGACAATTTATTACACAAACAACCCCGTCATAACAAACACGTATTTTAGGGGGGGGGGGTTCTATAGTTCAACTTTGATAAGCAGCTGTAGATCACGTTCATATCGATGACGAAGTTTGTCGTAAAAGTAGTAAAAATCTTAAATTTGAGGTTTAATATAAATACAAATGTAATTAATTATAATATTCAAATATTGGTTAAAGGAAAATGGTTTAAGAATATAGCAGAATAAACCCTGTCATGCTTTGAGATCAAATTATCTTGTGACTTTGAAGGATTTCAAGTCACGTGCTAATTATATACACAACATTGTACTTCACTTCGGAAAGGAGGAAAACTATGCCTGATTAAACTGATTGAAAATGTTTGATTTTGTTGATTTCTTATCTCCCTTTCTATCTATAGTTGCTCATCAAAATTTAAAGGTTGCTTTCAATATTTATTATTTAAATTTATGTACTACAGTACTTGGGTATGATTCTTACCACATACAAACAATTATTGTGACAATAATAGGACTGTCAGATATAGCTTTATGATTATGAACGTAAATATCACTGTGTGGTAGCACTGTACGCAAAAAATCAACGGTGTTTACAAGATGGCGGACGGATAAATGTTGTGAGGTAGGTGTCGTTTGTTTTTGGTTCAAACTTTTGAAATACGACGTCCTCTACACAATAGTATACATCAAATGAAAGAATTTTAAAACGGCAATCGGCGGCTAATAATCGTTTTTTATCAAACCACGCCGTTTTTACAAAATCAGTGTCTGAACATCTCGTGTTGAGTTTTTTGAAAAACGAAGCGAGGAAACTGAACAAAACCGACGATTATTCCGTTAAAATGAATGAATCGACAAAAATACTTGTCCACGTGTATGGAGAATGTAAAGCTCCTCACGTATATCCATTATTTCCTCATCAAAATCCCTTGTAGTAGATGTTTTAAAGCTTTTAAATTTTACATACTGTACGCCACGGTGCTAAGTGTAAACATTGTACTGTACGCAACGGAGAAAACAATTTCTGTACGCAACGGAGCAACAATTTTAGTCAAAAATCTGTACGCAACGGAGCAGTCAATGAATAGCTTGTTTCTGTGTGTTTAAAAACGTGTCTTCTATACATGTACTTTGATTTCAAATTAAAGTGCATTGTTGAAGAAGAATGCACGCTTCGGGTTCAAAAGCGCAGTAATATGATTACTAACGCAGGCAAGCCTGAGTGAATAATTACAAACTTTCGAACGATAAAACGTGCATTATGTTACTACAATGCTGGACAAAATGAGATTTTTTTTCTTACATGCTAAAAAAGTGAATTGATTAAACTATGATAATTACAATGAGCGGATAAGCAATTTTCATGATTTTGATGTCATTTGGTCAATTGACGTTTCTGACGTCAAGGGGCAAATAAACATTCCTTTTTACAGTGAATATCGTAGACGTCGTTAGGTCTTCAGTGAGTATATAACGTTTGATGTTTCAGTATAAACTCGCATTATATGTGTTTCACTTTCCATAAGAAAACTGAAACAATATCTTCATAAGTTAGTTTTTTTTCTTACGTTAGATTTTATCAAATTTCAGAATCTATATGAAAATAACTAATGAAAAATATAAACAGTATTCAGCGGAAAACCTATGCTAATATCTTGTCTTTGCTCCGTATATCTTTAAAATATCATTTTAATTTAGAAAAATACACGCAGCACCTGAGATTCGAACCTACCTGTCACCTTAAAGTCATTGCTAGTAGACTGTTCGACCAGCGAAGAAGACTTATTTAACCTAATTTACAATGGCAATGTTGAATTGACAAATACAAATTTAGCCGAATTGTTATGGACAACTAATTCTGGAATCGTAATCGACAAAAAGCCATTCACTTAGTAAATTCATGAAAAAATGTCAATAGATAATACTGAGCCAAAACTGGTATCGTTATTGATGTTTGTGCGTGCATTCTTCTATAACAATGTATAGAAGACACGTTTTTAAACACACAGAAACAAGCTATTCATTGACTGCTCCGTTGCGTACAGATTTTTGACTAAAATTGTTGCTCCGTTGCGTACAGAAATTGTTTTCTCCGTTGCGTACAGTACAATGTTTACACTTAGCACCGTGGCGTACAGTATGTAAAATTTAAAAGCTTTAAAACATCTACTACAAGGGATTTTGATGAGGAAATAATGGATGTAAGCGAGGAGCTTTACATTCTCCATACACGTGGACAAGTATTTTTGTCGATTCATTCATTTTAACGGAATAATCGTCGGTTTTGTTCAGTTTCCTCGCTTCGTTTTTCAAAAAACTCAACACGAGATGTTCAGACACTGATTTTGTAAAAACGGCGTGGTTTGATAAAAAACGATTATTAGCCGCCGATTGCCGTTTTAAAATTCTTTCATTTGATATATACTATTGTGTAGAGGACGTCGTATTTAAAAAGTTTGAACCAAAAACAAACGACACCTACCTCACAACATTTATCCGTCCGCCATCTTGTAAACACCGTTGATTTTTTGCGTACAGTGCTACCACACAGTGAATATTATTTTAAGAGTTCGATCTGTGTGTCGTACCAACCTAATGCGACCAATTTCATGCTCTTTGGTTATTTTATTTGGTCATTTTCTTACATTTTCAGGTAATGTATGGGGAAACCTGGTGTCCTCATTTGTGTTTCAACGAGTTGAACAGAATGCAACAGACGACGCAAAGGAATTGATATGTGGTCCAAATTATTGTCCATATTTAGAATTCAACGCATCAGTAATTATTGAGCCATCCAGAGAACAGGTAAAGCACTTGTTGGCAACTTTATCAAATTACTTATGGAAGCAGAACTTATATTAATAATAGACTTGCACTGCAACCTTTTAACTTTTGCATTGCGGGCGTAAAAACGTAGATCTACTAGCCGCATCAAAATTTATGCACGCCGAGCGAATGACGGCTATTGTTCAGCTCCCAAAAATTGACAGAGAAAACAACTATCGATTTTAAACAAGTCATGCATGTTTCAAACACCATTATAGGTGGCCAAAGCCTCGCATGTTACAAATAATACAGCTACTCTCAAGTATTTATAACCATTGTAATTTTTTATCATGTTGACGCTGATGTTTCTGCCGCCGCCAAATCTGCTGTCGCTACTTTTGCAGTCCTATTCGTTCTCGCTGTCCATATATATATAGATCTGCAATTACTTTTGTGTTTATGGGTTTTCTTTCAGGTTTGAGAAATGTAATCTTTCGATTAATTCTATAACTTGATTTGTTCCAGATTTATACATATACGGGAGTGTGCACTGGACTGATAGTTCTTGCTTTAATTCTGATGTCGTTATTTGTTAACAACATATCCACAGTGTTTACTGGCACCGATGTACGAACGCTGGTGCGAGGAGTCATACGCCAGATGTGTACTTCCAGAACTCAAATTCTCCTATTTTTCCCGACCATACTCGGTGGCCTTACCAACGGGTATCTTGCCGGAGATTTTACGCTGGTAATTATCCCGATTTACCTAATGAAGGCTTTTTAAAGTCATATTAATTACTGCTGCATGCTTTCGTATAGCTACATGCGAGTTGACTAATCCGTTTTTGTGGAGATTGTTATAGAGCTATCACGCACATTCATACGAACGGACACATCACAAAACAACACGAAAAAAGCCGAACAAAACCGAATGCACAATCACAATAAGACATGTCGGAACTATTTGTCTCACTTTGAAATAACCTGGCTACTCACAATTCGTTTTTTTTTTGTCGGAAATCTGTCTGAAGACATTTAAATGGTGTCAATCAGTATCAGATACGTGATTAAAATGTAGAATTTGCAGTTTTTACTCGTTATTCAGGTAATATCGTACGCTATTTCGTGTGTTCAACGCGCACTATTTTTTACTTCCAGTTATTGTGTATACTTCATTTGTGCTTACGGCTAAAAAAGATGAAAATCGTGGATCAGCTCCGTCGACTAAAAAAATGTTTATGTTCCTTTCAGGCGTTTATAAGCTGTCCATTTGGCATCAAGAATGTTGGTTTTGTGATGGTAATATTTGGTGTATGCTTGTCTTTGTTTAGTGTTGTATTTGGGAAACTTACGCAGTATACGGGTCACATGGCTATATACTTTCTGGGTGAGTGAAGTAGGATTTGTTTTCTGTCTTACCCAAACAGTAAATCATTTTGAATAACATTCATCAATGTTTTACTGGATGATTAGTGACCATTAGTGTTACAGTAATATACCAGCAAGCAATTAATCAATTAATCTGATCAGTTTCCTAATTGTGTACCAGCATGCACCTTGCTGTCCGCATTAAGAGCCAATTGATTTTTCCAAATGATTTATCGGTAGTGGTGGACGAATGACATTAGATACCATGTCATCAAGCAAACTGTCTAAGACAACATGTGCTTCGCTCAGTATTAACTGAATGAAGTAAAAGGATAGGCTAGTGAAAATCTGACCCAGCTAGTTAGTTTTGACTACGTAACATTGTTCACTAGTTGACCAACAAATTAAAGGAAAACATCTTCCAAATAAATGAGTTAAACGGGCTTGGGGGACAAATGACATCAGAATTACTGGCCTTTGTGCGCATGGTGCAATGTACATTCGGTCATATCAATCATACAGAGGCATAATGTATTAAAGTTTGTTTGTTTTAAACTCTGATTTTTCAGGTTTCATTGCGCAACTCTGTGCGCATATAACTATGTTGCTATGGATACCTGACGTGTCAAAACAATATGTCGTATACATTCTGGCGGCTTTATTTGGTATTGCTGGAGCAGTTAATGTTCCATTAATCTCAGGTTTGTTATTTTGAAGAATTCAGAATTCTGTATGTGTCAGAAAATATTAGACAATATTTTGTCTTTTGTATGGTAATTCGGATATCAGTGGCCATGGTGTGTTTAAATGAAATAGGGGTTTAACTAACCTCTTCATTTCGAGAAAAAATCTATTTAGAATGTGTTGAATATGTCTTTGTCCAACTTTACATCATTTTTATCACAAATATAGACAACCTAAAGAAAATCACCTGGCCATCACATTTTAATGGAAAAACATGCATTCAGCATGGCAATTGGAATACGGATGTTGTTTTTTCGATAATTCCAAATACAAAATGTACTTAATATTATAACATATATAATTATAATATAATTTATTATCAATAATATTTGTTATATTACAATACCATTGAGTATGTTGTAACAATTATACTACATGTACAACCTCTCCAGAGCGGCCCTCTGTAGAGCAACAACCTCTCTATAGCAACACCTTCAAAATTTCCTTTCCGTAAGCTGATATTTATTATACATTTAACCTCTGTAGAGCAACAGCCTCTAAACAACGGTCAATATTGGCATCTCCCACAGGATGTTGCTCTACAGACGATGTTGTACTGAACATGCAAATAATTATATTGCTAAAAGATCAAAGTAGTAAGGACAGTTTTAAGTGATATATATACAGTGTGTGTGTCTCCTTGTATTTATTCACTGGTAATCAAGATCCACATACAATCGTCGTAACACTTGCATGATTTGAAAAATCCGCCATGTAAAATCACAGGGACGGGCCGATTGGTCAAACGGAAGAGCTGCCGGAAGAGGCAGCTCTTCCGAAATGTTCGACTGGTCGTCTTCTAATTTTAGAAGTTCTTTTATCTATTCCGCCCGACGGTAAGAAGAGGTGGAAGAGATATTAGTCACGTGACCAAACAGCATGAACTGCAAGTTATTACAAGTTAAATAAATACTTCCTCTATAACTCTATATAGAGCACCTGTCACCGCCATGTCATCGATATCGCAAAAAAGTCGATTTTCAAGGGGAACAACTTTCCCGATAAGCCGCAACTGATAAGCTCTGAAAGCTGGCAATGGCCTCACCATAACAAAAATACAAATATATAGATAAATCATGCTGTCATAAATCGTTACCTCGGACATTTAGGCGCTGTATTCTTCATTTCAGGTCTGTACAATCTGTATTTTACGAAGAATAGGGCCGTGGCCTTGTCAAGTTTCCGTGTACTCCATGCCGCGGGATGGGCGATCTCCACGGGCTACAGCAGTTGGCTTTGTACCCAATATAAAATTTGTATTTTAATAAGTACACTAGTATTATCATTAATAACACTGACAGTTTTGCATATACAACATAAACGAAAGCTTAGAGCCGAATAATTCAGCATTAAAATACATTGTTGTTTATAAAAGTCCTTGTGAAAGCGAACGGGACATGTTTGAATTCAGCAAACGCTGTTTGAATCGTCAAACATTGAAATAAAATGTTCAGGAACACCTTATTCTGACAACTTGTAACAATTTACTTTGTTTAATTTGTTTGTCAATTTACTGAGACAGATTTTGATTTTTAATAAGGTTATGAAAACAATGTCAGTACACCTTTTTTTAAAACAAACAAGAGTGCCAGGTCACCAAAATACGCCTGTCAAGGGGCCTAACTCAGAAGTGTTTGGGCCGATTGGGCTAGTTATCGAACATGACCGAGATTTCCATCAAGTTTGGTGAGGATCCGAATAAAACTGTTTGAATTAGAGACCGTTGTGGACTAGCCGTGGGTTTTCCCATAATACGAACCGTTTTCAAATGGGCGTATAAAAATCGTAGTGTCAGGCTGTTGTCAGTTATAGACTTTGAGCGTCAGTAAAAGTAAATTTCATTGTATCTAGTTCGTTTGTTGGACTGGAAGTTTGTTATGTTAAAATATAAGAAATATATCTTATTTGCTCTAAAACAATATTTACGTATTTGCTTTTCTTTAGCCATATCCCGTAAAAATGTTGTCTGATGCGATTTCTTATTTTTTTTTAAATATCATTGAAAAAATACTGTGCTACATTTCTATGTGTACTTCGTGATTAAAAAAAAACTGAATATTTTTATTGCAAGTAAAAGTCAGTTTCACAGATAAGACATCTTTCTAGGTAAAATAAGACCTATATTAATTTTAACATCCAAAAAGCTAATGGGGCTTTAATCATTATTTTTAATTGGCTATCTACAAGGGAAGCAAGCAGGTAACTCAATTGTCAACATTTCTCTGATTAGTGATTACTTCCCTTTGGAATGGAAATATTTTTCGTTTCAGAAATATTTCGTCGAATATGCCTTTATATTGCATTTCACCAAAGACTTAACATAAAACGTTAAATTGACGTGCACAAACAAAAATATAAGCTCATACATGTTATGTATATATGTTATATACAGTCATGGTATAAATCATGGATGAAATTACGTTCATTAAAGGCGTTTGCCAGTTCGCTTCATTTTTCACATAGAAATATAGGCAGAATGTTTAAGAGATTTCAATTTTTTATGATCATAGCAGATAACTCAAAAAAGAGATCAGTGACCCCAAATTTTCTCGTTTAAAATGTTTATGTTACCATATACTATGATCATGCAAAGTTTTAAAAAAATCTATTGATCAGTTTTCGTTCTGCCTATATTATGTCTATGTGAAAAATGTAGTGAACTGTAGCAAACGTCTTTAATTAGAACAGAACAGAACAGAACGTTATTCCCTCAGGTATGTAGCATACAATATGAGGAAAAGAAATAAATTAGATGAATAGATATTTGATGGGGGGATTAAGTTATATGCAATATGGTTTAGTTTTCAAAAAAATGAGCGATATACCGTTTTTTCCATTTCTGTTGTTCCTTTGGCCTTGTTAAAGCAACTTAATCAATGTCATAAATATTTCAAACCGACCAAATGAAAATATATTAATTAACAAACCTCGGTCATTTTTTCAAACAAATGCTGTCACGTGTTGCCGGAAGAAGCTTTTAAGTAGATCAGCTAATTATGTAGTGTTTTTTTTAAATTATACTAACTATATAGATTCAAGTTAGTTTTCAAAACTTAGTTTTCAATGGTTATTATGGACGAATATGATTTTACAATATGTGAAAACACAATTATTAAATTACTAAAGGGAAACAACTCTGGTTGACTTCATTAACGAAGAAATTTGATTGACTGAAGTATCCGTATTTAAAATGATCTAAAAATAGTCAATGTATTTAGTTACAATACAAGTGTTCTGAAATATGTGTATGTATACGGATCAAGTATGGGTCGTAAAAAATATTCACTCAAGCGCGGTGCCATATTAAATCCAATAGGAACGAGTCGTCTGCTAGACATTAAGTATAGTCTAAAAATAAAACGCCTTTCACATAATATATCGTTCAACGATTTATGTAGATACTATCATTCTACTTCTAACTGTGTATTTAACACATTTCTTGGAATATAAATATTAAATAATGGAAGACGGTAAGTCATTATTTCACATTTTTATTAACATTATAATAATACGCAAACAGGCTTATCAGTTCCGGCGGCTTTCTTCATATCTGATTATCCTTAAATTGGTTTATTACTGGGTAATGCAAGTAGTAAAATAATAATGATTATAATATTATTATTGATTACACTATTTCAATTGATATACATGTACTAGGTATAGTATTTTAAGAAATGGGCGATCGGGTTAAACGAACTCTGAAAATGAGAGCCCATGAGCTAAACACTAAAAATACACACACAAAATATCATGTGACATATCAATGACACTCAGTTATATTATCCATAAACATGACATTGTATATTTCATATTAAATACGTACCAACACATTTTTTGCTACAGCAAAAAATAAGAACAGTGCTGGCTAGACGTACCCTTTTGTAATGAATAGTAACATACATAAAGGGCCGTAGAAACCGGCCGGGATATGGTAGGGCTGCAATAATGATTTAGGCTGTTACGGTAATTATAAGGAGCTACACTACTGATTCTCTACTACCACAGACAAAATTTACCCCCCCCCCACACACACACCCAATTTCATGTTGCTCCCTACGGGCTGAAATGTTACTCGGATGTCTAAGCGGGCTGTCTAGTGCTTGGGCGACAAAAATCAAACCATTTCATAGTTTTCTCTGTCCCTTAAAAAGAAATGTCATTGGTGAATTTTGGACATGCTACGCCGATGTCATAGATCGCAAAATTGTCTGGATTACGTACCCGCCTCTAACTGCTACACAGAGGTATAATTACGTACGCGAACGCTGGGAACCAGAGAATGCGCAAAATAGACTGCATATTACTGAAACATCGATATAGATGTACGTGTGTTGGCGATGTAATTTACTCGGCATATTGCATAATTCATTTATCGAGTTACAAGTACGCTGCGTCGAAAGAAATGACTCTTATTTAACGGCCCATTCGACATCTATGGTCATTTCAGAGCCGCCCCAGAGAGCGGGGGAGATAAGATACAGGAGAACCAGGCATTTATATCCATACTCTTTACTAATAGTTTTTCCTGGTTCTTTATCGTGCCCTGTATAAAGCACTGATACCCGTCTCGTACCTGAAAAGGCGTCCCTGAGAAATTCGAAAGGCGGGCCTGAGAATCGAACCACGACCTTTAGGTAAGTAGTCCAGGGCGTTACCACTCGACCTACGATCGCTCTCAATAATTCAGTATGCACGGGTTGTATAAAATACACACGGCTAGTTGCGTACGTATGCGACAAAAACTAAATTTTATCGTAGATTTGTATAACACATAATCATTACACAGATGCTGGTGACAATGAAATAAGATAATTATACGTGTACATGTATACTCATACGCGAAAGAAAGTCTGCACTTTGTTTAAGGGAATTATGTTTTTATACTTATAGAAGTAAAATATATGCAAATTGGTATCAAATATGCAACAATTGGCTACACTTTTTTTATTTTCAATTGAAATTTGATAACTTTGAGAACATGTGACTATTTATGCATCTTGAGTTTATATTTCGATATTATGCACAACATAATAGTGCACACTTTCTTATTCGTGTAAGTCTATCATAGTCAAGTTCACGCAGGTTTGATGGACTGAATTTTAATCCACGAATAGTGGCCGGTACATGTACAACCGTCGGAAGAGTATAAAACGTAGGTCTTCATACAGTTCGGCAGACAAATTAGAAATAGAAGGAAAACCCAACTCATTTCCCTATTTACATCACTCATACACATGCATTTTATCTAAGTCTTGAAGATGTCACCATTGAGGTCATAGGGTAGATCTTAATATTTAGATACTCTTCAAACCTGTGTATAAAGTCCTCCTTGTGATATGTTGGTTCTTGTTTGGAGGTTAAAATAATCTACAAATACTTGTATTGGGAATTAAAGTTCGTGACGTTCAACCCGGGTGGTATATCTGTCAAGCCAATCGTGATTTATTTCACAGGTTTAATGTGACTATACAATATACATAAGTCAGCCAGTCACATACATGTATATTAAACCACATGTCTTTGTATTTTAATTTGAACAGGTTACGATCCATTATTACAATTGATATTTTTCGTCATAGAAAACTCATTTCATTTGGTAGTTAATGAAATAGAAAGTAGAATCAAAGTACAGTGTGGGTTAATTTGTTCTATTAACTTTTACTACATATACCATGTATATAACTCTAGTTTATGTTTTCAGTAACCAAGGAAAATAACCCTAATGACTTACTGTATTTTCATTTATTTTCGTTGGGCTCAATTTTCGGGTTTTTTACTAAAATGACTAGTTCGTGGGGACATAAATTCATGGCTTTTGATTTTTGAAAAAAGCCTTATCTCTGTATTTAAATTCGTGGGGATTTGATTTCGTGAATGAGCCGACCCACGAAATCCACGAAATTAAATCCCCAACGCAAATTAATGATTCCACAGTTTTGTGAAAATGTGCTAGTTGTATTTACATTTTCTTATTCGTAAAATATGACCTAATAAACGTAACGTATAGCACTTAACTCAGTAAGTAACATGTGATTAGTATTTATGAATACTAGTATGACTTGTTGTCAGTCAGGTGATCAATGTTGAGTGTTTGAGCAAATATATGAGTCATACAACATACATGTATGCCTAAACATATAAAACATAACAAACTATAGATAAATAGATCAAACCTGTTAGCGGCCACCTTCGAATAGAGGCCACAGTGTGATTAAAGGACATTATTTGAAAAACAACTGTTATTGGTTAATACGAACAAAAATATCTCCGAATAAAAGCCACTTATCAATAAAGCCACGTTATGTCTTTCCCTAGGGTGGCCTTTGTTCATAAGTTAAACTGTATGTCGACATCAAAGATTTAAGTGTAGTTTTGTTGCATCTTTTTCCCTGTCACTAGAAGCTTAGTTATTGTTACCCAACATGCAATGAATATCACTTCACAAAATGAAATCCATATAAGGCCATCCTTAAAAAATGTCTGTTTGTGGTATTTTCAGTGGGTAGGTAGAAAATATTTTTTCAATTTATTTTTTACATTGAACACGAAAAAAAACTCGAAATGTGTTTTTTTTGTTGAAATTAATTACCATAGAGACCAAAAGAGATGTTTAGGTCCGAACAAAATATTTGTTAAGGATGGCCTTAAAAGAGTTTTCATTCAGTTAAAAGCGAAAGCTGACGCGCGAAGATAAAACCACAGAATGAATCATCTTGGCACATGAATCTCACTGTACATATAGTCTTTTGTTATCGGCATTGTAGTGCACGTCCGGGAACCAGACTAACTGTACATAGCGGTTGTCTGGTGCGGTCACAGTCATATGTTACAGATTTCTTTGGCGTACAATCGGATCTCCTCGGCATTGTCTAAACAAAGTGCCTCGGACATAATACGCAGGCCGCCATTTTGTTTTTGTTGTTCACGGGCTACTTTCCAATTTGAGAATCCCACGATGGAAACAACTTGATTCTCTTTAAATGGGAACTGATGTCTGTTTTATCAATATAGCGAACGATAGATAGGTCTGTAATTCTGAGAATAATTCTTGAAAACGGGTACCAATAAGTGTTTGAAAAGTAGTCACCGGATCCGCATAACCAGAATTTGTAACCCTACACTTAGGTACAAGGCGTATTTCTCAGTTACGGAAATGACCGAGTATTTACGATTGAATGTAAATATGTCGCTGACCATATGCGGGATTCCAAACAGCCTACATTTCATGACTCGACTAATTTCTGTATTTTCACATTTATGTTTTTCTATAATTATGTTAGCCTCACATAGGCTATACATGATTTCCCAATGAAAATATGACTTACACATTTATGCTAGTCACAAGCTTTTTATATGATAATTATGTCACATGATACTATCAAACACTAAACGATACCGAGTTGTACAAGTCTAACTTGATGTCTCAGACATACAGCTGCAACAATACACTACAATTGGGGCCAGGTTGTTTTAATATTTGGTGGGGGGGGGTACAAAAAGGTGTGCCTTTGATTATATGGCCTTTTTTGTTCGCTCATCGAGTTAGGGACTTCAGTTAAAATCTATATTTATCTGTGATATGATAAAGTCAACAAACGCATGTCCTTTAGTGTGTTTTATATCGTTTAAGTTTATTTACTGCAATTTTACAAGTATTATAAATTTACAGGGTTATATAAGATCGAATGAAATCCCATTTTATTATCTGTTTTATAACATGCATTTTGTTACTTTTCTTCTCATTTCGACTTGAACATTTCTTAAATTGTATTACAGTGACACCTCACCAAAGAAACACCCTTTGGAAGTAGTAGCCAAATTATGGTGCTGGTGAATGGTTGTTGCTCTAGAGAGGTTAAATTAATGGTTAAATCATGCAGTTGGAAAAATTAGGCTGTTGTTGAAGGAAGGTTGGTGTTCAAGAGAGGATCGCTCTGGAGATGTTGTACTGTAGTGCATGTATATACACGTACATAATTCCCCCTGCCTACCATATATAGGCATGGCCAGAAATCTCCCGATAACTCTGTATAAGAAAGTCTATCCTCCTGATAAATTAGCGAGTCACGTGATCGTAGATGACACGTGAGGTAGATGACACACACGACTACTCTTATTTTATATACAAGTCGTCAGCTGTTACATGCACGACATAACAAAATCAATGCTACTGGTTTTATAACTGACATGCAAGCCCGTATGAGGCAGTTTCAGATTAGGGGGCTAGGTTTAGATTTTTGTCCGACAACGGGGCGAGGGAGGGGGTGTAACAGTAATAGCCCCTTCACAGCTGAAATTATTGGGGGCCAAGCATCCCTAGTCCACCCACCCGATCCCCGGTTGCTGCGGTCCATATATCTAGTTTAAAATATATTGTTTGATAAATATTAAATATTATTTGAAGGAAGTCATATCCAGGTTGATAAAATAATCAAAATGATGTAATCTTACAAAAAGCCGCTTGAACTGATAAACTTCTGTGTGATAATGTAATGGTGTTTTTTTAACAAGGAATGTATCAAGTATTGTGTATCTTGGTGTTTACTACACCTTCCTGTTCCATGTTGCAGTGCGAGCCTATAAAAGTTCAGTTTCCTTGAGTACCTTCAGTACTTTGATGAAGACATGTCTGCAGGAAGCTATTTCCGATTGCATTAAAGCAACACCATTCCTGATCGTTAAACACCAGTATTGTACTATGTCATATTGAATCTTGATTGCAGTTATTTATATTTACTTATACAATGTACTTCAGTTAAGGTGATTTCAACTGAATGTAAACAATACTTGTTTGTTCCGATTTCAACAGCGACTTATGATACGGAATACTGATACGAAATCTAGATGTAATATCTATTCAGTATTATCATTTAAGTATTGTAAATGTGCCAATGTTAGACAAATTGATTTCTTAAATCTTATCATATATCAAACAATGAGATTGAAAGAAGATATTATGATATAGTTTGAAATGCATGTATTTACATTGTACATGTATAATCGATAAATGCTTTGGTGTAATAATATGTAATAGCTGTCAGGGAACTTAACACGCCTATGTAATCTATTCCTGATATTTATCTCAGTAAAAACAGCTTGCAAAAAATGATAAAATAAAACCGAGTTAGATGATAAATTGTTTTTTAAAAAGAAATGGCATTAGTTTTAAACGATGCTACATAAAAATGTGTTTTATTCGAGACATTTTTGTACGAAATTAAATAGACCATCGCCCATGTACCAACGCGTACCATAATTTTATGCTTATTGGATAGTGGTTAACTCCAGTGTTCCAATCTGAAGGAAGCAAATTCATGAATATTGCTGCAAGCATGAACATAGGCATGAAAAATATTAAATTAATTTCTTCAACCACAATTTCAATTTCAAATTATGTTTTTATATAGTCAAGATAAAAAGTAACGTACTAGAATAGGCTTTTCAGCTAATGAAGCTACACATTTTTGCTAAGTGGTATGAACAGTATACTTGTTACTAACTGTTGTGTATATGCATGTAGGAAGGAAGTGGTTGATGAAAGGTCGACAAACTAATTGACTTGCATATCATCAACACAGACAGTAGTGACGGACCTGTAATTGTACAATTGTCAGATTTAAAACAGACCTATTCACCCCAAATATGCTTAAAGAAAAAGGTATAACAATGCAAATCTATTCAGTTGAGTTAGGCGTTATCAACAAATTTGAATCTAAAAAAAAGAAAAATTATTGCTAGAAAAAAGTTCTATTTATCAGTGTTTTATTTTCTGTATGTTCACGTGTGACATATTTCTGATATTGTCCTTATGCACAGTCTTTATTTAGTATTTTTTGTTTATGGTTTGCTTATGATTATATACCTTTATTTGGTGCAGTGAAACCTCTCCGGAGCGGCCCTCTCTTGAGCAACAGCCTCTTTTCAACAACAGCATGATTTTCCCCACTGCACGATTTAACTATTGACTTAAGTTCTGAAGAGCAACAACCTCTCAACAGCAACATAATTTTGCTACTCCTAAAGGGTGTTGCTTTGGAGAGGTTGAACTGTAATGTCATTGATATGCGACGTTTTTATGAAATTTCTTTGACTTCATATCCAATTAATTGGTATTTATAAATTAGATCAGATACACAATAAGCTGACTTTCCATGTAATTATTTCAGATTATTTATTTGATGATGGAGAACATTTCTTTGGTCCATCAGAATCCACTCCTGGATTTATGACTCAGGAAGAATTAGAAGCACTGAGAGATACATTTGAACAACCTGAAAATCTACTCGCTATAGATCCAATTCCCCTTTCAAGGAAATTATACGAGAAAAGAATCTTCACGAGGAGACTTCTAAACGAAATAATGATAATGAAAGCAAATGGTCGAAGTGATTCTGTAATTTTGAATTACTTGTTTTCTTTAATCCCTGCCAACGTTAATTTGAAGTCATTAGCGCGACTGCTATACGAATGTGATTACAAAAGAATTGCAGAACGGTTGTTTTATAATTATTTGAGAAAACGTTGCCCAAGTAGTAAAGCGACTAATGGACACTCTGAACCTCGGATTGGACTGCGGAACGTTTCTAGGCGCCTGAAATCAGAAGTTCACAATGCACCATTTGAAAATCGAGAGCAGCACCTAAGACGAAAGGAAAATAAATTCGCATCGTGGATGTCAAAAGCAATCAATACAAACTCTCGACAGTGTATGGCTGATATTTTAATAACAATAATTGGTGCTGAAGTCGATGCCATTGCTATAACATTTAATACAGAACTTTACGAGAATGATATATTCCAGCGTTATGAGACCTATATTGAAGAATCAAGTAATTCTGTTCTGTCTCGCATAGGCTTCCTTGGACGATGGGCTAACGCATGTGCTATTGCTGGGAAGCACGTGGAAGCGGAAGAAAAGCTGCGAGAAGCCAGATGCCTTGCAATATTTGTTGGACCAAGTATTGAACAATTCAACTCCTTTTACACGGAAGTTTATAGAAGACTATGGGAGTATGAACAATATCCTTCGCAGACATTGAAAAAATCTATTTTATTCTGGGGTAAAGTTGGGCTCAAGTGCATAGAAGATGAGACGGATCCATACACTGTAAACGCTTGGAAGAAAAATAATATGATAAGAATGAGTTTATGTCTTCTAGGTTTAGGGAACACTACGCGCGTAATAGATCGTTGTACAGTAGATCAAGAAGATATCGATGAAGCTGGTTTGTTTATTCAGGAATTGAGTAGTCCAGAGATAATGAACAGTATTGAATTGAGAAGATTGATGTTGTTTTTCATTATCAAAGCTCGTTGGTTAGAACTTAAAGAATGCTTTACGGATAGTTTATTGTATTATAATTATGCCAGATGTAATGCAGAGACAGGAAAATCTGCTGAATTGAATTGTATTCTCGAACATATTGAACGCGTTACAGACAAAATTAATGCAAACGCTTACAGTGAACCAAGCAAGGATAGAGGGAATAATTTGATCATACCAAGTCTAGAAAGGAATTCTTTGGAAATTAGAGACAATCAACACGTCGTACGACTAAAGGAGATATCACTCGATGAGAGAGATCCGCCAAGTGGTTGTTCAAGACCCGATGACCCAATCACCAAACTGGAAGTAAATGTACGCAATGTTGAAGTGTTAGCTGCCCCATTTGTATGTGAAGAAGAAAGCGAAGATAATGTCGCTAGAAGTACAGAACTTAAATGTATCCATTCTGAAAATGTTAGTGTATTTCCCTTAGATTTAAGCAGTAATCAGAAAAATAACGTTTTGAGTGAAAATGAACTGAATTCTGAAGCGGATCAAAGTGTAAAAAAATGTCAGCCGGAAAATAGTTGTGAACAATTTGCTTTGCAGTATGGATCTGCTATAAATGTCGCAAAAGATAACACGATGGAACGTACAGGACTTATCAATTCAAAAGATTCATTATTCGCTTCATCTGACATTCGCAAATTATCTAAAGTGAAAAATACTATTGATGTCGACCAGTCTTCCGGAAAAGATTGCTTTAATAGTTCTTGTGAGCCATTTGCCCTGCCGTTTGAACCTGTAAGTTATTCTTTCCAAAAAGATAATTCACACGAATACACAGGACTCATAAATTCAGGGGATTCCTTATTTGGTTCATATGACACACGCCAAAAACCAAAAGTGGAAAATGCTGCTGATGATTATTCTGCTGGAAAGGATCAACTTAACAGTTCATGTGAGCCATTTGCTCTTTCGTTTAAACCTGCTGAAAAAATCACGAAAAATAATTCAAATGAACGTACAGGACCACCTATCAATTCAGGAGATTCCTTATTCGGTTCATATGACAAACGCCAAAATCCAAAAGTGGAAAATGCAGCTGATGGTTATTCTGCCGGGAAAGACCAATTTAACAGTTCATGTGAGCCATTTGCTATACCGTTTGAACCTGCTGAAAAAATTCAAAAAGATAATGCGACTGAACATACAAATGATTCATTATTCAGTCCATATGACTTTCGCCAGAACCCAAACGTGGATAATACTGTTGATCATGATCGGCCCATAGTGAAATCTCATCTTAATAGTTTTTGTGAACCGTTTGCTATGACATATGGATCAGATGATGATTTCCCAAAATATAACGTGACTGAACGAAATGAAGAAAATCTCCAAAATACAAAAGTAGAAAACGCTTTTGAAAATGATCCGCCCGCAGGGATAGGTAGCTTTAATAGTTCTTGCGAGCCATTTGCTTTACCGTTCGAGTCTGTAAATAACCCCCCAAGTTGTAATATGTCTGAATATACAGATCTTATCAATTCGGGAGATTCCTTATTCCGTTCTGTTGACAACTGTCAAAAGACAAAAGTGTTAAACACTGTTGGTAATGATCTGTCCTCTGAAACTGAACGCATCAATGGTTCGTGTCAACCATTTGCTATGACATGTGAACCTTGCAGTTATTTCCCAAAAAATAACGTGACTGAATGCAATGATTTTAATTCAGGCGACTTACTTTTTTGTTCGTTCGACATTAGTCAAACAGGTGTTAAGCAATTAGAATCATCCGTCAATCAAAAATCAGCTTCACCGCAACTAGGAAATTCCAATAATGATGATGGCGATATAGATCAAGCAGCAATCGGAATATACGGTAATAGAATACCAAGTTGGGAGAGAGAGCCACCTAGTGGCCAATCCTATGAATAGATACAACACAGGTTCGGCACAGTAGGGGTACTGCTAGGTCAACTAGACTTGGGTTTGTCAGTTCGGACCATAGGTTTTGCACATGTTCTCTTTGATAATTTAGTTGAGGTCATTATGTCCAATGTATTTGCTTGAGTACGTTGACAAAGTTTAATAATATCGGAGTCGGAGAACAAGTTTGTTACTGATGCAATAACAATGGTTAAATTAACTTCACATCTGTCAACGGTGAAAACAAGAATAAACCCTGAACTGATATCACGTTTAGTAGCTTCCACACAATAAGAATGTTGAACACCAGTCCTGTACAAGCATGTTCCCTCACTGTAATTCCTTCTATACCAGTTATTCTTGTCAACAGATAACATACCAATTATTAAAAATAGGTGTTACCAATTCTAACATTTAATTCTAATGATGCTTTTTATTTGACCATTTTCAACGATTTGATGATACCGATGTGCAATCATTAATGGCCAAAACAAAAAATGGTTTGTTTTCATAAAAATCATGCAAACGATGACATTTGAATGAAGCTTATGGACTGCTTCCCTTGACAGAAAATGACAACGTGTAAAATGATAAGTTCGTAATTTCATTTGAGCCTGTCAGCTTTGTCAAACTGGTTGAGCAGTTAGGCTAAGGATTGTGATATACGTTCTGCGACAATTTTGTTTAAAAATGCCTCTTTGACCATCTGTCCTCCATCCTCTGATCGTGCACGTGGGGAAGATTGTTTTTACTTGAGGAGCACAAGGAAATTACACGCATTGCATGTGTGTCACACCGATGGTTTTCATCGGCAATCGGTTCGAAACGAAAACCCTGAAATTCCTTAGACATACCCCACTGGATTTGTTTCCCTATTTTCATCAACAGCTGTTTACTAGATAAGTTCACAACAGGGAATTACGTTCAAGATGAGGACCTAACTTTTTCTTATCTTACTTCCTGGTTTCCTGTATTCTTGACTTTGACATTTATGCTTAAGTGTCGTTTGTAAAAACTGACAGAACCTTAACCCGCATCATTTGTGAAACAAACTACCTCTTGTGACTGACTTCCTTCCTGTTGCCAGTTTTATTTCATCGCGAAAGTATCGAGACGAATTTCTATGAAGTAGACTAGCTAACAATCGTTTGTACCTTCCTTAATGTTCACCAGTAACTTCAGACATGGTTTCGCCTGTTCGAGGAACAGTTCATCCATTTTGTCACTTTTTCCACACATTTTCAAAAGACCAAAAATACCCTACATGACTTCACTATTCTTTCTTAACTAACATCTACCCAGAGGTAAACTATTTGTTTGTGTTTTTTCCGCCTAAGTTCAGTAAAGCTTTCCTGTATCCTTTACATGCTTAACAATGGTTTTAACCATTGCTGTGGAGACATGGTTAAGCACAGTTTAACACTGAGGACCACCTGATGGGCAACCAGTTGTTTTGGGATATTTTCGTTTTAATTATTTTAGCTGGATAATGACACCACCTTAATTGTTACACCAGGTGATTTAGTCCCAAAGATGATCTCAGTGTTTAGGTTTTACAGGAGTTAATGTCAAGATTATTTCAAATTTTAATCATCCGTATATTTTGTAGCGATATGGTGAATAGTATTTGTACTAATATATTGCCTGCCTGGGCTATCATATTGTGTAATAAACGAAAATCTTGATCTACTCAATCACATTTTAAAATAGATGGTGACTTGCAAGCAGGAGGTCGGGGTTGGAGCCCCGTATCGGGTACATTATTTTCGTCCTCTAAAATTTCTTGTAACTGTAAAACTATAATGGGTTATATTTCCTCTGACTTATATATGTAATTGAGTCCCCTAGAAGACAGCAGTGCCACGGTCGTGGTCCAGTGGTTAGTATGCTAGTTTTGTTACCCGGTAATCTGGGTTCGTTTACCAATCACAGCAGGCCATACCCTTACATGAATATTAGACAAAAATATTGATTTTTCTTCCACGTGTGAAGTTGCTGGTTCCTTATGGAAGGATTAGTTAGTACTAGTTTGAAAAATCAGCCGCAGTATATAAATGAAAAAATGTTGAAAATGACGTTAAACCCAAATACTGTGAAATCATTAATTTTCGTTGGGTTCAATTTTCGTGTTTTTTACTAAAATGGCTATTATGTGGGGACATAAATTCGTGGATTTTGATTTTTGAAAATAAATGCCTTATCTCCGCATTCGAATTCGTGGGGATTTTATTTCATGGATAAGTCAACCCACGAAACCACGAAATTAAATCTCCAACGAAAATGAATGATTCCACAGTACATGTCAATATAGAAGACAGCTGCATTGAGACATCAAGTATTTCTTTTCACCAGTTACACGTTTTGGACTTGACATGCTTTTATGTCTCAAGAGTATACTTACCTATAAATACATGTACAAAGGTATTATAATGGACAGGCAAATGCTTCAAATATGCAGAAATGTAAAGTATGATGGATTTGTAATGGGTAGCAATTTTTTTGGACTTATGCTATACACATGTACTCACCTTGGTAATTGTTAGTATGTATTTTATACGTAAGGGCATTGTGTTTTAAGAAGAAAATACTGTGATTTATCTTTATTTGTACCAATTTATTTATTTATACATCACTTAAAGCTTATTTATTTCATGACATATTTTTACAAGCATATCATTTATTTGATTTTTTATTAGTACATTCTGGGTACATACATTGATTTGTGGACAGAACATTTGGATTCCCAAGTTAACGTCCAATGGTAGGGGTATAGTTTTCAATGTTTTTAATTTTTTCAAGTTAATGCTGGAATGACTTATGACACCATCCAATATAATCTGGAGTTCTAATTCTTTATGATGAATTACAATATTTTAAGTGTGAATGTATTAAATATGAGAGTGCCAATTAACTGGACAAATTAATATTTGTTTTACTGTGTATAGATGTATGTTATTGTTTAGTAGGAAAATACTGGGTAAAAGTGTTTTGTTTCTGACTACATGCTCATTAAAAATAGGTCAGGTGGGGGGGGGGGGTAAAAAAGTGAGAAATAGGATGTACCTTTCCGCCGGCCCAATAAAAATGTTTAGGGCCGGGGGGTAAAATTAGGGTAGGTCGGCTAACCAGAAACAAACATTTTTTTACACATAATGAAGACAGTATTATTTATCATATGCATTATTACTGTAGTTTAAACCAGTGAATATTTGTTCAAAAATATTAATTCTCATTTTTGGGGAGGCCATTATTTTGAAGTGGGCAATATGCCATCTCTCCACTCGGTTAACAAGTCTGGTTTATGGCTTCATTTGTTTTGTCCTTTAAAGCGTCTTTTTTTCTATGTGCAACAAAATATTTATCAAGGGAGGTAAGCACTGTTTTCCAGGAGAATTAATGTTTAGCCTGGATTACCTGTCCCTTACACTACATACTATTATGTAGAATAGTATGCTGGGAATTATTTCCCTTTGATGTACGATATACAATGTATTGATAAATAATGTAATTAAGACATGTTTGGCATTTCATTCCCCTTCCAATGAAAAACTGTGATATTTGTATGTGCAATTATCAAGATTATTATTAACTTATAAGTACTAATATTTTTGCACAAATAGTTTAACCCATGGCATATTTCCATGAATTACATAAATATTTATAACAAAATGATTTTTATATCATGTATAATTTCAGTCAAACCTGTGAACAAAGGCCTACCTTGAAAAAGACATATTGCCTTTATTGACAGGCAGTCTTTATTCAGAGGTCATTTTAGTTTTTTAAACGGATGACCTTTAAAATCAGGGTGGCTTTTATTTGGAGGTGGCTGCTTACAAGAATTCCATGTTGTTGGGGTTATAGCATGTGTGATATAGCATCTCTTATGTTGTACAGCCCCTGACCAGGGTCCGTATTCGTAAAGCATCTGAAGTAATTTTTTAACTGAAGTTATATTTTTTCTTAAATTCAACTTTTTCCTTAACTCTTTTGTACTGATATGAAGGAGGAAATCACAATAATATGATTTTATCTTTGTTCTAAAGATGCCAATTAAGAAAATGATAATTCATTTTCACACTTTTGATGACTGGTTTACAAACTTTTACCATGAAAACACTTAAGTAAAAATTTCGACTTAAGTTAAAGAAAATCTTAAGATGCTGTGTGAATACGGACCCATTACAATACAACATAATCTTTTTTACAATGATTGTTCTAAAAAAAATAAACATGAACAAACATATGATAATCTTTTTTATTTCTCATTTGATGACAAATTCAAAAAAAAATTCATCCAAAAACCCAGGGACTTGAAGGGGCATTTAGATGCATTGCAAAATAGATTATGGTGTCATGTAATTAAATTTGAATTCTGCTGTAATACATTGTCATGTTTATGAGAAATCAATAAAATTTACATCATTTAGACATTCATCCACAACACAAGATTTCATTATTATGATTTCCTGGTCTTAATCTTTAAATCTTCACATACAGATTGGAGCAGTTATGAGAATATTCAAAAATACATTTTTCTATCATTTGAGTGGTCAATAGTATGTTACACATCTATATCTCAATGTAACACTTGTTATTAGATTATAATGTGTAAAATATCAATACAAATCTAATCTATGTAAATCTTGTAATTACATAAAACAGAAATTCACGGTTCGGTACAACAGATTTTCTAATGAAAGTAACAGATCTGGCCTTCAAATGACATATTTTTCTGAGCAAAACCAGGTCATACCACTGTGGCACTTACCCGGTATAAGATTTACAATAGATCAAAAACCTCAATTAGCCACTTCAATATTACATTTTTTCAACAGCCATTTTTTCAAACGGCCATCGGTCCAGTAGATTTGAAAAGGTCAGTGGTCCGAAGGTCCAGTAAATATTTCAGCGATAATTTTGACCACATTTCAGAACAAAAAATGAAATATTTTAATCACTCTCGAAAAATATATTTTTTAGCCAAATTATGTGAAATTTTGTATGTACTGTTTTTGATCCACTAAAAGTTTATTTGGTCCAGTGAAGTTTGCATTTTCACTGGACCGAATGTCCGGTGCTTAAAAAAGTTTTTCCTGAAGACTGTCATATAAACTTGTCATTCAGACCACTTCAATATTAAGACCGATTCTTCAAGTCCAAAAGGTGACCACAATATCAAGGTCTTACAGTATTTAAGACAAGCAGACAAAGAAATCCAGAACATTCCTTATCATTTATGCTTCTTTTATGATTGGACCTATGTGTGCATACCCTTATATTAAAACCATAAGAGTTTTTTATCAAACACTATCTTTTGATGTCTCTTGGTTCTTTCGGTGGCCCCATACAATTACCATCAGGGTATTTCTCCTTAAATACCTTCACAATTTCAGGATCAACCAATCTAACACCTTCTAATTGGTTACCAAGCGTAATCCTGAAAAATTAATTTATATACAGTACAACCTCTCCAGAGCAGCCCTCTCTTGAGCAACACCCTCCCTTCAACAACAGCATAATCTTTTCCCATTGCATGACATAAATTTTAATTTAAGCTCTCTAGAGCAACAACCTCTCAAAAACAACATAATTTTGCTTCTCCTAAAGGGTGTTGCTTTGCAGAGATTGCGATGTATTCGTAAAACAGTACTGTGAACTTTTATACATGTGTATAATAAAAATAACTTTGTCCAGCAGTAGAAATCACATGGCGACTTCTTTGGTCAAGCGATTATTATCTCTGACAAGTAACCACTTACCTCTTACTGCTGTGAGATTGAATCTCTATCAAGGACAAAATATTACATGTGAGGAAGGCGTACAGTTAGCTTACAGAAGGTTCTACTCAAGTGTATGCCTGGGAGTTTAATCTGTTTAAACTAAACGACGCCAATATGCAAAGCTCAACCCCACTATCTTGTTCACAATGACATATATGGACAATAAAACATTTCGCAACATCATGGAATCCTAAATATGTAATTATTTCAGCTTCCCTGGCTTAATTTAACACAGAGTAACAGAAAAGTTTTTGAAAATGTGTGTTTAGGGCAACGGTCTGATAACAGCTAGGTAAGGAAAGAATCCACTATTTTTTCAGTAAAATTGTTTTACTGACTTTTTTTTGCTCATTGATTTAACAACTGCAGAGATTAACAAATATTTGAGAAATTTCCAAAATATAAAGGGTTCGGATTTTTTTGTAAAGTAGGGTCAGCTTCCCCTAAAAACACATTTCTTTTGGCCAAAACAAAATCACTCCAAATATTTAATTTGTACAGAATAAGTACATACCAGTTAGGTTGCACATTATGTGGTCTTCCAAATAGCTCCACTTTCCTGGTACCCGGTGACAATCTTTCAATGATACCATAAATTTCATCAGGTTTATGACTTGTTGCTCTTACCTAAAAAAATACAGCCATTCAATCTACTTCAGTTCATCATCAAAGAAATGATTAAAACTATTACAGTATGAAGGATAAAGTGGGAAGGGTAGAAAAATATTGTGTCTTAACACATACCTATCAAGTCTGAAAACATCAAAAAAAGGAGAAAAGTTTGGCTAAAGAATGGTCAAAACAGAATGACATCATTTAAAGAGAAATAAGTAGCTAGGGAAGAGGAAAAGTTTGTCATCTTAGGATTAAAAGGGCCTATCTGACAAGTATGAAACAGCAAGATACGCCCTCTTAATTCTAAGGCGATCATTTCTTAATTTTTCGTACAGATTCCTGTAGTATAAGAATATAAAGAAGGAAGGAGCAGTAAGTAATCAGAGAGAAACCACAAATAGAAACAAGAAAATAAAAAGGGGAGTCAAAATAAAGGAGTCCAAAGGGGGGGGGGGGGGGGGATAAAATAAACGGGAGTCAAGATAAAGGAGGGGGTCAAAATTAAATGAGTCACAATAAAAAGAGTCAAAAAGGGGGAGTCAAATAAAACTATAAGAAAATTACCTCTGCTACAATGACATCACAATCTAATCCTTTGTTCACACCTTTAGGGTTACCCTTCACACCAACCTGTAAAAAATATGAAAATACAAACACATTGTTGAATTTATCTAAGTTTATTCAGATTGGAAAATTGAGTTTTGTGATCTGTCTGAAGAAATAGACAAAGCATGATAATGCTAAGACCCAAAATTTTTTTTAAGAGTCAATTTTTGAGACTGGTCAACTAATAGCTTCTTCATATTTTAGTAAATCAAAGGTGGAAAATAAGTAAATCCAGGGTAAACACAGTCCACTAAATTCTCCAATAGGAACAAGTGTCTAAACCATTTCTTCAGCCTAATGTGCCGATCAGTAACCCCCCCCCCCCCACATATTACTGACCAAATTAACTAGACAGGCCAGTAAGTCAGCTTATTATTAATACATTATTTCATCATACCAGAGTTTATACATGCACCAAAATTTTCAGTTCCTGAAAATGTTCTCTCAGCAGATAAAAATCGACCTTAAACATAATTATGTAAACCAGTCAGAACAAAAAAAAATCTAAATATTAAAACTAGTCTAAGAAGTTTCATTGGAGAATGTCAATACAAGCATTACTCACTAAACAATGTTCTTTTCCATGGTTCAACCAATGGCCAGTTCTTCCAGTACGTATAATTCTCTGTAATTGATTAGTTTTCACCCAGATAATCTCATCTATTCTTTTATACCTAAAATATATACAACATATATCAGTTAAACATAATCATAGTCGTTTGTTTCGTCGGGTTTAACGCCATTTTCAACATTATTTCAGTCGTATCGTGGCGCGCAGTTATCCTTACCAGCTTTCATGGACTTCATTCAGGCCTTAACCAGTACTAACCACATTCTATCCGTAAGCCTCTGCCAAGCTACCCCATTTAATTCAGAGGTGGAGGACAATTTAACATAGGATGTAATTATAAATATCTTCAGTCAAATTTGTCACAGACAGTGTGAATCTCGCCCGGGGTTCAAACTTACAACCTCTCGATCAGCAGGCAAATAAGGTACATAAAGGGCCAGATTTTCATCTTATCAGTAACATTTCAGTATGATCTACCAATCTCATTAAACGATTCAATATTATAAATCTTGCAAATGGTATACATTTCAAACAATTACGTCTAGCACTGGCTATACAAAAACCAATCCACAGCATATGTTTTCCTTATAAACAAGGAGTGACTAGACTTTTAAATTTTAGGTTTCTTTGCTCAGATTTGTCTATTACCAGTAAATAGCCCCCTCCCCCCTAGATGTATAATCTAGTAATCCATCTATGTAACTAATATGTCAGTAAGGCTTCAATTTCCACTATTAAAAATCTGAATGGTTTAAGATTTGCAATGCATCTCATGCTGGTTTGGTTATTTCTTAGACACGTAGATAAATCATATTATTTCTATTGAACTTTTGGAGTTGACTTTACTTACCCCCAAAGTTCTAAGCATTCCCTTCCTAACTCCATAGCTCTAAAACATGAAATATAACAACATTCAATAAGAGATAAAGGACAAATGAGTGCAAATGTAGTTGTTATGTTTACAAAATGATTGAATTTGGTAATAAAATTACCAGGTATAGACTGGAGAGAAATATTTAGACTGACATTTCAATAAAATCATGTTTAATTGATGATTTACAATTGTGTTCTTTAACTAAAGAATAACATGATAACTATTCTCTCTGAAGAATAGCATAACTGCAGTCAAACCAAAGATATTTCTAAAACATGCCGTAACTCACACCCAATTAACTTATAACAAGTGTAACTTATCCTTCAGCAAAAATGTTGTGAGGAACTTTCGTCCTTGTTGTGAGCACCCATATTGCATGTCAACAAGGTAAGTTTTTCCAAACTTTCGAAGAATACAGGCCTTTGTGTAAAAATATCGAAATGCAGTTAGCTAGCTTAGGGTTTTCTGAGTCAGCACATGTTGACTGTAGATTATCAACAGTTGAATTTAAATTATGAAGCAATCACTACAAGCAATGTTGCAAGTAAACCTTACCAAATTATAAGTAATACAACTTCCTGTCACCCATGAAAATATAAAGCCGTCCTGTTGGTTATGGTCAGACTGACCCACCCGTGACCGACCGACCTACATAATTATGTTACGGACAGACTGACCCACCGACCAACCTACATAATTATGTTACAGACAGACTGACCCACCGACCGACCTACATAATTATGTTACGGACAGACTGACCCACCGACCGACCTACATAATTATGACGCAATGAATTTAAGTAGTATAATTTTACCTTCCTGTCACCCATAGAAATATAAAGCCATCCTCTTGCATCAGGGGAACCGGCATTTTTCTCATCTCATCATCACTCATCGTACCGTACGGAAGTTCCATGTGAATATCCCATGGCGGGTCAGCCATAATGACGGCACATTTACCTAACACCTGCATATCTAAGTATCGAATATCACATTGTATCCACTAAAATAAAGAAAAATATTATATTTTATCTTTTTAAAAAAATACTAGTACCACAGAGATTCTATTAAAGTAAAGAAGAATATTACATCATATTCACAGAAAAAAAGAAAAATATAGAATTGTATCCATTAAAATAATGAAGAATATATCTAAAACTAACAATGCTTCAACAATGAATGACTCTACAGTGAAAGCCTTTTAATCCAAGCCTCATTATACAGAAAATCACCAAACTCCAGCCAAATTTTCAGAACCAATTTTTCAGCTCAATAAATTTCTTAATTTTTTCTTCTACAATTATTTTTGCCTAATATAAAAACTTTTAAATCCTGGACACTCATATATGAACTGGACGTTTTCCCATGCCTGGAAAAGTCTGATTTAGAAAAGTTCCAGTGAAATTACCTGAGGAGGAAACATATTGACTTGTTCATTTGAATCAGTGGTTAAAGCCATTGATAACTGTGCATCTTTCCTCAGGGCCAGAGATTTCGGCGTCTCTTCAGGGTAATCAATCTTGTAATGTACATACTGAAATAAATGGACATTAAGGGTTCATAACTCAAACTGAGTAAAACACTGTCAAAAAGTCATTGTCCTGCAATATTTTTTTTCATTTTCTTCATTTTTTCTTCATGTAACGAGAGATCAGAGCAATTTATCTAAATTGTAATAACATGCTTAATGATCGTCATAAAACACAGATTAATCCTTAAACACATGATTTCAACATGAAGAATACCACTTGGGCATATTGATAGCTCCAACAATTTTGTTCTTCAATTTGCAGAGTGAAAAATGCTGAAACAGGCACCTAGATCAGGGAAGTCCCCATCAGTAATATTCAAGTTTTAATTCCCCAAACAATATTCACCCTTAAGTGCACCAGATGAAGACAGTCACCTAGTTTCTGCAGGCAGTGGTTATTTATTTTTTATTTGCCTGTTTTTACCAATGTATACATTATATCATCAACACTGAACAGTACCATTCAAAACATATTTTGTTAGATCTTTTCCTATGGATTAAATCAAATAATAAATCAGGGCTTTTTTCCTTCCATAACAGAGGCCGAAATTCGGTGACTTCCCAATTGCAAACAGGCTGTTTTTTTTCCAATTTTAGGCAAGAAATTCCCCAAAAATTCAAACTCAGTTGTCTAACCTTCTCAAAATTTGGCCAAATATTGCACTTGAATTTCCCAAAATGAAAGGCTAAGGCCCCTTCCCAATTTTTGGAAAAAAGGCCCTTTTAAAATAATGATTATAAGATTATTAACATACCTTACATGTATCCATGTGAAAACAAGTATTAAGAAAAGAACAGTCACCAAGAGATTCTGGAAAGAAATCAACAAGTGTCATAATAGCATTGATACAATCAATTACAACACTAAAAACAATAACAACAAGAAATGTGTCACAGACACGAATACCCCAAGAAAAGAGCACTTGTAACAGTTGTAATATAAGTTTGATGGAAATTGCCAGAAAATGTGATAAGTGTTGGCCACAGAAGCATTTTAAGGTAAAATCTAACAAAAAGGGCAAAAATTCTGCAAAATTTTACCAGTTTTGAATAAATACAGGTTTGAAAAGAAGTGACTAATACCACCGCAGCCACCGTCTAAGAATGCTATCATACACTCTACGACTAAATACAAGGGAATGTGGGGATCACTGGGCATGAAAATTGTCTCTTGCACACAAGTTTGAGAACTTATTTAAAACAAACCAACCAGAATCTCAGGTTGTTTAGGTGGTTTGAGACCATACTTAAGCAGTTAGCAAAAAGAAACAAGTGAATGAACAAAATTTCACCTACATGTACTTACCATCAGTATGTTTATGAATGATTTTTCTGAAATGAAGTTTTGTGCAAGGCTGGGTAGATTGTCCAATCTTCTGGCATTCTTCCTTGGTACCAAATTGACAGAATTCTTGCAACTGTGCACCTGAATAATGAATTTTGCTCATGTAATACAACATACCATATAAATAAAAACATCCAAAGACCAGATGAATAAAGCATATCAGTGGGAATGCTTTTTTTCTTTGAAAATTACGATCACTTTTTCAACGAAAAGTTTTAAAATTCTAAATTTTCTTCATTGATATGTGGTACTGTCTTCGATTTTTTTTCTGAGACATATAGATAATATTCATACAGTACTGTATATCAGACAACAAATATTGATGATGTATCAATAATTCAATATGGTATTGCTTAAGTTTCTTTCCATTCTTTTTCTGCTACCATAACTGGTTACCTGTTTACAGACATAAATTGCATCCCTTTTTCATTAGATCTTCCACAGTTTTTACACTAACATGACAACATTGAACGAAACAATGAAAAATGACTGAAATCCATTGAGGTTCATGCATAGGTTTACTGAAAAAAATAGAAGAGTCAGGAAGAGACACAGTACTGGTAAGTACTTCTTAAACATTTTAGAGTTTTTCACCAGTTTTCAATATCATTATTGGTGATCCTGGATTCTGTACTAGTACTTCAGAACTTGGTAGGGTGACACATAGTAGAAACAATGACTCATTAATATATGCACAACGAAGCTGTGCATCAAAAATACAAGTGAACTTGATGCTTACGACCTCAACTGGATCTCCAATAAACATAGAACAATAGGTGTTTCTGAAATATGGGTGCCCCATACAGGCCAAGTGAATAGTTTGATCTTTGACCTATTGAACATAAAACTACATGTGATGACTCACCTTCAAACCAAATCTGAGGACCTTACACCATAGTAATTGGCTGGTCATGGTTTGGTTACGGATGGACTGACCAATGGACTGACCAACATGTGCAAAGCAATATACGACCAAATTTGCTGAAGGGAGATTTAATAATTAATTGACTACTAACCACCCTGTGATTTGAATCTTTCCATCAAACTTTTCTCCTTAGATGTAGGGGCACTTAATAACTGTAGTATTTCCTCTGTCATCTTCTTACTTTCTCTTTCCTTGGCTGTCTGTGCTGATAACAAACTCTGAAATCAATAACAACATTACCATACATACCTACTTATAAGACACACATGTAAAATAGATAGACAACCTGAGGTATTATGGATTGACCCTTCTATAAGACGTGGTCAAATTTGGATAATTGTATAAATTTTTTCCAAACTCAGAAAAAAAATCCACACTGCCATTATTCCCCTCTTCAAGAATTGATTTTTTAATAAGAGTAGAGAACAAGAGCGCCGCAAGCGGTGTCAATGCTTATAAATCTTTTCAATGCCTCAGTGAGATCTATTCACCTATGAAGTTTCATGTTGCTACCTCTTATAGTTTCTGAGTTATGAGTTACATTAAAGTTTTTAAAACCTCTCACCTCCACACTGAAGTTTGAGTCCTGTTTTGATTGCTTTGGAGCAGTTGTACTGCTTTCTTTGTCTTCTGATCTGAGTAAGATAATACAACAGTATCAAGTATGAAGAACGTTTATATATTGCAATGCTAGCTTAGTTACAAAACACATAAATGAAATTTTCATGGTCACAGATGTAATGAGTTTATATAATATGATAAAAGGTAAGTAAACACCTAAACCCAGTTTTGCATGTTTCTAATAATCATAAAAATATAGTGAAACCAACAGCATAGTCTTGCAATGAACCAAGAAGGTCTAATCAACATATTGCAACACTTTCTTATTTTGAAAATATTTTCACAGTCGAATATACTCAAACTGCCTGTTAATACTTTTCTCTAGAATATGGTGAGGAGAATATGGCAAATAGTAGAATTATCTGTAATTATGAAACTCATTATACAGAAGAAAACTTGGCCTGGACAGAGAAGCTAAGGCATGTGAGCCAACAAATGATTTATATGAATGTTTATTTTACGTACTCATCTCGACGCCTTTTTCTTTTTTCTATATTCTCCTCTGACTGGTCAGTCACGGCAGATAACTGTAAAACATGATGTTATAAATACATGAATTACTTTTAAAACTCTCATTAAGATTTACTTAGTTAAAAAAATCATTGAAAACAATTATCAAATTTATGTCAATAGTTGTGCAATAATTATATGTGTTGGCAATGCAGTGAACCTAAGTTAAAAATCTCCTTGTGGGCAAATACCACTATTAAGCACACATGTATTGATATTGTGAACAATAAACATCTGAATAATGGTCACATCTTTCATCTCTATTTGATAGACTTTGTTCAAACTTTCGATAGTATTTATATCAATGTATACTATCTCTTTTAAATACACAACTTTCAAGTATGGACAGTAATTCAGTATTGTATCTCAGATTCTCTTCAAGATATAAATCTTGACACATTATCAAAGCATTGAAGTTTTGTACTTCATGAACAGCTCTGACACAATTAAGAGATACTTAATTCAGTAGCCATACCTTTGACAGATCAACAGATTGCACAATAAGTGTTCCACCAACAATGTCTCTCACAACACTGAAAATACAAAAAATAGTTATTCATGCTGAGGATATGACACTGATTTTTTTTTACATTACTGTGAAAGGGTACATAACAAATCATACAGAAATTCCTGATTAACAAAACTTATAGAAACAAATAAGTAAAAGATATATTATACTAACAGATCAATTTGGACAGACAAAAAAGGATATATAGTGATGAATCTAGGATCACATGTTATATTTTTAAAATATACAGGAGACACTTGTACAAAACTACAACATTAAATAATAAATCTATTAAAAGGATAAACTAGATTTTTTTAGTAAAGAAAAAGAAAGTTCATTCAAGAAAATTAATTATTTTTTACATCCTAAACAGAAAATTTCATAATATATTAATATTTTTCCAAAACAAGTGATAAAATAAAACAAGAAGCTATGTTCTAAAATTGCATGTATGACACCAGTGACAATCTTGACAAAAAACTTAGAGTCAAAATGAGGTTGAATGAACAATGGAATCGTTTGTAATAATATATTATGTGAAATTTTCTGCACTCACACAATCAACTGTTGGGCAGAAAACTTTTGAAGTAGATTTTCTACAAGATCCAAATGAGTGGATCTACCCAGAGCTTTTGATGTTTTCTCACAAATACTGACAGAACTGCACGGAGTCTCCACACCAAGGTCACATAGAACAATCAAGAGTTGCTTTTCAACTTCTGGGTCATGTTTGATTGGTTCAGGCTTGGTAGTTTGTTCCCCGGTCTTCTTTGGAGATGAACCCTTGAGGGTTTTAGAACTTTCGGACGTAGTCCCTGGATAATAAAACAACAATGCTTGCTTTTATTTTACTCATGAATTGTGAATGTGACAAAAAAGAATTATCAACATTCATTCAAAATTGAGTCACTTTGTTGAAGGACACTAAAGTTATGTATACATTTATAAAATATATCTCGGTACAACCAGTTTTTGGCAATCTTACGGTATATGATATTACTTAATATTAAGATCTCAATATAGTGACAATAGCGGTAAGCCACAGACATTGACCTTCAGTTAACTCCTCATTTAGGCAAAAACTCAGACTAAATGAAAGAAAATTTCACATGTCCCAAAACATTATTTTATTTCAGTTTTTGACATAAAGACCAGAACTTATTACTTATGACAAAAGATGCAAATTCAATGGTTCGATTGACCAGAAGAATTTTTATCAATAAATTCGTGACTAAAAATAATCAACACGGTATCTTGAATATTAGAATTTATCATAAAGAGATGTCAATATTGTTACCTTCATTAGCGCTCGTGGACGGCTTTAATGTGGGTACGTTTTGAGGTGCTGAGGCACCGGAGATTTCGGCTACTAAACCTTCTCTCTCTTTCTTCCTGGCAGCTAGCTTTTCCCTGAAACTACTTTTCTTTGACTTAAGAGCCTGGAGATCATTCCAAGCATCAGTCATTATGTGTGTTTGGAGGTCTAGTTTACTCGAGAAAAGTTTAAATACAAAAGAAAACTGAACTGGAATCAACAACAAATGGGCGCAGCCATCTTGAATACCGGCAAGTATTTACGAATGATTACCGTTGGCGTTGTCGTCTATGAAATTAAGCTTATCTGTGCTTTTAAGTGTCAAATTCTGATTTATTTTATCCAATGATGCTTTGAACTAGAACCAACAAGATACTGAGCATTCAAAATTTCTGCAGAATTGAACTGTCTTTCTTCTTTGGGTAATCAGCTTTCAATATTAGAATACTCAATAAGAGACATGTGACATATTGTCTAAGTACAATATGTATCAACAGTTTTTTTACTTACATCTTCTGTCTTCGATTACTGCTGAACTCCCCTTTCGGGTATTATTAGCAGACGCAGTGCAAGGGAAATAATTTTTACAAAAAGTATTAAAGTCCCATGAGTCCTATAAAAATATATGCAAAAAAAACAAACAATTGCTGATATTATCCCGAGATAATTATTACCGACGAAACAAGCCATTTTTCTACTTAAAACACTCATTTTGCTGTGAATTTTGCTTTTGATAACTTGAAATATACAGAGCGCTTGACATCACTTCATGCCGTGTGCATAATGACTGTGGGAAGACACAGCTGTGCTGTAAATAGTATTTTTTCAATGATATTGAAAAAAATACGATAGTGGTTTTGGAAACATTTTTTCTTGCTATAAAGTATGCACGGGAGGAAAACACACCGGATTCCTCTGTTATAGAACAAACAGAAGCTATTGGGACCGATAAATGTATATGCTTATGGGACTTTAACTGTGAGACGTCAAAGTAAGACAGTGAGACTGAAAAACAGTTATGTGTTAAATATACAGACACAAGTTTTAAACAGTATACATGCACAGGATGAGAAAAGTGAAAGAGATCCTGAATAATTATAAGTTCCTTAACAAATTATTAAATGTTATAATTAATTTCAGTATTTTCGGTATTTTGAATAATTCTTTAACTGATTTATTAATATAATTAGTATTAACATCATTTGTGATATTTATTAATTGATGTGATTGCTATAATTGTTGTATAAAGTATATATTTATATTATAATGACATATTGCACGAACAAAATCTTACCTTTCTTAAGTTAAAAAAAATGTATCAAGGGAGATAATCCCACAAGCCACACTGCATAAACATATATAGCAGCAGATTGTAGTTATTGTAGTTCCTTTTCCATGTTGAACAAGCTATGGGAAGATCTGGTACTGTTTAGCAGCTAAAGTTACAGTTGGTCTATCTTTTTAACTTACGTTATTCTTAATGAACACTTAAAAAAGTGTTACATGCGACCATGTGTATATATTGGTCACAGGCGTCACTCAGGAGAAGCCTAAGTTTGCTGGAATACACCAACATCCTACATAAACATTGCTATGCTAAACACTTAATTTAGTCCTCTTTAATTACAGACAACATTTAATACCATGCATTCAAAAGAAAACATTTTTTTTCCTTTTTTCATAATTTTATTATTAGACTTAATGATTTCTATATATTTTGAACATTAGGCTACATAATTAATGCAACTACACATAACAGATACACATACTTCAAAGCTTCTGAAATGAAAGTTTACCATATCAAACCACAGAATCATTTAGAACAACATTTTGAAAAGTTACACTTAAAGTAATTTTACATCACTAATTCGAAGATCAAGTCTATTCTTTTTTTTAAACAAGATATGAAATAGCGGCATAATTCTTAAATATTAATATGAGAGGCGGGTTAATAAGAATGAAATACAAGCAAGTTAAAGCATTTTTAAAAAGCTTACTGGACAATATAACATAAGACTTAAAGATATCATTAAAGAAAATATATTAACTCCAAACTGTCAATAATTTTAACAAATATTAGAATTCAAAGCAATGCCGATTTTTCAGTATTTGTATGCGAAGAACGCCGATAATTGTCCCGCGAAATGATTATCGTAATAATGAGCAGTGGAATTACGTGAGAGATATACATTATGATTAACAGGACTTACAGAAGCATATTGAGCAAGAAGTTGGGGAGTTCTTGTTAAAAATGTTCAATTTATGTTCCAGACAATCATTTTAACAAAAATATAAAATTATCAACAGTATAAGTTTTCAAAATCAAGCTTATTAATTTTGTAAGAAAAACAAATATATACATGTACAAACAATTTATCGATAAGCTAAATTAGTTTACGCATTTCTTAGTTAATGCCCTTTACACTTCATGACTAACATTCCAAGTATGTTCGGTAATACATCACTTACTGATTATTTATTCACTGTCACATTATAAAGACCACATAAAATTTTCTGACTGATATGTAATGCCTCCTAAATTTATAAATTTGTTAGCACCTCAATAATAATCCCATTTTTCATTGGTCGTATTTCCTTCATCCAAATAGTAGTCTTTGTATTCCGATTTAACTACATATTTCTAAGTCAATAAAAGTTACTGACTGAAGTTAAAATGTTCATACACAAAGTAACAACATGGAAACTTGATAAATATACGTATTACAATTAATGGGTAAACAGTCCTATCGAGGACCTCATTTGACCCCTTTAAATAGTGTTCTGACTCTTGGAATTAATAAAAAAGGGTAAAAATTGCTATTACAGAAGTAAGGGAATTTTGCTGATTTTTTAAGTCATCAGAAGCCAATTGTCATATTTGACCCTCAATCTTTTAATGTCTAGAGAATCCTGGATCTATCAACCCTGTAAACCTGTATTGAAATGACAGCAAGAAAGTGAGTACATTAATCCAACTAATAAATTAACACAATCATAGCAGGGATGATTCAATACTTCAAGTACTGATAATGCAAATGCAAAATGATCGGGCAAATACATTTATCCTACAACCAGGTACTTTTTGATTTTGATTGTTCGAAAGACATGCACTTTACAAAACTCAATAAATTATCAGACAACAGTATTTACCAAAGATGATATCAAGGTCAACAATAACAGTACAACACATCTCAGGAGCGGATACAGTATTTCATATAAAAATAAAACAAACATAGCAGCCTTATGGACTGCTCTTGAACCATACAGCAACACCTCACTAAGTGACCACTTCAATATTACGACCACCCCATCACAATAACCACAGTTTCCAAGTTATCAACTTTCCTCCATATTTGACCTTGATAAAAAGACCACCTCAATGTTTGTACCACATTTTTTTGGATCTCAAAAGTGGCCTTAATAACCTAGTTTTACTGTAGTATGGTATACAGAACCAAGATATAATGCAGTTCTCTTATGACCATTCTTATATCAAAGAAGGGGTAGTCTGGGAGTCATTCATATACCAAAGAAGGGTTAGCGCAGGTAAGCCAGTAGTGATGTATTTAAAATGTAACTTAACAAAGCTTCTATAAAATATCAAGCACAACAAATGTTATAGTAATATTACAAAGCTATATACCATGTTCTTGCAATAATCAGCAAGAAAATTTTAAACTAAAGTATACTTAACACACATAGATAATCTGTAAGTTAGCTAACAATTTAACTTCATGACACATCTTTAACAATTCAAATACAGTCAAACCTGTGAACAAAGGCCACCCTTATGAAAGATAAAATGTGGCCTTTATTTACAGGTGGCCTTCCTTTGGAGTTGTTTTGTTCTAAATAATCAATGACAAATCTGTAAAGAATGGCATTAATTCACAGGGTGGCCTTTATTCTGAGGTGCCGCTAACACAGGTTTGACTGTACATTTGAGATTAGATCTCAGAACAAATTTGATGTCCGAGAACAACAAAATTATATACTGTTAGCGGATCTCTCAATTTCAGGTTAAAAAATAACTTCACAACAATTTAAAATAGCACTTTTATGCACCATAGCCATAGAACCACTGGTGCTTTTTTCATTTCAACTGTAAAAATATAAAGATCTATGAGTGTGCAGGCTTTACAAGTGGTTGTAGAAAACGTATACAACAAGCACAAAAATACTTCAAAGAAAATTTAAAATATACTTCATTAAAAGTTAACACAGGAAGCAGGTAACATACATTACAATACAGCACATTTAACAAGTTGACAGAAAAAAATTCTTCAATAGTATAATCAAAGCATCTTAATCAATTTTCAAATGTCCGTAAAAACAAATGATCAAAAATCATTGTAGTTAATATTTCAAATTTCGCCTTTTAAAAAACAGTGTATTAAACATTTTCCCAATAACCTGTTTAGAGATAGTGTACCAGTTTAGACCTGGAGGCTAAGAGGTCATGGGTTAACACATGGCCTATTATCACTGGTCAAATAATAGTGAATTGTGAGGGACTGTTAAGAAAACTTCCTCTAAACTTTCGAGGTTAACATTAGATGTCAATATGGCTAAAATAATAGAAATATTATGGAACATATCAAACAACAGAACTATTATCAGTCATCAAACATTCATGACAGAAATTAGTGTTTAACCTATATGAACAGTTTGGAGCGGGTACACAACGAGTGACAAGAACATTAGGGGTTTTCTATCATCTAACCAAGTGATTTAAGCTATGACAAATAGACAACTAATACCGTAATTTGAATACAAATGAATTTTTTTTGTTGAACATTGCCCAGAAAAGTATTTCAAACAAAAATATTTTGCTATGAAAAATTTGCCATACAATAGTAGAAAAATATCAAAAATTGGATCAAAGACTCCTGGTATAGATAATGTTAATGCTACTTTAAAAGTATATCATACTTATTCAATTTCAGTCTGCAACCTCTGCCACATGAGTCAAATATACACAGCTTAAACAAACACAGAAGCGCTAATTTTTTGTAGTAAGTTTATAGCAAAATTTCATTATTCATTCATATCAGACAATATGTTAAAATAGCTTTAAGCTTAAATCACACACAGTCATTTTACATAAAAAGCAACGGCGCTGCATTTTATCAGCATACAGCTGTTATCTATTTAAACAATGGGTAACAATGGGTATCAAAAGGTACAAAAATATCTAAACACACATTGAACAATTATCTTAATCGTTAAAAAGCATGGTATAAATGATAAGCATACAACAATATCAGCACATAGATTACAGGGATCTCCTTTGACCCTTAAAATGGCATTTTGACTCTTGAAATTTGCAAATTAAGATTTTTGACTCTTGAGAATTGGAACCAAGGGGTCAAATTTTTTATGTTACATTATTAGGAAAATTTGTTTGACTCTTTAAATTTCTATCAGCTAAGGGTCATTTTGACCCCCAACTTTTTAAGTCTAGGGAGCACCCTGAGATGGTGGTTCACTGACCATGGATTCTTTCCAACAGATTAACACCCAGTAATCTAATCTCTAATCCAACCATATCCCATCTAGATAATGTAACAGGCAGAAAACAAATTGAACTTTCATTTTAGTTTTACAATACATAACTATGTTAACACATATTCACAATACAAAAAACGATTAGCAAGGTATTAAATACAGACACAAAAGCAACATCAAAATTGGACAAATAACTTTAAATCAAATGTCACATAAAAAGTCTACAATCATTAAAGACATAATTATCAGAAATGAACAAATACATAATGAAAAATTGATGATTTAATGAAAGAAATGTGGTAATAGGCCAAAAATCAGACCAGACCAAACTTTTTTTACCTAATTAATCACTTTCCGTATTTTAACACAATCATATCAAAATTTGATTTTTAAAGGGATGTGAGTTCAAATAGACCACAGAAAGTCATAATTGTGAAAACATAATCAGTCAATATATGTGTAAAGAATCATTTGTTATTGTGAATTTTGTCAATATCAAAAATAAGAAAATTAAGCTATTCTAATACTTAATAATTATGCAACAATATTGAGATATCAATGCTATGAATTCTTCACTATCTATCAGCAAACTCAAAACTTTTTAAGTACAAAAAACAAGTATACATATCCTGGTTACAGCTTAGTTTAACTTAACAACATTTTCTATCAATAGTAGTGGTTTTTAATGTAAAAAAACATGTTCAGAAATAAGACCCTTCCTTGAATCATTATCCATAAATAAAAATGCTGAAGTCAATATTTTTTCCATTGAAGTAGCAATTAGATGCATTAATTAAGCAAACTACTTATGACAAGTAGAATTGTTTCAAACTAAAACCATTAGATTAAAGATAAAAAACATCAATAATTTATGACATGAAATAAAAATATTTTGATTACCAAATGTCCCCTAAGAATTGCATGTACCGCAACTTGCGTACCTTACTGAGAAAGATAACAAATTGTGATTAACCATAAAAATTCTTCAAATAATATTTAAGAGGCCAAATAAACTTAGGTAGCAATCAATCAGTAATCAGGGTTTTCCTTAAGTTTTTATGTAAGAGGCCTAACCTTGATTAAAGGAGACATTCTTTGGTTTGCTCATTTCAAATGTTGTAAATGGAATTTCTAGGCGGCTAATTTTCGTTCCTAAGCAGTCAGTTTGGCGTCTGGCCGCATCTTATTGAAAACACTGAGTAATATTTATCAGCTAGGTGGGAGTTTAATAAGAAAATCTTCAGTATCAATACATGACTTAAAATGAGCACCACAAGACTATAAAGCTGGTACTGATAAAATACCACATGAAACATGATAAACAACTAACAAGGATTTCACAATGCATGAAAGGCACAATTTTGAGAAATTTATACATTTTTTTTTCATTTAAATCACACACTAGAAAGTGAAATATCATCGAAGTGTTAAATGTTCATAAAAATCAGTAATGAAATGTTTTTTAAATTATTATTTTAACTTTTTTCCTGATGAATAACTAAATGCATCTATATAGATTATAGAATATTTCCAATTTTATACTAGTATTCTAAAACAGGATTTTTCTATATTTTTAACAAATAACGCCAACTAGGTCTTTATCATTCTGATAAATTAACAATTCATTAACCAGATTAAAGGTAACCTTATTTGGCATCATTTTTTGCAAAATATCTCGTATTACCTTAAAAGGTCACAGAATGAGATCTATGTGAAAGACAGAAATGACCAGCATGGAAAAACATGAGGATGACATATAGAATTCTACTAATATAACATTACACAATATCTTATTCAAAACATACAGCAAACCTGTCATGTAAGACCAGCTTTAGTAGATAAAAATGTAGATTTCATTCAGAGGTTAAAATAATGTGTAAATCCAATATGAGAAATTCAACTTCTACACATTACAGCCAGGTAATTCGCCATAACTAGTCACCTTTAGCGTAAGTTTGACCGTAACACGTAACATATAAACATTACAAAAAGCCTTAATTGGGTCAAATCTTGGAACAAATGCCATTGAGAGTGAGAGAAGAATTATTGACTTTCTTTAGAAGTTTACATGATCTATAATATGAAAATAAATAAAAGATTGGATATTTTACGTGGAAACCTATTTTTGTAAGTAGCTGTTAACTGAAGTTGGATTACATTGAGAATGAATCAATTGGTCTACTTCACACCGGACAACATAGAACTAGTACAATAATTATATACATACATTGTCTGTTCTTAGATAAAATCAGCAAGTTTTTTACACAATAACAAAAACAATATCACAAGCATTAGCTATTTCTTTCCAACATCTTTTCAAAAGACAGTTGAAAAGTTAAAATAAAGCTTGAAGATCATTTTATATCAAACATGTATCAAATATAAAATATCGAAAGCAAGCATTACAATTTCTTTGCCCACTTCAAGTCATCAACTCTTGGCTTGTGCCCAGTGCAGAGTTCAATTAAGGCCTCAACGTTGGTCCAGAACCCAACTTTCTCCATTGGATAATTAAGCCATCCTGTCGTGATACAGAAGTAAGTATCATGTGGTGCCACATGGTGAATCCTATGATGCTTTCTAGGCAGGATAATATGTAGATCTTGCAGTGTAGTAATCCATTTAGGAAGGCCAAAATAAGTATGTGACCACTTGTGGAACTGAAATTATAGAAGAAAATACTAAAATATTTAAAGTAGAACTAAAACCAAAATCTGACAACTCAGTGTACCCACATCCTCATGAATTACACCAAATTAAAATCAGCCAAAATTTCTAATTCAAGGGCAGATAATTCAAAAACGAGTCTGTCAACCCCAATTTTTTTCACTTAAAATGTTTCTCTTATCATACGCTATGATTATGCAGTTTAAAAAAATCAAGAATGAGTTTTCATTTTTCCCTGTATGTCTATGAGCAAAAAAATGGAAACTGTAGCGAACGTCTTTAAAATAGCATTCTGACTCTTTAAGAGTCAAGTTTACTATAATACCAACTTGAAATTCTGTTGAGTCTTTAAATCATTATCAGTCAAAGGTCATAACTGACCCCCAACCATTGTCTGATTACTAGTGAGTACACTGATGCAAAAAATCCAAACAAAAAATGTGTGATGAGGTTTTGTACATCAGACAAGATTCTGACCCGACTGACACAGACAGAAAGACTGACAGACGGACGAATGGACAGAGAGACAGGTTATTCTAACTTTAGGTCAATCTATCGTGTGTGTTCTCAACCATCAATTGCACCAATTAGGCATCAGTACAGATAAACTTACCTACTACCCTACTTGTAATCATATCAGATATAGTATACGATAAAACAAACAATATCATTAATATAACATTAAAATATGTGACGTAAAATGATATTTATTGATTTATAAAGCATACCGGTACATTATACATAAATAGGTCAATGACAACACTAACATTTACCAGGGGTGTAAATAGAGCCGAATTAATTAAAAAACTCCTGAAAATCATACGCAGCCGACCATTTTTGCCAAACAAGAGCCCTTATTTTCATCAAATAACTTTTATTTTGCTTAGAAATCATCGCTCTTTCATGATAGATCAATCCGAAATTCCGGATATATCCGTCACCCCTGATTTACATATATTCAACACACAGATAAATATATCAGTTTATAACAGTAATGTAACCCAGTAGATTTAGTGGTAACTTGACATCAATTAAAATTCAGTTATCTGATATGAAATCTGTGCAGATGATAATGAGATAGTGGTGCAATTTTACAGTTCGTATTTTTTAGTACAGTGCAACCTCTCTGAAGCAACACCAAGAGAGGTTGTTGCTCAAGAAAGGGTCGCTCTGGAGAGTTTGTTTGCACTGTAGTGGTTTTGAGAGTATAATCTGTGCTGAACAGTCTGAAAATATGTCAGACACCTAACAATAATCCTAAGTATGCTGGTTTCGGACAGAACAATTCAGTCTGAACCCATTTGTATAGATCAGGAATAATTTATTTTATTATTTATTATTTTAAAGGATCTGCATTTTTTCTACAGGAAGGAAAATAAGAATGACCTAAATTACAATTGTGTAACAAACAGAATATTTCTGAGCCAAATTTATAATCATATTGAAATTCGCTAATTTCTGTTCTTTTTTTCTAATTTTGCAAAATTTTTGTCAGCCAATCTGAGAAACGAAAATCAATAAACTCAATCACAGACATAATCATAGATAAATAACCTTGAACGTCATACATTCATTACAACTGTCGCAGTAGAAAAAGGAGCACAGTGGTCCTTAACCCCACAATTTACTGGATCTATCATATTATTATGTTAAACAATATGTGTTTTTAAAACACAATGCTCCCTCTGGGTGACCTTGACCTACAGACCTTAAAATGCACAGGTTGTCATGAGGAACCAACACATGAAGTTGGATGTCTGTAGGTGAAGGCATTTTAATTTTATAAGCATGGTTTAAGTTTGGTTCAAACAGAATGACAAACTGACAGACAGGACAGGGCTTAAAAATAAGTGGACATGAAGTCCAGTCTGATTGCAGAGTGAGAATTATAGGGTAAGTACCCAGCCAAAAGTGACAGATGCCATAAGTGATTTTCTTACCTGATTAGTAAGGCTTACGAAGATGGCAATTAAAAAAATATACATCTGCCAGTTGTATTCTTCATGGATTTCTTCAGTACTAAGTGTGGTAAATCTGTACGCCATATTGAACAATGGTATCAATACTACCGCAAAGTTGTCTCCATTGGTTTCTATGAAGTCATGCCTCGTAATGGACGTAGGGTCTATATGATGTTCCCGGAATGGTCGAATGAAAGACTGTAAATCAATAGTTTCAAAGGATTTAGAGAATTGCTTAGCTGAGTTGTGATGCTTATAGAGTCTTTTAATGAATCATGACTGCCTAAATTGCAAAGTTATTTACAAAGTGTTTTATTTCGATTGTACATTGATTGTTATTTTAAGAATAATTGTTGTCATATATTCCTATATACAACTTGTCCTTATTATTTATTTACTATACCTCACTCCCATTTCCAATGTAAAGTTGCCTATACCTGAGCGGGCATTAATTTTTAATAACACATTGTATCAACACATGAGCAGAAATGATGCGCATACAGTTCAAACATATTTTCATTATTAAATCATTTTCCATTTATTTGACAAGCTGTTCTTAATAAAATCTATTCTAGATTGTAGTTTCAACTTCAAAATAGTTTTAATTATTCCAAAAATTTCATTAACCTTCCACTATTAGACTTCTGAGGCGGTGCGTGAGTAGGTACAAACAAATTCATGACATCATAACTCAAAGTAAATAAGACAGTGTTCCACTTACAGAAAATGACTATTAAAGGGTTTGCCAATGTTTCTGAGGCTGACTTGATAGTCTTGATGATAAAAAAAGATTCAAAGAGCAGAAAAAGACGTGAAGCTGTTCCGGGAATTTTTTGGTACCGAAAATTGTGCCATCAAATTTTTCTTTTTATATTTCTATGAAATCTTCGGTATAATAAAATGAATAACACATTTCTGAGACGGTGTTATTAAAAATCGCCAGCCCTCAAAAAAGTAATATTAACCTCGGCGCTACCTCGGTCAACATTTTTTTCGTACTGACAATTTTTAAACGCCCTCTCAGAAATGTGTTATTTACATAATATAATCATGGTTCACTTTTTAAATCTATAAATTGGTGAAACGTGCAAGATTCAAAGAGACATCAGACTCGGTCATCCTTGTATTGACCCAATAACAATTGACTCAGCAACAATAAGATATGGATTACGGTATGTATCGTCTATTACACAGTATCGACAAAGGAGTTATCTCCCCTTTCATGTATTTACCTTTCCTATCAGGCCTTCGACTGATCCATATGAATCAGCTCCCCAGTGTACCAGACCACTGAAGAAATCTGCAGTTATGATGCCTAGCACTGAAATGATATACAGATTGACATGGATAAAAAAAGTCAATACATCGCTTTTATCAGTGAAAATTAAAAAATTTGTGAAACCAGAAAACCCGAAACAGTAATTTATAGTTTGACACTGAGAAACTGGTTTTTTGGCAAACGCTTGAAAGCTTTCAATCTATAGAAATTCAATCATAATGCAAATGTGATCAGCCCTTTTAATCAAAACCAGCGAAAGACAATAGAAATAGGCCTGTGATGGCAAAATTTTAATGAATTCTATTCAAAACACCCAAATTAAATTCAAAATTTGTCACTGAATGAAAATGATCTATCAGTAATTTAATCACTAGCAAAATAGGCAATATCAGACAAAAATCAATAAACACAAACCAATGTAGTTATATTAACACCAAGATTTGAGACATGTCTACGCATGTGGACTTAATTGTCATACTTCTCTTTTCAGACCATCGATAAATTGATGTATATATGGAAAAAAACAGTATTACTTAATGTCTGATGATAAATTGACCCCATTGCCCTTTGAGTTTAAATTCTCTTCTAAAGACACCAGTACGAGGAAATATGAAAGCTGAAGAAATGCTAAGACCCCTCTCGAATATTGCTCTGGGATTTAAACTTTCAATTAAAGTCAAGCCAACAGCCAGGGTTGTTTGATGACTTTTCTAGCTTTTACCCAGAAGACAGCATGTGTACACCTGGGTAGAACCATTGACCTACTATAAGCTAGATATATCGAGGGCTCAGCGCAACACTGTCGTAACTAAAGTCTTGTTCTTATTTCAATATGAGTTACGACACTGTTGCGCTGAACCCTCGATATATACATTGTAGTTTCCTCACATGTGAATTTTGGTATGATCCCACGTTGTACATGAAACATACTGTGGAATCATAAATTTTCGTTGGGGATTTAATTTCGTGAGTCGGCTCATCCACAAAATCAAATCCCAAGAATATAAATGTAGAGATAAGGCATTTTTTTCAAATATCAAAATCCACTAATTTATGTCCCCACGAAATAGCCATTTAAATAAAAACCACCAAATTGAGCCAAACGAAAAAATAAATGAAAATACAGTAATTATGATGATTCTTGAAGATTCCTTTTTTGTTGATTTCTCCCACACCCATCTAAAAACAACCTGATAAGCTCTAGACAAAAAGTTAACACATTTTACTTACAGGCAGCAATGAAGATGGCTAACGAGTTGTTTATATTGAAGTGAAGAATCAGCTGTACACAGTTGTATACCATCAACGCCAATGTAAATACAAAACATAGTGTCTCCTGCAATCTTTTACCTAAAAAAACACACAAAAAACCTAATGAATATGAATAAGGTTCTGAGAGACAATCGTAGTCGAAAATTAGATATTTATACAGTCTATGGCTCATATACAAATGTAGTTATACATAATGTATAACGTCGCTGAAGTTGGTAATTAGTCACAATTTAGTGTACAGAGTCTTGGTCAACATGTTGACACAATGACAAATATAATTGACACATTTGTAAATTTCATGCAATATAAAAATGGTCGTCTGTGGAAATAATTAGTTACTGATTAGATTTCAGTAACTTGGCAACATTTCATCCCAATTTGTTACAAAATTAATGGCAGATGCTTGTTGACACAAAAATTTATATACATGTACAGTAAAACCTCAGTTAGCAATCGAATCATAGTTTAATCATTACTCTAACACTAGTAATTATGTTTGTTTGTTTGTTTGAGTTTTACGCCACTTTTAAACTGTCAGCGTCATTTGAGGTAGACAGTTCACCTAAGCATCTTTCCTGGGGTGAACTAGTACTAGACTCCCATCCTCCGTAGGCAACTGCCTACTTCTTCACACAAAGAGACAGGGTCGGTAGCGGGGCTCGAACCCACGACCCTCTATCAGTGAGAGGTTACATTGATTTGAAGTCCTTAACCACTTGACCATGGAAGCGGGTTTGGACAAATTTATGCCTAAGCCAGTACTAACCACATTCTATCCGCAAGATACTGCTAAGCTACTCTACATCATTCAGAGGTGGAGGACTTATGTTGGGCCTATATATATATTCTGCATTTAATGATTAATTTACTTAAATTTGAAATTCAAGCATGCTCTCTAATATGAAACCTGACATTCTCCATATTTCGAGAGAATGAAAACTGAACGTTATATAACATAGAAAACCATTCTAATATTACAAACAAGTTTATAATGTAATGCTATATAATTAGCCTGAAAAATCAATCCAAATCTCTACCACAGTTTGCATGATTGAATAAACTTAATCAATAATCAATACAAGATGAATGTTTCAAATTGAATCAGATACTGAGCGCAACATGAGAAATTCTTGACTTTATATCCTAGGTATATGATTGTGGAAGCTTGGAGATTCCAATATCAATTTGGTGTTTGCTATAAAAGTGCTATGAAGCAGAGTATGTAATCAAGTTAAAAGCCTTTTACAAATGTTAAATAAAAAATAAACAATCATTGCTATGGATGACCAAGCCTTTTAGAAACTGGTTATATTATAAATAATTTCAACCTCAAAGCAGAACTGTACACTAAATTCATTGATTTCCACGACTTCTTTATTTTTAAATTAATTAAAATTAAAAAATTTCCAGTGAATTCATTGGGCTTATATAAGCTTGTTTTACACAGTATCTCAAATATTAACAGAAAGGCAGTTTTTAATATAACAATATCTCCTGGACTCCAAATTTTAAAGTCATGGAGAGAATGTGCCACACCTATGAGCATGAGTCTACCATATATGTACACACAGTTTGAGTAACACTGTAGATCCAGCTGTCTCCTTACACAAGTTACTGTACAAGCGGTAATATTGTAATAGGAGGAAAACAATGCACCTAACAGTTGAACTGAGCTAATCAGGCTTGTTAATATCATACTCATAGTCTTGAGTACTACATTCCTAAATTCCTTTTTATTCAAAGTAATTTATTGTGACAATCACAGGCTCTTTAGACTAACTCAGCCTTTGCTTCACCCTAGCTCTATAGGATTCCAAAGCTATTTGTGGAATGAAATTTTAAGGAGTGAATTGGAAATTTGAGGAAACTGCATGATTTCAGAGATTTTCTGAGGGGAAGGTGCCATTTACAGGATATAACTATATAATAAAGTAATAAAGAGAACCCCTGGTGACTGGTCTAAGTTCTACTAATTAGCATAGTGGTATTGAAACTTAGAACATATCATTCATCTTATCATTAATATTATTGTTGTAAGTCTTGAGTGAATATTACATCATACCAAAGGGTTTGCTGACAATGCATTATCCTATATCATCAGTATACATATATGTAGTACAGTACTTACAGAGTGATCATTAAGTCCGTGGATAACCTTATTGCCAGCGTATTATACTGTTAGTAGTAACTTGTATACTTATTGAGGTATTACTATTTATAGTGTTAAGTTAATGGATATAGAAAATAATACCACTGATTTATGTTAATAGACTTTAATACCACCATTTTCCCCACAGACGTCAAAATATTATATACATGCATGCATTTTCATAATCAAGTGAAAAAAATACAAGTTTCAAAGCCTTTGACTCACAAACTTTATCATTAAAACAAGATGTATTTTTTAAACAAAATGCCTCCTTCGGGTGAACTTGAGTCTTAACCGTTGACTAACTGACCTTAAAAGGCACAGGCCCTGTAGAGGTTGAACCAACATAATTATGTGAACTACAGGTAAGACTGACAAGTCCAACGAATTAGTCTGTTTGTGACGACAAGATACTTTTTTCCACTTGGCCCCATCCGCACAGTCTGAGAGTATGGAATTTGTTCTCAAAAAATTAGCCAACCGAAAAGCCGAATTAGTATTAGTCGGGCTACATTGTGTAACAGTAGGTGGAAGTGTTTTGATTTTATAGGCTAAGTTAAAGTTTGGTACAAACAGACAGGCGGCTGAGGCCAAAAGCAATATAATAAAATTAAATATCCCTGATCACTTGATAAGGGGGCATAAAAATAATGTGTTTATTCCTGAACCTGGAAACAAACGCCGCAGTCCAACTAATTAGACTGTTTGTGACGACGAGATACTTTTTCGACTTGGCCCCGTCCAGCACATTCTGAGAGGATGGCCTTTCCGAATTCGTTCACGAAAATCGGCCAACCAGAAAGCCGAATTAGTAGGGCTAGTTACATTATGGTATTGGATAAAATAAGGAATGCATACATAAACATCACCAATACAATTGATTGACAAATGTTTAAAATTGCCTTGCAATACATTGACACGGTTTCGTATGCTATTTCATAACTTAAGGAATTAAAGGATTAATTCTATTTTCATATGGTTATGAAAACGAAATTACATAAGGTTTCAATTTGAATCAGACTGTTGAAATACCTGTATTTGCATTCTACCATAAAGCTAGAATATAAAATCGCATTTATAACTGTAAAGCAGTTCTGAAAAAACTTTTCATTCATTAGTTCACGTAAAATACTAAACATGTACGGAGAATCAATGGTTGCTAAAAACAACACTGAAAACATGACATATTTCACGTCTTACCGGCAGTGTATTGACTCGCTAATTCCTTCGCTCCGGCGTGCTGAGGGCCCCATCTTGGTTTCACTTCTTCTTGATTAAACTCATTGTTACTGTTTAATTCATGCTCTGACATAGAATTGCGCAGAACGCTTTCACTGAGGCCTAGATTGCTAGCCATCGTTCACTCATCAAGGAAATGTCAGACTCCACCAAAGAGGTCATGAACTCATTCACTGCGGAACTGCTATCGAAAGAGCAAAGTGTATTCCGCGGACCAAACGCCTTAAGATGTTTTTATTTTTAGTTTTATTTAAAGTCGGCAAGATAAGTAACACAAACATAAGCTCATACGAGCTTGTACAACCAACTGACACAAGCTCTTCTTCTATGATGCCACCGGTTGCGATTGTGGCCTCAAAATTATACGCTAATTCTTGACAAATTAATATATAGATTCAGACAAAGGGTCATGTCACATAAAAATATCCTTACAAAAAAAAATCTTAAAACATTTTTTTTTTAATTATTTCATATTTATATATAATTTTTATAAAAAAAATTTATGATATTTTTTTTGTAGGATATTTTTATGTGACATGACCCTTTGGATTCAGATAGTTGTATATAAATAAACAGTAAACTCAGACATACAAGCCATGTTCTGCTATAATTGTAGTTCCCTAATCTACAATAATTCCTCCCTTCTGGATCCTTCCCTGGGACCAATGTACAACATGTTTAGACTATTCTTAGTATTTATGAGGCTCGATTTTAACAGGATGATAACAAGCAACTTTATTTTAATAGAACTGGTGATTCAGTATCGATACATGATGGAGAGTCAAGAAGGAATTATATATTATTTCAAAAAGTTTCATGTTAAATATTACTGTATTTCATGAACATCAGGGGAATAATATAGTGTCCCTATAAACATGAACCTCTTTTTATAACATTTACATTTTCTGAAAGATGAAAGATTTAACATCATAATAGTGTGACATAGATTTCAGGGCGCTGGGACCGGTGAATACACATGAAAAACTAACTTCTCGGCCATTTCCGTAACTGCACGTGACGGAAAAGGGCGACATGTTCCGACAATCGGAACTCTTCGGCGTTTGTCTAAAGAAAGTGCCTATTTCTCAGTTACGGAAATGCCCGAGTAGTTTACGATTGATGTTCCAACTGAATAGCCGATCGAAAGCTTACGTGATTGGTAAATATATTGGTTAAATATTTAACTTAAATAAAATTAGGAAATTGATTTCGGATCAAAATATCATACATTTTACAAGTATTTTCATGCACGTAATTGTTGTTTTCAATTTTTATTTGATAAAATCTTTTTCGTATGTTATGACCATGACCTTTTCAAAATGAAAGTAAGGTTAGCATGTAACTTTATTAAATTTATCCAAACTATTGTCATGAAGAAAAAATATGCTTCAAAAGTCACAATAAATGCTGGATGTTATTAAGTTTTTATTATCGATCTCATTCATTTTTATTTTCATTCACATTGTTATATAAGACTATGAATTGTAATGCATTTTCGCGACTTATTAAAAATGAAGCATCATGCAGTCGATCTAAGCCTGAGAGTGAGAGTTCTGTATGTTTTTAACGCCTCAGCCAAGATTCTATTTCAGAGGGAAATTCAATCCCACATAATGATTTTTTTTACAGTTGTAATGACCGGTAAGCAACCCGATTCTTGAAAATGCAGACTACGTGATTGTTCTTGAAGAAAGTTCTATTCTTATAATGAAGTCAGTGTTGTAACTAGTGTTTTGGTACTGTACCTCGAGTTTGCATCTTTTGTGTATTTTCCCCCTTTATCAACCCCAGCGTATCATCTTTACCCATAGGAAACCCCTGATTTAATCTTTTCAAGTTATTGATATAAAAATTTGATACACTACTAGTATTATAATAGATGAATAGTTATATCTATAGTAAATTCAGTATTTTTTATCTCAGAAAAGATGGGGATTTTTATTTTTTATTGCATTGATATTTTTTGTCATTATTTCATTGTAAGCCTATACTCAAAGTATTGGCTATTGTATGATTTCAGACTGTGAAATATGAGTAAGATACAATGGCATATCGCACTTCAAGTTCAATATTGAGTTACCGGCAAAGTTTTGTGATCCGAGCCTTTTTAAGGAAATATTCTGCCAATCCACTAAAGCCTAAGAAATCAAAGGCTGAGGGTGATTCAGTAAGTTATAATTATTCATTTCAAACACTAAATATATATTTAACAATTTGTAATGTATTCATTATACTGCAATTTAAGTGGCATATTTTTCTAACATTGCTTACCAATGTAGCGGTGTGGTATATTGTATTATAAATTGGCTGGGATATTCACCAGCCCAATTAATTCAGTTGGTAGAGCATCTGACTTGCAAGCTGGAGGTCGCGGGTTCGAGCATTATTTTCCTCCTATTATATTTGGTGCCGTGAGTGTGTGACTAGCCTTGGAATCCTAGAGCTAGGGTGAAGCAAATGGCAGGGTTAGTCTAAAGAGCCTGTGGTTGTCGCGATTAATTTACTTTGAATAAAAAGGAAGGAGGAATGTACGTAACAGTGTGGTATATTGTATTATAAATTAGCTGGGATATTCACCAGCCTGATTAGCTAAGTTGGTAGAGCATCTGACTTGCAAGCAGGAGGTCGCGGGTTCGAGCCCCGCATTGGGTACATTTTCCTCCTCCTATTACACCAATACCATAAATTCATAAATAAAACCAAATTCATAAGTGTTTGTAGAATTTTAGAAATACATTAAACTTCTCAATAAAATGAAAATAGATGTGTGGTAATTGGAGCTTTTGGAATGTGTCCTCATTAATTTTTGGCAATTTATTATTTATAAAATATTGTAGCAGATTGTTTTACGATAAGCATTTACATGTTTAGATATTATCTAATCAGTTTTTTGTACTTGTGTTATATAGAGGGAGCACTTTGTGGACTTTAGGAAAGTCCGAGTTGTAGGGGGAAGTGGAGGAGATGGTTGTATTTCATTTCGTAGTGAGGCTAATGTAGAATTTGGAGGTCCAGATGGGGGAGATGGTGGACACGGAGGACATGTCATTTTCAGTGGTAAAAATTATATTAATTTGATGAACTCATCTGATATTTCGATAAAGTTTACTTAAAAAACTTATATTATGATTATAGCATAGCTTAAAATGTTACTTTATATTGTGTTTACCTGAGAAACTCAAAGCATAATTTATACTGTTAACTGTTAATATAATTTACTATGATAATAATTTCTTTTTTACCAAAGGTAACATACAGATTTATTGAACCTTGTTCAGAATTTGATAATTCTGTGCTGTAAATTGTGACCTGTAAGGCATAAGCATTCCTTAATTGCTATTTAAATGTAATGTATTGTAACCCTGTATATTCTTCATGTATATCTAGGCACAAGCAATCAAACATCATTACATCTTGTGGATACAGTTCTGAAAGCGGCGTCTGGAGTCAGTGGCAGGAGGCGCTGTCAGCATGGTAAAAATGCTGACCATTTATATACAGATGTAGGTAGCCTTGATTACCGGTATCTTAATTAGTTTCTTTACCATACCATAACCAATGTTTTTCCCTTCATCCAATTCAACCGATATTCTTACACCTCATAAGTCTTCTCCCTTTTCATATCATATCTTGTCTACCCAATCAAACTCCCCTTCCAAGCTCTATAATTTGTAAGAGTTCAGAGTTTTTAAAACCCCTTAATATATTGTTGATAAGACTGTTAAATATAATTTGCCTGTGAAGATTCATGTTAATATGAATGCAGGCAAGTTGAAGACTAAATTATTAGAAACTAACCATAAATTTCAGGTTCCGTTAGGTACTATTATAAGAGATGAAGAAGGGAATAAATTGACTAGTATTGACGTTGAAAGAGAATATTACATCGCAGCATGTGGTGGAGCTGGCGGAAAAGGAAACCACCATTTTGTTTCCAGTGAAAATACCATACCACGTTATGCGGAGGAAGGGGCGTATGGAGAAGATAGATGTCTTTATTTAGAGTTGAGAACCATGGCGCATATTGGACTGGTATGTTCAGAGAAATTTTGCTCCTATTATTCCAAATGGTAGAAGGGCATAAAATGTTACCTCTGTCCGTTCAAATTTTGGTTTCTGAACAATAACTCAAGAAATATTTCAGGCTTAAATTAAAATTAAGTTTGTTTGCCCTTTACCGACCGACCCGAAAAAATCATGCCTACTCAAAAGATTTTATTGCAAAATCTGGGAGAACTTTATTTTTATACTTGGGAAAATATACATGTATGTACACTCAGTGCTTTCGATAAACATTTAAAGTACATGTAGGTATCATTTGAATTAATGAAGGAAAACAATAATGTGTGTTAAGGAACTCAGTACATGTTTATTGTTGATTTTAAAACAAACAATAAATGGTTGTATGGTAGCAGAATACATAAAATGACTATTGTATATAGAATGCTTCTAGATTGAAGTGTAAGTTAATGCTAGGTAAATAAAATAAATTATTTTTCCTACCTACCGACCCTCTTCTAAAGTTCAGGGTTGTTAAAGGGCAAACAAATATATTTTTAATTTAGGCCTCATGGATTGGTTTCATATTTTACATGTAGGACTGGTGTAATATAATAAAATACAGGTCAAGTCCAATTTCTGTTAAAATCCAAACATTTTCATAGAGTTATGGCCCCTGTTTGACTTTGCTCTCAGCGGGGGCATTCGTGTCCTCCGGGCACATTTCTAGTTTAAAACAAATCATGCAAACTATGACTATGATAGTTGTATAAAACTGCATTAATATACATATGGTCTTTATGAGGATGCTTTTGCTAGACTAAGATTATATATTGTGTGTTATAAGCATAAAAGGGGCAAAATATTTATAAATGCCTGACTTTTCATTCATTTGTCACACGTTTGTAAATGAAGGTTATAAAAGATCATACAGATCTGTACTGGTGTACGAGCTGTAAAACATTCCCAATGTTTGTACTGGCACCTTTTCCAAAATGCTTATCAAGAACTAATTGTTGGACTGTTTTATAATATTTTTAATATGTTTCTTTTGATAAAAAGCTTACCTGAATCTTAAGTCTATATTTTCATTCCATTATAAGCTCAACTTTTCGAAGAAAAATTAGTGCTATACTACTCGGCCCGGCATCGGCATCTGCGTTGGTTAAAGTTTTTGATAAAGTACATTAACTTGAACATTATCAAAGATATTCAACTCATACTTGGAATACTTCCTAATGGGGACAAGGTGCATCTGTAGGACAAGCAGTAACTCTGTCAAAAGTATTTTTAGAGTTATGCCCCTTTTTCACTTACATTTTTCTCCTCTATCAATCATTTTATTACACTGTCGACTTACAAAAGTTGAGCGCGCTTTCTTCAGACAGCTCTTGTTGGATATACATTCAGTCAAACCTGTGAACAAAGGCCAACCTTGGGAAAGACAAAATGTGGCCTTTATTCGGAGGTCATATTTTCTCAATTAACAAACTTTTTTTTTCACAGATTGACCTTTATTCAGAGGTGTTCGCAAAAAACAGATTTCACTGTACAATGTATGTGGTTTCTTTTACAGATTGGATTTCCGAATGCTGGAAAATCAACACTATTGAGAGCAATATCTCGTGCTAGACCAAAAGTAGCGCCTTATCCATTTACAACATTACATCCTCATGTTGGCATCGTAGAATATGATGACTTTGAGCGAGTTGCAGGTGTGTTTGTACCGTAATCTGATTCTGCCTTGCTTTCTCTTAACCCTTACAATGCTAGAACTGAAACTGCAAAATTTTTGCCGCCAAGTGTAGTGCCAGGCCATCCTGTGTACCCAGGCAGTCTGACCAGTCTCTTTACTGTTGAGTGACTAAATTTCAAATTCCATTGTGATATCCCTTAAATTGGTAATGGACTGTTTCAAAATGGAAGTTGGACAAGTCCATTGAGGAAATACAGGTCAAGGGTTAATTCTATCTGCACTAATTAATTATGTCCAAGGATTTTCTTTTTTACATACCTAGTACATCATAGTACATAAATTTTGAAATCTCATATTTTTATCTCATTTTTTGTAAGAGAAGTCATTCTTCATGACAACACCTTTTTCATTCACAATTGTTGACTTACTTGTAGACAAGTTCTGTTCTGTCCTATTTCAAAATATAAAAACGCAGCTGTTTGTGAAACAATTCATCTCATTTATTCTATCACAAGTCATGCAATTTTGAGAAAATAAAATCTTTCAGAATGATCTAGTTCAGAAGAAAAGATGAACAAGATATCTATAGCTGCTTTAAAATTTAGAATAAATGTAAATGTACAAAATAATAGACTAAGATGTCGGTTCATTAATATGTTGATACGAAAACATGTTTTAATAATACTATTGTTTTTGTTTCAGTGGCGGATATTCCGGGATTGATACCTGATGCCCACAAAAACAGAGGACTTGGAATTTCATTCTTAAGACATATAGAACGTTGTTTTTGTCTGCTGTATGTGATCGATCTCTCAGTTGATGAACCGTGGACGCAGTTAGAACATCTGAAATATGAGCTTGAACAGTATAAACAAGGTCTGTCTGGACGCCCTCATGCTATCGTCGGGAACAAGATGGATTTAGAAACATCACGAATAAATTTGATCGAAATGAAAAAGCGAACTAGTCTACCTGTGATTCCAATATCGGCAGAAAATCGACAAAATTTGAAACAGTTATTAAAACAGATAAGAGAAATGTACGACTTGGAGAATGTAACTATTGAATATGCCTGACAAATGACATGTTTATCTTAGCGCTAGGTTGCAATCAAAGTCAGAATTGTCTCCCTTTCTTTTTTACACAGTACAGTACAACCTCTCCAGAGTTGCCCTCTGTAGAGCAACAACCTCTCTATAACAACACATTCAAATTTTCCCTAAGCTGATATTTATTATAAATAAAACCTCTGTAGAGCAACAACCTCTGAACAAGGGCCAATATTTGCAGCTCCATCAGTGTGTTGCTGCACAGAGGTTGTACTGTATCTTCTGTCAGGATATTTCACCAATTTTGTTATCATCAGGGTGTTTTGCCTGGTTTGGAAACTTCAGCAATAACATCAGCTAAGTAAGAAGCTTAAGTGCTTTATGATGGCGTTTGTTGAATAGATGCATCTGGGTGTACTAGTAACTGCATACAGTTAAATCTGTGCTTTTGGGCTCCTCCAAGTAGATGCCACGCTGTCAATTAATGCAATTCTTTAAAAAAACATCATGATTTAGAACAAATTGATCTCCGAATAAAGGCTACCTGTCAATAAAGGCCACATTTTGCCTTTCCCAAGGGTGGCCCTTGTTCACAGGTTTGACTCTTCTTAATTGTTTACTGGCACCAAGGTTCTTAATTTTAGATTTACATTAGTACTGTATTGTATTATGTATATTAAGATTATGCTAATGAAATACAATTGTGTTGACTTAGTGATTTGAAAAAGAATTTGGGAGGCATCCGTGGTATAGTGGTTATGGCCTCTGACTAGCAGTGACTAGCCCTGACACTTTTTATCCAAGTCCCAACCAGGACCTGAAAAAGTCACATGTGAGGAACTGTATTTCTGACTATGCAAGTAATAAGTATAATGATGATCTGTATTTGATTTGCAGTTGAGCTATTGTAGTTTGTCTAGATAATGCTATAATTATTCAACAATTAATGGAAGAAGATTTATATTCATAACTTACTCAGAATTTTTGTATTACGTAAATTATCAGACTATTTCATTGATTCTCTAATTTCAGAAAATGAATAGTTTTTAAGGAGTACCTCATCAACATGAATCCATTATTGCTTAATTTCACCATTCTCCAAGATTTTATGTAGGAGGGGTGTTCCAAAAGTAATGTCACATGCATTGGTTCTTCTCAACTGCAAATACTCAGATTGTTTAAACTTGTTCTGCCCTACAAAATACTCCCCATCTACCTGAATACAGATTTTGAGCCGATTAATCCACTTATAGAAGCATTGTTCATATTTTTCAATGTGCACAGCTTTCAGATACTGGTAAAAGGCTACAGTTCGCTACATTTTTCACATAGACTTATAGGCAACATGAAAATAGAATTTTTAGCTCACATGAGTACTTGTGCTGAGGGTGAGCTTTTGTGATTAGCTTTGTCCGGCGTTGTGCACAGTCAAACTTTACCTTGTGAACACACCAGGGGCCACATTTTTAGCTCAATTTTCGCAAAACTGGGTCAGAATGTTAATATCAATAAAATCTCGGACGAGTTCGATAATGGGCCATTTGGGTCAAAAACTAGGTCACCAGAGTCAAATATAAACACTATAAATCACAGTTTTAATTGAATCATCATGAAACTGTCAGACTCTTTATTTCAATGATATGTGTGCCAAGACTGATAATTTGTCATCTGCTGTCAAAAACTAGGTCACTAGGACAAGTTGCTGCAAAACATTGTGAACACTTTAGAAGTCACTGTTTTGATTCGATCATCATGAAAACATGTCAGAATGTTTGTCTTTATAATCTCTTAGACGGGTCCAAACAGGAGTCGTCTAGGTTCAAAAACTAGGTCGCTAGGTCAAATCTTATGTAAAACCATGTTAACACTGTAGATTTCACAGTTATAATTGGATCTTCATCAAACTTTGTCAAATTGTTTGTTTTAATGATATAACGGTCAATGACACATATGGGTCATCAGGGGTCAATAACTAGGTTACTAGGTCAAATCTTAGGAAAACTTTGTTAACACTGTAGATGTCACAGTTTTGATTGGATTTTCACCAAACCTTGTCAGAATGTTTGTCTTATTTATATGTAGGACAAGTTTTAACATGATTCTTCTGGGGTAAAAAACTAGGTCACAGGTTCAAAACAATGTTTTAATGATTAAACAATGATTGTCATTTGAGCGATATAGGGCCATCTTGGCCCTCTTGTTTAAACTTTGCATGGTCATAACATAATGATAACAGAAACATTTTTCTGCCCTTGAATTTGAATTTTTGCTTATTTTAGGTCATTTCAAGGGAAGATATAATTTGTTCTTAGTCCTAATTTGTGATTGACAAAAGAACTATTGAATGAAATCATGTCAGTGACTTATTTGCAGTGATCCATCAACGAAAATTCCTACCATTCGCTCAGGCCAGAGTTTTTTAATTTTTAGATTTACGGGAATTTTTTAAAAAATGAGCACCAGGAGGAGGGAATAAAAATAAAAATAAAAGAGAAAAAAGTGAGCATCGGAAATAAAAATAAAACGATTTAAAGTAACAAAAATTTTATTTTATAAAAAACTTGAATTTAAAGATTTCAAGAAAGATGGTGATCAAGGATTAAGAGTCAATATATTTTACCAGTTTTTCACACTTACCTACTGTTTGTAAAACATAAAATTCAACAACAATCCTAAACTATTATTGATCTATTGTTATTAGATATAAAGCACTGAATCACAGCTAAAATGTCAAACAGGTCATAAACACATGTGATCTTTAAACTCCTAGCCAACATCACACAAATATCAGAGAGACACCTACGGCAGCGTGCCTTTGATCTTTACAATTCACCGCTCTTTAATCCTGCCTCAGTTTTGGTCAATTTATGTGAGCAGACTTTTTTATTTTGGGTACCAAGTTTTAAGGTATATGGTACGCACAGGGGTGTCAATATTCCCGATTTTTGATGAAAATATCTCAAGAAATGGCAAAGTTATAATTAATTAATCTGCCCTGAAGGATATTCCTTAATGCAAACTGAGTTAAATATGGAAACAATGTGGTTGAAGCAAAAAAGGTCGGCCATGTATATTGTTTTTAATTTGGTTTTATTGACACCCCTGTGCGCCCTAAATAAATTCCAGAATCTTCACAAAATTATGTCAAAGTGTGTGTAAAACTGTAAACTTTAAATCTGGCAGCTGAAGTATTGATTTTTTATCGTGCCACATGTTAGTTGTTAAGAAATACGGGATTTAACTGGTAGCCTTGACACTTTGTTAATTGCATAAAATTGACAATTACAATTTGCAATTTCGCAGGTAGGAATGTTATTTGATGTTACGTTCTTACACGAATTTTTTACACGAGTTGTGTTTTGTTATATCTTTTCATAAATGTTTAAAGCTTTTGTCAACGTCAATTCGCACGTCACCAATTTCATTTCAAAATACGGGATGTAGATACGATCGGCGGAAAAAATAAAATTAAAAACACGATTTTGAATTTTATTTTTATTTGACTTTTGCAATATTTAGACACGGCGCTCCCGTAAATCGAAAGATAAAAAAACGCTGGCCTCATGTCACAGGTAATACTGTCAATGGATGAAGTCATATACAAAATACATTGTATACTGTGATCACAAGGCGTTTTTATGTATTGCTGGATGTATCTGAATTGTATTTGTTTACGTTCAATACAACACATAATAAATGACATTGATGTGGATTATCAACAATGTATTTTTATTGCATATACTACAGATTCGTACTATAAAAAGAACTAAATAATCCATTCAAATAAACGCATGCAGTTTGTATATTGAATGTCAGCTGATTCAGGAACAACAACACTGTATCTATTACTTATCAGTATTAAATTTTGACAAATCTGGAACAACTAAAACCATCAATAAGGAACAATGAATATGACCTCTATTATAAAACACTACCAATAAAGAACAATGTTAAATTATTATATCTTCCATTATAAAACACTACCAATAAAGAACAATGTTAAATTATTATATCTTCCATTATAAAACACTACCAATAAGGAACAATGTTAAATTATTATATCTTCCATTATAAAACACTACCAATAAAGAACAATGTTAAATTATTATATCTTCCATTATAAAACACTACCAATAAGGAACAATGTTAAATTATTATATCTTCTATCATACAATACTGCCAATAAAGAACAATGTTAGATTATTATATCTTCTATCTTCTGTCATACAATACTACCAATAAAGAAAAATGTTAAATTATTATATCTTCTATCATCCATCATACAATACTACCAATAAAGAACAATGTTAAATTATTATATCTTCTATCATACAATACTACCAATAAAGAACAATGTTAGATTATTATATCTTCTATCTTCTGTCATACAATACTACCAATAAAGAAAAATGTTAAATTATTATATCATCCATCATACAATACTACCAATAAAGAACAATGTTAAATTATTATATCTTCTATCATACAATACTACCAATAAAGAACAATGTTAGATTATTATATCTTCTATCATCCATCATACAATACTACCAATAAAGAAAAATGTTAAATTATATCTTCTGTCATACAATACTACCAATAAAGAAAAATGTTAAATTATTATATCTTCTGTCATACAATACTACCAATAAAGAAAAATGTTAAATTATTATATCTTCTATCATACAATACTACCAATAAAAAACAATGTTAAAATATTACATCTTCTATCATCTATCATACAATACTACCAATAAATAACAATGTTACATTATTATATTTTCTATCATCTATCATACAATACTACCAATAAAGAACAATGTTAAATTATTATATCTTCTATCATCCATCATACAACACTACCAATAAAGAACAATGTTAAATTATTATATCTTCTATCATACATCATACAACACTACCAATAAAGAACAATGTTAAATTATTATATCTTCTATCATACATCATACAACACTACCAATAAAGAACAATGTTAAATTATTATATCTTCTATCATCCATCATACAATACTACCAATAAAGAACAATGTTAAATTATTATATCTTCTATCATCCATCATACATTACTACCAATAAAGAACAATGTTAAATTATTATATCTTCTATCATACAATACTACCAATAAAAAACAATGTTACATTATTATATTTTCTATCATCTATCATACAATACTACCAATAAATAACAATGTTACATTGTTATATTTTCTATCATCTATCATACAATACTACCAATAAAGAACAATGTTAAATTATTATATCTTCTATCATCCATCATACAACACTACCAATAAAGAAAAATGTTAAATTATTATATCTTCTATCATACAATACTACCAATAAAAAACAATGTTAAAATATTACATCTTCTATCATCTATCATACAATACTACCAATAAATAACAATGTTACATTATTATATTTTCTATCATCTATCATACAATACTACCAATAAAGAACAATGTTAAATTATTATATCTTCTATCATCCATCATACAACACTACCAATAAAGAACAATGTTAAATTATTATATCTTTTATCATCCATCATACAATACTACCAATAAAGAACAATGTTAAATTATTATATCTTCTATCATCCATCATACAACACTTCCAATAAAGAACAATGTTAAATTATTATATCTTCTATCATCCATCATACAATACTACCAATAAAGAACAATGTTAAATTATTATATCTTCTATCATACATCATACAACACTACCAATAAAGAACAATGTTAAATTATTATATCTTCTATCATACAACACTACCAATAAAGAACAATGTTAAATTATTATATCTTCTATCATCCATCATACAACACTACCAATAAAGAACAATGTTAAATTATTATATCTTCTATCATACATCATACAACACTACCAATAAAGAACAATGTTAAATTATTATATCTTCTATCATCCATCATACAACACTACCAATAAAGAACAATGTTAAATTATTATATCTTCTATCATACATCATACAACACTACCAATAAAGAACAATGTTAAATTATTATATCTTCTATCATCCATCATACAACACTACCAATAAAGAACAATGTTAAATTATTATATCTTCTATCATACAACACTACCAATAAAGAACAATGTTAAATTATTATATCTTCTATCATACATCATAAACACTACCAATAAAGAACAATGTTAAATTATTATATCTTCTATCATCCATCATACAACACTACCAATAAAGAACAATGTTAAATTATTATATCTTCTATCATACATCATACAACACTACCAATAAAGAACAATGTTAAATTATTATATCTTCTATCATACATCATACAACACTACCAATAAAGAACAATGTTAAATTATTATATCTTCTATCATCCATCATACAACACTACCAATATAGAACAATGTTAAATTATTATATCTTCTATCATCCATCATACAACACTACCAATAAGGAACAATGTTAAATTATTATATCTTCTATCATCCATCATACAACACTACCAATAAAGAACAATGTTAAATTATTATATCTTCTATCATCCATCATACAATACTACCAATAAAGAACAATGTTAAATTATTATATCTTCTATCATACATCATACAACACTACCAATAAAGAACAATGTTAAATTATTATATCTTCTATCATCCATCATACAACACTACCAATAAGGAACAGTGTTAAATTGAATATTACTTCCATTATACAACACTACCAATAAGGAACAATGTTAAATTATTATATCTTCTATCATCCATCATACAACACTACCAATAAGGAACAGTTTTAAATTGAATATAACTTCCAATATACAACACTACCAATAAGGAAAAAACAATGTTAAATTATTATATCTTCTATCATCCATCATACAACACTACCAATAAGGAACAGTGTTAAATTGAATACAACTTCCATTATACAACACTACCAATAAGGAACAATGTTAAATTATTATATCTTCTATCATCCATCATACATTACTACCAATAAGGAACAGTGTTAAATTATTATATCTTCTATCATCCATCATACAACACTATCAATAAGGAACAATGTTAAATTATAATATCTTTTATGATAATACAATAAGGATGAACAATGTTAAATGATGATGATCACGATATGTTCCATCATACAAAACTATCAATAAGGAACTGGGTTAATTGAATATAACTTCCATTATACAACACTACCAATAAGGAACAATGTTTAATTATTATATCTTCTATCATCTATCATACAATACTACCAATAAAGAACAATGTTAAATTATTATATCTTCTATCATCCATTATACAACACTACCAATAAAGAACAATGTTAGATTATTATATCTTCTATCATACAACACTACCAATAAAGAACAATGTTAAATAAATATAACTTAAAATTCCATCATACGATAAGGAACAATGTTAAGTTATTATAGTTTCTATGATCATACAATATGGATGAACAATGTTAAACGATGATGATCACGATATATTCCTTCATACAACACTACCAATAAGGAATAGGCTAAATGAATATAACTTCCATCATACAACACTATGCATTAGAAACAATGTTAAATGATTATATGTTCTATCATACAACTTTATCAATAAGGAACAATGTTAAATTATTTTATTGTACCTCACTCCCATTTCAAATGTAAAGTCGCCTGTACCTGAGCTGGCATTAATTTTTTTGTAACACCTTGTAATAGCACATGCATAGAAATGTACAGTTCATTAAATCATTTTCCATTTATTTGACGAGTTGTTCTTAATAAAATCTGTTCTAGATTGTAGATTCAACCTGAAAATACTATTAATTAATCCAAATTTTCGTTTACCTACCATTTTTAGACTTCTGAAGCCGGCGCGTGAGTAGGTACAAACAACTTAATTGACATCATATCTCAAAGTAAATAAGACAGTGTTCCACTTACAGAAAATGACAAAGGGTTTGCCATTATGTTTCTGAGGCAGACTTGAATGCTTTGATGATAAGTAAAGATTCAAAGAGCACAAAAAGACGTAAAGCTGTTCAGGATTTTTTTTGTACTGAAAATTGTCACATCATATTTTTCTTGTTATATTTCTATGAAATCTTCGGTATAATAAAATAAATAACACATTTCTGAGAGGGCGTTATTAAATCGCCACCCCTCGAAAAGAAATGCTGACCACGGCCCTGCCTCGGTCAACATATTTTTTCTCACGTTGACAATTTTTAATGACGCCCTCTCAGAAATGTTATTTATATAATATCCTCCATCTTTAAAAAACATAATCTATTGCTACCTAGACTTATACTGAGTCAAATACTTTGTTTTAGTTCATACTTTAAGAGAACGTTATAGTACTTTAATCAATAAAACATTTTCCACATGAAGCGAAAAAGTTCAATGTGAAACATGTGCCTAATAATGTCACTAAGACTAGTTTCACAATTAAAAATAGGAACATTTTCACTTACATTAGTTGTTATAATTTGCAATATTTTGTTAAATATTGGAACTCAAAGAAAATATTTATATAGCAGACAGATAAGGTATTTTTACAAATGATTATGGACAAAAAAGCGATTTTTGGCCAAAATGTCACTTGCACTAGTTTCGCGTTCAGCCCACGAACAATTATCTAACTTTCAAATATATTGAATGAATTGTTACAAAACATTTCATTTTCACCGCCATTTAATCGTATTTCATTACCGGGCCCAAGTTCTTGACTGCATGTACATACAAATTTCATGTGGTAAATTATGATGGAATTTACCATAATTTCTGTACACAATAAAACATAACTGGGTAATACAACAGTACAAGCAAATGGAAACTCTTTCAACAAGAAATTAAATAGATTTGCGGAACTGAATAGACTTGAATATCTATAAACATTATAGTTATACAGTGAATAATACAAATTCAGCCTCTGCATGATTATTACGTACACGGATCAATATTGAACTATATTCAACAGAAATACAAATGAAGTCAAACGGAACTACATAGAAATGATTTAGACAACTTCATTGCCTTAAAAATATTGAAGTGTCCTGTAGTTAATCAAGTTCTTGGATATTTATTTAATTGGTTTGTAGTGATTAACCAATGACAGGAAAGCATCGGTTAGCTACTAGAAGCTTGTCGATGATCGATGTCACATTTTCATGACCGATCATCGGATATGAACGCGCACTAGAATAGAACCTGGATTCTGAGTTCTGGTTTCCGTCTTTTAGACCGCATCGCTTCAAAGGGAAGTAACTACTTCTGTATTCAAAATGAAATAATACAAGCACGTTCTTTCTTTCATTGTAATTTGGTAGAAGAATTTACTACGCGATTGCCATAAAAATTGAGGCTAATCATGAGCATCCCAGACTTTCAGTGCCAGTTTCCCAGTGCCAGTTGGCCTTCTTGTTTCAGATTTAGATGTTCTGCTTTTATGGCTTGCTTGAATTTAATTTCATGTTTTCATAATCAAAAGAAGAGCGGGATAATTGACAACACATGGTGAATTTCGAACCGATCTTACTCGGTAAAATCGGATTGGAAGCCTTAACCGATTCCAACTGATGATCGATAATCCCATCACTATTGGTTTGAATGAGTTTCCAAAAACAACGTGGGTCCGGATATTGTATAGGAGCAGGATAGACAGCTAAAAGCCTTAAGCCAGTATACATGCACCGTCGCCTGTCTGATTCCATCTGAAACATATAATAAGTATCACCATTTGGAGTGTCCGGTTCTATCTTAATCAAGTGCCAGGTACCAGTTGCAGTGATCGGACCGTCCGTGAATTCCATAGCGTATCTTGAGTTCCATTGAAAATGCTTAGTCCTTGGGAGATATACATTACAGGTAACAATGAATGAATTGTTGTCCACTCGACGAAATTTGAACTTGGATGATGCAAGCACGTCAGTAAAGTTTTGGCATCGCACTATAGTAGGCAATCCTAACAGGCGATTACATGCTACCAATTTCTTTCCTTTTCCTAGTGATTGTATTTGGAACGATTTACCTTCTAACTTCAATTCTTCTGGTACTATTCCTCGTTTCTCTAAAAAATAACCTGTGATTGGCCAATCGTTAGGATTGTAATTGTGCAAAAACATGACATTACGCAGGTTTGGTTTGTACAAAAATTTCAAAACTTCCTTGTCAGTTAGTCTCTGTGATTCTAGAACATTCCGTAAAGGCGTTGCATCCACTCCAAATGACAATTGAATTCCAATTCTGTACAAAAGAAACAGTTCAAAGAAAGAGGACATACAACAATACAATTGTACTATGACCATGAGTGTTTTGAATTCATATAAGCTATTTTTATCCTCGATACGTTTGATACGATTTCCTACAAACAGGAGCTCATCTAAACCTGTAATGCCGTTCATATCACTAGACAGAAGTTGTATGTGCAACCTTTTCTCGTCGGCGGAGAGAGCGTTTGGTTCGGGCAAACCCTTAATGTATCGGATGCCATGTTTTATTTTTATGCAGATAGCTTTACATTTATCCACCAGTTCTTGATCTTTAAGTTCACGAAATCTTTGAGCCACGACACTTGCCACATCATCCTTGAAAAACTTGCTGCACACTATATCAATGACTCTGAAAGCACTTGCTACAGGTGGAGGCAATAAACCAAACACTCTGTCGAAATTTGCCACACATCTAACAAATTTAATTATTTCTTTTATAATTCTGTCGAAATTTATATCATCGCGTTCTCTTGTTCTAGGATTATCTGACCGAGATAAGTCTATGTCACGGATCCCAATAAGACAGAGTTCCAGCTCATGACGGATATCCTGTGGAATATTTAGCCTATCTAAATGCCTCAGAACGTCATCAATGTCACTGATAAAATCCATTCTTGCTTAATTGTACGTATATCCACATTTAAAACTTTCCATTCCTACATCTGGACTGCTCCTAACGTTTTCACCACCCGATCGATATCATCAATATTAACACAATGAAAACGCCTACATGTATCACCATAGATTGCTAAAAGGCAGTTTCATTTGGTTCCAACTTTATGCACCCGCATATACGATATGGGCTTATATATCTATATTCAACCTATATGTTTTAATATTCATCCTAACACATCCGCTGAACATTCACCTTCAATATTGATGTAATATGACGCTGTGCACAGTGAGCCGTTTATGCAAACTACACAGAAAGGCCTACATTTGACACGTTGCTGAACAAGTAAAATAATGTTTTATAGCACAACGTTTGCTTTTAGCATCAGGTTGCACCATGTGTATAATTAACTACATGTTATCAATGAAAAGCAAAGCAAGCTGAACCAAGGCTGGCAATCGGAAAATCATGGGGATTTCCCTGTTCATACCTTAATGTATATCTATAGGCAGCATTTTCAAAATCAATGATATGTGTCATTATCATCATTTGCATCTTGTTATCCGGGGCGCAGCAATTTAAGGGTAAGTACAAACACGTATAAAAATACATACATTTTTAATTTTGTACATTTGTTATTATTTGAACATTATCTCTGTACGTGTTTTACTTGCTATGCTATCTTGTGTTTTAGTGACTCATATTCTTCAATTACTATACAACAATACTGTCAATAAACCTGGGTCTGTATATGAATAGAGGCTACCTGTCCAGTGTGAAAGGATCAAAACTATTTTGAATTATATAATTATATGGTTTGCGGGGTCGTTATTAAAGGGATTGTGTACACTGGCGTAAAAGATAATTGGGTTCGAAACTGCCTTCACCACTTATATGATTATGGAGACGACAAGTCACTATTTTGTTCTGCAATATACAGAATTTAAGGACAATCCTATCTAAACAATCATATTGTTTCTATCCTCCTCATTTACCCTGCTGCACTATTTTTATTAATAGTTGCCAATTTATATACATATGTATTTACTTTTGTATTTTATCATTAGTTACAGGTATTGCCACAACAATGTTATTACAGTATATCAACTCACACAGTCTGGTTCACTGTAAATAATGCTTTCAATCGTAGTTTTACCTCTTGTCACAAAACAATATGTGCTGAGTGTAATAGTAGACAAGCTGACACGAAAACTAACACGTATTTGTTTGATATATCATATACGTATAATATGCGAAAGTTTCGTCCCTAAAATCTACCAAATCATTGCCAAATATTGCCAAACGTTGTACGTTTCAATTTTGTGACATCAGTTCTATCATTCCAAGTAAAAATGCACAGAAAAGAGAGTGTAAATGATGCCACCAAATTGTACGAATTGCATGAACTCTTGGGATCTAGACTTCGGAAGGACAATTAGTTTAGACTCTTCCGGAGATATGTATATCACCGGTTAAAAGAGGGAAACGAAGAGATTGATTGATTGATTATTTGATTGATTGATTGATTGATTGATGTAAATTAATAATTATATCAGGTTTTGCATTTTTTTTATATAGAAATTCACTTACACAGAATTCAGAAATATGAAACCTCGCGGAATTGAAATGTTTAAGGTTGACTCATTTTTCCCGGAAATCTTAAGTACGTGTATCATAAATTTAACTTAAAAGGCAGAACGATATACAAATGTATTTCAACGTTTGATTACTGCTAAATTGTTACATGGTACGTATGAACAACGTCTTTTAAATGTTTTTATCAATAAAATTTACACTTAGACACTATGATTGCAAATATATGTTTGATAGGATCTAGATTCTTTCTGATAGAATAGACGTGCAAATACTTGCAGTCTAAACCATAGCACACGTACGGAGTTGGTTTAAAATAATATATTTTTAGTTTGGCCTTGTGGCAAAGCGCATTGTTATATAATACACAACATATTGAACTTAACTTTACAATTCAACGTACATTCATGAATGTCTGATTTAGTATTTCTTAAGGATCGATATTATTTGTTGAGGTATGTACGTGTTATTTAACTTATTTTGTACTTACTCTTTTATAATGTCGTTTCATCCAATACTAAATGGAAAATGATAATTAGTAAAGAGAAAACAAAAAAATATAACAATAACCATTGTGTCTTATGTTGCGCAATTTACACATAAGGGTAAAATCATAGAAATAGTTAATACCATTTGTCACGTCATGTGGTGTCTCAGAACGATTTTGTTCATGGAGAATAAGGGAGACGTTCATAATACAGAGTACTTTAAATGGCTGCATAGTAAAGCAAACTGTCTTTAAATTTTGATAGATACCTACTTAATTTTAGTAAGTAACGGTAAGACATAGGTTAGATCTCTTTAACAAGATGATCTTACCAATTATGGATTACTCCTGTGAAGTGTGGGGCTTCAATATATGTAAAAAGAAGTCACCACTCAATATGATTTTTGAAAGGATTATTAGGCAGGTTTGATTTGCTTTTTTACCGATATCTCAAAATAATTACACATTGACTGAAAATACAATCATGCAATGAATTAAAATTTTGTTTACAAACTGCTTAAAGATATTCAGATTATTTTCCAAACACAGTTTCATGGGTTACATCAGTCCGTATCCTTGTCAGAGCTAGGAATTTACTACGCCTGGTTAACACAAAATGTTGGTGTCGCTGAAATAGTTTTAAAATATTTTCGAATAATGACTTACAGACACACAAATTCAAAATTGGCATAGTCGTGTCGGAAAATCAAGTTACAATCAATTTCGAACATCTATTTTGCCTAAAATGTTTTGATAAATCAGGTATATAGCTATGACAAGATTAATAATACAGTTGGTCGAACGACTTAAAGTCAGGTAGATGGCACAAACCACGGAGTATACCAATAGAAAATAGGAAATGTCTAATCTGTAATAAAATTGAAGCTGAATCTCATTTTATTTTTTAATGTTCCATGTATACTGACTTACATTCACCAACCCAAACTGACACCACTGAAAATGATAGTTTACTAGGTAATTTTAAACAAATGACAGACAATGTTGTATTTAATTGGATTTTGTGTGTGTATATTATCAACAAAAAACCTACCGAGAATAACTGGAATTCTTAAAACTAGGATCGTCCGTGCGCATTTTAGGAAAATGCGTTACATTACTCCTAATTATTAATTCTAGTGTGTTCGTTATTTAAGGACACTATTCGTTCTGACATGGTGATTTTTATACATTGTTATAGATATATTATATCAATAGTGTCGTATCATAATGTTGATATCATATCAAACCATATCACAATTATCTTACCGCAATGGTATCGCAAAACAATGCATTGATTTGTTTTCATACATATAGTGGGCCAACAGATCTGCTTTATACGTTCGTCCGTCTACCTGTCTGGTTTACGCCGTTTACCTACAGTATTTCGGTTATCTAATCAGTTTGTCTAGTAAATGTATCTTGGTTACTTTGCAACTGTCACTTCCCTTTTATCCCTGGATTAGACATTTAATCAAAGTACTGAAAGTACTCATGGAAACTGAACTTACTTAGACTCACTTAGACTCACGGGAACTAGTTTAACAAATGCATGACAATTGTAGAATAAAGTAGTACTTTGGTCTGAATAAAAATTCATGCGCACCGAGCGAGTGACGGCTATGAAAAGCAGAATTATCGTTCAGTTTCAAAAATCGGCATTGATCCGCAGATCGTCATAAATAGAGTTTTACATATTCTTAACGCCAGTCAATGATTGATTTCAGAAAAAGGGCTAAATTAACATATTAGTTTGAAACAAAACAATATTGAAGAATGAAACTACATGCGTGGCTTCTGATTGGATGCTTCCTGTACTTGTTCGCCGGTTACTATGGTTATACCGGTACATTATCCAAGTTTCTATGGGAAAATACATCGAAACAGCAAGCAGCAGCGCTTAAGACTGCCTTTATTCAAGGATTGACTAATAGGAATCTTGATCCAACAAGTTTCGGTAAATATGTCTTCATATTTATTACCGGTATACATGTATTATTTTTTATATAATAAAGAATATGACGAACCAGTATCTTCCTAAAGTTGCCGAGAGAGCAAAAAAAGGAATTATTGTTCATATTATTCTTATAACAAAACTTTCCTCCAACCTTGATTTTTGGCTTGCAGTAATTTTAAAACTAAACTCATGCATGCAGAACAACGTTCGTCTTACGTGTTAATGTTTTCGGTCTGTACTTCAGAATATACAGTCAAACCTGTGTTAGCAGTCACCTCCGAATATAGGCCACCCTGTAAATCAAGAACATTCCATTAAAATCTAACAATGATAATTTATAACTAACTTACCCCCGAATGAAGGCCACCTGTCAATAAAGACCACATTTTGAATTTCCCAAGGGTGGCCTCTGTTTACAGGTTTGACTGTAATTTAGAATATAATATATGATTTTAGAGTTGTTTTAAATGGTCGGTCATATAACAAAAGTACAAAGCATACATGATACAACAAGATGGCAGTGGTTTAATGCATGGTTTAATGTTTTGCACATAAAGCTTCATTTCAAAGAACTAATCATGAATAATACAATACTAAGAAATCTCACAAAGAATCTTTTTATTATTTCCCTAACCGCAAATAAATATATGCAAAGCAGGATCTAACTTATATTGTCATATTTTAAAAAATGTTAAATGAAGGGGGTGTTAGATTTTCGATATACATATAAACAAGACGTATGAATAATTTAACCAACTTGTTAATATTCTACATTGTATCTACAGTCGAACCTGTGTTAGTGGCCATCCCCAAATTAAGACCATTCTTTGAAGTAAACGGCTCAGTGTTCCAAATTTTCGGTCAATGATCGATAAGCTGTTGGCCCATAGGTTTCTCGATATAAGGGCAATGTCATTGACAGACGGACAGACAAAGCACCCCTGTATCCCTGATATTTTTCTATCAACAGGAGTTTACATAGTTCAAGATGCTGTCTACTGCAATCGTTCTAAACTAGTTATCGACATAGCGTTTCAAAAGGCTAAAGATCCATTTTTAAAAGAATTTCTGGCCAACAGGTCTAAAAGCTACGATGGGTATGTAAAACGTCTTTACAATTTTCTATGCGGTAATCTCCCCTTAACGTAAACATACTTGTCTGTGGAAGAATGTACAGTACAACCTCTCCAGAGCGGCCTTCTCTTTAGCAACAACTTCCCTACAACAACATCATTTCCTAGACGACTAATTTAATCTCTCTAGAGAGACAATCTCTCAACAATAACATAATGTTGCTACTCCCAAATGGTGTTACATTCTTTGGAGATACTACACTGTAGATGCATTGTAAGTATACAGAGTTTGTTCAGCGTATGTGTAACGGCGTAACGTGTGTTGACAATGTTCCTTTTCCCCGATTCGATCGACTTTTTTTCTTCTTCTTTATTTCAAATGAAAAGTAAGACCGTCCTACTTTAGGTACAAAAAGTCGTCTTAACTTTTCGGTTTGACATGTGATATTCTGTTATCGTTACGATGTCATATGATACAAATTTTGTGTCGCACAATCGGACCTATACTCAGTCTATAGTCCACACTAACACTTAATCCTTTTGAAATTATCAGTTTGTGGACAAGCTGAATGTAAACTATTAAAATGGCTTATTCCGAAAAGAAGCAGAACAAACGCCGTTCAGACAAACATGTGTTAGCGGACAATTCTGAATTAATGTGACCCTGTTAATAAAGGTCATTCTTTTACAAACCATCATTGGTTATTTAGAACAAGATGACCTCCGATAAAAGGCAACCTGTCAATGAACGTCACATTATATCATTCCAAAGGATGGTATTTGTTTACTTGTTTGACTATATATTTTATTATGTAATTTCGTTCCTTTGATATTATTGTATTTTACTAAATTCTCTTTAGATATGCTCGTGATTTGTTGAAGACTTGGCATATTGGAGATCCAGATGGTATAGTGTTAGGACCAGCTTGTGATAATTATGTGAACCATTTATATGATGTGGCCAACAACATGCCCCCTATCTATTTGGTAGTAGCGCTAACACCATGTGCAAAGTTGTGGCCATGGCTGGGACTGCAACTAAACGCAAGTCAGGTACGATGAGAACCGTGTTTAATTTTAATGAATACATGTAATAGTATACTAACACAGAATATTTTTGGTGTAAAATGTTTCTGAGTCAAGACTGAGTCATGAAATGCTTAGAATGGAATCGTCCTGGATTTTCTTACGGTACGGTCATATAGTTTGAGTCCGGGAATAAACGTAGATGACTATGTACAAAAGCACGAACATGAAAAAAGCAAGATGGTATTTTAAGTTAACTATTGGAAGCAATACAATTTGTTATGAGATATTAAACGATATTTATTTTGCTTCCCATTATGAAAGTCGATGGACTACTCAATGTAAGATTTTTGTGAGTTCGTATCTCAGCTCTGCCATCCGAATTTCTAACAGACCGTGGCACTCTTCAGTGTCCTCATCCTTCCGGGAAAACTATTCTAAATAAGAGTAGGGATACAAATGCCTGGTTCTCCTGTATTTTCTCTCTCTCCCCCCCCCCCCCTTCTATCTTTCTCTCTAGGGTGGCCCTGAAATGACCACAGCTGTTGAATGGGTCATTATACAACAAATAAATCAGATTACGATCAGGACTTTTACATCTCTCTCCAAAAACTGAAAACAATAACGTCAAAAATGCAACCTTTCCTCGTTTCGTTAATATGTTATGCAAATCAATGATGTAGCCAAACCCTGGTAAGAAAAGTGTACCACATCGGTTTAAACAAGACAACAATTACAAACATAAAAGGAATTCTGTGATTACTAATCATTATTAACTTATTTGAATACAGTTATTATAGAGATGTGTACATGTACTACTAAAATTTTGGCACAGTCCATGGTTTTCTATCTTAATTGATCACCATTTTACGAAAGACCGGTGGTGACATTTCAACTTCAAGATTTCACAATTTCAAAACATGAATAATGAAGTTGAAATCGTGAAATCGTGAAATTGTGAAATCGTGAATCTTTTAAGAAAAATCGTGAAATTGTGAATTTTTAAAGAAAAATCGTGAAATCGTGAAATTGTGAAATTGTGAAATTGTGAAATCGTGAAATTGTGAAATCTTGAAGTTGAAATGTCACCACCGGTCTTTCGTACCATTTATATGACTGTTTGTCTATTTCAATAATGCACGTAAATTAATAATAGGACAGAATAGCATTATAAGAAGGTTTATTGTCTTGTATTGTCAAATTTATTATACCTTTACTAATGTACAAGTATATGTAAATAAAGGCACCTTTAGTTCATTTTCAAACATCAAAGCGACTATATTGTTATATCTTTCAAAGTACATTAACACGTAGAACTTTCATCTATTTTGTTTCTCAACAGGGAGACTTTGGTGTGTACACGAAATGGACAAAGGAAAACTTGGACCCAGACAGTCACGGCTACGAGAAATACGACAAAATGATGGACATGGCATACTCGAAGAAAGAAATCAACGAGACGTTAGCTCTTGAAGTGTACTCCAAAAGCATGGACGGAGAAGTGGCCTTTTTCTCATTAGATGGAGCATAAGACGAACAATTGTGGCGGGAGAAATTATGTTGATATACTTCCATAACATCAACAATCAATTAATAGTCTATCATTTTGACAAAAAAAACAAAAAAAAATACATTATACGCAGATTGTATTTGTAAATAATGCTATATTCAGTCTTCATAAAGTTGCACTACTGAAATATAATCCCTATTTAGTTCAGTTGGTTATTGAAAACGGAAAGCGACCGACTTTCAAAACTCCATCGATAAAGAAGCAACCTGTATACTTATTGTTATTAATTGTTTACCCTGGTCATTTATTCATTTTGTGACTTCAATAGTCTAAACTTAAAGGGGCATGCCCTGGAACTGAAGTGTCTCGAATAGCAATCAAATTGGTATAATTTTAATGCCTAAATCAATTAATGAAAGCCCTGTAAAATATTTACAAAATATCCCGCTAGTTTACTCAAAATGCACATTTCAAGATTTACCAAACATGCCGATTTCGGCCTCAGAATTATTCGTCATTTTCACAACTCGGCCCTTTCGGCATCTATCAAAACCGAAAGCATCGCGTAAAAATGTTAACAAACTGAAATGGGAAGTATTGTAGCTCGTGTTATGTTCACTTGAAAGGCAGCGCAAATGCTCAGTTAATCTCTCAGACCTATCGGAAATATCATTGTCGTCAATAAAAGGCTTACAGCCTTTTATTCAAACCAACATATAAATACCGGCTCGCGCGATATAGGGTCATTTTTCAACGCACATTCTTCTTTGACTTTTCTGTAATAATTGGTTTAACAAGTGACAAACACATTTTTGGTGAACGAAAAAAAAGACACAGCAGTTCCTGGGCATGCCCCTTTAAACGTGATTTAATTATATATGTACATGATATACTTTTCAAGCAACATTTGGCAAATCAGTTGATATTTACTCATGTATTGCAGACGTAAATATTATTACTATAACGAAAATGATAGTTGCCCTCGAAGAACAATTTCAAGTTTTATAACCACAGATCCCGGAATTCTATCCCTTTAGGTCCGGTCTCATAAATCATTTCTGAAACAACAAATTACTGCAATGAAATATCATATCTTATTAAAATATACACCAGACAGTCTCGCAATTAGTTATATATAGAGGCAAGGACTTATATACATACATGTATGTATATAAGTCCTTGATAGAGGATATTAAATGAGTGTGGATTCCGTATTGAATTTATTGAACGAGTTGTATAAAACAGTATGAAGCGAGCCTAAGGCGATATATTCAACTTCATTCAGTTTTACTCAACGAGTTCAATAAATTCAAGACGGAATCTACACGAATTTAATATTCTTTTTATCACATACCTTGAACATACGGCGAAAATCAACATACCTGTTTGACATTGCTACTAGTAACAACGCGGGTGTGTGATAAATTGTTACATTGTATTCCAGTTTACAAATCAGTTCTTTTGAATTAAGTATAAATAATCTGCGAACAAAGGCTACCCTCAGGAAAGACGTAATGTGGGTTTCAATGACACGTGGTCTTTATTCGGGGGTCATTTTGTTCTAAATAATCAAAAATGTTATTATCAAAGAATGGCCTTTATTCACAGGGTGGCTTTTATTCGGATCTGGCCCCTAACACAGGTTTGACTGTGTATGGATAACGGCTAAACCACTGTCGAAAGCATAGAGTCATGGCTCATCATTATTTGTAACAGTTCTGTTCTGTTTATTATAATGAATATGCATAGAAAAAAATAACTTAAGTAACAATACAGAAAACAGCGGGTTGGAGAAACCAAACAAATGGTTAATTAAGCTATATAATGCGCAGAAATGTTGATATACGTGTATATATATATAACGCTAAATTAACAATATTTATAAACACATCAGAAAAAGGGGCTATCCAAAAGTTCGTGGACATTGCTTATAAAATAAATATTTCGCAACAGATCTTTATGATACTTTAATTCATGCAAATTTTAGTACACCCGCATGTTGCTATAGTTACCATACAAAACACACTTATTTGGATTGATAAAAGCAAGGACTTATATGCATACATGTATGTATATAAGTCCTTGATAAAGAAACATGCAACTTGTAAATATTGAAATATAGTTTATTTATTGCCGCAAATATTGGTCTAGTTAAACGTCAAATTAAGAAATTATTGAGGCTGTCGACGAACTTTTGGATAGCCCCACGTATCTGTTATCATTAGATCAAAATGTTATTACACTGCAGCTTTCCTGTGTTTGTATAAATCAGTCATACCGGATACATATGTATTAGTTGATTATCCGTTCCTTGAGTAACTAAAAGTGTTTCGGATTTGTTGTTCACACTGAGATAATATAACAACTTTTGACGTCAAACATTTATATACGTGTTCAGTCACCTTAAGTGCTACTTAAAATCAGTTGAAACTTCTTGTTGTTATTTATTTGTTTCATCGGATTTAACGCCATTTTCAACATTATTTCAACGGTCATATCGTGTCGTGCAGTTATCATAATCATTTTAATTACTTCTTACCAGCACTAACCACATTCTATCCCGGCTCAAGCTACTACCAAACTACCTCACATAATTCAGAGGTGGTGGTCAATTTAACATAGAATGTAATATATATCTTCAGTCTTCATTGTCACGGACAATTCATGCCTCCCCGGGATTCGAACTCATAACCCGAGCCTCGACCAGTAGATCAACGCTCTAACCACTGAGCTTACCGGGCTGCTATGCGTTCTAATACAGTACACAAATTGTACATTTCTCGGTATTTTGTTAATAACATGTTTTCCTTATTGTGTTTATGACTGTATCCGGCGTCATTAAATTATACCAAAGATCGATCGAGTTCAATGATTATTATGTCTTCGATTTAACGTAGAATTACATTGTGACTGGTTTTACAAACATATGCTCATGAAACGCTCTGAAAGAAAGTATGATGCGTTGTTTCCAAGGACTTGTATGGTACATTATGTATATATATATATACAGAGACGTATTATAAGTCACTGATATATAAGTCATTACTTGTTTCCTATAGCTTTTCCTAAGTCTGAGCGGTCAACCTAAGAACCGTAAATGTTAAACCAGAGAACCGTCTATATATGGTTAAGGACTATGTCAACAGCACAGTTAGGGAACACATTACATACATATTTGAATAACAAGGTTATTTGCAGATGACACAATTGTCTACTTAACAATTAAAAGACAGACAGACGCAGACAACTTATAAGAAGACTTACCTAGATTAGAACATTGGGAACAGGACTAGGCTATGGAGTTCAACCCGGACAAGTGTGAGGTACTAAGAATCTCCCGCAAGAAAAACCCTGTTGAATATACTCCTATATCCTGCATAATAAGACCTTAAAAACAGCAGACACCGCCAAATATCTCGGAATAACCATCTCAAAAGACCTAAACTGGACCCCACATCAATAATATAACCTCCAAGGCAGAAAAACACATTAAGATTTATCCAGAGAAACATCAAAACCCAAAATAGACAAGTCAAAGAAGCTGCATACAAAACTTATTTGAGATCTCAATTAGAATATTGCTCAATTATATATGGCACCCTTGGCAAAAACACCTGGCATACGAGGTAGAAAGTGTACAGAGAGCTGCAGCAAGATATGTTACAAATAACTATGACTACCAGATTAGTGTCACCAACATGCTTAAAGATCTTGATTGGCTGACTTTAGAGGAACGCAGGGTACAATATCTTCCCTAATCTTCCTGTATAAAATTCAGTATAATCTTAATTGTCTACGTTGACCACAACCATCTTGTCCGGACCAGAAACATGAACTTCCTTATATCCCAGCATCAAAACTCCTTCTTCCCAAGAACTATAAGGTATTGGATCTGTCCCCAGGTTAAATCTAGTCCCAGCTTAGTCGGGTATCTTATCTTAACCTTGCACCTCTTTTATCTTTTATACTTTTATCTCTTAACACAAGCACTTAACACTATAAATTAACACTGTTTTTCGCGCCTCCCAGTAATAGTCAGTATTGACTGGTCGGGAGTATAAAGTAGAAGAACATACATGAATATTCTGACTAGCACAAAAAAAGAAGCATAATTCCAATAAAATTTGATATGATAAACTATTTTTAATAATTAAATGCATTTATCACATAGATATGTGTTTCTTAACTTCAGTATTTGTTCAAAGATATAGTTTTATAATACACCATAATATAATTATGTATATTAAAAATGTTACTAAAAGCATCCAGAATAGACAATATTCATTTAGTGGAGTTACACCTACGAATGAACAACAACAACAACAACAAGATGAATATTGTAGAACTACCGTCAGAAGTCTTGCTTTGTTGTTTTGGATATTTATCTGGTGCTAATTTGATTAAATTATCACAAACATGTAAAATATTCAATACTATCGTTCAAACTGACTCATTGTGGAAAAATGCATCCAGAAGAGGTAAATGTTAGAAAATTTTCTGTAAGTGTAATACATTTCGGATTAGCTATTTCGGACAAAAGTGTTTAAATGCACAATCTATTTATTCGGTCCGCGAAGTTTTTAGTATCAAATTAATAAATCACTACAAAAATTGTCATGTAATCCATTGTATGATGGGATGAAATTGTGTTTCAAAGTCGACTTTAAAAGCTCTTCAGACTCAAATCAGAGCTTGTGTTATCACATGTTAAATGAAGTAATACCCAACTTTATAAATAAATATAACTTGACTTGACTTGTTAATGTTTTAATAATAATATTGTCAATTGAACTGTAAAACACATTGATTCTTCACTATTTAAATTATTTACTAATACAGAGAGTTACATGTCATATTAATTATTATATGATGTATTTGTGTATTAAAATTTATACATTTTTGTGGCATTGTTATACAATATTTATTACAATGAAATATAATAAAAAAGTATATTTCAGAATTTGGTCTCAGTCCAGCGACTGATTTGTCCTGTTCCTTCAAGGAGTTTTATTGTAAAGGTAAAATGTTCTTCTGATCCATGCATCAAGATATATACATGTATAATTATTTAAGACAATTCTCTTACATGTCTGATACAATGACAATTGTGGTAGTTTGGTGATTGATAAAAAAAACTGAAAAACTAAAAAAAGTATATTTATTGAGGAAATGAGTTACAGGGGTCAGTGGTTTCTCAATGTGGAAGTTGAATACTATAGAGTATTGAATTTAAATCTAAAGTCTAGTAGATAAATTAGTAACATAATCGATGTTACATAATTGATAATATTGTAGGTGCTCAATAACATTATACCATAAAATTCCTATTAAAATTCCCTCCCCTAAATCCAAAATTAAAAATAAAAATTCTCGAAATCCTACCTTTAAACAATTGACAACAAAAATGTATCCATTAAACTTAAATAGAAGTTCAAACACATTGTAAGGTCATGTATGCCATTTATTGATATTGTAAACCTTAATAAACACCGCTCAGCTCAGTTTAAACCTGCACTGCTTTATGATTCGGGAAAATGCTCATCTGAATAGGTGTCCCCCTTTCAGAAAATATTAGACCCTGTGGCCTTTAATAGGAGTTTAATGGTAATTAATTATTCATAGAGCAAAACACCTTATGAATAATGAAGAACATTTTTTAATAATACTGATAATATTCTTTATTTTTCTTTAGGTAGTTTCAATCTACTTTTTATCTCATATTTTTTCTTGATTTTAGTATTAATGAGGTATGGAGGAATTCTAGGTCTGTGGAGAAACAGCACTACTTGTTATGGTGGATTGGTTCATATATGGGTTTGTAAAGATGGTTCTTACTAATAAATCGTAGACTAGTGTTGGATTTCAGTTTGCAAATTTGAACCACTCTCTGTGATGTTTTAGTTGAAGACATTATGTCTTTATATGGTCATTTGTTCTCAATCCAGGGTTTATTCAGTATTTTGGGAACATGAGCCGTACCCTTGGGGCTTGGTATTGGTAATTTCCGTGGTGCTTTGTTAAAATTTGGGAAAATATGTTTGACTCCAATTTGCAATATTTAAATGTACACAAACAATCACTGTTCATATTTGAAACTTTCAATCATTACAAGTCTATTATAGTGAAAGATCTCTTGTCTTCAGAGAAGTTTCAATTTAGAATTTTTGTCTGTGAATTGGGAAAAACAGATACTATTTTCAATTGGAATATGACTGAATATCAGCTTTAAAATTATTTTAAAAAATCCCTGCAATCAATGCACCAAATAATTCATATGAAGAAGTTGGCAGTCACTTTGGAGAACTCGTTTTGTATTGGTATTTAATCCAGGAAAGCTGAACTGCTCATCAACTGGTATGTAACTAAAATACAGTTGAACAGTAGAGTTTAACCTATAAAGTATAAACAAACTATGTATGTTGATAAATTTTATAGCATACACCTTCATGAAAGGTAAAAATAAATGGATTCAAAATGATGATAATTTCATATACATTAATATAAATATTCCATACTGCCACATATTTGTTACTGAATGAAAGATGAAAGTGTTGTACTGCTATAGAAACCATTAAAATTTGGTTTCAGGGTTTATGCTTAAAAATACAACTAGTGAGTTTGTATTGTATATATCATACTTTTAATCTATTCTGTGAAATGTTTTCTAGTTTACAGAAGATGGGACAATTTTAGCTGAGGAATATATACCTGCAGCGAGTGTCACTGGACCGATGTTTAAAAAATCCTTATTTCATGTCAAACGACAAGAAAATGAACAAGTTGATGTACGATGGCTGCTTGATTTTAAAGGACAACATACAATGGAGCTATCTCCCTCTCTAACTGTTGTAAGTATCGAACCATTGTTATAACAGTTTACAAGGTCTATAATCATATGATATATTGTTTTGATACCGTAAGGGTCTATTGACAAACTATTGTTACTGTGGTAGTTTGTCAATAGACTCTGCAGAGAAATTTGAAGTGGAAAGACTTTTTCATTAATTTTTTTTTCAAATTTTTCTGCAGGGTCTATTGACAGACTAGGTACCGATGGATTTGGAAAATTGTTGGCTGGAACATGGGCTACATGAAAAACTCGAAACATTTGAACTTTCGACGATAGATACGTCTTACCTTCAAACTCATGGGCGCCGCCATTTTTCCAGACCCTGTGGTATCAATCATTATCAAAACAATATACCACATGATCATAGGCCATGGTTTACAGGTTTCACAAGATATGATTATATATGTAATCACAGCCTGCATTTTCATTGACTTTAGTTATTAAATATTACAGTACATGTGCAAACAGCTACAGTAGTAAGTATGGAATTTAAAATCAAATACAACGATTTCTAAAAATGGCTGATTTATGGAATGACATTTATGCGTATCTTCTGAGTGTAATATTAAGGATGCTAATATTTCTTTATTTGCAGACTGAAACAGCCTTGGATAATTTTACTGTCACACTAATACCTCATGTTGAAGATCAGAAAAGTAAAAATAATGCTGATAATGGAGAAGAGGTATGTACCATGGTATCTGAGTTAATGGCCAACTTTGAGTAAAGTTCACTTTGTGAGAAATTGGCAATTTTTTGCTCACAGTTATTGATATTATATTATAGATAATCCTTGGAATAGAGGTCAATTCTCTAATAAACACATCAACCCGCCTCCGTGGTCAAGTGATTAAGGTCGGTGACTTCAAGTCACTGTAACCTCACACTGATAGTGGGTTGCAGGTTCGAGCCCAGCTACCGACCATGACTCTTTATGTAAGAAAGTTGGGAGTTGCTGAATGAGGATGGGTGTCTAGTACTAGTTTTTCCCAGTAACGATGGTTAGATTCTTTAAAACCATGCAGTTTCCCCTAAAATTCAATTTACATCAAGCTTTTTCTTCCCCTTTTGCAAAAATGATATGTTATTTTCCCCAAAATTTAAGGAAAAGCCCCCTTCCCAACCTGTGAAAAAAAAGCCCTAGGGATGTTCAGCTGTATTATGGTAGATTTATACGAGGTTATACTCAAATATTACAGAAATATAATCTTAAGATGAATCCTTACTTTTCAGGAGAAAACTAAATTCTTCAATGAGTGTCGACTTCAAGGTACTGACTCTGGTCTTTGTAGTTACAAGTGGGACATGCTTGGAAAATCTTAGTATGTAATCATCTTCTCGTTGTATCTCAGTATGAAAACTTGTATTTTTTTCTCGAAGATTTTGTTTGCTTCAATCTACAAATCAACTTTACCAATACAAATCAGTAACCCTTTATTTTCCTATTAATACATGGATTATTCTTCTTGCTTATCCTTTTATTGTTATACTCATATTGTTATACACATGACGGTGTGACCATTAGGTTTTGATGTGCCATTAAACAACATCAAACTAACAATGACTTGCTGTCACTTAATAGTAAAAATTACCTTGCCATGCTTCAGTTGTGTCAGTTGTTTTGTCATGTCCTTTTTAAAGGTAGCCAAGTCAGCTGTTCCCAAACTGCTGGTTTTATTCAGTCAAATTTGATGGTAAGTATCTGTTTCTAACAAAGCTGCCACTGCCTTCTGAAATATATACTTATTCTTCTTAAAGTTCTTTTAATGTTCTAAGTTTGTTTTACAGCAAAACCCAGACATTTGAACGTATAGAGGCATCTAAGTTTGTTCATGTAGACAATATTCCGATACAGCCTGGCTTTTTTAAGGGCATGTACGGAGGACATGGTACAGAAATTGTTCATTTGTTCTATGATAGAGACAGTTCACAGGGACTTGTTAGAAAAATATCTGTGAGTATAGAGTTACAGATTGCTTGATTTTTCTTGTTATTCTATTCTTGGAATTTTCATGAAAAAATTCTCAGAAAAACATGGCATTGGCATAGCAACAGATGGTTCCATTTAAGAATTGTTTAATGATGAATCATTTCCATGTTTTTATAAATGAAGTTTAAAATTAAATAAGTCATTGATAAGACATTTCCCTTTTACACAACTTAATGGCATAGTCTGCAAAAAATAGTTCCAGGCAGAAGAAAGTAGTTCCATATTGCCTTGATCTACTGCTCTTGGCCTTACAAGTACAGTACAACCTCTCAAGAGCCGCCCTCTCTTGAGCAACAACCTCCCTTCAACAACAGTATGATTTTCCCACTGCGCGATTTAACTACTACTTTAACCTCTCTAGAGCAACAACCTCTCAAAAACAACATATTTTTGCTACTCCAAAAGGGTGTTGCTTTGGGGAGGTTGCACTGTAACTCAAAATTTTCTCTGATCTTATAAAAAAAATCAAACAATAAATTCATGATTTTATAGGGTGATCCAAATGTGCCTTCTGGAGAAACCAGTATTTGCTTTGATCTGAACAAGCATATGACATTATCACGTGATCAGCAGATTAGTATACATGATCTAGAAGTGGTATCTGATAGTCCTGATGAGACGTGCATTCCGTATGACCCTAAAAAACAAAGTTCACAACCCTTCGTGTGTTCTAGAGGGGCTTTCATGCATGGAGAAGATGAAGAGAATATTATACCTGATAGATGTATAGCTAGGTAAAGGATTAATTATTCTTTTAGATTTATAAAATGTGTTTTTTTTCTGGTTTCCCAATCTGCCCTATTTTTCCATGCGAGCATAGACTTATTATTTGGCCTGAGAAACAATACATCCATTGTCTCACTGTTTAACCTCTCTGCATTATTTCAAGAATAAAAGAAAAATCCTAACCTCCTGTCTGTGAATTCAAAAAAAATACATTTGTACTATTTTCAATTGGGAGTATGACAGAATATCAGCTATAAAATTAGCCCTTTAAAAACCCTGTTCTGTATTTTTAATGAGTATGTAACAGGAAACAAATTTTGTTTACACCTTACATTAATATTTTATGTTTTGCTGTTCTCTTTATTAAATTTACGAGATAGATATAATGCTTATCCTCCGTATATTTTATGAATAATCTCCATTTTTTTTAAATTATTTTTTAGACATTAATGTGTGGCCTATGTTTTGAGGTGTTGTGTTCTATATAATCAATGCCAGATTTTTAAAGAATGGCCTTTATTCACAGGGTGGCCTTTATGCAGAGATGGCCACTAACTCAGGTTTTACTGTATATGATAGATGATTAATGTGTTTTTACACATTATGCAATTCAGGAATAGGAGATGAGTTTGCGAAATAAATTTGTAAGCTTGTATAACTAATGACTAAATGATAATTCTAATGTATGAATATAGTTAATGTAGTAATATACTTGTTTCTTATGTACGGCTATACGTTTTTTTAGGTTCCATGCATTAGGTACAGTATCACCGATGGGTTACAGAAGTCCGACTAAAATCACAGCCCATTTTGCTGTCTTCAGTGAGAACTTATTCGGCGTAATCTGGTTAGATCTGTACTCTATGTCGGTTTTCTCAAGAGTAGAAGAAACGTTTCCTGCCCTCAGATGACAGTAACAGTCTTAGATGATGCCTGGGTCCAAGGTTATAAAACTTGAGCTCGATCTCCGAGCTCAAATCTCATATACTGTCTTTTAATGTTTCTTCATTAATTATGATCAGACAAAAATGATACTATTGTTACGTTGGCCTGACAGCATAATTGATCTGAATATGTATCTCAACATTAATCAAATTCATATTTTAAACCATAGTACCATAGATTGAGATTTGAGCTCAGGGACCGATCTCAAGATTTTTAACCTCGGGGCCTGGTCATATTTCCAGGAATATTTATTTGCTGAAAACATTGCAATAGTACATAGTGATTGACATTTCTAACCATTTATCTTGGATTTCCCAGTACCTGAAAGATCCTGTTTAATATTAAATCTTACCTTCTCTTTGATGCTTTGATGGCTGCTAATCATGGCCTACTTGTGAAAGTCTTGTAGATGCAAAATCCTGATGACTTTTGTACGATGTCTGTTTGACGAGAATGCATGTTATATTTCTACTTGTCAAGTGCTTTTTTCCTCCTGTGGTTCAATGTCGTACCAAGACAGGATCATTTGGCAATTTTTCAAACTTTTATTGGCGAGGACGAGACCAGTCGTACTCTTGGGTGGAACCACCGACCTTAAGCTAGCAGGTCAGCTTCATCACATGTGAACTTTGGTTCTGTGTGAGATTCAAACTCACTGCAGTGAGGCGCTAGTGATATCTTATCTGAGACCATTACTGCTCAACCACAGTGGCACTGAAATATGCTTTAAATCATCCATTAATTTAAAGAAGTGTAGACATATGTCACACTACAGTTGTGTTTTTATATACAATCATGTATTTAGATTTTATGTTATGTATTTAAATAAAGAGGCATTTTCTTTCTTTATTGATAAACCAAATATTTTCTTTTAGTGTTAAGTTTTTGAATCTATACCATTGTAATTACACCGAATTTCTATCGCTGTTATTCATGTTGTCTGCAGTATATCTATATGTTAATACTTAATAGAAATATACAGTCAAAACCTGTGCTAGCAGCCACTACCAAATTAATATACTGGAATCATGTAAAATGTCCCATCCTGTCCCGTCCTATTTCTTATCTGGGCTGTAACCTTGTTCACTGATGGATTTCAAAACAACTTGACATGATTGTTCACAGTGTGTTGTGCGTAAGAACCAGGCACATACCTCCAAAGTCACTCGTTAAAAAAAGTCGAATATTGGGGTTGTTTTGTCTAGGCTGAAACCTAATTGTTCATTGAAAGGAATCCAATTTCTTTATTGCTGGTGACAAGTGGCAAAAACTGTCCCTTTACTGAGACGAGGGTAAAAAATAACACCAACACATCTGTGTGATAGCGGTGTGTGCGGGTGATAGCGGTGTGTGGGGTATTTGTCACGTCTGTGACAAGCTCTTGTTAATTTAGTAATATTTTGGATTTAGAGGGTAGCCTTTTGGAGCCTAATAAAATGTTTATGTTTGTTTTTGATTGACTGTGATAATGATTAATATGTGATGTTATATTTTGTTGTATGATACCCCTTGTTTATTTGTTGCTGATTTATACATGATAAAACCTGTGGACAAAGTCTACAAGATTAAGTCCTAATTTTGGGGTGGGGGACACATTTTGTCTGTTTGACAAATTGTGTTATGATGCTTTATTTCTCACATTGCTGATCAATATATATTTTGGTTGTTATGCATTGAGTAACAAAAAAGAATATAAATAAAAAAAATAGATTTTAATTGATAAAATTGCATCACTACCATATATGTAGTTGTTATATTTCTCTGCAAATAGAACCAAAATCATAAACAGCTAGTGGTACATTTTTAGTTACAATCGATTAGTGGGGTATATGGTAATATTTATCATCAAGCTGCCATTTTAATGAAAAATCATGTAAAAGTCAAGGAAGAGATGTGGGCATTAACACATAGATGATCTGTATTTAGAGTTTAATTTTGTATATTATTATAATAACAATAAGTGTGTGTTTATGAGTGGCTGTTGTTAACAGGAGTGCTTTAATTCAGATGTCCAGTAAATCAGGGTTGGTTGTAATTAATCATCTTTCTGATGGCCCTAAATCTCTCCACGTTGCTTAACACCAATCTGTTTTTTTCAACTGGTTGGAATGTAATGTTATGTATTGAGAGATGTAAGATTAAAGACATTGATTAGCACTTTATGCTTTGTTTTTATTTGATTTCTAATACATTACCTAATTGATCAGAAGGAAGTTTTACTAGAGATTAGGTATGCAGCTTTTATACTCATAGTCATGTTAAAACTGTCTTGTGAGCAATTAAGTGAAATGCTTTAGTGAATGGCAGTATGATATTATAAATGGTGATTATGTACAGTACAACCTCTCCCAGAAATAAGCTTTGTGAGAAGCCAATTTATTTTGTTGTTGAGCCGTTGTTTCTCTGGAGAGGATAGATTTAGTTGAATTGCGCTGTGTGATAAAAATCATGCTATTGTTGAAAGGAGGTTGTTGCTCAAGAGAGGGTAGGTCTGGAGAGGTTGTACTGTATATATTACAGCTTCTTGTTCATAATTGTAATCGTTCTTAGAAAAATCACTGAAATCTAATCTAATACACACTTGAGTCAGTTTAGCACTTAACTGTGTACTTCTCACATTGGTCGAAGGAGATAACTCCTGCTAATACTGGTACATTGAAATACCTTCCTTATACATCTGTTTGAATTATTCTCATTATAAATAAATCACATTTATTTAAACATCTGAAAGAAACTCTTTACAGAACTGATATTGAGGGAATTTTTACTAACACACCTGTGCCATTTGAACAATTAGGTACATTTCCTTGAACTTTTACATTAAGTAGGCAATTTAATTTTTTTTCCCAAGAAGACTAGACAGACCGGAACAGTACGCGGACACTTTTCCCCATATGTAACTATTTCGTGTAAATGAGGCCGTGTTTCAAATAATCCAGTCTATGTAGTTTTGAAGATGAATCCTTGCTTAGAAATTTACAGGAACTTAAGATTGTAAACAATGCACTACGCATGCGCAGTCAGGCATCGCGACAGGTACAGTTACGGCTTAAAATTATTGTTCTATTTAACCAGTACGCGGACACCCGTTTATATAGACGTTAAGGTGGTCAAATAAAGTAAACTCACCCGAAAATGCTTTTTTGTGTATTTATTTCATTTACACATGAAAATTAAAAGAGAATATTTTTCTATATTAAAAAAGTAACATGTCTAAAGCATTGAGTGCAAAATGTCAGTTCATTTATTCTTCTTTGCAAACATCACGCAAAACATAGGCTCTCCTATAGTTTTATTTCGTAATTTATACAGAAATGAGTATTTATCTAAATGTTCTTATTTCCATCACTAAGTTTGCAGCTTACGGGAGTTAAGGACGTTAAAATAAAAAAATAACATGGAATGCAAAAACATTTGGCAGGTACCTGTAGTCACGTGGTTCAAGCACCCAAGTGATAAAGATGCGAAGGTTGCTGTAACATGATCGATTGTGTACAGCAGGTTTTTTGTTTACTAAAAAGTCTATTCAAGTGATATTATCTCAATTTATTAAATAGACTACGTAGATTAATTTATCCAGTAACGATGTTTAGGCCATTCACACAAGAACTTATATATTTTTACCAATGTCAATTTATTTTGTTTGTATCGTCTGCTGATCAGTATTAACAAGAATGGTAAACAGTATATGTATTATACCGAAAGAAAGGTAAGCTTGCTGCGAACATAGGTATGTAATATCTGTATCGCACGGGTTGTTTTAAATCTTTTAAAACTCGCCAAATACGAGGGTGTCCGCGTACTGGTAGCGTCCGCGTACTGTTCCGGTCTGTCTAGATAAAAGCACACTTAAATGTATGATATCATGTTAGAAATGCCAGGCCCATAGAAAGCAATGTAACATTTGGGGGAGGGGCCAGTCCCCCCCCCCCAGTTCCTACAGCCTTGAGTACTAGTTTGGCCAAACATGGATGATGAAAGGAGACCCAGAAGTGTTCATTGCTTTTCTTCATTTTTTTCAGAAATCAGTTTTTAAAAACCTGTTCCTGAGATTTTGATATGTAAAATAAACATTTAATATATTTAAAAACTTATAAGCAGAAAGGCTAACTATTTCGCTGTTTTTTTTTATGTTGAGACATATTTTTGTGAAGGGGCAAGCACACTACCATAAACATACTGTAATAAAATATCATATTTCAAGCATGGTAAACAATAAAAAACAAAATTTAAAGAACCAGCTGTTGAGTCAAAATTTGATTATTTCTAATACCATAGTTACACAAATAAATTATTGTTGATTAATTAATCTATTATTATAAGTTGCCAATTTGAAAAAAAACACTCTGGAATTTAGTGCCTTCAATGCTTCATGGTTTAAAACTATATAATAAATTATACAGCTGTAATTAGTTTGTCTTACATATTTTGTAACTTAATTCATATGATTGTGTCACAAATATACTTAAAATGAAAACATGCCTTCATAATATTTCTTTGTATAAAAGCAAAAATCAGAGGTAAAATTGTGTGAAATATCTGCTGCTTTGGAAAATGAAATCTGACATTTGATTCAATATTGGTTTCAGATAATTCATTATTTTAATTTTTGGACTAGATTGCATTTTAAATGCTAATTAGGACTATCGGAAACGAAATGAAATCATGTTAGATTGCAGTAATTGTATTTATAACTCTTTAATTCTTAAATTCTTTAATTATTTTCAACTAATTTATCATTTAATTTGTCTTAATCATTTTGCAGATGAATAATTTACATCAATTTATTTTGAGATTTCCCATATTTCAAGGGAGGTAACAAAGCTGTCAATCAGAGTGTAATTTTGTAGTTGTCTCCCTTAGTCCATTTTTGTCTGATGCTTAAAGCAACAAGTTCGTCCGCTAATTTCTACTAACCCGCCCGTAACCCCTCCCATTTTGAGAAAATTGCATTTGAAATTTGGCGTGAATAAGCGTTTTATGGGTTTGTGAAAATTGGACGAACACTATTTAGGGGAGAGCTAGAAGCAGGTAAGTAATGCTCATCGAAATGGAAAAAACATTGATACCAAAATAAAATAAAAAATCGCCAAAATTGAGTTACGGGGTTGTAATAAGCCGACGAGTTGTTTGGTTGTGTTATCATGTGATCGAAACATGAATTTTTGTTTTTTGTTGTAATACTCATTGATAATCAGTAGCTGTAGTGTACATCGTACGTTGTATCATCAAAAAATCTTTCATTGAGAAAAAAATTAATGACATAAAATTTTGCTGTATTTTGCTTGATTGACTTATTCTAAATTATATGCCTTTTTAGTGAGCTGATATCTCAAATGTTGCTTAGCAATAAACTATTCTTGTTTCTGAAAATATTTTAAGCACAATTATGCATGTATATGCACGTACAAGATTTCAAGATTTATTCAGAACATCAATTATATAACAATACATAAAATTGTGAATTAGGTCAAAGATGACCCCTGATCACAATATCAATATACAATGTTTCGGTATAGTCGTGTTGTAGTCAAGGTAAAACATACAGACGTAAATCATGAGCAAACATGATGTACAAAGTTTGGAGTACTAAATGATGTTGTACTGGTGTTGCAAAAATTTCATGGACTAATAACGCTAACCATTTGTCTTTCAAAAGCAGTTTTAGATACATGTACAGTCAAAGAATGTCAAACCTGTGAACAAATGCCACCAAGTGGAAGGACATAAGGTGGCCGTTATTGACAGTAGGACTTTATTCGGAGGTACTTTTGTTTTAAATAACCAATAGTGGTTTCTAAAATAGTGGCCTTTATTCACATGGTGGCCATAATTCGGAAGCGGATGCTAATACAGGTTTGACTTTACATGAAGGGAACTTTGTCTAATACATAAAGTATTACTAATTTCATTAATTGTTTATTAACAATAATAATTTATTTATAATGTTAATAGTGAATAAAATAATTGTGATTAAGTAAAATTAATTGTTATAATAAGGTTTTAATTGTGGATAGGAACCTGGCGATCTAGGTTCGAGAAATTCAATCCAGGTCGCTGCAGGTCATGTCCATCTATGAATATAATCATGACAAATGTGCCTGTATTCGACCATGTTGGAAGAATAGCCGACTCGTTGAGGAAGGCTATATATAAGTACATGACGTTGAACTGGCAAGAAGGCAGTAAAAGAAACAGTCTTAGGTGAGCCGGTCGCCGTATGTAAAATTATAACTGAAAACGCGTTAAACCCATTGTTCAAAACTAAAGTGACGACATTCGGTGCAAAGCAACACCCTTTGTGAGTAGCAAAATTATGTTGTTGTTTAGAGGTTGTAGCTTTAGAGAGGTTAAATTGACACTTAAATCTTGAAGTGGGAAAACCATGCTGTTGTTGAAGGGAGGTTGTTGCTCAAGAGAGGGCTGCTCTGGGGAGATTGTACTGTAATTATGAATATTGTTCAAGTCGATAAAATTGATATCAGTCAGTCAGTTTTATTATGCTGTTCTACCATTAAAAAACACAGATTTATACATAAATTATTTATTTTCATACAAGATCTACTATGTTGGAGAAATAACCTCTAACCGGTGTATTCACGTACGTTATTTAAATAAATTGTATAAAAGTATTAAATTCGTGTTTCTGAACGAAAGTCGACATTAAACACTTACTTCACGCGTGCCGTCATGATTCATTTGATTATTTAATTCATAAAAAGTACGAATTTATCAGGTTCTATAATTGTCAATTTATCAATCACGTTGATTTCAACATTGCTTTTTTTCTGATGGTTTATCAAATCAAAGTTCGATCTGTGCCACTGTCAACTTTGATGTGTGTTCGACTTTGTTTTTCTTGTTTATTGTGTCATTAAATCGCGTACAACAATTTATGAGTATTTTCTTTAAGTGTCAACGCATGACGTTATAATGAACACATAAAGCGATTGGGTTGAATTTGATACGCATACTGAAGAATAACATTTATGTTACATTAAAACTTGACATCAGATATAATAAAAATAAGATAAAATCTTCCGTAAATTGAATATAATGGACAACATGTCGTCATTTCCGGTACGTGTCCTGTAAATAACAAATTATTCAAATTTGATAAAAGAATGAAAACAATTACAGAAATATAAACTAATGCCTGGCTGCAATTTAGCAGAATTAGGTATTTAATGTAATTGGCAGTAAAAATCTGGATGCAATAATAACATGAAAATTATATGGATCAAAGAACGTTTTGAACTCGACGTATTGCTAACATAATGTACGTAGTTGTGTCCCTTTGTCCAATGGGTGCGACAAGCCAAGATAAATACATGTAGTTAATATAAGTTTGTCTTACAATACTAGCGGGTTTTCCACCATTGCTTCTGTATAGTAGTACTTTTATGTTAAGACCATGTTTGGCCAAAAACTAAAGGTCTATTTTCAGTGTATCAATAAGTTGAACGCTATTTTCAACGATGTTTCAGTTATATATGGCGGCTGGTTCTAGGAGCTAAGTTTCTTTGGCTGTTTCCTGGCAAGAACTAACTTACCCTTCCACAACTTCCGCCCCACATATGGAGGAAAATTGACTTGTTTTCAAAAAGGATAGGACCAGCAGCGATCGAGATTCGAACCCGGGTCCCATGCTAGGGTTTTGCACAAGGGATCCTGCAGCCCCATTACACCCAGCTTTAAGATGTTACAAACCCGGAACTTTCTGACAATTGACAGCTGTATATTCAAGCGATTACGATAATTTCATCCAGACATAGTTTGGACGTCTTATGAATAGTATATTTCAAGGTGCGTCCTTCAGCATACTCTAAGATCTCCAATGGTATCCAGAAATGCGAGCACCTGATTGGTCTTTTCTGAAATAAGTCTTGATATTGACCAATCACCAGACTGCGGAGAAAAGTCTTTATGATGACGATGCACACTTTATCATTTGTTTTTGAAAGTGTGAGGTCGATGAGCAAATTTAATTATTGTCTCAATTGTAAGTGTATTGCAACCATTAAATTCATTCTACAGTGCAGTCTATATTGAATTGATTACTTGGAATTTACTTGCTGGAAAATCCATTTGTGAACTGATTAAAGTTAACTGAATTAATGCGTAATTATTAGTTAATTACATGTGCCTTATGGCATAAGCAATGTACTGTATTGTATACAAAGGGGCAGGTAATCCAGACTATATATGCTAATTATTGAACATATGAAAGTATTGAAAACCCATGGAACGAGAACTTTAACAATTGCATGGCGGGTGTAGAAAAGCCAAGTACATCAAATGGTCTCATCAAAGTTCATGCGCGCCGAACGAGCGAAGGCTATGGAAAGCTGGACTATCGTTCAGTTTCCAAAACTCGGCCAAATACCTCACCATACAAAGAAATTCAACTTTTGACAGCTTTGTAGTTCCGAACAACTGCAGAACCTTAAGAGCTTTGATTCTAAATGTTACAGTTACAATTATAGAACTAGTGTTCTTATTTTTTCTTTTGGATTTAACGGCATTTTTTAAACAATTCTTTGAACAGTAATATACGGTAGTCTATTCACCGAACAAGTTTTCCTTACTAACTTACCCTTCCACTAGGAACCAGCAATTTCTCTACATATGGAGGAAGGAAGTGTATGACCTGCCACGACCGGGAATCAAAACCGGATCGCCGGGTTACAAATCCAGCGCACTGACCACGTGACCACGGCCGCGGTCAGAAAAGTGTTCAGGGTGTGTTTTAGACAGATATTTGTGGTATAAAGACCACCTTGTCCAATAAGCAACATGTTGTATAATGTTGTATAGGCACAAGGCAGATGCAGAGTTCCATATAGCTGAAAGACGACCCGGCTTGCATTTACAGATTCCCGTCTGGTTACCACATTTTTTTAATTAATCAAAGAACAAATAAATAAGTCAATATTATATTTAATTGGATATATAGCGATACACAGCGACTACTGCTGTATCACGCAAGCATACTGTCCAATAAATCTACTGCCACATTTCCACGACAAAAACTCGATTTTTTTGTTAAAGGTTGTTATAGAACAACTGTCCGTTGTTGACAAGTGAAGTGTGCCTTAGACAGATATTACCTGGCTAGCATATTGTCATCTTAAATTTATTCTCCATTAATGACAAACATTTTTGTTTTACAAGCAGTCAACGTTTGCTCTCGCACGCTTCATCTCTATAAAAATTAAATATCATTTTCTAACACGAACTTAATGTTTTAACAGTATAAATGGCGCCTGGTGAGATGTTACATTAAATCCAATTACAGACGAATTCTCGTTGTTTTCACTTTGTTAAATTAGAAAAAATGAAATATTGACATGAAATTAGGCCTAAATCAGTCTATAGTCACCTTTAGCTGTTCAGTAATTGACATTACACGGGAAACAATTGAACAAATCTCTTTGATCTGGCTTTCAAACATGGTATGAATTTAGCGCCGAACATAATTTTAATAATATAAATTGCCCATAAAGCATGTCCAAAGGTGTTAAGAGCATATAGAACGCAGACGCTGCAGGGTCCGACTGCAAGATATTAATAGCAAGTTACCATATTAATAAAACATCCAAGTAATCACGGGTTGATTAGGTAAGCTAACATCTTTATGATGATTGGAAAAGTTAATAAAGATATGAAGATGTTTCCGACGATTACATGTCTTAGACGAGAACTGTAGAATTATATTGTGGTGGTTTTTCCAGGCAGCAGTAAAAACAGTATTTTTCTTTTGTTGGTCATAATATTGTTTTTATGTCTGATATACAACATGACTAATAGTACTTGAGGAAACAGAAAAAAATAAACAACTAGAAATTCGCAAGTTGAGACAGGATGCCTATGGCCAACGGTCAAAGAAAATACAAAAATGTAGTTACACATGCAAAACAGTGTTGTGTCCGCATGAACCCTTAAATCTTACTGCTATGAAATATTGTTCAGAACAACAATCTGGATTTGGCAGGCTGACATGTTGTTAAGCTGTACAATCGATTGGGTGTTCATTATGGTAATACGACAATATTCTAACCAGAAAAAGAAATTTCTGTTAAGTAAAAAATATAGTTTTTCTTGGGACTATTCTTTTATAGTTTTGGGCTTAAACACCTTGAAAATAAGAGTGTCTTAAAGAGCCAAGTTAAGATTAGATATGTTCGTTCAAACCATGTAGGCCTCGATTAATGAATTTGATCAGATTACGAAAGAGAATCGAACAGAGCACGAACAGTCAATAATTATTGTTTTTGTAGACAATTGTTTTCCTAGCATTAAAATGAATGTCAGCTGTTGACGATTTTAGAATTTCAATATTGTGGCGTTTATCCAATTGCTAGTCATCGTATTGCGTGAGTATTTCTTGACCTTAGAACAGTTTGCATGATTTACTGACAGCGTATAACAGATTAGTGGACCTGTACTCGGATGAGTAGAGTGTCGGACAGATACTTTCTGTCTATGAAGATGACTTTAACAGGCCGTGTGGATATCCGCGATCTATCGAGATATAATATAAATTGTCATGGCGGAGAGCTATTTCCAGCTTGGATATCAGTCAAAGATGTGGTATGTATTATACAGGAGTGGATGTTTCTTTCTCTTCGTAGACGTGGACATGTTCCAGAACACACAAAAAACAAGAACACATTAATTGCATTCATTCCGTTTGGCAGGAGGGTTCAATAACAGAATTAGATTTTCTCAATATGGTTGATGGTTTTATGTATTGGACGAAGATAGTTTATGTCTCCCATGCGTGTATAATTGCCATTATTTTTCCGTGGCTTATTTATTTCTTTTCCAATTCCACACTATCTGTCAATGAGTGAGTACTTACCTCTACTTGTTTATGCAAGTTGTGCTTAACTGTTCATAGGATAGAAGTGGCTATATCAATCACAAGTAACGGTAAGTCCAGGTTTGGACAGATTAGACAGGTCTGATTTCAAACATATACTACCATCCATAAAATGATGACCCGATACTTCCAAGTTTTTTGGTCTCTGTTGCCTGTTTTTTGTTCAATAAACACTCATGCAAGCCTTCCATTCGAATTATCCATCTAGTTTTGGCGGCATTCCATAAGTGAGATAGAAATCTACATTATAAATAAAATGTATACGAATCTTTTATTCATTTGGTCAGTAATCGACTTCCTCAAAATTCGAAATTATTCTCTGAGTATTAGGATGTACTGTATGAAGGGCGGTGTCGGGAACGTCGTATTAAACCAGTGTAATAATCTAAGCTTACAACGACACGCATGTAGAACCTCGTGTTAATAATGTCAATCTTACGTTGAGTACAAAAGGGGAAAAGTGCATTGCATACGTTGGTTCCCGGCATGGACAAAAATGTACTCATTTGGTAAAGTTTAAGACAACGATTTTTATGTGCCTTTAACTTTAGATATTTTGATATGTTCATGCTTATTTCTTTGCGATGACAAATATGCTTTAAAGCCTGGTTCCTATGTCCGTACATCGTCATTCATACGGGTCATTAATTACTTTAATTTACAAGACCTTAGCATTAAAATTGACGGGAACCAGACGTTCGCGCTGATATCAATCCGATACAAAACAATATCAGAGATATAATCGTCAATGATATTCATATGTTTTGTGAGAAACAATGCTCGATTAATGTTAGAACAATTCTGCGCACGTATCCATATTATTTCAACCGAACGCATAAATTGCCATTTACAAGAAATTTCCATTAAAGGCGATATTGGTCGAGACGAGGACTGTTCACTTGATGACAAACACAAGGCGCTTGCGATTATCATTTCTAATAAATGGACGCCTCTGCATTTGAATAGCTGACAATATGATTGTTTCTCCAATAAACATGCCAAGAGTGCAATATCTTCCATAAGATCCGGGTGTGGGAAAATCTAACGCCTCATTTTGTTACTGTAACAATACATTCAACATATACATAAATCAATTGCGAGTTTTTATAAACAAGAAAATTTGCAATCGACCGTTTGCCAAAGTAATATTTTATACAGCACTATCCGGGAAAAGAACACTTTATTAAACTTAATGTTACAGTTCGCTTTTTAATAACAACCATCACCCGAAGATCAGAATTAACTGACACTTTCGTTTGATCGATTGAGAAATATTAAGACGAACAGCTGTTGATAATTTGATTAAAGTAAAACATGAGTTAAACAATAACAACACACTATTAAACGCATTTGCTAACCATGATAATATCAATTTATATCATATTTTCCATATTTGTTGTTATTTGCTGTTTTTTTTCCCGGCCAATTTCTTTCCAATAACATCGTTCACTTGCATGCCTTATAACCAATAACGGAAGTATTCACGATCGCCAGCTATTCGTTTGGTTGGGCATTCCAAGATCAATATTATGAATATTGTACGTCAGATATGATATGAATATGAAATAAGAATTTCTCGTACGTCAATCATCCAGAGAAGATTATACACTGTCATTATGACCAATCACGAGTCCAAATACAATTCGTATAGACCAATCCTGGCCATTGTTTCAAATTCTGCGCGCAACAGCTGCGCATTAATTCAATATTCTGATATTCATTTCATATGGAGTTCTTGCTTTATACGTTCATTACAGCCGTGACGATGGGTTATATTTTTCCAGTCTCTCCTAATTGAACTCAGCGACATGGCATTTATCAATGATAATAGAATGATCATCTAGAAAGTTGTCAATGTTACTAGATAAGTTTGCGGAAGCACAATGCCAGTGTGTTGAGAGGTCGCGTGAGGCGACACTCGGGGCGCCGTTGCTAGAAGCTGATACGTCAAGCAAGATTGCCCAACGGCAGGAAGATTCAGTTTTATGATGTTAGAAGAGACTGACATTCCAATGGCTTCTATTTCCGATCTTGTTATAATGAAGTTATATTTATGATATTGTATGCGGCTTCACACGATAACAGAGCTGAAGAGCTGGAGTTTGATCACATGATTTGCGAGCGTCTGGCTGTTGTCAACGTATATAGATACACGGGGAAGCTTGCCGTTGATTATAGTTACGGTCAGTCTGGGCATAGTTTTATTTCATAGAACACGAATGGTACCGTAATTATTTGCATTCCGTCCATAGATACGTGGACATTCTCAGAACAAATATATATATACGCTTGTATACTCCTCAAACTGTACATCTCTTGTTTGTCTTTTTAATGCACGCATTCATTTTCAGAAAGTTACAGTTCATTATTCTACAATATTATTTTAACATTACAATCCATACGATCGGTACAGGATTTTCAAAACACTTACGTATTTTTATTTTGTTTTGCCAACCGCCAACTGCATTGTGTGTATACATATATATTTGATATTTATCGCGAGATCAGTAGATAATCAGTTTTCACATGTACATGTACAAATGTACATAGAAATGGAATTTTAAAGCAATATTTTACTTCTGTTAGAATTTCGCCAAGCATATTTCCTTTTGTAAAGAATGTTGACAGATACATGTGCATTTGTATATAATATATAGTTCCACAATGAGTTTCATATATAGTTACCTACCCTGAATGTAAACCTTCTTGCGGACTTATAGAGTACATTCTAAAAATACAACATATTCTGATTTTCAAGATTTTGTTAACCCATGTGATCTCCACCAACATGTGACTCATTTACAGAAAAGTATTAGCATGTCTGTCCCATGATCCTCAAGCATTAAATTCAACGTCACTTACTTAAGGACAAATTATTTCCAAGAAAATGGCCAAGTATCAAGTTATGTCTTGTAGTCTTCATATGATACGCCGAAATCTGAAAAATCTCTAATTTATTCAATGTTATATTACTAGAATAATGTGGTTTTGTCATTTTTCATTTCGCCGATTGGACTGGTGTACCGTGTAGATTTCATAAGCGCAATGTTAGAGTTGACAGCTCCGTCAATTGATATGTGTTCCGTGAAATATCCCTGGCGCAAAGTTCATTATAATATCTCTCAAATTAAGAAAGATTCGTGCTGAGTCTTATTTCTCATTAATAAAGAAGAAATAATGGTTAAGTTTGTCATTGATCTCTTGTGAGCAGAAAATCCACTGTTTATGGAATTGGTCTTATTAAGTTTGATTTGCTTCAACAATCCAAATTCTAGGCAATCCTTCTATTGCCTTTGTTTATTGCGCCACGGATAAATAAGAGCTTCCTTAAAAAACCTACGTACTGAGTAGCAGGATTCTTAAGACAGTGTCGAATGTAATGTGCGTATTCATATGTATTCTTGGATATGAAATACCACAGTTAGAAAATTTTACAAAAAAATGTATTTACGCGATGCACCCATGTCGCGTATGATGAAACAAAAGTCTGTACAGCGTTTGTATGTGAATACAGAGTATTGCAATGTCAAGTCTGCACGCTGCTTTATATGATTCATCATTCTCTTGGATCATTCTTCAATAGTCACTTGTTGGAATGTCATTGTCAAAGCGTTTGTTTCTGCGGCTTGTAACAGAGTACTGATTAGAGGTTTTTTTCTGCGGCCCTTTTATGAGCACGTTCTCTTTACTGGATTCAAAACATGTCTTTTTTGTGTTCAATATTTAAATCATCATCGCTTTCTCCTCTTTAATTGATAGATATTGAAATAGATGTGTCGTTAATTAAACTGATTGATATGAAAATCGATAGGTTTAGGAGGGGATATAAATTCAAACATTGAACTGAAGAGAAAAAAATCTATGGCTTAATATAAAAGAAACATCTTCTCTGTTGTTAAAACGTTTGTTAGTCATTGATTTTATTCGAAACGATTGTCATATTTAACTAAAGGTAATCAAAAAGATGGGACATTTGTCAATGAACATCAAACGGCATAATTAGGGGATAAACGTAGAAAATGAATTCCATTTCATTGTAACGAATGCAAAAACATGATGCACAATGTATGTACATATCCGACGATTGATCAATATTTGTTAATGAAGTGATTTGTTTCCAATTAAATTGTATTGGATTGGATTTTAATGGTTTAGTATGCTTCATGCAAATGCAGATATTTTCCATTTTTATACTGAAAATGTATTTTATTCCGTTTGAAATTAAACATTAAACTTTCCTGTGGAATCTAAATGATATTTTGTAATTGCAACATTCTGAAATTATCTCGAACAAAAAATAATAATGGCATTGTATCTTACACGGCTATATTTTGTAGAAACTATTCCAGCAATCATGCAAGAAAAAAATTAATTTAATGTTTCCTTCGGACAATTATCTCCCAAACCCATTATTGCCTTCCTTTGTGTTGTTATTCACCACATATCTTGGTGAACAAAAACGCATATATGGATTCGAAATGTATTATATTCCTGATAAGATTTTGTTTTAAAAAGAGTATAGTATATGGCTGAATATTTTTAAGACTATTTATACTCGAACCATTTTAAATGTTTACCCAAAATTTATGACAATTGGGCGGAGTTTATGTTATAATGAAAGCCTTTTCATTGGTCATCTCTAAGACTTAGCTCAAATCGACCAATCAGATCATTGCGGTATGAGATTAGTCATTAAGTTTAGTTTGATGAACCTCGAGTCAAGATGTTTAATGTGGTTACACAATTGTACAAAAAAAAGAAATAAAAGACTCTTTATGAATCGGAATTAATACTAATTACGTCAAACAGCAATATAATAGATAGCATAAACGCCAGCAAGACAGTGCCACGATGCTTACATTTTGAATGATTTTAATGCTGATTATTGGAGATCATCATCTATGCTATAGGCTGATGTCAAAATGTAGTAAATTAGTGTAATTTGTTCAATTCTATAATGTGGTGGTCATCATTGTTTGGCATTAAATAGCATAGTCCTGAATGATATCAAACATTGAAGCACATTATATTTCACGTCTTTGAATGTTTGCTATAAGATGATTTAAACATAACAGAATATAATTATATTTGCATCTGTGAACAGAGGAAGTAATATGAGCATTCTGTTGATTGAAACCTCGAATTTAAAACCACTCCCAGGCAAAGGAAAAAAATGTATTGAGGTATACTCATATTTAAGTTGAAACATTGAACAATGTACATAACCAGCCCGATGGTAAATAGTTTTTGTACGAGTAGAACTGACTATTGAACTGGTTTCAACCGACGTTCTATTGTACGATATAATGGCTTTGTCGAGCAATATTTTTTTTTCTTTTTTTTCATACCGCAATTTCGATAGAATAATGTACATGTATATTGTACTACGTATTCATTATTGTTAATACGCTGTAAGCTTCCCACCATCTGGAGTCTAGTATCTGTAGTCAATATGTTTTGGGTTCGTGTCCCAAGCTCTCGGTGAATACTGATACGTCGTTGTTTTTCTCTAACGTTATTTATAATCAAATAAAGGTAACTAGCATTAACTCGTTTTAGGACATCATCGCATAGTCTATAACTAGAAGTAAAATCTGGTAGATGGCAAATGCCTGAAGAAACTCCTAATTATGTATATTATATGACACTCCAGATGATGAATTTCATTTTTTATTAGAATGCCCTATGTATATCAAATTTAGGAAAGTAGATATTTTGAAATATTTTTGGAAGAATCCCTAATGGCCTCTATACACAGAGTGGTCGAGGTACTCGTTAACACGTGATTGATTGTATTTCTTAAAGTATTACCTTTCGTACAATCCCGATGGACACTCGAAGCGGCTTCTGACATGAACTATACCGTTTTCAGCTTGTTTTGATAAAACACATTTAAGAAGTTGAAAAGAACATTTTTCACGCGCATAGTCCATGTAAGGACACGTGCACGAGTCTCTGGTTAGCGTATCTTTAACCATTACACTGTCTGTTCCAACGATAACAGGCTTCTCAAATCCATGAAACTCCAATAATGACATTGTGAACAATACTCCCTGCTAGGCACGAGTTTTTTTTCAGATCTGTATTTACAGTCAAGCCTATGTTAGCGGCCATCTCCGAATAAAGGCTATATTGTGAATAAATGCCATTCTTCTAAAAACCTGTCAACTAAGGCCATATTTTATCTTTCCTAAGGGTGGTCTATGTTCGCGGGTTTGATTGTACGTTTACGTTCAGTAATCAGAATGGTGAAAAATCACAACCAAATATACGGATAAAGTTTTTGATATTATTATCATTTGAAAAAAAATCACGATCCTTCCATTAGATTTTGTCTGCTAGCGTATGATAATTGCCCTCTGTCGTGATCTTAAAACACTGTCGTATGAACGGGAACAATAAAAAATACAGATTTGGGCCGCGACAGGCGAGCGCACTATGACCCTGACCTTAGCGACTGGTTCATTAGTTTTTATTGTTACTAATGTTTTTGTCATTAGTTTGCAGCTCACGCACACTCGTGTTTTGCCAAAATCGGCGCCTAATTCAATAGTTTTGATAAAAATATGCAAATATGGTTATGTTGAATGGCTAGTACAGATGACAACAAAAATAATTTCATCGCTTCGTTACAATATTGATTTGATTTAGCCGAGCCCTTTGTCTAGAAATGTCATCAGGAAGTAACATTTCTGGGTTAATTTTCGGAGAAAAGTCAGATTTTCGGATGATGAATATTGTTTTGACAGAAATTGAGATCATTACAGATTTTCAGGCGGTATTTTGTTCCTGAAGTCACGAAATGTTAAAGATGAGTATGGTACAATGATTATCTTGTCAACTTGTTCGTTCAACATTTCATATGGATGCTGTGATTTTCTCTCACAATATTATTTCTGATACATGTACAATTTGTTTGTCATTCAATTGAACTACATTTGTACATGTATATACTATTTTATACATGTATATATTGTTATAGAGCTATACACGTGTTTTTTTCTTGGACGTATTGGCACATTGAGTTTTTTTATACAGGTTCATCACGCTGTTCCAACACATATTTTGAGTTGGCACATGAAGTACGATTTTGTCTTCATTTCATAATTGTTTGCCATTTTTCTAGACTTAAGACAAGGTCTGAAAACTTGAGCCATTGAGTGAAGGTAGATTCGTTGGGGTAATGAAAAAAAAACATCTTAGAGCGGCAGGTTTTGGACAAATGATCTTTCGCTTTTATTAATTACGTCAACGGCGAAGATGTTATCTTCACATGTACATTGTATTGTGCAACTCATTAGTGAATTTAACCAATTAAAGAACACGCTCTTTCAAAAAATCTAGCGAAGTTTGACTTCTGTTGTTTTTAAATTATAGCTTTATTATATAATAAAAGTTTGCGTTCAAAATCCATCCAGAGAAGAAAAGAGCACATAGACTTATTTCCTTTTGCAGAAACAAACATCAATTACAAAACATGCAGTATCTAAAACATCAATATGCTTTATTCTCGTGCGTTACGTTCCTAATTATTTATTGTAAACTGTTAAATAAACAGAGAATTGATGTTCGTTTGTTTCATATGAGTATCATCCCACATGCTGTTCTTTCTACAACTGTATGACGTCACAATGACGTTATAATAGAGTAATACCGTAACTCAATGGGTATCGAGCTATTTTTGGTACATGATTGTGGTTCTGTATTGACATATATTGCAATTTTAAACTAAAATTCTGGTGTGCTATTGCTTTTAGAATTCATAATTCACCATCAAACAATGTATACATTGACGAGCCTGTACGTTTGAGTCACTCTGGATAGCATAAGCATAGTGTTTTACATGTAATTCCTATTCTTACAAGACATATGATAAACCAAGATTATTGTAAATTACTACTTTTGGAATCGTAATAAATTAAAGTCATGGCACAATATCAATGTTCATTTCATTCTATCATGGTGTTATTTCAAATGCTCAAAATACTGCCGATGATGAAAATGTATTAGCTAATTGTCGTGCCTGTCCCAACAAACAGCGTCTAAACGTAACATTAGTTGATGTATGATCACGTGATAATTTAGAGGGTCATGTGACACACGCAGTCACAAATCTCCCATTTACAGACAATAGCGAATACTTGCGCTGCTGTAGAATTATTTTCTGAATTATAAAGGCGTGAAAATTGATAACCCCAATAAATAGTTGCTTCTTTAACAGACGACAATATTCATCCCTGGCTTACAGACGACTTCGTAGGGCATCGCTGTAATTTGAGCGACTAATGGGGGCACAGGGGTCACAAGTTCTTAGAAATATTTTCTTGTCTGTCGCTTTTAAAGATATCATCATTATTTTGTGAGTCAATATCTTGGAAAATTCCGCATATGGAGATGTCAAATAATTGCCCAAGAAGAAGTGACGAATTGCAAATTCGCGGCGGATCACTTAATACTCCCGTCAAAGACGATATTCGCGATATTAATTGAAGAAATAATGCCTTGATCGAAATTCCAGAGAAGATGGATTTTTCTTGCCTCTCTCGCAATATATGACAATTTATAATGTTAAGAAACAACAGGGGTGAAATAACATGACTTTGAGCATTTGTTTAATCATCTGCTTACTAGGTAACTGAATGAGTTTGTGTCACCATATTATATTATATTGATGAATCCATTTTAGATAAGGTTTTGTCATTCAATTTCAAAATTAAGAAAATTAACAATGTCATGTAATCAACAGCCTGTGTAATAATGGTTGTTTCTACGATCGTATAATAGAAATCAAATTCAGATGGCTTATTAGTCTGTATATGTCTGTCTAAGTATAAGTCAGTATAAGTTGTTAAAAGTATGTACAGTACAACCTCTGTAGAGCAACATCCTGTGGGAGCTGCAAATAGTGGCCGTTGTTTAGAGGTTGTTGCTCTACGGAGCTTAGATTTATAGTAAATATCAGCTTTGGAAAATTTTAAAGGTGTTGTTATAGAGAGGTTGTTGCTCTACAGAGGTTAAATTTAGAGTAAATATCAGTTTAGGGAAATTTTGAAGGTGTTGTTATAGAGAGGTTGTTGCTCTACAGAGGTTAAAATTAGAGTAAATATCAGTTTAGGGAAATTTTGAAGGTGTTGTTATAGAGAGGTTGTTGCTCTATTGAGGTTAAATTTAGAGTAAATATCAGTTTAGGGAAATTTTGAAGGTGTTGTTATAGAGAGGTTGTTGCTCTACAGAGGTTAAATTTAGAGTAAATATCAGTTTAGGGAAATTCTGAAGGTGTTGTTATAGAGAGGTTGTTGCTCTACAGAGGTTAAATTTAGAGTAAATATCAGTTTAGGGAAATTTTGAAGGTGTTGTTATAGAGAGGTTGTTGCTCTACTGAGGTTAAATTTAGAGTAAATATCAGTTTAGGGAAATTTTGAAGGTGTTGTTATAGAGAGGTTGTTGCTCTACAGGGGGTCGCTCTGGAGAGGTTATACTGTACTAGCATACAACTGTCCTATCCTTAAAATAACATAAAATCAAATAAAATTCCATATCCAATAAAATTCAACTTATCCACATAGAGCCCGCCCGATTAGCTTTAAGTGGTTAGAGCGTTGGTCTACTGATCAAGAGGTTGTGAGTTCGAAGTCCGTGACAAATTTGACTGAAGATATTGTACATCCTATGTTAAATTGTCCTCCAACCCTAATGTATGTGGGTTTGCTTGGTATTAGCTTGCGGATAGAATGTGGCTAGTACTAGTCAAAACCTAAATGAAATCCAGGGAAGCTGTTTAGGATAACTGCCCGCCACGATATGACTGAACTAATATTGAAAAAAAAAGAATTCTCACGTAGATTACAAAATTTGACAAGCCCACCAGCATGTCTCAAACCAACAAACGCTTTTTAACAGAGGTTTAACGTCGCACCATAAGCCAGTGTCATTTTGGAGACATTTCCAGTTTTTTTACGCTGGTGAAAAGGCCAGGCGAACACTTACGTAGAAACCACTAATCTAAGTGAGCAGGATTACTTAAACACGTGTGACACTGATTTGTCAGGCCCCGGATGAGATTCGAACTGACAGTGGTGAGGGGCTTGCTTATACCCTACTCGTGCTCACTAGTCAGAGACAACAGAATCTAGTGTTCGAATATTAAAACACATACCGTAAAATGTAAATTATTTCCTAATTACAAAAAAAATCATGATTCTGGAGTCCCATTCCATTAAAGTCATAATAACTCGTAATTAAGTACAAATGTTGCTACGTTCTGAAGTGTCTGTAAATTGACATTTTATAATTCTCACACAAGATATCTGATTAACAGCTTAGAAAAGATGATGTCAACTGTTGTTTGTGACAAACAATTTTCTGTTGAACATTTAAGACATTATTTCTCATGTGATCCTATTTTGTCGATTAGTAATTAAACCTTATCATATTCAGATGTTAACAAAATGTTTGATATTCAAAAAGCAACAATATGTGCCTTATGAAGTTAACGACATCTTGTCTAAATATAATAGTAATACCGTCTTAGTTCATACAAAACCTGAGGTCAAATTTCAACTCATTATTAATCGAAAACTGATAATATACCAAATAATATCTAATATCCGCAATATATCCGTCTTTAATAATTACAATATCTTGTATTAATTTCTAATCAAAGCAAAAAAAAATCCTTGAATAGCTTTGTTATTAATTAAAGTTTTACGCCATCTTGTATAAAATTACCTTATTACCATAACAGGGTATCTACGAGAAGACAATGACTTTATTTTGAAAATAATGGAGGTAAAACATATTCCCAGACTTTAATAACCGATGAAAACAAAGAAGTATATATTAATCTTTGTGTCATATATGGTTTTATTTAATGACTAAGAGTATTGACATACATTTTTGTAATTTGCTGAAATCTTGTTGTTTAATATTGTACGCGTGGGTATACTGTCGGTGTTCGAACATTAACTTAAAATCCAATTCAGATCAATTCTTTATTGCCATACATTGTATATTATAAGGCCATCGGTCTACATGTTTACAAACATGATACAGGTAATAATGTGCACGGAGATCATTGTAATGTATATCATTGTAAATTTCAACATGATAAGCAAAATCATGAAACAGAATAACTCTTAGAATAACTATTTATCCAAAAACTTTATAATCGCATCCAAATGAAAATAAAAAATATTTCACTTTATACCCCCCCCCCCCCCAAATTATAAAATCAGTGATCTCAATAGGAAATATTTTGTTGTTTTGTAGAATTAGAAAAAACGTAATATTGTGATGACGTCACGGAGTTCAGACGAATATTTGCAACAACTAGTATTGGAGAGGCATGTGTCAATCACAACCCCAGGTGAAATGATGACCATGATCACCATGGTCTTTCATTGATTTTGATGGACATCCATGTTATATCATGGTCACTCATCAAATACAATCAATAAAAACATGGCGTTTCTGTTATATGGTTGACCATGGTCAACCATGGTAGAAGTGAGCTTTGCAAAACTGATCATGGTCAACCAAGGATGGAAAGATCATCACCACATTGACCATATTCTACCATGGTCAACCATGTTCCATGCTGTGATTTATGGATGATGCAATGTTTGATGACATCAAGTCACATGGTGTAAATTCAAAATTGCTGACTGCTACCATAACCAAATGAAGTGTGGCTATGGCCATGGTCAACCATGTTTTTTCATTGTCGTTCATGGTGTTTATCGACCATGATTAGTGAGACATGAAAAGCTGTGGTAACCCCAGTAAAAATTTCATTGGAATACCAGTGGAATACCACTCCATTCCAGTGGTATTCAAGAATCCACTGGTATTCGACTGGTATACCACTCAGTTCCAGTGGTATTCAATAATCCACTGGTATTCCAGTGGTATTCCGTTGATATTTTTACTGGGGGTACCATTTAAAAAACATTGTCTACCATGGTAGTTCAATTGGTTTGATGGCCATGAAATGTCATGGTAGTTCATGGAAAAAAGGACCATCATTTTCACCAGGGATTTATATAAAAATGTTTGCTGTTATTGAAGGTAGTGCTTTATCCTGAAGACAGTTATTTAATATGCTTACATGTACAATTGTCCTATCTATGAAGACATTACAAACTGATATCATGGATACTGTTATTATCTTGTATGAATGTGTTACTAAGTTTATGTCTATAAAAATCAATTTGGAGTATATATATATATATATACACACACAAATATCTCACAGAATGACCAGTGCTAAACTGTTAAATTTCAGCCTACAAGTTAAATACCAGCTCTTTAATTTCAAATCTCAGCCTTTAATTCAGCTACTCAAATCTTAACTCTAAAACTCATCCCTCAAATACCAGCACTGCAGTCTATACTTCCAAATTCCAGCCTTCAAGTGTCAGTATTGAAGTCTGTACTTCCAAATGACAGCTTCCAACTATCAGCATAATATGAAGTCCCAACTTCAAAGGTTAGTCTCTGCATTTACTTCCAAATATCAGTCATCAATTATCAATACTGAATTCTAAACTTCCAAATGTCGGCCTTCAGTTATTATAGTACCGAAATCTATACTTCCAAATGCTTATATAGACAGTAAAGTCCCAACTTTCAAAGGTTAGCCTCAAGTTCCAGCTCTTAAGTCTTTACTTGTATTTTCAAATATCAGCCTTTAATTATCAGCACTGAATTCTATACTTCAAAGTGACAGTCATCAATTTATCAGTATTGAAGTCTAAACTTCCAATTATCAGCATTCAGTTATTAGCACTGAAGTCTTAAAACTTCAAAATGACAGTCATCAATTATCAGTATTGAAGTCTAAACTTCCAAATATCAGCATTCAGTTATTAGTACTGAAGTCTAGACTTCCCATTTTTGATGTCTGCCTTCAATCTTTAGCACTGAAGTCTATACTTCCAAATGTCAGTCTTCAATTATCAGCACTGAATTCTAAACTTCCAAATATCAGCCTTGATTCAATTATTAGCACTGAAGTCTATACTTCAAAATGACAGTCATCAATTACCAGCACTGAAGTCCTTACTTCCAAATATTAGCATTTAAGTATCTTATCTCTAATTTCATTGAACCTAAAATGGAAACTGTCAGGGTTGCAAACTTGGTTAAAATGTGAAAATGGGTCTGTATTGGAATGCAGTCAAACCTGTGTTAGTGGTCACCTTTGAATACAGACCACGAATAAAGCCATTCTGTTAAAAACTGTTATTTATTATTAAGAACAAAATGACCCCAGAGTAAAACCACCTGTCAATAAAGGTCTTTCCCAAGGTTGCCCTTTGTCCACAGGTTTGACTGTATAGGGAAATGGTTTGTACCATAATTATGGTTATATTTTGTTTGAATCTGAATGCCATAAAGGGAAGTAAGATCTTTGAGTGATGTCAGACATTAATTATTTTTGAGAAGAATATTTTATACATGGTACCAAGGACTTATATACATACATATGTATGTATATAAGTCCTTGATGGTACAAATGTATTTAAAATCACTCATTTAACGAAAGTAATCAATTTTTCAAACTTTGTCTTGGACTCCAAAAATATATATTTGAGATATTGTTTATTGGAGATTTTTGTCCTTGCCTTGGATGATGAGTTAGTGCAGTTTTGTGTAGACATTAGGCTATTTATGGTAATTTGTAGAGCTCTATGTTTCAGCAGGTTTTATGTTGTTTTCAAGGAAATATATATACAGCAACTGTTCACTTTACTAGTTTTCGTAGACTGTATTCTGCTCAGCACTAATTTACCTTTCCATAAGGAGTCAGCATCTTCATTACATATCGAGGGCTCAGTGCAACACCGTTGTAACTTGTTCTTATTTCAATATGAGTTACGGCACTGTTGTGCTGAACCCTCGATATGGAAGTAAATCAACATTTTTGTCAAATTTTCATAGAAGGGTTACCGTATGACCTGCAGCAACCAGGATTCGAATCTGCTTGTAGATTAAAGTAGGTTTGTTTCTGGTTTAACCCAACCAGTTCGATCATGCCGGAAAAACTTTCACCTCCGAAATTGTATTATCATTTAATTCACACCCACACAGTCTAAGAACAGATTAATGCCATCATATATCTTACTAAGCAGTATAATACACCAAAATAAAACATAAAACACTAGTTTGTTACTTGACTTTTTTATTTTGCTTTGATTTTCAACAATGAGTATGAATCCTAGCTTCTACTTTACAGATAATGTCATTCATTCTTCATTCACATAAACCAAAAAAAAAAGTAAAAACATTTGAAACAAAATTACAACTTCAAGTAAAACCTATGTATACATAATCATCACATGAGATAATTTACAAAAACAAATGTGAACACATTCATATCGTTTTGTACAAAACAAATATCAAATCAAGGCTACATTTAAAAACTGTAAGTGTTTGCCCGTTTTTTCCACGAATTCTGTAGTGGGCTCAGAAAAGTTTAAATCAAGTACAATCGTAAATATCTTTTGAACAAGTGAACAAACTTTTTAAATGTTACATATATATCTATGCTGACAATACAAGGGGATAATGCCAATCACCATCTTCGTTTAAAAATTTGTTTCAAACGGCGGCAAACAAGTAATATTTTTAAACACAGCCTTCGATTACATTATCTATGATAAACCTGATTTGTTGTTTTTCTCCACTGAAGTGTATATACCAGCATGTGGAATGATGCAAATTTAATGATAAAGAGACAATAATCACATGATATCCTATCGTGTTGAATTAGGATGTCAATGACAAACTAATTATGTCATTTCTCCATTAAAGAAATAGGAATATTCCAATTTAGGTTTGTAAGTATCTTCAATACACAGAAATTCTTTGACAAAGCTAAGCAAAGATTTAACAAAACAATATTATGTAAGTTTTTTTTCTAACCGGAAAGATCTGAAATTACAAAATAAATGTCGGTTGTTACGTTGTAATATGTACATGTACGACCTTCAATATTGCGTAAGGTGTCGGGCTCGTGATGTGGTGAAAAATATAAAGCGTAAGTTTTATGCATCAATAAAACATGTGAATATCACATTGTTGTGAACAAGTTCTAAAGTGCACGTCTTGAAGGATGAAAGCAAAACAAGGGTTTTTCAGTAGTTATTCATGTGCATGCATATTCATGATGGCCCCTTTTTTCGCTTTCATCCGTCCCGATAATTATGATACATTAACAACCATCGATTGAGGACAATATAAAATGTGAACAAAATGCAATCTTTCAAAGAATTGAACATTATTGTTTTACAACCATTTACAATATAAAGTTATATCTTAATACACTAACAATATCATGTGACACATATTCTACATGTAAAATTATGTAAAACTCTACATTAAGGTTCACGAAACACGTTGCAATAAATTTATATACAAATACATTTAGATAATCATTTAATTTGTACATTATAAACTTTATATATCAGAAACATTGTGTCAATGTATTTATGCTGACAACTATCAGCATATAATATAAATTCATTCTTAACATGTATAATAATTGAAACAAATATATTTATAATCAATTAACAAAGTCAATTATTACCAGATTAATTTGATTTTTTAAAACAAAAACTGACAATTAAGCTGACTTTTTAAAACAAAAAATGTTAATTAAGCTGATTTTTTAAAACAAAAAAACGACAAGATAAGGATGACATAATCTTAATTCACAACAACCATTCATCTGAGGTTTGAAAAAATCATAAAAATGTGAATTGTAATATTAAACTTAAAATTGAGACATTTTAATTGATAAGTAAGTAAATGAGAATCATTTATATAATAAATTTAAAATGCAATTTTGGCAAGTTGGACAATATGACAGACAGATAGACAGACAGAGAGGTTAAATCTGGATTTCAAAATATCACAGGAGATTTAACTAAATTTATGCACCCCCAAATAATAACCAAAATTCTTCAACAATATAAAACATCACTTTGACATTTATGGAATCTTCGCTTACAATATTTTTTCGAAAGCCATATTTACATAACATCATGTACTTTATCAGCTAGTACATTATTATGCCAATAAAGTATAAAAGATTCTTGACAAAAAGGCATAATTTATTGTTTGTTTGTGTATCTATACATATTTTTGCGTAAAAACTCTATTACAAGCATAATAGTGTACTTGGAACTATATTGTAACAAATATTCCAATCACACTTTTAACAAAAAAATCATAACAAATAAGCACCATCGAGTAGAACAAAAGAAATTATACAAAATAAAAAAACAAAATGTCAAAAAAGGTTGCGAAATGTTAGATGTTAACAAGGATAGATTTCAAACCTTTTTATTTGATATCATAATAGGACTGTGATCCCTAAAAACAGGACAGTGGCCCCTAAATGTATACAGTGTGTTTAAAAACTACTTAAGAACAGAAAAATAAGAAACATTTGCCTTTAATATAAGGCATTAAGAAAACCTGTGAACTATGTGAGACAGTCCGTACTAGTATTAAGATCATACATTGAAATGAACAAAACTGAAATTCAGAAATTTGATTTTTAATATATATAAGACAAATATATCAGGATATTTTTATTTTAAGTCAAATGCAAGTCACAATTAAAACCATAGAAGCATCTTTTATGTTGTGTGAACTAATTTTGATTCTACAGCACTGAACTCAAATGGTTTTGAGATAAATTTGGAAACTAACAAATGCAGAAACAAACCAGAAGTTATTGCAAAAAAATATTGACTAGACTAACTTTCTAGCATAAGGAAAAACAATATAAGAATTGAAAAAAAAACTATTGAACACTTCTATGAACAAAAACTACATTGTAAGTCACATTAAGGAGACGCAAAACTAGTTTCCAGACAAACATTGCATTTATAAGACCAAACAAAAAGTGTTTTAATTAAATGTGAGGGAAAACGTTTGTATAACAATAATGATCAAGATTTGTCAAAAACAATTCGATGAAAATGGTTTAAGTAATATAAAATGAAGCAACTAGCTGTCATCAAGCATCATAAACAAGGAAGTAATATCATTCCCCTGAATTCAACACACTACATTTCTTTGAATAAATTATCAAAAAGCATTTTTGAAAAAAAAAAAAATTATCAATCCCTAAATTGCATATACAACAAAAGTTCTCATAATAAAATTGAGATTCTTCCATATAGTTACTCAACTATCATAAAATACTGGTAATTAACTTCTTCAAGATAGCAATAATAAATCTTTAATGATAAAAAATGAGAAGAAAATAGATTTCTCTCTCTCTCTAAAACAGTCAATTAATCTGAATAGCTACAAGGAACATTTTGTTAGAAGCTAGCCCATGATACAACCAAATTGCATATACTACCTTTTGTGCTAATTACAAAATGTACTCGAACATAGCTTTATTATACGAACACTGACTGGGAAAATTAAGTCATGAAGCCTTCATCTAACATTTCATATACAACAAAAAATTATTCATTTGTTTCTGTTTTAAACAACAGTAAATTACAGAATGTGACTATATACATTATACACACAAAAATGTACAAATATTATTATTACATCATATTTCAATATATTAACAGAACAACAAGCATTATGCAGTTATTACATTATTGTTTTGCAATCTCCAAAGCAAGTTCACTTCAAGTCCACATTAGTACTTTGTTTTAATCCATTCATACAAGTAAAACTACCTCCTTGAGGGAGAGTGCTGTTATTTACTTCCTTCTCCTGGAAGAGTACCAGTGATTACTACCTTCTTCATGAAGAGTATCAAGCCAGCACATTAAGTTCCCATGGTGACTTCCTTTATCAACTATAATGCTCTGCAATGAGACTCACATCCCATTCTTTACATTGAACATTTCACTTACTAAGCACACCATTCTAAGCATTAACTTGTACCAAAACGGTAGACTAAACTCAACCAGTAATCTGATCTTGTACCAAGTCAGTCACTAACATTACATATTGTCTAATACTACATGGAGAGACTAGTTGTTTCATTTTGTAATACTTTCTGGTTTTTCACAACAGAAGTTATTTGGATCACCACTATTCTAGCAACAACATGAAATTATTGTATAGTGCTTCACCATATTATTATATACTTATAAGCTAACCAATGCAATCCTTAAGTTCATAGCACACAACATCACTTACATAAAAGTCCAAAGACTCTTTTAATTAATATAACAAATTCTTTAGCAAAAAAAGCTCTGTAAGTTTTCATGAGTTTATAAACAAGGAATGATTCTATATGTAAATAAATTTATTCAGTCTCTAGATAAAAAGTAGTATCACGAAGCCTCCACTTTAGGCAATGAGGCACCAACCATGTGCATGCTTCGTATGTGGTGTTCCAATGCAACAGGGGTTGGGAAAGAGCGACTACATAAATGGCAAGATGCCTTCCAGCCCCAACCAAGAGACATATGGGGAGGTGATACCATGCCTGATGAACCATTGGAGTCTATACTTGACGGGGATGTTTTTTCAGATGACCTTGACCCTGAGGAACCCGTGGATTTCATACTGAGATCAAGCTCTCCAGACTCTGCATATTTGGGCTTATCTTCATGAGATGGACTACCCGTTGATTTACGTCCTTCCTCATTAGTAGGTGGGGACAAACTGGGCTTCAGTCGACTCATACCTGGTAACATTGCCATTTCTGACAAAGATTTTGGAGGTGTTGGAAGTCCATTCATAAATGGTGGGAATTGAAAAGGATAGAACTCGGGCCTTGGTGGAAAACCATGAGGAAGATACGGATTTTCTTTATGGGCAAGCATAAATGGTGGCTCTATAGACATTCGACGACCACGACGACTAGGACTGTTGTTCCACATATGTGTTCCCATGTGAACTTTGAGGTTGCCCTTGGTTGTAAATGCCTTGCCGCATACTGTGCATTTAAATGGTTTGTCACCTGTATGTGTCCTAATGTGGATTTGAAGTGCACTAGCACTGGAGAAACCTTTCTGACATACAAGACATTGATGTTTAACTGAAGGATTTTTACTAACAAATGGAGACTGGGTTTCTGAGCTTGAGTATATATTTGAACTACGGCTCGATGATGATGCTGATGAAGAGATACTACTTGAAGAAGTTGCTGTGGTCTTTTCTTGTGGGGTAGAGATTTCTTTCTTTGCAACCTCAGAAGTGTTAGCTTCCTGTCTATGAGATTCTTGCATTGATTCTATGTTACTAGAATCCATGCTATCATCACTGTCATTATCATTTTGATTAGGTGTTAAAGAGTTATTGTTATTGCTTTCATAGTCACCATTCTCTGTTGAAGAACCATCATTTAATTTATGCGTAAGTAGATGTTGCTTCATATTTCCTCGAGTTGTAAATGATTTATCACAAAGGTCACATTTATAAGGACGTTCACGGGTATGACTGCGATAATGTATGTCCAGAGCACTACGGCAAGCAAAGGTTTTGTAACAAACATTGCAAGTTGTTGCTTTGCTGTTTCCATCTAGTGGTCGGCCATCAATTGCACCAAGTAAATAGTTCCCGCCCAAATTACTGTCACTACTTCCTGGAGTGGAAGGTTTCCTGCCTTCATCGGACCCAGACTCAGAGCGGGGCGACACAGCATCCTCTCCATTGCTGTAACTAGGTGCAAGTAAGAATGGAGCTGCATGGAATTGTGAAAGTGGATTTCTTGCCATTGTTGTATCAATTTGTCTAACACGTTCTTCTAAAGCAGCTAGTGAAGTGGAGTAAGCATTGAAGTTACCATCTTGACTGTTGTTTGAATCTTCCTGAAGATATTTAGGGCTAGATGATCTTGGTAAAGGTGACTGGAAGTCTAAACCACTAGAACGTGACAAAGATGGAGTGTCACCATTCTTCTCATCTCTGGAGTTTTCAGGGGTAGATCTACCATCACTGCTTTCAGTGTTCTGAAATTTGGTAAAAGCGAAATCTGAGCTCAACTTCCATATGTATATATTAATTGCCAACATTTAGAATTAATCCACACTATAAAAAATTCACAAATAAGAAAATATTAGATTTTCCTGATTCTTTGACCTCGAAATAATCAGTTTTGAATTATCATAATTTCATTAAAAAAAATTTCAAAATATCATTAGACAAACACTTGACCAATCCATAACTCTTCGAACATGAAGAAGTAGAGCATAACCTACCAATCCTTCTTTCTTAGCTTCATCAGCTGCAATTTTATTGGCTTCATCATCCATTTCATTTTGTTCTTCTGTATCACTGAGGTCATCAGTACAATCATCACCATTATCTGTAACCATAGCAATACATACTTTACTTGATTTTGTCTATAATTACTTACAGAACAACAGATAAAACACAATGAAACTATACTAAACCATTGAACAAAAAATAGAATATCAATAAATAGAATTAAATTTGTATTTAGATTAGGAAGTAGTAATTCTTAACGTTTGATGCAACTAAAATGTTTACCTTGTTCATGTCTACTATTGCTGGATAGTTTATCATCATCAACATCAATGCGTGGCTTCTTACTGAGGTCAAGTTCCTTGTCGTAATCATCAGAGTACTGACGTTTCATATTCAACGGACTTCTACCCATTCGGTCATCCATGTAAGGGTGGGCGCTAGCAAACATGCCAAGGTGATTCAATCCAGGAATAGTTGGGAGACCAGACATGCCTGTATGACTACGTATGTGCTGCTGAAGTACCAGTAAATTAGTGAATTGTTTGTGGCAAACTGGACACTGGTGCATCATTCGAAGAGGTGGTTTCGCGCGATGAACTCCCATATGTGTTTTCAGATTGCCCTTAGTTGTGAATGATCGTCCACAGATCTTACATTTGAATGGTCGCTCTCCGGTATGTATCCTATAGTGCATCTGTAGAGCACTTTTACAGCTTAACACGCGGTGACAGATAACGCATTGGTTTGGATCGGTCAGCTTGTGTTCAATGTTATCAACAAGTTGTTGCAATTTACTGGTTTCTGATTTATCGATTTCCATGAATTGTTCAAGATTATCATCATTATCGAGAATATTTGATGGCAAGATAGTGTTTCTGAATGGATCATTGTTTGACATTGAGGTTGAGGTCATGATTTGAGGTCGGTTATGTGGAAATGGTGGCTGCGATGGCAAGGGCGACATAACTGGATATGTACTGACCAATGGAATACTAGTCAATGGCATGACAGGACTAGGTTTACTCATGTGACAGGTAGATGGAGACGGTGCTGAAATCTTTATATGTTCCTTCCTCTCTGGTGAACGTGGCGATGGCTCTGAGGCATGCCTAACAGGACTGATGTCCTTCTTCACTTCAAATGACCTTGGCTCACGTTTTGGACTTGATGGTCGTCTTTCTTCGACAGATGGTTTTGATATCATAGAATGTGCTGCCATTGGCTGTCTGGGGTTAAGATGTGGAGGTGGAAACATAAATCCATTCATAAAACCTGGCATCATTAATGCTGGATTAGCAAATGGAGAAAGGGCTGCCGCTGAAGGGAATGGTGACCCTAACAATGGCATAGGGCTCTTGTCCATGTGCTCTGGAACAGGATTGGGGTTCATTTCCACATTAGGGAACTCAGCCTTGTGTCTCTGGAAATGTACTTTCAGATTTCCTCTAGTTGAGAATCGTCCTCCACAGATATTACACTGGAAAGGTTTTTCCCCTGAAAAGAACAAGAAAATTATAAGAACATTGAAAACTGAAAGAGGAATTATGCAAAATGATAAATGAGTGTCATTTTCCATGCAGATTGAACAAAGTACGTAATTTCATGCCTTTCAACTTTGTGCTCAAGGATCTACCAAATTCATATCTCAGCAGACATATTTTATTAGATTTTCATGCGAGTGAAATTTTGCTAACATTTCAATTATTCACATTTTCTTTCAAATCAATTTAAATGCTATGCCTCCCAGAAATAGTTTGTGTACATTTTCAGAGCTTGTTATATACCGGTATGTGAAATTTATTTCTGTTATCAATTTTTGTTTAACATTTGAAACATCTCTGCAATAGAAACCACTTAAAGACAACAGTTTCAGAATGAAACAAATCACATGAAATTTCTATCATGCTCAGTAAGTCTGGAAAATCTGTGATAATGATCAGAGAACTTAAGCAGTAACAAGGTACAATATGTTTAACTCGTCAAAGTCTGCAAGTAAAATTTATAACTGCCTGTTTACTTCATGACAGTAGGTATAAAAGTGTCATAAAATCCTATAAATTGTCTAGAAATACAATCATTTGTGGGGCGAATGTGCTGATATGTCATAACATGATAAATCTGTTTATAAATTATCTCTGTTACAGACACACCTACGTTCACATCCTTCGCAGAAACAAAAGGAAGCCGCCCCGGGTCATAAAATTATTAGATTAGAAAACATTTAGAAAAAGTCTGAATTATTCTGCAATCTAAATTCATATAAACAAATAAATAAAGTCAAATATTGCTAGGTCAATTCTTTATATCAAATATTTTATAAGAAGCAGGATCGAATATTGAACACATTGAAGTTGTATCTTATACTCTTTCCTCAATAAATTTGGAATAATAACTGGTTCGTTATTTTAGCAAGATTGAAGTGTTTCTTGGAAGCCCGAGTCCCTCCATGAAGAATACAAATATGACAGAATTTATAAGGTTTCCACAGTCTGAAGCTAATTATCATGTACACGAAAAGTCTGTGACGATGAGTTCTGGCCTATGAAGACAGACAATTTCATCCAATAATATATCATGTGATTAAAGATGATGAATAGAGGGAGAAAAGTCCGTAACTTATAATGAAGATGATAAAATATGACTGAACTTAATCTGCCAATTATACCCTATAAGACATCTTCGCAAGTTTTCTCTTAACTTATCAAGAAATATGACCTTCCATGACAAAATCTCACTTTCAAAGCTTGTCATTAATCTAGGAAGATTTTACATTTATTGTCATTTGGCCAATTAATCATAATTTCTTTATTATTTCTCGGAAGGCAATTATCCAGTTATCAGCAAGCTCTTATTTCAGACAAAACTGGATTCTATCAAAGAGGTTTTGTTATGCTTGGAATAAAATTGGAGTACTTTTAAGAAATATTTAATCACCATGGTTTTGAACTTCTGGAATTTTTTAAAAAAGGGGGAAGTAAATCTAAACAGCAGAATTGCTTTTAAGGGATCCAACAAAAGGGACACGCCATTGGGAAAGTGCTATAAACAGCCATGTGAAAATTTTGACTCTAAAAGGGAAAAGACTTTTAATTACAATTTCTAAAAATGTCAATGTTATTGTACTTCCAAGTTCTCAAATTCACTCTTCTGACCAAATATCAAGTTTCAAACAGATTAATCAGAGATTTTAATGACTATTTTGTCACATGTGAAAATAATTAATTGTGTGTTTGATAAAAAATGACCCAATATGAATTATAAGACTTAATGATTATACGACCAGACGTTTCATTATTTGTCTGTGAGGAAAATAACAGTTATTTATACCTATGACAAAGTCCTTTTTTTCTATGTTGTCAAATTATATTGCTTTGTTTTCATAGAATAAACCATGATTTATAAATGGAAAAGTTATTCGAGAAAATTTTCAATTATTAGTGTCAACATACATGATATAAATCTTATCATCTATTTCATGAAATGCGAACAATTCCAAAATATCTGTAATGGGATTTTTGTGAAACAATTTATGCCCGTTCATAATATGGAACTAAAATTCTGTATTAGTATTTTATGTACAATTGAACACTCATGGTAGAATATGAGTTTATTGTGTGTTTAATGCTAATTTTAAGAGATGGAGTATCTAAAACCAAAGTGGAAGTGCTGGAAACTTCTGAACAGGGTCTGTCTGATTGGTGGCGAAATGTGTGTGGAGGGTCCAATAACCGTGTATAGCAATCTGGCACCATGTATTGAAAAATTACATATTTACAAAGATTTTAAGTTTTTGTAGGGAAAGAAAAAGATAAGGAATAGATTGATATGTTTGTAGGTTTAGAAATAGATGAAACAGCGACATAAGGAATTATCTTGATTATGCGAGAGCATAGGGTACTATCTTGATATATACTGTCAGCGTATGGCAACTCTAACCTGGCATATGAGAAAATACAAATGTTTCTTGATAGGCTATAATCTTAACATGATAGCTGATATCGTCTTGTACAAATAATACATTCAACAATAAACTAGGCATTAAACAACTATTCAGTCAAAACTTTTGATTATTTTCATAAAATATGGAGAATACCAGAAACAAGCTTGAATATATCAATTATATCCTGAAACCTAGAAAAAATAACTTAACTTCCTTTCATCTTTTTTTACGTAATTTCCTCTAGTCGCATAACAAAAATGATAAAAATATATTGATTTTCAGATCGAAAAAAAAAGAGAAAAAAGAATTTATCAGTCATAATTATTCTCAAAAAATACTAATTCATTACTTAAACTGAATAAAGGACAGCCTATTTCTAAAATACGTACATGTCCAATAATCAGACGTGGACAGGGCCGCGCCCATTCTCAAGGGCACACCGTCCACCAAAAAGGCATCATGGAGGGCCCCATCTTAAATAGAAGAAAAAAACATATCACAATTTTAAACGAAATAGTTTTCTCTTCTATTATTTAAACCATTTTCAGATAGAATTCCTGATAATTTCCCCACGTTTACTTTGATAAAACAAATTATTTCAAGTTGGTGAAAAAAATGTATAAAAAAACCTGTCCATAGAAGTTTTCCAGCTTTTCGGAATATTGCAAAAATTAATTGGAACTATTGTAACTGATTGCTTCTGGCATGTCTGTTCTTAGAAACAAGAAATGAGCAGATTTAATCAAAGATGTCAGATCTCATTTATTTATCTCTTTACAATAAATCAATTTTCTATAACTACTTGAACTAGTGATATTATTTATAGGGAGGGAACAGTAAGCTAGTTCATAAAGATATACGTGCCACTAATTGACAGTTTGGCCCATCAATATAGAGAAATGTACCACCCATGCATATGCAGGGGAAAAAATGGCAGCTGAGTAGAGCTTATCTTAAAATATGGCAGAGTATCTGTTATAAACAGCAGGAATATTGCTTAAAACTCAACAGTGAACCAGACGGATGTGAAGACCCCTCTCCAGGGCCCGTTGTCACTGGTGACAAGAGAGAAGATAGTGTCAAGAGTTGGTTTAAGATATAAAAAACTCAATGTCAATATGAATATTTTATAATTCCGTTCTATCACCTGCCAATTCGATACAACTGCTACCACTTTAGATAATGATAATGATCAAGTATAGACAGTAAATGTAAATAAATATATAGATCATTATGCAAATGGGAGAAATAGAAACATTGTTTGTATTCCAAGGGATTTCATTTTATATCAGTAGGTTTAACGCTGTTTGTCAACAATTTTTCAGTTATTGAGGCCAGTTCACCTAACCACTAGCTGTTCCTTGTCTGTATTCCAGCCAGTACTGACTTCCCCTTCCACATTCTTCACATATACAGAAAAATCAACATTTTTGTCAAATTTTCATAGAAGGGCATGACTTGCCGTGACCTCGATTCGAATCCCAATCGCCAGGGTTACAAGTCCGGCATGACAACCACTGGACCACCCAAGGGATTTCATGACAGAGGATGGAAAACAAAACAAATAAAAGGCTGCATGAATTCACTTTGTCTCAAGCATCATCTGACATGTCTGGTAAACGTTTATCGATCCAGTAAATATTAAAAATATTAACCATTAGCATAGAAGAATTCATTCAATCTTTTAAATGCTGATTAGACCTATGGTTAATCAGACAAATATGATTCCATTGTTAGAGATCAAATGGTAGAAATGAACTTTTCAGAGAACAATAGCTTGTCAAAAAAGATCTGTGTGAAGGATATTTAATAATCCATGTTAATTATCAACAAGCAGTTCTGTATTAGATAGAATGTTGTTTATAGTTCTCATAAAATGTCAGCAAGAATTTTCTTATCATTGTTGAGTTGTATGATTACTGCTAACCTTAACATACAGAAACATGACTGACTACAACCATAAATTTTAACCCCAGAGCAAATATCTTTGCCCGGCAACATTTTTGCAGACTTAGTCAGGACTTAAAGACATGTGAGCATCAGGCAATGTTTCTAATGCCTTTTTTTAAACCATTAACCCAAAACAAGGGAGACCTCATAGTAAAAATTTACAATGTTTTCTTTTCTAACAGTACTTAACATATCGAGGGTTCAACGCAACAGTGGCGTAAGTCATATTGAAATAAGAACAAGTTACTACAGTGTTGCGCTGAGCCCTCGATATGGCAATATTTAAAAAAACAACATTTAATTCACACTGTTTTGAATTGCATAAATCACATTCAAACATCATGGTTTAAATTCAATGTAACAGATATTTTAAAAAAACAATGAAACTCAAAGACAGCTTCATTTCCAAGAAAAAAGAATCAAGAGCAAGCATAAAAAATAACCACCAAAATAATAAATTGAAAGAAAAGCTTCATATGTGCCTTCAAATGGCGACTAAAGCCAGGAAATGCTACAAATCTTTGATTTTCTGGGTAAAACTCTGACATGGCATCCCTTGGGAGTGTATCACTTCATTACAACGACCCTAAGAATGAGGCAAATCAATCTATTATAAATCTGCGAATAAATGAGCATATCAACCTTAGGACAGACCCTGGACTGTGTTATGTTAAGAAAGCAAGGGCTGTTCCACAATTCTCACACCTACAAAAAGTAAGCTGATTGTACAATGAAGCATTCAAAGCCATTGTATGTCAATAACCACACAAGATAACACCTTGTTGCACAGAAAGAAGTTGGATTTAAATAACTATATACACCATTGTTGCACTGAAGAGAGAGCACTTAAGCTCTTGCCCAATTAGGTCAATGATTCGATTTTAATTATAGTAAGGATGAGACACTTGGAGTTATGTTATTTTTCTATCATTTTTCCAAAGACCTTCCTTATTCTGCATAGGACTTTTAATCTAAAGCAATGTAGCTATGTGTTTGTTTTTTCCTTATCCACAAAATAATGTTGTATAAATAAAGTTTAACCACAAGAAGTATTCTGTTGTGAAAAATTCCGCCCATCTTCCCTTTGATGTAAACATTTTAATTTTATTTTCTAATATGGCCATAAAAGGAAATAATGAGTCCATTAATTTGCCGCATTTTCCATTTCACTTAAATAATATGAAATGAAAAACTGACCCCAGTCAAATAAAGGTCACTTTATCAACAAAAAGGTCATTTGCATTTTATGCCTGTTGTCAATTATAGCGCAAAAATATAAAACTCTGTCTAGTGGTTGGACTGTTATGCAATTCAAATAGAAATTTCTCAAATCAGATGAAATTTACCATTCTGCTTCAATAGTTCATCTCTGTGCCGATAATATAATTTTCATCCTAAAAAGTTTTGTGATGGACAGGGTCACCATGAACTGGCAACAAAGGGCAAGATGATCGAAAATACCAGGTTTGTAAAATTACAGTTAACTTCAAATATGGCTGAATCCTAGCCAGATGTTTCTCATTGACAAGGGCAAGATAAATATGGACCTTGCGGATGACGATGGGTACAAGATGTAATCTTATATAAAAAATAGCTGTTTGAACATTTTTATCTTCAGTATAATTTAGTAAACTCCATTGGGTGCAGAAAAAATTATATAACCTTAATTGATATCAGAAAAATAAAATACTGGAAAAACTCATATTTATCATTGAAAATAATAATTATTAAATATTATGATTATTTATATAATCATGTTTTTCATATTGACAATTCTCCTTGTATACCAAAGAATCAAAAGGATCATGCAAGTGTGTCATCTAATATTTTATGAGGTCCCACTGACCCCTAAAACTGTCCTTATCCCCAGGTGCTGTAGGACAATTAAGTCAAGATTCTCAAATTCAATGTCCATAGACATATTTTCTGATCATTATTCAAGATAACTTTCAAAAATATGTCCATCTTTACAGGTTAAAGGTCCCGTCCATTTCATTTTTAATGAGCCCCATACAAGTAACCACCCAGGGAAATTGTCACAAATTGTAGAAAATCGTTTGATTCAAGATGCTTATGCAACAGCCCTGTGGTTATGGACAGCATACTAACTCTTAATGAAAGGGATTTAATTTCCTCTTTTAAAACGAATCGTTAAAGAAATATATCTAAACTTTCATTCTATAATGACACGATATGTCACAGAGTGACACTCGGACAATGTGGTTTCAGACAAAAACTGTCCAGTTTTACAGTGTGAAAGGTCACCAAATCTAATTTTGATTACATAGTCCTTAAGGTATAGTGTCATAAAAAACAGATTAATACATTCTATTACTTCAGTTTATTTTCAAAATGGATCACAGGAAAATGACATTCATTCAATGGCTGTTCAAAACATAGAAGCATGGTACAATAGGTGTCCTTGCCAATTTCAAAATGCAAAAATACAAATTTATAAATTTCATCCAATTTTATGAGGTTACTATGTTTAGGTTTTTCTTACATAATACTGACCAATACAGTAACATTATTGATAAATTACAATATTTACACAGCAAGTATTAATTATCATAAATATTTACTTCTAACTTTAATTATTAATAAAACTGACAGAAAATGGATTACAACCCATGCATCAAATCTATAATTTTGGAGTTTACATCATTAAGAGTAATACTTGGAATATCTGACATATTTCTCTATACATCATTAATTTTGTGTCATGAAATTATATTCAAGAATTTATTTTCATCAGCGAAATTACATAATGGGATTGACTGAGAACTTAAGAAGTCTGTAATGGGAACCAGCATTATTTCAGCAATCGTTCTCAATTACTGTACACATTTTAAATTTTATTTTATTCTTATAGGTCAATACAATTCAGATTATGAAGATTAGCTTTCTCTCATCTTATCAATTTATTTGCTTGAAAATTTGGTCTAATTTGTCTTGATGCCCTTTCAATCAGACAAGAGGAACCTTACAATGGGACCCGTGTCCCTTTGAAAGTTACTGACCCAAACAATATGAGGGAATGCAATGCCTTCCTAAATGGTTCATCACCAATGGTTATATAACTCTCCACGAGATAACATCCATCTCTTTGACAGATATTAGGGGAAAATTGCACAGAAATTATTTCATTTGATGGACAACCCCAGATGCCTCTTGTTCAAAAAATGGCGATAATTAAATGATTTCCCCATCTCATACATGTGAAGAACATTCATACATTTGAATACCAATCATTATGTTATCTGTAAAATACAATTTTATGTCCATCCCATACAGGATGCGTGGAGAATGTTGATTCATGTGGAAATCTATTTAACAATTAAGCATAATTACATAATTAGACAGTTTAAGTTCATTTATGAAAAGCTTGCGAAAGCTACCATTAGGAATCCAGCCTATGAGAGAGATTTAACAAAATGTATTTTGAAGTGTTGTTTGTGAATAATTTAAAAACATTCTTGACCATCTTTTACTGACAAACTTTTCAAGCAATATGCCATTGGCAATGTAGAAATAAGCTAAAAGAAAGGCAAGGAAATTCTCTGAGAGAATTCAATGAAAGTGACAAACTTGCACCCTGCAAAATGTAATTAATTACGATTCTTACAGCACTGCTGCCTAGGTCACAAAATTTATTTCAAAATCAGTCTTAATTTACGAACAGTAGAGAGAACAACACAAATATAGACAAATGTCTTACACAAAAGACAGACAAATTGGCAAAAATTCTCTAACACATATGGTCACAAATAAATTTCAAAACAAATTTCACTCTAAAACCTGAAAGTAATTTTACAATGAAAAACCATATTTGAACAGTCAATAAAGATAATATGGCTATCATAGATTCTAATTATACAACATTGCAATGCATCAAAACAAATTTCTGTCATGTGAACACACCAAATTATAGAAATTGCAGCGAGAGATACTGGAAAATTCTATCAATTTTAATTAGCTGCGGTAATTAGCTGAGCAAAAAGAAGTAGTAATTAGAGCTGTATTCAGTATCCCAAATGCATATCTAATAAAATGCTCACATGGTAGAGGAGTGTTTGCGTAACAATTGCCATTTTGAGTCTAATAAAATTCATCAAAATGTAACGAAATGTGAGAAAATTACCATAAAAATGCCTCAGAACTTTTCTATAACTGTAACTCTTCACTTTCTCAGATAAGAAATCAAATTTAGTGAAATTGTATTCCAACTAATTGGTCAGTAATTATAGTATTCAAAACTGTCTCATTTTCGGCTTGGCAATCATTAAACACTGAAAAATACTACTTAAAGTTTCTTTAACTTTTATTCTTATTTCATTGCATAGAATTAGCAATTCATTCCAAGTAATAGATTTTCTTATGAACAAGAACTGCATGTAATTCAGTTTCAAGACTGACAGAAGAATGAGGTTTATGGAAGAATGAAAGTTTGTTTTAGAAACATCCAATTTAAATTTTCTCATGAGTGAGAAGGTAATCATAGATAAAACCAGGGTGAGATTTATTGACCGCTTGCAATACTGACTTATAAGAAATTTTGGTGCAAAATATGTCATAGTTGATTATAGCATTTCAAGTCAGACTGTTCACACATGGAATGTCATTCACGCCCGTGCACTGGGTATGTTAGCTACATAAATCTTGTTTCAGCATCAAACATGCACAGCCTTGCATCCTCCCAGAAATAATTTAATTGAGACAATATAATACAAAGTGACGTAACACAAAACTTATGCTTCCTTCTTGTGTGTAACAAACAACAAGGACAAGAAGTGACTTGACAAATGTGTAATATATGTTTGTGCTGTTTGGTGCATAGTTTTCCTTCTAGGGTGTTGTTTAAGCTCTTGCGTTGTTGGATTTTGTGCTTATTACAAGTGGGGTATTTACTCTTATAGCTCCATATAGAAAAAGTTGAGGTATTCTGCAAAGGTTTTTGCTAACAAACATTCAGATTTCTGTTTGGTAACAAATCTTACAAACAGATTAAAAATTAAGACTTAAAGCAATAAGTTTATGTTTTATAATGAGACTGCCTTAGATTCATTGCAGCAATCACATGGAGCAGTAATACATACGGTTTCTAAGCAACTCAGTAATTTCACGAAATAAACCAGAAAAAAACAAAGTCCCTTAAAGTTTCTCTCTTCATAATTGTAAGAGAAAGCACAAATTTTAATTACAACAATGTTATATTGACAGCCTAGTCTTTAATAATTAACACCCAAGCGCGTTTCTTCAAATAACACCTTCCAGTCATTGTTAATTTTCATATTCAGGAAAGGGAATCAATGAAAATAGATATAAATATCATTCTGTCAAGAATTGGTCTTTTCACTAAAATTGGTATGGTACCAACAAATTAGATATTTATTAAATTTTTTTCTGTGGAGCATAGATCCAGTAATTACAACGACCGAAGATAGTCGCAAAGACAAACAAGAAGTTTAACCTAATTATATGAAGCAACATGCCACTAAAATTTAGTTTTACTTTTCGATAATTGAGTTATACAAATTGTGATATTTGAAGCTGAGACAGTTGATTGGTGCTCCAGTGTAGAAGAGTCTTCAATTCAATATAAGGAATCGCCATAAACTGTCCAATCTGAACGAATCTGATCGAGAAGGAAATTTAAACTCAGTTACAGTATTTCTTCAGAACGTTTTCGCTGTTTAAATTGTATAAAGTTTCCATTTCTTTTACATCAGAGGTGATAATTTCACCAAAGTGCTTCATGGGTCATCTTGTTCCAGACAGCTTCACATATCAATTAGTTACTGGGGACAGATTCGAAAAAATACATTATCAGGATAATACACCACATATTTTGTCATTTGTGTCTGTAATCTATAGAAATCTTCAAGATTTTGTCTGCTAAGGGTACGACTGTAACTAAGCAACTAAGTAATATGTATTATATCTAATTTATCCTTAATTAACTTTTATTCATTCAGACAGTAAAGTAATGAAATCTTGGAGTTCATAAAAGTGTTGCCTCTGTCATAATATATTATTCCAATTTATACAAGTCGGGCCTATCAGAAGTTCTGAATATTCGAATATTATCTCTGGCAGTCACTTTCTCCTCAGTAACAACATGTCCAAAGGTTATAAAACTTAAGAACAATCTCAAATCTCAATTACATTCTCAAAGTATTTTTAGTAAAAAACATCGCTGTTCGAAGTTTTAATGCCTATTCAGATTTACTAACTGAATTATGTATGATTAATATATACTGTATCTTTTTTTTTTCTTGACATTACGATCTAAGAAACTTTTTACGACAAATCATGAGATTTGAGGCCAGTCTTAAGTTGATTTCATCTTTTTTCTCAGTACTTAAGCAGTACATTTTTATTTGCGTGAAGAGGTACCAATCTTACTACATTTTTTATATAAAACATATTTTATCTATCATGTTAGACTTGCAAAGGCTCAAAATGCTCATTAAAACTGAAACTAGATTTACAATCATCAAATGTATGAAAAATATGCAGTTGTTTAAACTTAATAAATAACTAATTATTTTCAATTATTGCCATGTTTCAGAAAGAGCAAAACAACAGCTGGACCAAATTAATACAAATAATCCACATATGACAAGAAAAAAAAGATATTTTCCACATGTATGACCATAATAAATCATAAAATGGAAACATATGCGACAGCCCTCTTTAGTGTGAGCAGGTGTAACTAACTAGATAATTAGTAAATTGTTGTTAAAACAAATGTAAGTTATGACGTTTGAAGCACAGTAACATCAGTAATTTTTGACAAATCTCAACAATCTATGGCCGTGACATTAGAATTAATCAAATATATGAGATGGACTCAAATTTTGCCAAAATTTTCTTGTCAGTTCATTTCTTCTTTTATCCCATTCATAATTAAGTGAGGTGTTTCTCCAACATTACTGTCATATTTCGCCCGAAGACGCGAGGAGTAGTCCTCATTGTTAAAGCAGAAACGTTTTTCATCCAGTTTGACCAGAGAAATGGACAACTAAATTAAAAATGTTGGCATGACGACAATTCTATAATTCTCCAGCGTTTTATAAATTGGATTGTTTTACCAAATACGGCTAGAGTGGTAAATTTAACTACATGACTGACTGCAATACATTATTATATTAATTTTATTAATTCTCCCGTGTCTGGTACTATGAGTGTCTACCAATTATACAATAAAAACCATTCAACACATGCCCTTGTTATTAGCTTAATCATATTTGGATATGTCTATTTCATTTTCAATTAACTATGGAGCGTAATTATACTAGAGAAAAACTTCCCCACCAATCATAAAATTGACAGAGCCAGAAGTCTGTCGATATATCCTTCTATATAATGAACTAGTTTAAATGATTCCACGGCAACAAAAAACTTTTACGTGACTATCATGCAGACACGAATTAGCAAAAAAGAATTCATTTATTGTTTCCATTATCTGGGCATTAATTCATCAGAAGGACTCAATTGACCTTTGAAGGAGTTTATTAAATATAGATGAAGTCATACATTGCGCGTTTTTTTTTGTTTTATAGATACAGCTTAATTCTGATATAAAGCACACATTTACGATAAACAAACCACCTTTGAAACAATAATGCATGGTTGTTTACACTCAAATTTTTCATTTCGTAATTACTTGACGGCAATGGTTTTTTAAGAGCATTAAATTCATGCTTTGACTGGATCAGGTAGGTGGAATAATTAAACTTTAAGGCAATTGTGGCTTTTCTACAATTTTGTAAAAAAAGTACATTAATCATAATATGTATGAATTTTGCTCTGTCTGTCTAGGCAAATTTATGCAATTTAAGGCAACATTTAAAAAATGTTTTTCTGCACTCAAGCATGTGAATATTTTTTAGTAAGGTGGGCATGCAGAAAACAAATATATTTTTGATATGGCCTTATAATTTTATGGTTTTTTTTTTGTTGCAGAGGATAGAATGACTTTCAGTATATGTAAATTTTTACCTGTATGTGATCTGACGTGTATCTGCAATGCGCTGTCACTACCAAACACTTTGCCACAGAGACGACATTTATGCTTGAAGAATGGATCATCGTTTCCAAGGTATGACCTACTTTCACCACTTTCTGAAAATATACAAAAAATACGACACAATTAACTTATGCTATCATAATTCATTTATACAAATAAAAACATGATTTCTGTTTAGTAATTATTACTGTCAAATAGTTGTACATACTTTATGAATTATTCATGAATAGTTCATGAACTATGCAATAAAAGTTCATGAAAAAATCATAATTTCATGAATACCTTTCAAAGAGGTAAAAGGTCTTCATTTATGATAGGTGTAATATAAGTTCCCATAGTTTACTTTGATATTAAAGTGCATTTGACACTTGGGAAATTTTTTAACATATTGAAGCAAGATACAGCATGGCTTTCAACTACTCACAATAGAATTTCTTTACAAAACAAACCAACTTTCCCACATAGATCCTCTGACAATAATAGTGTATACATTACAATAAATGATATAAACAATGGGGTTATGACTGTTTCTTTTTCATTTACTGAAGAGCTCTTGTCAAAGACATGACATGTAAAATACTACCAATTAACTGTATAAATATATGATTAATTTCTATTTCGTAGGGTGGGATGTTTACAGAATGTGAGATAAGAATATTATTACAAATATAAATGGCATAGCCAACGCCTGCATATTATCACAATGATATGACAGGCTTTTGTTTACATTCTCAAGCAATGAAATATTAATTAATACAATATAATTTCCTTCTGATTTTTCTCGGCAGACTAACTGGCACATGTGTCTGTTATGTTTTTTCAGTGATGAAGAGTGTGTTTTCCTGTGAAAACATGCATGGGTATGTTTAGTCTGTAGAAATGCAGTATTAAGAGGCTTCCTGTCATTATAACTTTCTGTCTGGAATCCGTACAAGAAGTCAGCGCTGCCAGCAGCTATACTCATGATCATTCGATTTTGTAAATTAAAATTTAACTTTAAATCTACCTGGACTGAATGATCCTTATACTTTAGGGGCTGTGGCCAGGTTTTAGTAGTAATAGTGTGCTGGATTTGTAACCTCGGAGATCCGGGTTTGAATCTCCGTCATTGTATGTCATACTTGCTCTGCCGAGAGAATTTGACAAAAATGTCAATTTTTACCCCCATATGTGGAGAAGTTGCTGGCACCAAATTGTCATGTGTGTGCACTTGTGCTCTTAACAGAGGATCAACTCAGAGACAACAATTTGTTTCAAGTACATTTGAGTAACCATGTATGACCATGATCCCCTTTACTGGCTAAATGACGCAGAAAGAATTAAGGACCACAAAATAGCGCTTGGCCCCTTTTTGAAACAAATAGCCTATTTACATTTGAAAAAGTCAAAAAACAAATTTTAACTTAAATTTTTGTTCATGTGTATGATCTATAATTGTATCAATGTTGTCTTTTTTTTAGGGGCCTCGTTCAGTGATTATGGACTCCGGCTTAAGCAATCACTATCCCCTCATTGCTGAGTTCAAAATCTACAAATTTTACCTGTGAAGAAGGTCACAGTCAAACTGATCTTACAGATGGTTAGTCAGGTTCTACTGACGACCGTACCCCTGGGCTCCCACCCCGCCCCCGTTAAACTTTGAAATTCACCAGAATGACCCAATTAACCCGTATAGTGTCTGTTTATATATCGGAGATATATTATATAACAAAAACAAATTAGCAGGCTGGTTAACATTCCAATAGTCTTCGATCCAACATTCTTATCTTTTATTATAATACTTATTTTTTCTGAAGAAAAAAAAAGGGAAGATAATGTTGACATATCCTTTTATCATAAATACGCCTGTTCCCCATTTGTTATATTTGCAGAAACTTTCAATTATAAAAATAATCATCTGACAGTGTTATGAATCATAAGATTAAAATCTCGGAATGCCGATTTTTGTTGAGAAGCAAAAAAATCAGTTTCCTGCCTCTTTTCGACACACAGAAAACATATGTTGCAAAAGTAATAAATTAACTACCAATTATAGCATACTGTCTTTCAATGTTAAGTCTCTAGTTGTTCGTATTAAGCCAGCATTAAGTACCTATCTACCATGTCAAATATGTCAATTCTACCCATTTAGCCATCTAGAGCAATTTAAGTGTTTTGGCTAACGGTACATGTTACAGATTAAATGTATTTTTTTGGAGTACGTTATTGCAATCAAACAAGAGGGTATGTTCTACGGAAACATATCAGATAATTAGAGAGCAAACTGATATACATCAATATTAAATCTGACACAGAAGCAATGATAAAATACTGCAATGTTGGCAATTACCAAATTTCTGTCATCTACAGGGCCATCAAAATCATCTTCAATATTTCTATAGATGCCTCATAACTGATAAGCCTTCAGACAAAAGCAAAGAACACGATATGGAAAATGGTAAAAACATTTGGAGGTTGTTGGCCTTTTTGCCAAGTTTAAATAGCTCGGAAGATTTTAAAGATCTGACATTTAAACCCTTGTTAAGAGACAAATCGAGGGCTCAGCGCAACACTGAAGTAACTTGTTCTTATTTCAATATGAGTTACGACACTATTGTGTTGAACCCTCGATATCAAAAGTGACTACTGCATGGTTTATATACATGTTAAAACCTGTGAACAAAGGCCACTCTTGGAAAAGATGTTATGTGCCCTCTATTGACAAGTGGCCTTTATTTGGAGGTCATTTTGTTCTGAATCATCATTGATTATTTTAAAAGAATTACCTTTATTCAAAGGGTGAACCTTACTCAGAGGTGGCTGTAAACACAAGGTTTGACGCATAAAATTGGAGCAATTTGAGAAAAGTTCATTAAATCTATAAAATCAAATCAGTCCCTAATTTGCATTCATGAACTAGGCTATGATTATGCATAGAAATAGTTCATTTCAGTGACTGCCTGCCTCATTAAAGCATAATCATAAGTAATCAGGTATGTCTCTTCAAACGATATTGTTGAAAAATTAAACAATTAAAACTAGAGAGAGAGAAATCTCGGTACACTTGAAAACACACACAAATAATCCCAAAAACCTGAAAAAACTATATCAATCAAACATCACTGTTTATATAAAGCATCATAATTTATTGCTAAAACATTTGGCAAGCTGAAATTCATACTTAGTTAATCAAATGTAGCCCAACGGATGTTTACTTTTCGTCTCTTTTGTGTAAATTTTCTTCAACAGGAAAGTATGATTCTTAGTTATTCATAAATTTATGTTCAAGATAAGAGTTATAAAAGATAACAAGATTGGGGTTAAAGGAACATAATATTTCAAGATTTTCAAAAGCCACCAACAGATATGATAGGTTTAATCGTAAGATTATTTCAAGATAAATGGTAGCATGTTTTCCGTATGTGTTCTCCCAGAGAGAATGACGGGAGTGTTAACTGAACTGAATAAAGCTGAAGCCAATCCACCCATATTTATTGCCTGATATTATATCACGCAAAAAAACAGACCATTCCATAGTTTAACTTCACTGCAATTATATAAGTTGTTCATTATACACAAGACCGAACCCAGCATCATTGTGACATGATCATTGTGACACTAACATTGTGACACTAACATTGTGACATCATTGTGACACTAACATTGTGACATCATTGTGACACTAACATTGTGACATCATTGTGACACTAACATTGTGACGTCATTGTGACACTAACATTGTGACATCATTGTGACACTAACACTGTGACATCATTGTGACACTAACATTGTGACATCATTGTGACACTAACATTGTGACGTCATTGTGACACTAACATTGTGACATCATTGTGACACTAACAATGTGACATCATTGTGACACTAACATTGTGACATCATTGTGACACTAACATTTTGACATCATTGTGACACTAACATCGTGACATCATTGTGACACTAACATTGTGACATCATTGTGACACTAACATTTTGACATCATTGTGACACTAACACTGTAACATCAATGTGACACTAACATCGTGACATCATTGTGACACTAACATTGTGATATCATTGTGACACAAATCTTAAGGTCGACACCCAAAAATAAGTATCCATAATCATGACTTTTTCTCTGGCCTTTTACTAATATTTCTCACTAAGTGTCTGTGAGTTTGTGCTAAGTGAACAGACTATGCTTGACCAAGTTAAATACTTTCGACATCAACAACTTCTTCCCCTATAAGCTGTAAATGGAAACGCGAGCCAATTTTGATATAAAGAATGGCCTGAGGCAAAACAACATGAATAATATAACAATCCCATTTCCTATATCAAACATTGATTTCATAAATCGGATGAAAAAGGTCGACAAAAAGATAGCATGAAGCAATCAAATATTCTATTCAAGTGTTGCTGGAGGTTTTTAACACTCATAATTGTTCGTTTCCAAGAGGTCGCTTGTTTATTCTGAACGTGTCGGAATGATGAATATTGACATTGTGAAATTCTGTACGATATTAGATGTCACTTTACGTCAAAACAAGGCAATATTTGTTATTGATGGAGTTACAAAATGGTGTTTATTACAATAAGACAATCAAATTTTCTGTGACAAACAAAGACAGGAAACTTTAGCATCTTATCAAGACAGAAAATATAATGTCACCCCAGGCCTCGTCATAAATATTAATTTACATTGCTACAAATAATTTAACATTTTCTTGAAAAGATTCTAGTTTTTTTCATTGCAGTGATGTGAACTCTATGAGATCACTCAATGCTTCATAATTAACCCACAGTATTATTAACAAGGTACATCATTATAGCGTTAGTTCAAAATTAAGAGGGTTTAAATTTCATGAATGATCTTCACTGATCGACGAAATGAGGGGTGGCAACCAGCTAATGTTTAAATCACAGTTCATGTGTCATTTAGTCACTTACTGTAGCATAACCTCATAGAATGAATGACACAATTTTAAAACAGTGCTTATAGTTGGAGCAATTTAAATCAGTAAATGCTGGAATTACTTCCCCTGTGCTTTAAATCTGAGGACTCTTCACACTGGTGGTCAAAAAGCTCAAGTAATTAATTATTTAAGAATGATCATTTAAATTTGGTCACTTTTCACAGCCTCACCTCTAAGTGTTCGCAGGTTGACAATGTGACAATTTATTGCTTTTTCATTACAGCAATTTACATTCTGACTATACATATATTATAAGGAATTATTAGTGATTAGTAAAAAAAGCATTTTACATCAATAAGGATGAAGCATTCCGCAGTATCCTTATTTTAAATGATAAATCAGGAATTTTAATCTACCGCAAGTGATGGGACAGTATATGTACGGATTACTCACCGCAGAAACAAATGAATGAACAAATATTTGTACATACAGCTGTATGAAATATGATGAGCCGTCATAGATACACGTATCATGTCATCTTTTGTTGTATATACTTAAAGGTGAACAACAAAAAAGATGACTTACGTTTACCAACTGTCAACGCCTTGGCCCCTGAGTAAGAAGCACAGTATAAGTATATATCATATATATGGTATATCATACATCATTTTTTCTAACACATACAACAGACAGTATATCACTTGTACAAACAAGTCTACAACTAAATTTAACACTGATGTCATATTAATTTTCCTCAAAGAAATTTGACATCAGACCTTAATCAATTACGGTACATTACTACATTAGCGTTAGGTCGGGTAATTGGTACGCAATACGTAAATTGAAGATATAATTTCAACAACATGCAATTTTGTTATCATTTAAAGGAACATTAATAATATTTTACAAAGAACTTTTATGAGTATCATCCTACGTTTACACAAACATCAATTTATAAAACACCCTAATACTTGCCGTTTTAATACCGATTTTTCCTCAAGGTAGGGGGCGAAGCTGTCTCTTCCAAAGACGTTTAAATGATTTCAAAGATAAGACGAAAAACATTGTTCATGTTATTAATATTGACAAAGACTATAATATTCTTTTCAAGTAGGAACTTATTTAAATATTTACTCAGATGAACAGAATTTTTTAAATCAACAAAATGTGAATTCAACTTGAAACATATAATTTTGATATGATACATCAATTCTGCGCCCCATTAAAATGATATGCCACTTATCATAGGTCAGTGTTTACTCTTGTTCACATGTTATTCAGAAGAAAAATCTTTGAAGATTTTTGTAAACCAACTTAAAAAATAAAGAAAACTAAACTCTATTTTCCAATGGCACGAAAAATTCGAATTACTAAATTTTACATTCAATTAATTTTCACATAATCTTCTTAGACAATGAATAATTTGATTATTTCATAAGAAATGAAAGAAAATGTCTGACTGTTGGAATTACACAAATTCCTTTACTTGCGACTATGAATAGAAGATAAAATATTTGTTGTTTGCAATAACTTCAATTATAGGTAAATACTTGAACAAGTTTATTCAAGTGTAATTTCTGATATTTATCAGCTACTGTATTGAATTTAACTGTTGTTTTTCGATGTAACAACTGATGCTGATGATGATGCCGATGATACTGCTGATGATAATGAATGTGATATTGATGAAAACAATGATGTTGAAAATGTTAAAGATGCTGTTGTAGATGAAGTTGTAGAAGAGAATGATCATGTAACAAAGAATGATGAAGATGGTGGTGAAGAGGTTGATGACAATTCTGATGATGGTGACAAGATGAAGCAGAAAATTATCATGACAATAATAACAGCCATTATGTTGATTATAGTGGTGGTGATTATTGTTGAATTAATAATGATAATAATGATGATGACGACAATGACGCTGATGATGATAATGACGACAATGATGCTGATGATGAAAATGACAATGATGATAATGATGATGATAATGATGATGACGATGAAAATGATGATGACGACAATCACGATGATGATGATAATGATGAATTTGACAATGATGATAATGATGATGATAATGCTGGTGTTGGTAGTGCTAATGCAGATAATGATGATTCAGAAGATAAGGGTGGCAATAAATCGAGTATGTTAAGCATATTCTGTATCTGTTATTTAATTGAAATCTTGTGTAAGCAGTCTGTAATTTATACTCCACTTTGAAGATCTACAATATTTAAGTTCTTATTGTGGACTTCAAAAGAGAATGATTTTGTTCGTACAGGAAGTGCAAGTATACAAAAGGCCTCAATCTCACCTGATGACGCAGTCATAAAGGTATATACTAATGGAAGATAAAAAATAACTATCTATCTTTTAGCCAGAAACTTCCTTTGAAGCTAAACAATAAATAACAATCAAGAGAGAAAAAACTTTATACAAAAGTCCAAGTTAAAATAGATAGGTTGCTATGTAAGAATATATATATAAAATAACCAGTTACTATAGATACAGTTAGGAATACAAGATAAATATGTATCTGAATTAGACTTTTTTCTTAATGATTAAAAGATGCGACTGTTTACAAAGTTTGTATAGTTTTTACAAGATTGTATACATTTTACACTTAGCAGTCTACACATTTGAACGATTCGCATGCAAACAGTTTCACTTTCTCGGCAGATTAAATCCATTATGCCTGCATCTTCTAAAATCCAGTAAGTCTTTAGCCAAAAATTATGGCGCCATTAATGTACACTGTTTATTCATTATCATTTCCATGTAAAATTATCGCATCTGCAAGTTTGCGTAATTTTCATAAAAAATTGCCAAAAGGATGAACGCCTGGGCAGCCAATTAGGAAGAAAAAGAATTTTATCAAACAACTTTGTCTTTGATAATTGGTTAATTATAATCATAGCTTTTAAAACAAGTACATCTGATGTAATCAGAACGTATTCTCCTAAAGTTAAACATTCGTTTTCAAAAACATGATACAAAAAAGTAAAAGATTGTAACACTGGGTTGCTACCTGAGTTATCAAAGTGTTAAGAACAAAAAATGCTGCGGCTTAAAATTTATCACATAATATCAGATAGCTACGGAAGGGTGTATTAAAGTATCAGAGAAGAATATTTTGAATCATCTCCCTTGAAACAAGTAAACATCACTAATTCCCATTCAACTGCTTAGGCCAAGAATAAAAATATGAATGCTTACACAAACATGACTGACCCGGAAAAATGATCGCAACCTAAACAAATCTATGTAATATTTAGGTCTAGAATGCATGCTTTTTTTCAGTATCCACTTTTTTAACAATACTTTTAGTTAACACTTAAAAAAAATAGAAATAAAAAAAAAAAATTACCCTGCCCACAAATGTACCCAAAATGTCAAACTTGGGTAGCTTTAGAGCAAACATAGAAATTTTTAACCTAGGCCTTAAATTCAATTAAAAAAACTAATCTTGTTTTCGGTTCAGTGACAACACATTCATTCCTGATATGGGAAAAATAATTGAACAAGAAGAAAAGTCATGTACATGCATTAATAATCAATTTTGTATTTTTTCAAAAACAAAAGACGGTGTGCTTCTCGGAGCGGTATGCTTGTTACATACTCAATTACAAAATTAAATATTTTGTCGAAAATTAATCAAACTAAATAAGAAATGTTGAATTCTAATGAATATTTTAATTGGTGTATGAACTGACATTCAGATGAATGAATTAACTCAGTCAAAAACAAACTTTCAACTTAAATGCTTTAATAAACTAAGTCATATACCATTAGGCCATTCTTAAAAATCCTTTGTCATCAGTGCCCTCGAATAATCACAATTTTCTAGTTGTAAGAATTGATTAAGATACAATACGAAAGAATCAGGACAAAAAAGCCAAAAATTGGTAGTTTAGATTTATTCCAGAAACAAATATCATACAATCATGGCCTAATATTGCAAAAAATCTACCAAAAAGATAAATAATAATAAAAAAAAAGTTACACCGTCAAGACAGTGTAATTGCCTTAATAATTCATATAACGTATAATAAAATAAGTAAGAATATTCAGAATTTATAAACTACTAGTCCCAAGTGAACTATTTATTTGATATGAGACTTTATATTTACTCTATATAATTCATTTATATTTTAGGAGACAGAATTTTCAACTTAGAAGTCAGTCACCTTAGAGAGAACGCAATGTTAGAATATGAAATGAATGAACTACTTCATGAGATTGTTAATTATCTCAAACAATCATTTTAAGTCACATCTGTGAAAAACATTAAGAAACACAACTGTGACGACCAAATGATGAAAAAAAAATGATTTGAAGTAAAAGACCCAAGAAAAATGTCTTAAAGATATTGTTAAACATCATTATAACAACTGAATGTGGTTTAGTTTGCACTAAATGACTGAACTTCTTATACACAATCAATGGTGTTAAAGAAAAACTACCATTAAAATATATTTATGTAAACAACAAAGAGTAAAAGTATCTATATAGCTTAATTAGGCATGCCATAATAGACAATTACTACGTGAAGACGAGTGTTATACAAATGATGAAATACATTTCAAAGTATGCTTGTAATTGTCATATTTTAATGTTCGGATGACAGATTCTAAAATTTATTATTTCGTTAGCTAATTTCATAATTACACGATTTTATACCCAGTGAACAAAGGATTTGTGACAGGAAAAATATGAAAACACGATTGTAATCCATTTTATACTACGTTAGATTTTGATGGATTATCATATCTTATTATTATTAATGGATGTTTTTGGGACCATTGCTTAACTGATAATTGGACACACATAACTGATAAAAGAGTTTTCTTTCCTTATATAATTACCAAATTCATACAATTGTGGTGATTTTGGATGAAAAAAATATTATCATTCAAATTCTTAAAATAACAAAGGAAGAATTAACGGACTATATTAATCGTTTGTTTTACGAATTCGTTTGAATTATTTCAACCATAAAATAAATTTACATTTATGAACTTATTTAATGGCTTTATTGTGCTAAAAATGCAAATTAAAACAATCAGGTAAAATAATTTAGTGTTAAACGTACAAATAACATCTGCACCTATTGTTCATACAACAAAAATAAGGCAAACATGTAATTAGATATTTATATGCCCTACGATTATGATGAACAATAAGAATTTTAAGAACAGGAAAATTTATGCAGAAATGACATGACTCCAGTAAAAGATACTTCATGAACTTTTCTTGAAGTATAATGCAAGAATTGTTCATGAAAAATTCATGTTTTAAACAATTCCTTTCGAAGAGGACCGGATCATCATCATACAGTTTCTTAATATGGAAACATAGTGGTTTTGTACAAGGACATTAATTAATGGCCTAACATGCAAACATACAAGTCTGTACAAGGTAATTAACAATGTTGTAATATAATATTTTATCATATTTAAGTAAGAAATCTCTCTTTGATCTAAGGACATCAAAAACATTTATACTTATCCTACAATTAAACAAACAGTAGAGCACAGATACCCTATAAAAGGCATATGAACATAAAATATTGTCCCTGATAGTAAGTAAACATTTCATTTCTTAAGTTTCTATGCAAAGTGTTTACGAATATTTCATACATTTTATCTGAAACTTTAAAGCCTATGTTTTAATCCACATACTTTTGATAATATATTGATACAGGCTGGATAAAATTTTCATATCATGAAGGCATTGTGTAAATGTCAACATAAAATTAATGGAGAAATTTTCATGGCAAATATTAATAGATGAAATTAAGATAAATTCATATACAATGCCTCTATTTCCTAAAGTAGCTGAATTCAAATCAATTTATTATATTGAAAATTAAAACATTTTATCAAAATGTAAAATGTGACTTCACATTTAACAAACAGATAAGTTGATTAATGTCTAAAATGAGAGTTAACTATTAAGTGACATAACAATTTAACACAACAAATTATTTACAATGGACAAAGTACATAAATATGACGTCTTTAAGTCACGGAAAAATATGAAAAGTCAGTAAGTACATTATATAATGGAGTTCTGAACGATTCTGGGACAGATCCTGACAATGTTGGCACTGAGGACAAGCACTCAATCGACCATTTCGTTCTTCTTTCAAAGAGGGAATAACATTAAGTTTGAATTTCACAAACGATATCCAGAAACAATGTCATTAACTTGGACTTTTAGCAGTTTTTCCTCGCAAGTTTAGTCATGCTGCCCAAATGTTGTCTGTTTCATTGATTTGACAGAAAATCTTTCATGATTATAATGCTAGATTTTCATGACATGGATTGCAGAATGTAATTAAATTCTCTCTCCCCCCCCCCCCATTCCTTTAACATTTCTTGAAATTTCAGTATAATTATACAGAAAGATAAATTGTTTTTGAAGCCGCTTAAACAAAATTTCATGACCTCCGAGCTATAAAGTTTCAGATCTATGGGGAATTATACATGGTTTATGTGTCAAAATTCTCTACTCCGATTCACAAAAAACATGACCCAGCAGATCTTTGTAACGCACGACATGCATCATGCATTCAGGATGATTTCTCATTTTTCATAACTTTCCTGTATCCCCATGAGCTTGCATTTTACATTTACAGAAAGTCATCAATTTCAATTTAGTTTCCCCGTTGTATTAAGAGGTCCTGTTATTATCAAATCCATTTATTTCTTCCAGAAAATAATAAAGTTTTCATAAATGGAAGTTGATGGAGGTGTCAATGTAAACATTATTGTCAATTTCATCATGTCTGAAGAACTGACAGCCGATCTTGGTCCTCCAGGAGTTTGACAGATTCTATAATCATATTTGATGAAAGCCTCTGCATAACTAGGAACTCTGTCTCTAACAGCGTGAAATATAATAACTCCATAGCAGTGATGTGAAAGGTTTTGTAATTCGTGCTAATAAAATGCATTATGGGATGCGTCAGGATCAAATTTAATAAAGCCATAATTCATATTCTAGTGATACTCAGAGAAACACGAGGATTGACATGTAACGGAAGCTGTCAGAAAGGTCCCAGTGGGTCACACAGATTTAGCAACACGAATTAAAGGGCTGTAAGGGGTTAAATAGGGCTAATAAGGTAATGAAACTCAGACAATTCACTTGGAGATGTATTGATTTAAGCACATTGCTTTGAAGACTTGGAAGACTTGATCAGAGAGTTAACCAGAGAAGATGGACAATTGCAAATTTTAAAGTATATTTATTCACTCAGACTGTTCATTGTGAGTCCATCCATACACACTGAAGACCTTTGAATCATCTAGTGGCTCCATGAAAAAACTGGATGATTATTTCATCTGTTTAAAGCATCACTTTCCACAGTTGAATAAAGTTAATAATACAGAACTTAAAAAAACAGAGCAGCAAATGAAACTGATGCTGGTTCTCAAGTAGGAAACATAGAATATGATCTGTATCTAGTTCCAGAAAGGTATAAAACAAGCACAGTGTTGAGACTTCAGACTTAGATCTTAGCCAATGTTATTTCTCATTTTTAATGGACTTTTTATGAAATGGAAACTTGTTTGACTCGTATTTCATTCTTAAAGCTAGCCAGTAGGACAGGATTCCATTACAAACATTTCAGAAAGTTCGTCATCTGTTATAAACATATTTGATAGCCAGGTCGCTCTGAAGCCGTCACTGATCAAGGATAAATACATCATCCACTAACATTGCCATTGACCCGAAATATAATATTGATTTCATATTTGTGCTCAACTGACTTGGCTCAACAAGATTTGTCATTCTGACAAACAGTCAAGTATTCTCAGAATATTTTCTGCTTGCCTTCTGCAGTAGTTAATTAAAAGGAAAAATGGTGAAGTTTTTGCTGAAGGACAAATAAAAGTCCTCAAAACAGTTCATGCCGTATTAACTGATAAGACCTGGTGTGACTGAAGGATAACAAAGTTTCTGTATGTTTCCTTGGTCATTACATTTACATGGTTACTCCTAACAAAATTTAATGTAATTCATGAAAACATGAACTTTTCTTGAACTTTTCTTGCACAGTTCATGAATCATTCAAGAATAGTTCTTGAAATATGAATAACTATTTGACATGGTTACTCCCAAACAAATAGAATTCATGAAAACAATATTTTTCTTGAACGGTTCTTGTATAGTTCATGAATCATTCATGAATAGTTCTTGAAGTATGAATATGAGTAGTAGAAGTATGAGGTCATTAATTGGTAGACCATTTTAAAACCTTATTTGTTACAAAATTATAGACTAATATATTAATGTTTTTAATTGATACATCCACTGAAAACATAAAAGATACCAACACATTTTATGGAACATTCACCAACATGTAATCAAGTGAAGTGCAATAGCCTCTTAAAGCTGTATAGGAAAATGTTTGTAAACAAAATTAATATCACTGATGCATTAACGCTTTAGAAATCAATCAAATATAACATTTTATATTTAGTCAAACTGTCCTCCACGCTCACATTCTATTTTGTTCCGGCCTCGTTTCCACAAGAAAAACACCCATAATATCTGACATCTTCCCCATTTATGAGGCTGTTTTGATATGTTTTGTGTAAAATCACAGTTACAAAATGTAATAAAATCATAAGCAATGTGATAAAAGCTTCCCAAGGGTAGTGTTTCTTTTCCAATTTTCCATAATTTTAAGCCTCAATATCAAATCATTTCATAACTTAACATTTGTCATAGTCCCTATTGGGTAATCACATAATGGAGAAGGAATCAAATAAATGTAGTACTAATGGTTCAGTTTGAAGCGAGGGCAGATCAATAAGTTAGAAATGGAGGTGGTGTACTGTACTTACCAAATGAATGTTTAATTGTAAATGTGAACGGTAACATTAAGCTCTTTGGTTAAGGTAGAAATGCTTATGCTGATCATCATGGAATGAAAAGGAACATATAGATGAAACAATACATTGCAGTAATGGATTGCTTAGCAGAGCAAGATGCAGCACTCAATTAAAGGTACTGACTAAAAGACTCCGACCTGATCACTGGCTGGCTTGAAGCATGGGAGGCAATACAACTGTATGAACAAAGAAGCATAGAATGTAAGAAAAAGAAAAAGCTGAATTGCACAATAAGAGCGCATGATGAAAGCTCAGCAAAAGATGCTTTTGCGGCTGAAATATTAGGACAAGATTTTCAGTTGACAATGTGTTGCATGAATTCTTCTTTGACAACGCATCACAGACAGGAGCAAGAACAAACAATGGTTTGGCATGCATGAATAAAAGGATGACACTCTTTAATTATGGAAGTCAGTATATAGACAGTTACAAACAAACGGCATCATGTCAAGCTACACTCCTGGTATGATACACAAATAATAACATGTAACACTTTTAAGATATTATATTTTAATGGAATCAGACAAGAATGTTGTTAATGGAGAATTGCAATTTATAAATGTAAGACACATCACCCTATCACTGAAGTTTTATTAATCATAAAGTGTTCTAAACATATTAATAACATAAAGGATCGTAATAACACAATGTGATTTTAGATTCTTGATGTGTTACTTCAATGGACAGATGTCAGTATAGCTAATAGCTTCTATACAAGAGAGAAACATCCCTGATTGTAACGTGATACAAACATAACTGTATTAATCACCGTGTGTGTCACAAAGTGCAATTAGAAAAAAAAATGTTTTAACTGAAGGACGTTCTAACTGTAACAGTCCAAGTTCTACCGCGATCATCTTTAATTAAAAACATGAGAAACGCTTGCACAAATGAAACATGGAGGCTTTGGAAAAGGTAGACTTGGCGCCATGTTTCATGATATCATTGTTTTTTGTTCCAAAGAAAATATTCTGAGAAAAATTAAGATACCATATTTTGAAAGGAATTCATGACATGAATTTTTCTTTAACTATTCTTGCATACTTCATGAACTATGCATACTTCATGAAAAGTTCATGACAAGTTCATAAAAAGTTCATGAAGTATAAATAATGATTTGACAGGGGATGGTACCATATTGAGATAAGTATGTTAACCTGGCATAACAGTTAATTTGTAGATTTTTATATTTTACATATATATAACATAGTACAACAATGACTCATTGTGTAGACCAAGTATACAATAAATCTTTCTATTCTGATTCACATATTTTCTTATGTTTGATGATCGACTATTTCATCCAGTTGTTCATTACTTTACACAGTAATACATCAGTGAACTTCATTGATAAATCGAACATTTAAATACTAAAAATATATTAGTTTACAACAATTATATGATTGGACAAATGCCTTGAAACTTAATTAATTGTTCATATAAGTAGGTGCAGTCAACATGCACTTTGCAGGTGTCCCAATCAAAACATACTGATAGATTTAATTGATTATTTAACTTAAGATACTCACATAGGTAATGAAGTTAGAAAGTTTAAGAAAGCACAGAGCTAGTGATTTGTAAAAGAATGTTATGATATAAATGATCAAAACAACGGAATAATAAAAAAATAATTTTTTTGTAAGACAATGAAAATAAAATTTATTACACAATTACTCTTATTGCTTAATGTGTTTCAATGAAAGTCCATGGCTTTGTAAAGACCACAGTGACTTGAAATGATTTTCAAAATAAAACCTAAACTGTTTTTGAGATTGTGGTCAAAGGGAGTCAGTTTACCATATAATTAAAGATAGACTAACAAAGTTAAACGGAAAAAGAAGCTACATTAAAGATAAATTGCTTGTACTAAGTAAAGACAAGTTGATAACACTGAAAGCTCGCTCATAATAAATGCTCATAAGGTAAGAAAAAATGCTAGACTCCATCAAATTATAACAGAAAATGAAAAATGTCTGTTTCATCAGTAAGATGATAATTGGCAGACGTAATTACTTACAGCTGGTGACATTATATATGTCTCGATGGCAAAGATACAAATATGGTAAGAGAAAGTAGAGACAATCTCTTATCATTGCTAGAATTAACTTATTCTTTGTAAAATAACGGGTAAAGTGTAAGAACCCCTGAAAACCTGATTCCCCGAAAACTGAAATTCCCTAAAAATCATACTTTTTTTAAGTCCCATTTTTTTCAGATTTTATCAAAATTTCTCTGAGAACCAGAATTATCAGAAAACCGGACTTCCGGCCCAGTTCGGTTCATTTTTCCGGGTTTTACTAAACATGCTTTTTTGGACTCATTATTACCGGATGATATGTCATTAATAAATATTGAAACAGAACAATTAACAACAATAGTTATAATGACGACTCAATGTTACGAAGACAATAAAAGGACGAATCAAAGAATCGTTTCATTACCACCTTTCAATCATAATTAAAACATGAAAACCTTTTCATACATGCTTCAATTAATTACTTTCAACACCTTCGTGCATTTTGCTGGTTTGTTACAAGATATTAACCACAAAGAACCAATCAATTGTTACACATGAAGTAAGATAAACTATGGAATACTATCTAATTCATCTCATGATTGACGAAATACGTATTCTCCATAAAAAGACTTGAGTAGCATTATAGCATGTAAATTTTCAATGAATTATTATAAAAGATGATAACCATGACAACGGTATTGTAACATTATAAACAATATGACTTAATCTGACTGATCTTTTCACAGCCAGTCAATTTGCTGTTATCTAACACATAAAGATGTATCTTTTTAAGAAAATCATTTACAGCGACGAACTGAATTTAAAAGGTTTGCGTGCAATAATAAATAATTACTGTACTTTGATAATGGGTCTTTTTTTACATTCACCATAAATGTGAACAATCTTGAATGTTTTAATGATTAGAGAAGTTAAGTCAATCGTCTCAAAATGGCAAAGAATAGAACAATATTAAACCAAAACATGTAACTTCTATCAGTAGGTTAATTCGGCCTTTCATAAATGTCTGATGGCTTGTTGACGGGCCTCAGACTTGAGGTGATAGCAGTATCTGCATGCAGTATGTTAATGGCAGTGTATAATTATAAAAGCTACTGCCATGTATAATACTAAGTATTCAATAAATTCAATTAAATGCCACTTGTTACTATCAAAATTCATTAAATACATGTACTCAAAACATTAATTCAAACTAGAAATGTGTCCAGAGGACACAAAATAATGCCCCTGCTGAGAGCTGGGGGCATAAAAAAACAGTTACATGTTAAATACTGTTGATTAGAGATTCATACCCAAGCTCCAAGTGGCATAAATATCCTGTTGCCTTAGTAACAACGCCTGTCTTCTGTGATAGAAGAGGAATTATGCCAAGATCAAGAAAATGAATTTGTATTGGGAAAATGAAAACAGGCTGGGAAAATATGGTCTTTCAAAGCTATCATTCAGCATAAGCAGTTTGCACTTGATACAACCAATGTTATCAATTTTCTATTTCCTTAATCAGATTGTAGTATAATCAGCCTCTACAACTGAAATCATATTCCAAGACTTAAGCTGATCCTTCCCTTATTCATCAATTCTTATTTTCTCCCAATGACTCTATTCTCTCACAAAATCCCTTAATTCTAATATCTCATAGCTAATATTGCATATGAATTTGTGTGTCAGAAACAGTGGACGCCACCGCAGTGAAATTAACAATCCTTTCAGACGGACTTCCCTCTGAATAAATATAATGCACTACCACATAAGCCCCTCTCAGGAAAAAAGACTTTAGATGGAAAATGAGTACATCATATTGAAAAATAAGCAGATACAATATTACAACAGAGCTTAGACGGAAATTACACATATAAGCTTTCAATGTTCATATTCCATTCATATTGGAAACAAAATGTCATCCAAAGAAGCAAAGAAGTCATTTCCCAAATGTTTTCTGATGGAAATCCTATCAAACAGATTTTATGGATTTTTATGTTACTATGGTAACAGATTAATCAATGGCAATTCAATAAAGAGGCTTTTCATTTAATTTTCACTTGCCAATGATACATATACATCTCATACAATAACACAAATAAGCAGGTTTTCATACAGATAACATGCATTGTACAATAAGATATCTTTGCTGTATGATTACGGTCAGAACTTAATGAAATACGACAATAGCATTTTTTTCCAGACCTACAAGAAGTTGGGAAAATTTCCACTTAATAAACACTTGAAGAATTACAATAGTTATATCTATCTCTCTTAAGTCCTTATAGAATGCTGATCTGGCTGTCATTCTATCGCTTCAACAAGACTGTAACCTGTTCTTTATTATATACAGTGTTACGGTTCTTTGTCGTAATAATTGTACTGGAATATTTTCTTTTATACGTATGTAAGTGTGATGTACGTAAGCTGATGTTGTGGGCTCCTTCTATAATACTTAAACCATGGCAGGTTTAATTGTGTTTTCATCTTATTGAATATTTCAAATAAACAAGAATTGATGCATCTCATTAATAATTCAAGATAATTAAATATTAATTAGATAAATATTTGGCAGTCATACTTGTATATTCGTTCTTGTATACATATGTTAAGAAAATTATCCCCCAGGCATCTGAATGTCTTTCATATTTATAGATAAAAACATTTGACAAGGAATTTGGGGAAAAATCAAACCTCTGATAACATTATTAAAAATATCATGCTTGTCCATTTTGACATTTCATCGCATATTTAATTCTCATTAATAAATTAATTACATAATTGAAAATTAAAATTTTATCATAACATTTTATCATGTATTAACATAGATATTTACTGATTGTGTCAGTTATTACATGCCATTTAAACACATACAGTGTTAAAATACATTCAATTTGTCAACCATATTTGACAAGTGACATCAGACCAGACATTATGACATCATAATATGACATTAGTTTAAATGACAGGGGAGCTTAAAGTAGAATGTTATTTTCTTGTTAATATACAAATGATATAATATGCCCGAAACAAAACTGAATGTTAAAGAATATATATTTATTGATCAGAGTAGACCCTTAGGGGCACTTTATATCTTTCATACATTCACGTGGTAGAATAATTAAGAGTTACATTACCCAAAATGCATCACTTATGAATCTGATTTATTTGAGAATATAACTTAGATGCAATCTTACGAATAAATTATTCGGGACATTATGAGAAAAGCTTTATGCTAAGACTTAGAAGAGAAAAAGAGATTGACGATACATAATTCCTGTAGGCATGTTTTCTGCATACTGCATAACAAAGTGGTCCCTAATCAATTATCAAATACAAAGTATCAGAATGATAGCTGTAAGACATTACATTCACATATATTTTATAGATATGTATCTTTAATATACAACATTATGCATACAATAATGTAAATTGATATTTTTTTAACTCTACTGTTATCATGACATTACCAATAACTATTTTTTTTCTCTAGAATTTTGAAACGCCATATTCAAAATAAATGTCTCAACTAATGCAAATATTATACAAAAAATATCGAACAAAGCCATTTCCATAAACAGTTCATATAAATATCAGAATAAGTATAAAAAGTGTGTCGTAAAAACCACAAAGTCGTATAATGAAAACAAATCTCCTTCTGTCTTTCACTGATGAAGTAGATGTCAATACCCCACCCACTTATGCTAAAAGCTCTACATTAAAACAATAAATCACATGACTGTTTGATTACATTTTATTTATATCAACTTACAAACAAGATTTCAATGACCAATTCGGAAGTTTCAAACACTAACATCTGAACTTTACTATCATAAAAATGAATTTCAGATTTACAACCACTGGATACAAATATATTCAAGTTATTATTACCATATTAATTTGTTCCTAGCGTTGATATATAACATCTATTGCTATGCGTGAGGTATTAAAACGAACATCAATTTAACGCTACCACGACATATATCATAAATCATATCATATTTGTTCTCACCGATGTTGAAAATAATTCTTACAGCCAATGTTTGTCTAGTTACGCTCTTGATCTATCAAAGCAATCACATTTTACCGAGATGTTTGTTAATATGACAGCAATGGAATTATTAACGTCAATGATCAGTTTTCATCAATAAAGTCATGTTGTTATAACAATAATGGAATACCGCATGTTGGGGAGGGAACATTCATATAAGATGACAATCAGATTTGCCTTTGACCAAGCCGACATGAGTTTTCTTGTTTCCGTGGTAATATCATATTGTCCCAGGAGACTTATTAATTTCACAATATGTGATTTATCGCAATAAAGTTGGTGTTTTCATATCAGAGAATATTGTTGATGAAAATCATAAATAAAGAGGTTGTCATTTGATTGTAGAAATTTGACAAATTACTTTAGGATGGCGGAGGGAATTATATTTGCCATAAAGATTGGATTAAGCTGAGACACAAGCTAAAAGCGATATAATATCTTTTACTTTCTTTTCTTGAAATATTGGATAATATTGAATTTAGAATCAGGAGTCTAGATGCCACCCATTCAAAGTCAGCCCTGAGACTTTTAAATTTGTCTAATAATACCAAACTAATTTATACGCCTTCATATATGATTTGCCTCACTTTGTATTGTAGGAACAAAATTAACAAAGACTTCTTAAAGTAATGCAGCATTGAAGTACCATAAAATTATATAACCTAGTATCATTTTTCAACAGAATTACTTATTAAATACAAGAGTCCCAGACAAAATTGTATCAGATACTTAATAATAAGAGAAGTATGGGCTACTTTATTTGGGTAATAAACATAAAATATTTTCAACAGAACATCCTTATGTCTGGTTATTAAGACTGGACAAGGAGAATATTTTGGACTAAAAAGAAAAAAACATCTGTTTTATGTCTTGTTTGTATAGCATTCCCACAAGATGTATGCATTATCAATATGCACACACCAATATTTTATACTTTCCTCATATAAAGTGAGGGTTCGGGATCAAACAATGTTTACCTAATGTGCACAATAAAGTACCAAAACCTTTTATGTTTTTCCCATTTGAAAGGGTCAGACAATAAAACATAAAAATGAAACGGAGCATACACCAAAAAGACCCTGAACAGACAAAGGAGGGCTTTGACTATTGGAAGAATTATATCGGCAAAATTATTGCAATGTTATAATATATTAAGTTATTTACGGCAAGTAGGTTAGCGTTTGTGCTATAAGAGATATGAAAAATTTAACGGCTGTATTTCATTGAATTGGGATTTTTTTCTTTAATATTCAGATACATAACAACTGTTGTTGTGGGTAATATATTATATATCTAAGCTGCATATCATTTTCACACTTTTACTTCAATCAAAAGCTGCACGAATAAGCAAAGAACAAAATCTCGAGTAATCTGCTCAGCTGTAGCATCATCATGATTAAAATTAACTTAGTTCTGTTTTCACATATTTGCATCTTATTCCGAGAAAAAACAAAACGTCAAAAGCTTTATCATGCAAAGTTTGATAATTTAAGAAAACAATAATGATTATTTAAAAAAAATCAAATAATTTGCTTGATAAACTCAGGTTAATGACAACTAGTGAAACATAATTTCATCTTCATTAATCATTATAAAGCTAAAATACTAACATTTTAGAATGTGACCAAATTGTATGGATTATGAAACACATCTTTATTGCAAAATTGTCAATCAAATGTCTTACATTGTATTGAATCATCATTGCTTGCCCATTGTCATTAATTTGTATTTTGTTGTAAAATAAAACATATGAAAAGCAATCAGAAGATACCCCTTTGAAAGGAATTCATGAACACATGAATTTTTCTTGACCTATTTTTGGATACTTCATGAACTTTTCATGAATCATGGATACGTATATGACAGCGGTGTAACAGTAAGAATGGAATAGCTTACCTTTAGACGCTGATCCACTGTAGTCGAGATGACTGGGAGTACTTGAAGGAACTGGAGATTGTCCTATTTTGTCAGTAACAGACATTAGCAGAGATGTAGGGGATGTGAAATCTTTGCTACTAGCTTCTGTGGTTGGTCCATTAGACATTGACTCAGTGGTGTCTTCATCTTTACGGTCCTGGGATTCATACTCAATCTTCTCTTTCTTGACACTAGAAACACTATCAGATTTAGGAGATGGAGATTCATGCCTGGATGTTGGTTTGGAAGAAGAGGAATCTGCCACCTTGGTGACATCTGACATTCCTGGTAAATTGAGATTCAAACCTGGAAAGTTGGCAGCAAAGTTGGCACCTAAAGGAAGTTGCCCCAACAGAGCTGAATGAAGTTGTTGGCCATTCTGAGAACCTCCCCCGGTCACAAGTTGTTGCTGCAGTTGATGAATCAGCTGTAGCTGCATTAATTGTTGTTGTTGTAAGTTAAACAGAGCAGCATGTAGCTTGCCCACATCTTTCTCCTCCTCTGGATTGTTTTCAGCAAATTGGGCAACAGCAGCCTTGGTTGCTTCCATCGGCTCCAACATCACATTGGAGCTAGAACTGGCATTCATTCCGGGGATCAAACTCTGCAATTGTTGCATATATGCAGTTAATTCAGCAGGACTTATGCCAGATTTCATTTTGTCTCTCATGTCATCTTCCTTCAGCTCATCATATTCAGCATCATCTTCATCATTCTCATCAATGGATTTTTCATACTCATCCTCCATGTTGTCAAAATTAGACTGGCTTTCAAAGTTTTCTCGTTCAGTATTAGTATCTACTGGCATATCGTTAGAATCAGTCTGATGGTTCATCTGACTGTCTGAATGTTTAGAATTTGAAACTGGAGATTCACTTTGTCTATCCTCTTCCTGTTCACCGTGAACTTGAGAACTATAACCATTCATATTAGCGACTTCTGACTGGTTTTCTGATTTTTCTTGTGAGTCTTTAAATAATAGCATCACTGGCTTGAGACAGTTTGATGTATGGGATGTAAGTTCATCTAAATCAATGAATTCTGCTTGACACTTGCTACACACATGAGATTTGAATTGACTTACACTCTCCTCTTCAGTTATATCACCTAAAATGAAAATGAAATATTTGCATTAAGTTTTATACAAATAATTTAAATAGAATTCCTGAAGTAGTAAATTATCTTCATGATTTACCAAATCACATCTACCAACACGAGGCTACAGGACCGAATGATATAACTCCATAAAGAAGAAATTTGTAGAAAATGCAGCGAAGAAAAAAATTCAGAATTAAAATAAATTCATTAAAATTCTTGCAAAAGCATCTCAGTGCATTTTATGTTTTAAGGCTAATTTGCATTTCATCTAGAGTAAAAATCACATGTAATTTCAAACCCTTAAGTAGAAATTATTTTTTCAATTCACGAGTGGTTAAAACAATTCAATATGTAAATATAACAACGAAGAATGCATCAACTATACAGGCTAGAATTGCTGTGGAAAAGTGAACTAATCAGACATTGATTCTATCTTCAACACAAACGCTGTTTTGATTACATGTATCAGAAATGCATTCATCGTTTTTCCATTAATTCACATTATACTGACGTATCAATATAAAAACTTAATTGTAAAGATTTGATGATATTGCTTGATACTGTCTAGGAGCAAGTGAGCTGAAGCAGGGGTGACTTTAATCAAACTCAGACCCCTTTTTTTCTAAAATGAAAAACTAACAATCTATGGCTAATATCAATGAGGAGAGAAGGAAGTAACTGTCAAGGGTTAAAGCCAGAATAATGAAAGCCGTTAAAACATGTGCCCTTTGGGACATTGCTAAAGACATCCCTTGACCCCTAACCAATCAATGAAGGGGCCTCGATTGTGCATCACTGATATGAATGTCCATCAAATGAAAAATCCGAGTTAATCAGGGGAATGAGTTTTGTAAATAATATGACAAATATGTCATTAAGAACGGCGAGAAAATAATACCAATCTAGAATAATATTTGGAATCAAATTTACATTAGTGTTATACACCGTCTGACACATTTCAAAAGATATTCTGTCAAAGTTATCAATAAATATTTAATGGCATTTGACTTCTCCATAATCTTTAATTGGTTCATCAATTATATAGTTTTTGGAAAATTTAAACCTTGATAACGGTTTCTGTGGGTCAAGAAATCCAAAAAAAATTTAAATGAACGGATGAATTGACATATAAGTATCATGGTCACTTTCTTTTTGCCTTTCAGGATATTGTGAATTGCAGAGTACACTTGCCCACATATGTTACTGTTTCAAAATATGTTTGTTTTGTGTCACAAAATGTGCATACTTAACTAAGTCTATCATATTTTTCTATAAATAATGCGCAAATTGTTGAGCCAGGATAGAAAATGTCTTACATACATTGCCAGTGGGTTTTTTAAACTATAATAGTAAACACAAAAGCAATCAGAACAAACAATCATAACTTTTACTATATAATCACGCACCTGAGAGGCACCTCCCTACATGACAAATTATATAACTGCAGGAAGAATATAGATAGGAAAGACACAACATGCAATATATTTACATGGATAAAATGTCAACTAAAAGTTAAAGAACAAAATTTCATTTAAATACAGCGTATTTACAGATGGAATATTTTATGATGAACTTCTGTCCTGGAGCAAACTTATTTTGAATTAATTAAATGAACAATCAAATCAAGGCTCTCTAAGCATTCCGACAGAAAACGATCAGTCTGAATTAGTGCTTCGAGCCTTCTTTCCTTCTCTTGGGATTTCATTATGAAATATGACAAAATATTTTGATACTTGGCCTCGAACACACTATGGCCGCAATAATAATAATTTCCTCGAGTCTCTAATCAGAGTGACACATTGCCCCAATGATAATTTGTCAACTGTATCTGAGTGTGACATTGTATGGACCCAAGAGATTTTACCCTAGAGCCTTAAATCCCTTATCAAATCATCCGTTTATGATCTGTAATATTCAAATTGTATTTCTTAAATGTCTGTGTCGCTGGCGGGGATTTTTCACTAGCTCCTCAGCTCCGAGAATGAATCTAATCTGAAGCCCAAGGCTTTATCACAGATACAAAAATGACTAACATCATTTCGAAGAATGTCACCAAGTTCACATTAATGTTAATTTGTGACAGCCGATAGAACATGAAAACCTATTATTACTGACATGGCTTGCCATAATCTGTAAAATTTACTGCCCCAGGCTCTGAGAATTCAACACAATTGCTTCAATTTTCATGGAATTACCGCATCCTTACGTCAGATGATTTCATTTCACTTCTTTGTCTCGCAAGTGCTCGGAACTATGGAAATTAAAACTTGCCACTTTATGAACTATAATTTCAGTGTGATAATTATGTTAGAAAGTTGTGCAAGGCTCACTCTGGCCATCAATTAAAGTGTCGTCAGTCCACTCCTACTCCGTTCTTGCTCCCCGAGAACAAAGACTAAGTGAAATATTAATATCATAAATCATAAGGGTGTGTGGGCTGTCTCTGGTTAATGTCCCCTCAATACTGAGTTGGATAGTTAACAATTCGAAGACTTTATAGCTCCATCCCTTTACTACAACTTTTTCGATAGGATACCATGAAAAACATGAAAATATTTCTTGAACTATTCTTGCTCACTTCATGAACTACTCATGAAGTATAAATATAACTAGATGACAGATGAAAACCTGCAGAGCAATGCTTGTAATTAGACATATGCCCTAAATAATGCAACTCCTTAAAGCCTTATCCTGAAGAAATGAGGGCCCTTAATAAAGAAAATATAAGGAACTATACCATATATACAAAATTAAGGGGTCAAACATTTAACTGACCCTTGATGCAGGCTGATTGACTTCTTATTATAAATTTGTCCATTCATTCTCTTGTAAAATAATTTCAACATCTCTATGTAGGTTATATAATGTAATACATGTACCATGAAATAAAAATGAACTTATTATAAACATAAATGAACTATCAAAATAAATCATTAAAGTTTCATATCTGAAGTATATATTATGCCATTTATTAAACCAGTTACAATTTTTTCAAGTCTATTTTTCATGCTGAATCATTCCATAGAAAATCCAAGACTTCTTAAGTTCATGCAAAAAATCAGTACCTTTCAGTGAAACTTATTAAATCCAACTTTTAATCCAATAACAGAACTTTCCATGTGAGGTTAAACACTTCGGTTACAAGACTAGGATAGTTATACAATGATTTCTGGTTACATTATAATGTGTGTTCTATAATACCCGAGCATGTTTATTGACTTATCACAAAATGTTCAAATGAATTTCAAAAGCAACCAATTAAACTGTTTCATATTAAAGTTATACAAACTAATAAATTATAGCAAACTGAGAAATTCATAAATTGTCAAAATAATGTCCTCCCAAATGCTTTAGAGTTTTGATCAAAGTAAAAAAAAAATTCTCAATTGAAAAGTTACAAATCAAGGTCTTCATCTAATAATTCAAAACATTTAATAGACCTTTCAAATAAAATTCTTTTCTACCCTGCTATTATAACATATTAATAACTAAATAATAAAAAACTAACTAAGCATAAAATTGACCAATCAGAAACAATATTTCATATGACCTCTAATTTCATTGGTCTATAATTATTAAAGATTCAATCAGAAATGAAGTATCATTTTTCATCCAGATTTTATCATTCACTGATTACCCCTGATATACAAGTGTCAGCGTAGTTAATATTTCATAATCTTTCATATCAGCATAAAATACATCAAATAAAAATGACTCAAGGCAATATCAGGGTAAAAATGAAACAGAAAACTGGCATCTGATAGTTTTGCGTATGTTTGATATAAAAGCGGCCATTGTTCGAAATTGGGAATAAGTTTTCTTAGTATATTTGGAAGAACATTTTTTGATCTAGACTATCAAAGTTAACCTCTGTGAATTTGTAAAGAATCAAAAAGATACGCACCTTGATTGAGATATTTCTTTATTGAAATGACCTTCATATGTATCTTGCAGCATGAACAAGGTTCGTTTATTGAATTATACTTGGAGAATGATTTACAAAAATAAAATGTAAACTATATAGAAGGTATGTATTTCGAAATGTTCACGATATAAAATAAAAATATAATTTGTATCATTAATACGCAAATAAGCAGGCAATTATTTTGAATAACTTCATTATTCTGGTGTCCAGTTCATTCGTATACACTGCCGCTAAAATGTGACAAAATTATAAACCCCACTCTAATATTTCACATTCAGTTAGGCTTATGAGTGAATGTACTTGAGATCATGATTGCATCACCCAACCTCTTACATATCAGTCAATATCATTTGAACATGGCAATTAAAGAGGTGTTTTAAAATGAACAGGTACATAATTTCATTTAATTCATACAAAGCATTATGATGTTATTATTACTATATCATAAATCATTATTAATTTCTTCCAGGTGATTAAGCAATTTTTACTCACATACATTTTTATCATTTCAACTTTTGAATATTTTCTCAAAGTTGGATTTTTGTCAACTTTTGAAACTTAAGTTGCCACTTGCCTTAACTAAGCAAGTCACAGAGTTCAATTGATAATTTTTAGATAAATTATACAAGCAAAGGACTTCTTAAAAGAGATTTTCATTGTAATTTATTGAAAAAATTGTCAATAAATAATAAAATCACAACAACTGTTAATATTTAGTGATTTTATTTATTGGTGAATCAAACACGTACAGCCCTGTAAATCATACCAGTAATATCCTTCATTTAATAGTAATAGCTTCATGTCACTGAGCACTAATTTGATAAAATTTGATTTTTTTATATTTTTTGCTAAAAAATCAATTGCACTTTATAATTGTGAAGGAATGAAAAATGACTTATTACATGTATACTGATCAAAGAAATTATACAATTTTGATATAAGAGCTCAACTGAATCCCTAAATATCATGTTACGGATAATATATATTAATACTATAATGTGATATAAACTACAGTAAATGTTTTCAATTCTTAAATGTACCATGGATGATGATTAATAAAAAATTACGTATCAAATCATCCTTAAAAGTGAAATACAGTTAATACCCTGTTATGACTCGGAACACACTAACAGCATCCCCGCCACAAAAGAAGCAGAGACTTCAGTTAAAGCCTCTGCTTCTATTGTACTTCAGAAGTACTTCATCAGCGCTGCAAAATTTAAAGACCCGCTTCATCTGAAGTCCCGGGGACTTCTTTCATACTTCTTGATACGCTTCAGATGAAGTCCCCTGCTCCACCGAAGCGCACGGGGACTTCAGAAGTACTTCATAGACTTTAGGATGGATTGATTTAATCTATTTCTTATAAGGAGGGGCTTCATAAGCGCTTCAGTATATTTAAAGGAATGGTGATGTTTGATGACATCACAGGTCACATGGTGTAAATTCAAAAAATGGCTGACTGTTATAATAAGAAAAAGTGTGCCAATAATGAAAATGGAAAAACTGCTAAAACTATGATGTTAATACACTGGTAAGTGTACTGGTTTTTAAGTTCTTGTATAGATAAATGTTTTACACCTGCAGAAAACCTAACATGACAGTTTCATATATATTTAGAGACAATTATGATAAAACCAAGTGGATGGGGTGTGATGAAACACTTGAGAGGCTGCAATTTGACTGTGTTGTAGTTAGGTACATTATTAACAGAATTAATCCCTATCTTATAATGTGATCAAACTGCTATTATTGTTAAGTTAAGTTTTCCAAGTATATATAATTAAATTATTTAAGAAAAGACTGGCTCTGCATGTCTGAAAAACTTCTGAATATTTCTCTGAATATAGTCCGAGTGAACTCAATGTACAGTATCTAAATATTATTTTTGAGTGTTGTCTCAGAAATGTCTGAATTATATCTGAATACTTTTTCTGATTACTGTCTGATGATGCAGACATGGCATATCAGACATTTCATGATTTAGCATGATGCATGGTCTGAACATAATTTCAAACAGGGACTTCAAATAAGTAGGCGCTTCAATGACGCTTCTTAGAGGTGCTTCAGACACGCTTCTGTTTGTGCTTCAAAGGCGCTTCTGACAAGGGACTTCAAATGCGCTTCAACCTAATTTGCATACTGAAGCACATCTGAAGCGCTAATTAACATAATTGGGACGGGACTTCAAATGCGCTTCTCCATTACTTTCATACATGTAATTTTATCTGTATCTGTGAAGTTCTCTTGAAGCAGGAGACTTTAAAAGTACTTCTTTGATACTCCAGGGGGAAGCTTCATTTGTACTTCAGATATGCTTCAGATGTGCTTCGTTTGTGGCGGGGATGACTATTCAAATACATTAAAATACTAATTGTTTAAATTTCTACCCCTTTGAAAGGAATTCATAAAATCATGAATTTTTCCTGAACTATTCTTGCATAGTTCATGAATGGTTCATGAGTAGTTCATGAAGTATAAATAACATTTATTTGACAGGGGAAATTTTATATGCTATCAGTGCATAATGTATGCTAGATTAAGTTAAACATTAAATAATAAAATACAAACTCATTAAATTCTAAATAAATCATGAAAATATATAAGTTTTATATAGATTTTCTATAAATTTACATAAATAAGCAGTTAATATTAAATTAGGACAATGTCATATCACGTTTATATCTGTCAGTATTCTGTAACTACCACAAATGTTACTTCTTCCCAATGACTAATTCATTTCACATCAATAAAACTATTGAAGCCTACATAATCCTTTGTAAAGTTATGGAGAGTTTAACTTAATATGCAGTTTTATTTACAATAAATCGCCCAAAAATTTGACAAAGCTATAAAATATCATTATAAAGTATGATATTAAAATTGTTACTCTGTGACAACGTAGATTCATATAATTCTCCTAGTTTACCACACATCATGCTTGTTTACGACCCCCTCACCAAAATGCACACAGGGACACGTTGAGCATTTTAGAAATTGATTGATGTTTACATAGATATCATACTTGTCTATTTTTTATCGTATCTATTTATCTGTTATGGACTTTTCAGGGAAATTAGGAAGACGGAGCTGTCTGTCCACAACCTTTCATTCAGTAGTCCAGCACTTAACCCCTAGACCACCAATCATCCATATAGAAATCAAGAACAAGAGTGACTGGTCACAAATTACGCCCGTCATAATTAATTTTTCCAAGCGTCTAAGGGCATAACTCAGAAGTGCCTGGGCCGTTTGCGCTGGTTATCTAACTTGGCCGAGATCTCATGGCCATAAACATTTCCATCAAGTTTGGTGAGGATCCGAATGAAACTGTTTGAATTAGAGAGCGGACACCATTGTGGACACCACCCGCCCGCCAACCTGTCCAAAAAAATACCGGTATTCTATAACAGAAGAAAGTTATGAGAGCTGGAGTCTAATCAGATTGATGCTTTTGTCTCAAATCTTCAAGTGCCATACATTCCATGGTAACAATATAATCATATTATAACAATTCCCTTTTGAAAGGAATTCATGAAAACATGAAAATTTCTTGAACTGTTCTTGCACAGTTCATGAATAGTTCATGAAGTATAAATAGATGTTTGACAGGGGATCACATTCTCCATGTATAAAGACAACAGTTCCATGCATAAGATGCACTAAGCAGTGTGCATTTGTGTTTTCACTTACATAAAATTGAGATTTAATGTAATTTTTTATACTAAATGCTTGTAAACACGAAACGATTGAGTTCATGACAATAAATACTTTATTAGTTCTTTGACTGGCATTTTGAACTATGGTGAGCGGTTTCAATAGAGACTTAAACCTATTGTTGCTGCATATTGTGAATAAAATATTAAGTGTATAAAATCCAATTGAATTTATGATACTCCCATTCGCAGACCTCAATTTTATTACAGACTTTGTATCAAATGTAGAATATTATCATAATACATAGAGCTTTGGTATCCAATGCTAAAGAATGCCCCATATTACTGTGTTTTGACATGTTGCTGTATAAAAATGGTACGAGAAAAAATAATATATAATTTTATGGCAAAGTTTTCAGTTTTATGAGGCCATCTGACGGCTGTAAATCAGTTAATTAACTTTTAATTGCAACATGTCATAACTTTGTAAATAGATATTGATGATATGTAAAATACGGTACTGACACATAACAGTTTGATGCAGGGGTTAAGGTGGTACGTATAGATAGTGTGATATTTTAGGTGCTAAAACACATGGATATTTAACCATGTGCAGTTGTAACATGCAAACATAGTAACACCACATCACTTAAATGCACGAAAGAAGCTGATTAATGTCTACCTATTCAAAAAAGATAAGAATGTTTTAAGAAATGTTCATGCATGATCGTTCTTGAACTGTGTTCATGAATTGTAATTGAACTACTCTTAAAGCATGCAAGAACCATTAAAGAACATTTTAAGAACAATCAGTTTTGTTCAAGAACCATTCAAGAACTATATTTTATGGAACAATAGTGCAAGTTCCATTCTGGAAACATTGTTCCTCATCTGTTCTCGAACAAGTAATTTTCTTATAGAATCTCAAACTTGATGCTTTAGTAATATGCGTGAAGTGAAGCCATTAACTTTCATATTCTTTTATCCTGATTCAGAATTCACATTTAGCTCTGCCAGTCATTGTTTTGATGAAAGATGAATCAGCACCTCTTGTACATGAGTACTGTATCATCAAAGTTTATAAAAGATAGTACATGAACATCTTGAATCATTCTTGTACATTAGTACTGTATCATCAAAGTTTATAAAAGATAGTACATGAACATCTTGCATCATTCGGCAAGCAATTATAGAAATTGTACGCCTCCAAATCATCCTATTTTGTCCAATCAGAGCATGCAAGAAGTCACTTGCTCTCAAACAGTTAGAATAGATCCCAACACTAAAGATACAAAGTAGTAGCTAGATGGGATTACCATTATAAGCCCATGAAACTATGAGGCAGAAAAAAGACTTCAACAGTATATGACTGATTGTACTCACATTGAATTAACCTTTCAGATACAAGATGGAATAAAATGAATCTTTATTGTATGTGAATACATGCAAACTTGTTTACAGTAGATTTAATGCAGATTTTTTGTTTGATTTTGTGACATTGCATGTTGGCTATGCAGTTGCAGCAATGTGTCTAGCTAAGGTACAATAAAACAGGTATACAATTACTTCATTAAAATGCGATATTTTGTTATATAAATACCATATTGTGTAATAACATAATCAAAAGCTATAAAAACTCTTAAGATTAAATGATTAAAAAATATACCTTATAAAAAAGTTTCATAGCGCGGTGATATTTGCGTGTTTAACCCATATTAATATCATTTTCATATAATTCATGTCAAATTTCATTTTTAGTGCCAATCTGTCGGGAACAAATTATACACGACACATAGGTTGATACTTAAACGATATAAAAATCCATATTAAATTGCGATGTAAAACTAAAATAATAATATACGCCATCTATCTTCGAATTCCAAAATGTCAACTTTGGGGTCGCTAACAATAACGGTGAATCATTTGGGGTAAATACTTTCAAAGCACATTGAAAATAAAGGGTATCAGATGTACACGATTTTGTATCTTTTGTAAACAAGATACATATGATTTCGTCCCCATATCTAATACTCAATTAAAACCATATAAAAATCATTTCTCTTTACTGAGTCATTATATAGTTTATAAAAGATTTATAATTTCAAGCCATGGTGAACTTAGTTTTATCACAATTTCGTTTATAGAAAAGTGCATGAATATATTATTATCATAGAGAAATTACCATATTTAGATGAAATATAATAGTTTAATAAATTTAAAGTTAATAAAATACAAAAAGTTATATTTTGAAGAAATATAAGACTTAGCAAAATGATTATGCAAATTTATTATATAATACTATCAAAGTGCATGGTTTCACTATCAAACAATCTCAAAGTCAATGATATTGTTACATACTATATGCCATATAATTTGCATGGGTGGAACAAAGCTTTCTATTGTTAGTTTGCTAATCAGGATATTATATGTGTATTTTCTAATAATTATAATATAGATATAATATAAGCAGTGATTTCAATGACTCAGAAAAAAAAACCAGTTCCTATCATTATGGCCCCTTTTTGAGAACGGGCCTTTCTTTTGAAAATCTTCGCTTGCTTTAAAATAAATGTCACCATTGCAAATTCTTCAACATAATTTTTATGTTGATGTTTTTATCTTCATTGTGTTGTAATCATCGTCCAACTACAAGGAATTTATACGACTACAACAATATAAAATGTTTACCCTTTGGACATACAATATAATCAGAAGAAATAAAACTGTATTCATGAAAGGTGCATAAAAAATACAAAATAACTATAACTATTTCCTCCATACAATAGTTACTATAACTGACTTTAATGTGATGCATCTTTATTCAATAGAATTAGGTCCTGAGCAGGGATTAGGTTACAATAAGAAGGTGAACCTTTCTACTCCCGTCTTTGACTGCTGTCATGCATCTGATAGTAATTTGCATTCTAAGGTCTTCTCATTCATTCAGCACTGCATATTTCAGTCTTTACTCATCAAGGTAAAAAAAAATATACCTCCGTTTTTGATTAAAATTTATCCATGTTTCTTTTCTAAAGACTTTGACACGATGGTAGACCAGATACTCAGTCCCCACCTGTTCGTTGTCTCAGTTACAAATATTATGAAAAAGGGGTCCTAAATCTTTGTCATTTACTTTTATATTATCACCCTACAAACTATAATCAACTTAAAGCGAATGATTTGCTCTGGTAATCCGAGCTCTTGGACATCAAATTGGACTGTGGCTAACCCCTCACCATTGCTATCATCATTTTTGTTTTCTTTGTGCTCTTCGAACATAAATAACTCGCAGTGCATCATTATTTTTTGTCAAACAAATTTACAGTTTGTATAAATTTAATGATATTTAGAGTCTACCCATCATCTGAGACAGACATTGTATACATTAAGCAAGCGAAGGATGTTTCACAATGTAATACAAATGTATATGATTAATGATAAGCATGAAAATGATAATTTGAGCAAAGATAAATAGTAATCGAAATTATCCAACTGTTTAATCTTGTGTAGCAATTTTAACTTATTATTCAGCAAAGGGGGTGGTCCAAAAAGGGGGTGGAGCTTAATTTTTTGTGATTAGTATTTAAACATACTTCTTTTGTGGTCAAGATGATTCATTATAATCTGTGTATCTCACCTTTCTGAAAGAATTACAACATTTAAATGACAGCCTGACACCAAACATCCATTCCCTCCAGTCCTATGAAATATTACAATTAAAATGTGGCACTATCAAAACTGCATCTGCCTCACAGTTTCTATTCAAACAGGTGACAAGATGTAATGCCACAGGTACTTGCCTATGATTCTTTCTTATAAATACATGGCCTTTGGGTTGATATAAAATACTTAACAACTTCTACAAAGCGATGGATAATTTAACATTGCCTTTGAGATTTGATATAATGATTTAACACACAGTTGAGCAATTATCCTATACAGGGAGTCATACCTAACATTTTCTGTGTTGTGAGTACATCATAAATTAACAGCACAAATTGCTTTAAGTGGGTCTCTCAAAATATATAAGCATTTATTGTCAAAACTCAGTGTTTGCCCTAGTTCCTTAAGCATCAGTTAATTAATATCTCAACATTCCATTTAAATATTCCATCGGGAAAGACAAAATGTGGCTTTTATTAACAGATGGCCTTTATTTGTATTTCATTTTGTTCTAAGTAATCAATGATATTTTTTAAAAGAATGGTCTTTATTCACAAGGTGGCCTTTATTTAGAAGTAACTGCTAACACAATTAAGTTTGGCTGTATGTTGCAATTTCATGTTTTATTGTCCACTTGTGTACATTATGTAGGTAAAAAATATAGGTACAAAAGAGTTCTTATATAAAGCAATTATACATCATAGTTTCATCAAATTTTGGAGGAAAATAAAGAATTAAATAACAATTGTATTACATAATCTTTTATAGTCTTATTCATACAACAAACATAAAGATCCTACATTAAGTCAGACAATGCAACTGTGATATAACCATAAAGAGACATACATTAAATGTATTAATGTAACAGAAGAGGAAAAGCCTTAAAGCACATTCTTACTATAACAATGGTGTATGACTCATTGGCAATATGAAATAAATCACATGTTACCTTTGAACTATGATTGATAGATTATAATTGTAGCCACTGCATAATCTTTAACTATAAAAGATGTAAAAACATTTTTCATGATAAAAATTACATTTTTGACTATAATTTTCCAACAGGGGGCTTTTGTATTTCTCATACCAACAGGACATTAACACAAAATTGAACGCTCACATTCCAATAATAGCAGAGTCCACCTAAAAAATGACTAAATATTCAATTAAATATTATAAACCATTAAAACTATAACCAATCGGGGATCGGGCTCAGGTTCTTTAAATCACTTTAATAATCTGCTTGATACTGATCTTTGACAATAGCAAATATTGTCTGTCATGTCAGAGGTTGCGCCCGAAAGTATTTTAGTCAACTCTCTGCCTCTGTTATTTGAATGGTCAAGTCAGACTTAAATGGTCGAAACTGACCCATCCTCGAATGACATAGTATCTGAATAATTAAAATGCAAATGTCCTTTTCATTATCACTTTTAAGTCAATTTGTTCCGTTACTATGTGAACGAGTAAGGTGTGAGCTGCGAATAGTGGGAGGTCAGGTACAATTCAGGTTCAATTGTCCAAAATGTTGCTAAGGTCAAAGGCTGCACTTTGGGGGCGGCCATTAGTAATTGTTCGAATACAAGAAAAAAGGGTAGGAAGCGGAAAACTTTCTCTGTGCGTGTGGCCCTTAAAGGTGTAGTATCTGGTCCATGTCAAATATTTACCTGACCTATGACATCATCACCAACCTGGGCAATGACCAAATATGGCAGACAGGTATTACAATAAAATATGCCAAAGGCTGAACTTTTGACTGCAAAACAAGTTTTTGAATGATTGCCCAAAAACGTGGGCAAATTGGAGAAGTGGTAAAAATCTAGCTCAAATTTCATAATTCTCTATAAATTTATTTACATACCTTTAACAAACTTAATAAGTTCCATATATATATAATTAACCAGGTGCGACTTAAACTTGAATCCTAACTGTTTATTTGCTTGTCAAATTTTATACCTAAATATTTCATCTGATACTCTAAAATATTTATTTTATATGAAATTTATGGAAATATAAATGCTAGCTGACAGCCTATTAAGATTTTGCAGTATTGAATTTCCCGGATTTCTTACCAATAGGTTTGAATCAGCAACAGTTAATGTTCCTTGCAGGCCTAACACCCCTAAAACTTGGCAACAGAATTGTGCTAAAACCAGATTACACTTCCAGGGGCTTAGCAGGTCGGAAATGATGTGGGAGGTTGTTATTTAATTAAAATCACTGAATAATCAAAACAGTAAAAGATACTTATTGAAAGTCCTGCCGCATTTTAGGATGATTGTCCATGGTAAACATTAAAAAAAAACAATAGCTGAATTTAAGATATATAATTTACCCCTAAAACATGAGATCCTACCTGGCACTGAACTTTTTTCCAGGCGTGAAATTAATATTGTTGAAACATAAAGGTTGAGTAATAATCTAATAATCTTGACCTGAAAATATTTTCCCTGAATAAATTGACACCATTGAAGTATAGTTATCAAATAATATCTCAAAGCATATGTTTCCACTATTTAGCAATTTTGTCGTTATTAATATTTCCAAAATATTTTATAGACATATGGTTCTAATTGTTCTGAATTAAATCAGCCACACAACTTATATATCTGAGTTTAACATCTAGTATCAGGTTAAACATTATAAACAGTTCAACATTTATGTAATATCAAAAGTTAACTTTTAATTGATTAGAATAAAAAAGCTGCCATAATTAATTGCTTTTTCCCAGCCGACATGTTTAAGCATAAATACAAGGGCAGTGCTCTTAAAATCAATTCAAAAAGTTTTCAATACAAGCAAAATGTGATACATGATATTTTGAAGGAAAAAAAACCTGGAAAACATGAATTGTTCATGAACTATTCTTGCATACTTCATGAATAGTTCAAGAAGTATACTAATAACTGTATATTTGGCAGGCGAATTTGGGTAACATATAGCTTCTAAGCAGTGACACTAATTTCAATAAAAGACCACCCTTCAAATCTGGTAGAAATTTTATCATTCTATCTTGTCAAATAGAAAAAAGCTAATATATGCCGGTAATCACCATTCTAAGAGTAGAACTATTTTATTGTTGAAATGAATTGTTAAACCAGGCAGATAGAAGGGGCTGTAATCCTTTATAATGACCTGCCACATTTTATAAGCTCATGAATAATATGGCTGAGGATTAATAATGTTTGGGATGAAGAAAAAAAATCGGACGGTCATTATTTACCTTAAGTTGGAGAAATTATATTTTCCGTATCAGTGAGATTTAATATTATAAATTAAGGGAATTAAGACTAAAATCTCCAAATTTATCCTACGTAGTTTATCACTGAAATAAATCAGAAAATAAATCTATTATAATTTTATGTCTGTATTCCTTATACATATAGCTTAAAGATTGCCACACAGAATTCAAAGCAGCTTAAAGAGTTGTTGAACTTTCTATTGTTAACCCTGAAGGTTGATAAAGCTGTAAAAGATGCTGCTGATATATTTGATGGCACAGATGATCCTGAAGATGGTGATGATCTTAATGATGAAGATGATAATGTTAATGATGATGATGATGAAGATGATGATGTTGATGATGAAGAAGACGATGAAGATGATAGTGTTAATGATGATAATGATGAAGATGATGATACTGATGATGAAGAAGACGATGAAGATGATGCTGAAGATGATAATGAAATTATTTTTTCACTAAAAGACGACTATTGGTGTGGACAAGACTATTGTAATAGGCAACAATGTTGACATTGTAATAGTAAATGATGACAATGATGGCAATGGTGCTAATGATGATAATGAACATGATTAAATTGATGAATGTATTGATGATGATGACAATACTGAAAATGGTAGTAATGATGAATGTGGTGAAAATGATAACAATAATGATGATGATGACATATTCTGCTTCATCTAGTCATCTTACTGATGAACACAGGCATAATAGCAGACACAATCATGTAATGTCTGGCATAATTATCTCCGATTTAATAAATGCTTCAAAATCAAACAAGGGAAGGAAATTAAGCATGCCGTCCTGTAATGCATTCAACTAACATAACATAATCTACAAAATACAAGCAAATTCCCATGAATCTGTTTAAATATAGAAATTTGCGATAATTAGAAAATTACAACATAGACACGAAACTGTCCATTGATTATATGCCTCGTTAAGTCGCTTATCTCGCCTCATAGTTTTCAATTTTGACAGAAAATTTCAAAAAAACATATGCCCCTGAGAATACTTCATATCTACTTATGTCAAGCTTTTGGATCAATTATCAAAGAATTTGATTTTCTAAGAGAGTAAATATAATTCTCGTTGATTCTGGCGTTTTTCTTCAAATATTACAGAGATCATCAAACTTTATCAATTTTATCTAACATCATATCATTTTATGTCTTTAAAATTGCAATTTAAATATTTGAAATTATGTGAAAATGTTATTGTTCTCAGGAATATCAGGAAGAACCAGGTAGCAGACTCCCCTAAGCTTATCTTCCACACTTAAAACCTCCCAAATTTCTGAAGCATTAAAAGGCTGAATTTAAACACCCCTAATTTTTACCTTCATGAAGATTTAAACCTTAACCACCGGTAATACTTTTGCATTGTTTCTTAACAAAATGTCCAAAAATGTCCTTTCAGATTTAATACTTTATCATCAGAATAAAATACCTGCGTTTAAGGACACCACAGAATGCGAAATTTTCAATGACTTTATCTTCAAGACCTACTTTTTCAGATTCAAAACATACAGCTCAGTATTTCCTGTATCAAACAGTTTCCAGTTGGGCCGCTATTGTCAGTCAAAAGTACAGTAAAAATTTGTCTAACGACCTGACATCTTCATCAAACAACATTGACACTTATCAGTTTTGAAAATCTACAATTTTCCCATCACTTGTTTGTTCACCAACTTGGATGAATATAAAAGTTTATCTAATGAGCTGCAGTAAGACTGTATCGGGATACAGAGCCAAAAACCATTTTACCCAAAGATTTTTATATTTTTTCCCATCATTATTAGTGTAAAAAACAGCCAGAATCTTGTAAACAGCGTAGAATTAATAAGCTCTACCTATTAAATTTCAAAAACGTTTTAAGAACACTTCAAGGGAAGGGATCATTATCATAACTTTGCCGATATATTATTTTCCATCCTTTGTTCGAACAAATGATAAATACGTTTAAGATACGCCCCTTGGAATCATTTCACCCTACAAATTCAGAAGACATAGAAACTCTATCTTATAACTCACCTTTTGTTAATAGTTCTCAAAAGATTTGTTAAATTTCTAATTTGTGGGAAAAATAGGGAAAAATATCATTGTCAATTTTGAAGAGACATTTTTTATTGGTGTCAGCCAACCTATAGAGGACAGTTCGGATTTAGTCCCGCAGTTTCGAGAGGTTTTCCTGCATAAATTTAGAGAAAAAATTACAGTACTTCAAAATGTAAACTGCCAACATAGAATCTTTGGCACCTTAATACCTCGATCATCTGAATATTTAAGTAGGTTTAATTGAGCATGCATTTCATTCCAACATTGTGGCACAGTGAGTTTAATTCATGTCAGGTAGTTTACTGTTAAAATACAATAAAACCTGAGAACAAAGTCCAACCTTGGTAAAGACAAAATGTGTCCTTTATACATAGGTGTCCCTTATTTGGAGGTCATTGTATTTTGAATAATCAATGACAGGTTTTAATAGAACGGCCTTCATTCAAAGGGTGGTCTTCATTTGGAGCTGACCACTGACACTGTGTGATTTGACTGTAATGGTCTTTATTCATAGGGTGGTCTTTAACTGCAGTGGCCACTAACACCTGCTGTACATCCCTTATTTATAATGTTGCTGTAACCAGATACTGTTATTAAAATTTATATCATCACAAACATGCTTTTCATCTAAGTTACGAAACAAACAGTAGGCTGTACAACGAACAAAAACACCAGTATATTATTTGAACCTTTCTATCAAATCCAATCATCATTTTGTGTGCATCTTTATCTATCATTCTATATACATAATCATATGTTGGATTTTAGAAACAGATATCATTTTTATTACAATAAATTTATCAAAGAAAAAAGACCATTTCAAGGTGAAAATGAGGCTTTCTGCTATTCTATAAGCACCATTTACATGGTAATCAAACTGGAAGAAAAAGAGAACATTTCAATTTTCAAAAAGATATAAAACTATTGAAGTTTTTATCGTTATCACGAAATGGCATCAAAGATTTACGTAATCTTATTTTGTGATGTCTTATGAAGTACTATTTTGATGTAGCTACACATAGACTTGTCTTTCTTTCATTTAAATATTTAAGATGATAACTAAATAATGCAGTCTTTGTGATAAAGATTCTACCATCTGTCAGTGAAGGAGTGATTAGGTTCAATTATTTTTCAACCAAGATCCTAAAGTAGTATCATCTAATAATTCCACAGCTCTAAAGTTGTAGTCAATAATAAATGCATTCACTTAAAATATAACTCAACAGAATTCCCCAGTCAAACAGTTATTCATATTTCATGAACTATTCATGAAATATGTAAGAATAGTTCAAGAAAAATTAATGTTTTCATGAATTCCTTTTTAAAGGGGATTTAGTAATATATCAGTGGAATGCCGTTTTAATTTCTTATTATGAATTTCAAGTCCAATCTCTAAAATAGTGACCATATATCGAGCAAAAGGGGCATTTATACAACATATTGACCGCTATGCAGATAGTCATTCGGTCTGTTAGTAAACTCACATGTGAAAGTAAATATTTTTGAAAAATCATTAAGCTCTGAGATTGCACAACAAGAAAAGCAGAAAATTCCCAAATATGCCTGTAATCTGCTTTCCAAGAATTGTCCTAAAAGCTGTTAGTTTACTCGCTATTCAAAAGGTGGTCTTTGTGCACATTTGGCTGTTAACACAGGATAGAATACATAAAGTAATGAATCTTGTTAAATCTTTAGATACATCTTATTATTAGTCAACTACAGCTTTATCTACAACATACATCAAGTCTAAAGTTATCTCTTCATAAAAAATAGTGTTTTATTGTAACCTACACAATTCATTACAACATTTTTCTGATTAAAAAAAAAACTCTTCACAAAGCAATGTATACTCTTTAAAGATTTCTTTTAATATTAGACAAAAATCATAAACAGAGGTTAAGACATACGTTCCTACAGTACCCGGACGATGAAGTGGGTTTTAGATATCAAAGATTAAATTTTATCACAAAATAATGACACTAATCATAATCTCTATATTGCATGTTTGCCAGTAATTATGAGATACTACATTTTTTTCATTCATTTTCTAACGAATAAAGCAAATATTTTATGTCATTTTATTAAGGTAGAATTCTCTTTTTTTCTAGATGAGAAAGACCATGCGTTTGTATCTGACTTGTTCAAATATTACAAATGCTAGTCTGTTTATAATATCACATTGCTTGAATATTTAAGAGCAGAGTGTTGTACCTGAGACTTCTAAATGATTTTTTCAAAATCATGACAATCAATCATCAACATATATCTTTAGTTTTACTCATTAATAAGTGGTTGGAAATTAAAAGCAGACTGGATCCCTGATACTGCATGGGAAACCAAACCAGACCATGTGATCAAAGTTAGCCTTTGAGTGGCTTCTGATGTTACCACGCCATAGACAATCCAGCAGACCTTGCTGTCATAATGTCACCACATAGAAGGGGTTTACTTTTGAAGACCATATTAGACTGTTAAGACTTAGAGCCCCCCCCCCCCCCCTTTGATAGGAATTCATGAAATTATTATTTTTTCATGAACATTTCATGCATACTTCCTAAATAGTTCATGAATAGTTCATGAATTATAGTTCATGAAGTATGTATATAACTTCCAGTATTTGACAGGGGTGAATTCCCCTTTCTTGAACTGTTTATGCATCTGGTCAACAGTGACAAAAAAATGAAAATACTATCAGTATATAGCTGCAAGAAAATATCTTCACATGTACACAGAACCAAGCATAAATATCATAGAATATATTCAAGACATCCTTATGTTAACTTCGTGCACATTACTACATACAAAATTCATGACAAAATAAAAGCATATCAACCTGATATGTATCTGGCATAGACAGACATAAGAGAAAATCAAGGATCGGTTCCCGGTAATAACAAAATAAGATAACAAGCTGACAATGACATCATAATCACACTCAATGACTTATCAGAATGAATAAAATATGCTTCAATTAAGATATAGAATCAGTGTTACTAAGTATAAAAAAACTTGTATTTAACCATCTGTCAGTAATAACAGGAGCGCTGTAAAACATGTCTTTTAACACAAATAATTTTTACAGTATCAGCTTATTGCTGTATTATCTTGAAGACGGAGAGTTTAACCATTTTTTTTGTTTCAAAAATCAATTTTTGGAAAGTGAACAAATTATAGTTCAGCTATCCATAGCTGTCACTAGCCGACCAAAATAATATGTTTTTCTATACGCCCACCATGTTCAGTACTATGATTTATAGAAGGGTATAATGTGCTGCTTATTCAGAGGTTCAAACCTGGACCATGGCTGCGGCCCAACCTTTTCCAATGTGCAATATTAAGTATTAGGATATTTTGAAAAGCTTTTGATCAAAATTCTATATGTAGACTAAACAATGAGATTGAATCTTAAGACTTAGATGTCAGACTATATGTATTAATATCCTATGATTATCCCGGAGTTCTAACAACAACTTGGAAACAGAAGACATAAATCAGATAAGCCAAGCATATTAATAAAGTGTTGTAAATATATCATACGGGAGAGAATTGACAGACAACCTGCAGAAAAAACTGCATTATCTAGCCTTATCAAAGGAATTGTCTTCCCAAAGCAGAGCTTTGCCACAAATTTGATTTCATATGATTGGAGCAAGCAAACTTTCGAAAACTTCATAACTGAAGCACAAGCGCCCTGACACTGATTATTATGATAAATCTGTCCCTAAATCTTACTTTGGAATATGACTGACGATAGAAAATTAGAGATTATAGCAGATTTCTGATATTTTCCAGACTGGTTCTAGAAAATTTCAACAGACATGATCTTCACAGTTACAAACAATCTGGAACCATTCCTGAAAAATAATCTCTAAGCAAAGCACACTATCAGTCTCAGATCTTGCTGTGAAGTTCACACTTATGACAAATTGTTTTATTAGCTTTTTAACACGAGTTTAAATGGTTCTCCCAGCAGGACTTTGCAGGTTCATGTAGGATAACATCCCCTGCTAGAGCTGACTGCTGATCTTGCCTGTCAGTGATTCTATTAGAATATGACAAATTGCTCATAGTTTTTATATTCTATTAAAGAAGAAAATTTTCTCAGTAAAAATTCTTCCAAACAAAACCTGAAGTTTAATTCTATTTCAGTTGGAAAATGAATCGGAAATTTTGATTTTGCATTGAGATAGCTGAATTCCAACAGAATTGTAATAAATGATTCTTGTCTAATTCTAGTAAATAGTTTCATTTCTGAGTTCTACAGAATTTACATAATATACCAAACTTTCAGAGAATGTAGTACATCTGCCATACCAAGTATATGAAACCACATAATTTTTACTTACCCGGTATATACTTTAAATAAAAACTCAATGTCATTGGGCTTATCTCTGTCAAATAGTCACGCATACTTCATGAACTATTCATGAATAGTTCTAGAAAAAATCATGTTTTCATTCATTCCATATACAGTGAGGGTTTAATATTAATGATGTTTTAAATTAAACTGTTACTTATTTGTATGTGATATATTTTAATACAACACGGTGACCTTTTTCGGGTTTGGACAAAATCTGCTGAATAAGTTAAAAGCAATGATACCAAAATAACCAACTTTCACAGTATCTTATCTCCGAGAAATTTGCCTCCATTAAAAACTATAATTTCTGCATCTTTTTCATAACACTCATGTCAAAGTTATCTATAATGTTTTTCATCAGCCACCATCAAAAAGCTGAAATATCTTTGTGTACAGAAGATGAAGATGAATGTACCGCAGATTTTTAATGCGTCAGTGAAAAACATCCAAACTAAATTTCAATTCATAATTTATCTGTCTTCTTCCTGTGTAAGATATTTATCAAAATTTCAAACATATGTAAGCCATTCTTCAAAGATATTTATCCTAGATATGATGCTATTTAGCGGAATCGTTGCGGAATTGCAATTTGAAAGTATCGTTCGGACCACCCATATAATTATACTAGATTATCATTATTAATTGCATAGTTTGGGGAGGGATGTTTCTCTCTTATGTAAACTTCCTAAACATCTACATTATTTTATTAAACTTTTCACAAGAAAATTTTACACCTTTTATCTCTGTACTAGTGAGTCATGTTAATATTCAAAATATGTTGATAATAATCCAACGGGATTGTGTTAGTCACTTTCACTTCTTGTTACGTACAGACCGGGCTTCCACATAAAACTCTGGGATGACAGATTGTTATCACAGCCACACGGTCTTGTCACTCGCCTAAATAGATTTAAAATGATGCTTTTTTAAAGCTTATAATTCCATACACAGACAATGGGGTACACTAGACTAAAAGATGTCTTAAATAGCTAAATATATCTAAAAATAAAATAGATCTATCTCACAATTTATTACAGTTAAATAATTATCAAACAAGGACACAGTGTTTACGTGGCCCTCCAATTGTTAAATCAGATACAAATAAAAAAATAATTAGATCAATTCAATTAGATGTAAATGAAAGCAGGTATGGACAGATGTAAGGCTAACCTAAAACATTGTTTGTTTGCAGTAACTGTAACCATGAGAATTTTCAGTGGGAAGGTTGGTTCTTTTTACAATTTACAATTTAATTTCTTTTTTTATCTTATAAAAATATAACAGTTGGGTAGGGGCCTTGAGTATTTAGCTGCGTTACAGCAAACAAATATTTTTTAAGGATGGCTATATAATTTTTTGTACACAGTCACAAATCAGGTACAAACAAGATGTTTACTAGGAAATCTCTGAAGTATTCTGAACCTACCATTTAAAACTCCTAACTAAATGATAAATGCAATGCCACAAAGTCTAGGTACCTTCTTTCGGACTAGAAAACTTACACAATCAGGCAGTCTTAAATTAACAGTTTATACAATCACTATTTTGTAATTATGAATTTTTTATTAATTTTTTTTTTCTGTAATTTTATCTATCTGTTTTTTTTTTAGTTACAATATTGTTAGGCAAGAGTTACTAATGCCTGTGTTATATACCTCTATTAAATAAAGTCTTTATTATTATTATTTTGTAATATACACACAACCACATGCAGATCTGTCTTCAATTAATGGACTGTAACAGTGCTTTCAAATGACCACGTCATAAGTGTGTAAAAACTTTCTTATGAAATTTTCTGATAGATAAGAAAATTCTAACTGAACACTGATACCTTGAAAAATGTGTATGGGAATAAAAAATTCATTAGCAGCACTATAATTTTTATCAAGAAATTCAAACCAGAAAAAATAGTGGTTTATGCTTAGGAGCAAGATTCTATGAAATTTTCAGCCATTAGGTTGATTTATGGAATATTTTCACGGTTCATTGTTACTAATTCATAAACTATCAGAAAACAGATCTAGTATCATTTACCGCAGACATATTTTTGTTTTTTCCCATGAAAGAGTTACATAGCGGGCCACCCAGATCCCTTATAAATATAACAACAACAACAAATTAGTAAAGAATAGATTTGTAAGTTAAGAAGGCATAGTCAATGAAACATAATGCCCCTGTTTCATCACAATAGCGACATCGAGAATTTGCAATGAAGGCAATATCAATTATTAAAAAGAAACTAATGTGATACTGCGTATGGTATCTGGAGGCTGATATCAGCTTTGATAGTCCTGTTTTAATATGATTTATAGTAACTATGAGAAATGATTGGGAATTTATCCAAAATCTGCTGATTCACTCTAGTCAGATATTTATTCATAATTCATGAACTGTTCATGAAGTATTCAAGAACGGTTCAGGAAACATTCATGTTTTCATGAATTTGTTTCAAAGGGAATCTTAGGAAACTGCATATTTATTACCGAAATCATTTTTAAAAATACTCAAAAACTCAAACATGAGGTATTGAATTAACCACTTAAGATTTATTTCAGATCACTTCTGTTCACATTAGTTTTTATATCAGTCATTTGTAGTCAACGGTCAAACCTGCCTAGGATGTATTGAGTTCTGTTTAGCCAAGTAGGGCTAAAAGGTGAAAGACTGTGACGGCTACATTATAATTGACAAGTATTTAGAAAAAAGAACTTGAAATATGAGTTTGTCACTTGATACATCATATTAAAATCAAATAATGCTCTCAAAATATAAATGGCCAATCATTATAGTACCCTATGATGGACAGATGTCTTAAAAAATACACACGAGTTAAAGATAAATAGCATTAAAATCCTGTCCATATCTTTGACACTCATTTATAATTCGAGATCCAAAGACAGACATGAAAATGTTCGTTTCTCATGCCTCGAGTGCCGCTATATTGAGTGACTGCAATACAGAATGGATTATTTGACACTAAATTCTTAATTGAGCGCCAATTTTAATTAATCATGGAAAAATATGGTAACAATAATTTACGGTAGAAAAAATTTACACCATATGAAAATGCTACATCACATGAAAAAATTCTATTCCTATTACATTATATAACCAAAGCTACAAAGATTAAGTACCTTTATATCTTAAAAGCTAGCCTTTTTGTTAAACTGAAAACAAACAATGCTAAAAAATAATTTTTGAACAAATTTGTAAATGTTACTAAAATGACCACATGAATAAGCAATCTATATCGTGTTACTAAAATTTGTTTAAAGTTTGTTTACCAAAATTAATTCTCATAATATCATACAATATAGGATGCATGATTTGTACAATGGAATTCTACCTTAAACAAATACATTTTCTTAAACGGCAATGAACGGTTTGGCAAAATTTACTTTTAATTTCATACGGAATAATATTCTAATAGCAAGCCTCGAAAATCTTTTTCTAAACCGCGTTCTTAAATTATAAATTGTAAACAGAGTTTACAAAGGATAGCGAATTAAGTGACAGTCGAATTGTATTTATTTTTATGATACTGAGTAAACAATTAAAATAAAAGGCCTTAAGTTAAGCCATAATGTCGGTTTGAAACTAATCTTCAATTCATACTTAAAGAATTTGAATTCATCCCCCCCCCCCCCCTCTCCCGACAAAAAAAAATATTGCAGAAACGTTTATGGTATTTTATCTATATTGAAAATAAATATAAACACACACGTTGCTCTCTGAGTCTCACCGAAAAATGTAACTGAACCCATTATGTTACGCCATTTGAAAATCAATTCATTAAAATTCAAGTATTAGCTGCTTTCATTGTCAGATTATTCATATGCTTTGTAAAAGATGCAATGCATAAATTTGCATTTTATTTAAAGTCCCGTTTTTTCTCATTTATATTGTACAATATAGATGAAGTCATTGCCATCACGGAGTGTCACCAACTTACATGACTTGTATATACATATCGACGATACTTACCTTTAATTAATTAATTGCTGTAAGCATTGTGGTCATCAATATGATATTATGTTACACTCGGTCTTTTTAACTTATTTACACTTATTTTAGTGATACATTCTGGGAGTCGTTAAATCATTAGATGACTAATTTGCCTGAATGCATTCCCAAAGCCATTGTATAGACAAAATAATCATTCTTTGGGTCATTGTTTTATCAGACAAGTTGATCCGCAGCCAGCCAATGAGATATCATTTTGTTCAAACAACACTTTAGTTGTTGCTTTTCTTCATAATTGAGAGTATATTAACATGTGTATGTAATACTGTAATGATGCTACTTTTCTTAGACTTAACCTTATCAGAATGGATGCAAATGTCTTCCTTATAGAATATAATATTCAATGTTTACACTATATAAATACGAATATTAACTCCTACTCTGAAGAGTATCAACAAAGTAATATTGTCTGTTGTCACACTTCATGGCAATGTCTTCACCTGAATTATAACAAATGCTGCCTTATGGTTGAGTTTTGGCCAAGTTGGATCAATTGTGTAATAACATATGAAGCTATTTAGATTGTCCGAGATCAATAATAATTTGTAGCCGAATCTATATTCTAGCAGGCTTTCAGCACAACTGACCAGTATGTCAAAAAAAGGATGTTCTCTGATCGTGAATATTACAGTATCATGTTAGATTGCTATTGGCGACTATTATTCCTATATATGAATAATTTACCACGTCTGGTCACTCAGATGATATCTTTCCACTGATGTATGACTACAACCAACATATACATATGTGGCTATTGTACGTACATTTTCTTGAGAAAAAAATGGTTTCTTCCGGCCATCTCCAACAGGCAACAGGAATTTGAGATTCAGAAAGTCCAATCTGGCTTGCATGGTCCCTGATTTTAAGGCCATGGAATACATGAGAAGAGTTATGGGGCTATCAGCCCCCGGTTAAATAGTTTTTCATACTTCACAAACTTTTCATGAAGTATGCAAGAATAGTTCAAGAAAAATTCATGATTTCATGAGGTTAGAACGCTCAAGGATCCAAGAGAATAATGGCGGTAGTAGGTCAACAAAACCGTGACTATAGAAATTAAGCCACAAAGCTGTACAAGTGAAAGTTTCGTAAAAGTAGCATTTGATAATATGGTAAGAAACTCGATGCTTAACAATTAGCATGCAAGTCTATCACTTTAAATAAACTTTTTATAAAAATGCTTGCCAAAGTTTGAAATGCCACATTAAAGTCTACAAAACATCAAACTATTGATTGCACTTTTCAAACACTTTTTCACATGATATGTGTTTTGTGGCCAAGTGATTTCTTGTATCCATTGGCAAATGTCAAGACTACAGGTAAGTAAAATTAATTATTTCTTAAAAATGGAGTTAAAAAGTTTTGTTACATATTTTTGCATTTTTCATAGTTTTGCATTTCAAATTTTTAACATTAGAAGCATTTCCGTAAGCATGTACCGGTAAGCATTTGAAACTTTTGAAATTTACTTGTAATTACTGAGGTTATGAAAAAATTCAACCAAACTGGTGAAAGAACACACCTTATAAGTCTGTATTTGAACTGCATTAGTCAACATAAAATAACACATAAATAAATAAATACATTACAGTCATCGATGTATATGATTCATAAATCAAAACATTAAAAAATCATTTCTATAGCCACTGGGCATCATGATACATAATGTAGTAAGAAGTAATATAATTCATAAATCAATGAAAATATGTACAAATCTGATGAAATATCTATTTTGAACAGAGCAAACTAATTAAGGCAGGTAAAATACATGTTTGTGGCATCCAGATGGATATGCTGATTTTAATAAATTAGATTTTTTTCGGATATTTAGACAGACATACAAATTCATTATAATGTAGTTTAACAATGATCTATCCAATTTCTGATTTATTTTCCAATATTTTTACAAATGTTTGCACAGGTGGGTGGTAATATAATAGAATAGTTTTGTCCCATTAAAAAAACGGTAAGGCCGGTCATGGCCAGTGGTCAAGCTTATTTCATAGAGGACGCTGTAATTATATTCGAAACTATTGTTACTTCTATAGATATGAAAAGTGGCATTTTTATATCATAACAAGTCTATCATATTATCAATGGTAGCCAAAATTGAAAAACCTAATTAGCAAAATAAAAGCAATTGTCCAAGTCAGGGGTCCACACTCTTCTGAGATGATTATCACATGTTTATGTCAAATACACAAAGAGATGCCCCAGTACAATAAAATAGGTAACAAAACAGAATAATACATAGAAAACTCCTAATCATATGACATTTTTAGAATCACCATAAATAATAAATGTAATGTACAAAACATTACATATATCTATTATGGGCCCTGTCAATTTTTTCTCTAATTTGAGACATTTTGGGTCAAATCTGTCATAATAAAAAAGATCATTAATGTGTAATAAAACTCAATCAGTATTTAATATTACAAACAATGACAAGCAAATTGTATTCTTTAATTATCAAAATTAGAAAACTCATTTTACCAATTAAACTTACTGATGTGAAGCTGTCGGTAGAGTCGTTAATGACATAATATTGCGCATGATATTTTATTAGTTTATTGCTGCATAAAAAGAAAAGCTTAGTGCACACCTGTGTTGAACAGAATATGTACTTACGTCATACATTTAATGTATAATATGGTTTTAGGGAAAATAACTGTTTAACTTTTTCATACGGTATACATAAATAACAATGAAATAAAACGTCCATTTTTGTTCATTTTGCGTATGAAAGTTAAATGAGTAACAATGTCAATTGTAAGAAATATTTTCTCTTCGAAGTTCTAATTCAAAATCATTGCCAATGCTATTGATGTTATTGTCATTTATATTATCATCATCGTCAACATCGTAATCATCATTTTCATTATGAATATCATCACCAGCGTCATAATAAGCAACCATCATTACTGTTCCTTGATCATCATCATAAGTGAATCATCATCATTATTTTCATCTTCGTTGTCAACATTGTCATCATAACCATCATCATCATCATCAATATCATCAATATCATCAAAATCATCATCATCGTCATCATCATCAAAATCATATTTATCATCATCATTATTTTCATCGCAACCATGATAATGTCATTATCATTATGAGTGTCTAAACTATTGCTGTGATGGTCAAAATCTATGTTACCATAATGTTCACATTAAAGTATATAGTGACAGATTATAAGATGACTCATGGGTGATTAAATACTTAGTTCTCTTTAAATTCATATAACATACCTTGAAGAAATGATATTAATACATAGTTACATACAGCAAAAAATTATGTTATCATATATCAATGGTAACATATAGTACAGTGTTATACATTCAAAACAAGATGGGTGAAAAAAATTCTCTTTGATCTTCACAAAGGTGACATTAAGAGAAGAAGTATTAGATACACACTATATAGACAAAATAACTCATCACACTTGTCACTCAATCTCATACAAACGAAAAATTCATAATACTTGAACGTATTTCATTTTTTTGGAATGATTATAACAAAAATGCGACTTTATTAAAGACATAAACACTTGTAAGCTGTTTCATGTTACGATCTGGAAAATCCCTAAAAATTAACGCATATACAAGCTCAAAGCAAGAATGGCGTCATTTTTCACCGTGATCAAACTTCTTTATGATCCCCCGAGATAAGAAAGAGAAATAATTTTTCTAAATATGCACATTGAGGGCGATAATTCCATCAATAAATTTCACTAAATATAAAATCTCGGACGTACATTATAATAAGCGATACGATATATCATTCTTAACCAAACATTCACTATCTAAGATACCATTATATATAATCGTTACATATTCAACGGAGTCGAGATCTTGTCAGTTTCAAACCATACATCAAATATGTTTCAACTGGTGGTCCGTATTCCGAAAAAATCAAATATATCAGTTCTTTTGTGCGTATGACAAGTTTGAAAATATATATTCAATGCTGCGATATTTTGTTTGCATGCCACAGACTTGGCTATAATATAAAGCTTAGTAACTGAGGTATCTTACAAGTGCCCGATTTGATGGGACCCCCAAATCTGAACAAAAGATCCTTACAATAAAATATTTCCAACAGTTGACAGTGTAAAATAAATTAGACTTTGATTTGATTTTTCAAGTTTTGCATAAGAAACTTTTTCAGCATAATTTTATCGGTAACAATGGTGGCAAAATGAATCAGCTCCCAGCGATTCTATTCTTACCAACTCTCCCATTATAGGAGGTGAAAAATTTGAATGACGTTAAAAAACCTAAGCCACCTAGAATGTGCCTCAGTCAAGCAGTTTCTGATTATAATGATAGTCAAATTCTGTTACAAACAGAATAAAGGTAGGAAAATTCATTCTTCATACATGTCACATACTATCAATTTTGACTCAAAATGCTCCTTCATAAAAAAAAAAATTTCATACCAAGTGAGACAATTTTTAAATTTTTTTAAGTGACAATTAGAACCACATTGCAGGAAATAGTTATACAATATCACATACATGCATCAACACACACATACAAAATGTATATACATATTTATCACCCTATAATTAATTAATATATGTAAAATGAACGGTCCCCTTATATTAAAAGCTTCTCCCTATCTGACCAATAATTATGGCGACTAATAACTTTATTAAATTGATGGAAATACGGGAGATAATGGTAATTATGTAGATGAATCGTACATTCATTACTTAATAGTCTTATCATTATCATTTATATTTATTTATTTATAATCATGACAAATTCACCAAATCAAGACACAAAGTCTTAAGTAAGGGCGCTTCATAATTAGAGGCAAATTACCAATTATTACAAACTAATATAATTATTGACTTGGTAATACAAGAGGCATGGGTCAAATATACTTAATTTGAAGTCAATTTTGGTATTCCCCAATCCATACAAATAATTTAGCAATTTAATCTTGAAAATTTTTGTGTACTTATCTAGACCCCAATTAAATGGCCCATGGATATTACAATTTATACATTATTTGTGATTTTTTAAATCATTTTGTTCAAATCATTCCTAAAACAACTTCTTGGTGCACTGGAAACAACTTGATGTATCACTAGAGCAGTTTTGTTGGGTTAAAAATATTTAGTTCTCAGCAGACATCCATAAGGGAGGGAGGGGGGGGGGACATTTACATGCGCTGCACATCATTCAAGCATTAAATTCTTAAGAAATGTCAGAAAAAGAAATATACTAAATTTTTGAAATCATCCATTATCTTTTAGTGACATACATCCAGGGTTTTATAAAATGCATAACCTGACTAGATCATAGCTGGGTTTTTTTTATCTCTGAATAACGGAAAAGTCAATAAACCACGAAATATAACTGCAGGCCCAAGGTTCAATTAGAGACAGAAAATGAGGCTATTGACACAATAATTATTAAAAATCTCATTAATTATTCTCTTTATATCAATTTTTATCATAAAAGCAATTGGTCATAAAATATTACAATATCATAAGTTTATCGCTATTCACATCACTTTAAATGACTTAATGTGTTTTCCCTTATGACAAGATAATTTTCCAACACGAAATAATGCTTTTTATTACAGGTATCAGCGTTCAATGTATCGCAGCAAGAAAGTTGTAACAAAGCATAACACAAAGCATACAGTATGATCTTCTTACACTGGTAACTTAGACGGTGACAAGGCCCTTTTAAACTCTTTAACAATGAAACAATGGCTTCAAATTTCCGTACGGGTAGTGGGTAGCGTCCCGAGCAAGCATATCATCAGCTAATATGAAGTCAATCCCATGTGCAGTAATGGCCTACAGAACAGACACTTAATTTTTAAAAACCTGAAAAAAATTTTTTTTCCATTTTACAAATAAAATTTTTTTTTATTTTTTTTTAACCAAAATATCATATAGTTTACCTTCAGTATCAGGTTTAACTTCGTTCACTGCATCATTCTCTTCAACAGGTTCAGCTGAATGCTCAGATTTATCTTTGACTGTATTATCTTCATGAAATACTGGAACTGAAATATATAATAAATAATTGCAATCAATAAAATTATTCATTGGACCAAATTAATCTGACAGAGAATTTTGTATTATAACATATTTTAGTGTTATTAAGTGCAAAAAGGGTAAAACTTTTAACTTTCAACTGAAGCTTGTTCACATTTTATCTGAAGTCACCTCTGCTCCACCATACATATAATGATATAAGCTAATGTAGATCTATGGAAGCTAATAAAGGCCATGGGCATTTTGTTGTTCAGTGTTTAAAATCATTTTCTCGAAACTAATGCTTACCTGGTAGTTTAAAGAGGTATCAAAATGACATTAGAACAGTCTGTCAGAATGCCTGACAATTACCTTAATTCTATGAAAACCAGACAGTAGAAAACTGGCTGGCTACAAATTGACCGCAAAATGTTTTAAAATATTTAATTTTCTAATATTTATGAAATATTAAAGGTCCTCGCCCCAATGCAACTGACACCTGTTGTCTGTATTCCTAACAGCCCTAGGGCTGTCAGATTTATTTAAAGGTATAAAATTACATATTATTTGAACATCAATATCAGTATATTTAAAATGAAAACAAAATATGATGATAGTGACATATAGTACATTATGTATTTACTGTAGTAAAATTTTCAATTACCGAGATTTTACATCAGTTAAGCGATGTTGAGCCAAGGATCTGGTACATACATTCAAGCCCCGTCAGATCTAGATCTATCTATCTTGATAATTCAATCATTTAACATTAATATCATTGTTGAAGAGGTTAACAATTTAATGGTACCAGCCCATGCCATGCAGGCCATGGCACATTACGATGAAATATTTGTTTCTTAGGCAGAATATAAGCAATCATTCTCTTTTTAAATAAAACAAGATATATTTTAAATTTTGGCTTTTTATTGAAATCATTCAATGCAAAATTAATGTACAATTAAAACATATATTTAACCTCTGTCAGATATCCATATTTCGTAAACTGTTCATGAAGTATTCAACAATAATTCTAGAAAAATTCATAATTTCATGAATTCTTTTCAAAGGAGAATTAAGAAAGTAGCTCAAAGATAAGTGGTCATTATAGCAAGTGGATATTAATAACGAGTGGGGTTTTACGGCACAGCAGGAAATAAGGCATTATTCAGGAAATCAAAGAACTGTCTTTTTTAAGATTGGAGAGATTATGGATGAAAAACATACAAATATGACTCAAAATAATATGTCCCATGACATACAGTATCATATAGTATATCATACTTTTCACCATTTACATCAATTCACCTTAAAAATCTAGACACTTATTTTATGTAACATACAGGTATATGTGCGTATTATAATTATATAGCCTAACAGCAAATAGACATCTACATTATTTATGTTTTAAAGCAAATATGTGAACCTCATCGATTAATCAGATTCATATGTATTTGAGTAAAACCATAAAAAATGTTCACAAAAATTTCAGACGATGTTTTATTTTATGTGCATCTACGGACAAAAATGTAAGGTTATAATTATTACATCATCTAATTTTTTAAACTAAACGAGAGTTCCGCTTTCCATTCCAGAGCCATCACTTACTTGGCGCGCATTAATTTTGATGCGGACCAAAGAACTACATTTTTCTACATCCGTCATGCCAATTAATACCACTTAAGTTCATGCAAAAAAAGATAACAGAAATGAATTGAAATCACATATTCATAATCATAGAGCTAACTGGTAAACAAAACTTTGTTTACCATAACATCACAAAACACTAAAATCATTATTTTGACTTGATTTCAAAAATTGTAGACTCGTGAACCTAAATTCAACAGTCTTTTCTTAACAGGCACCTAAAATTGTCTGTGTGAACCTAAATTCAACAGTCTTTTCTTAACAGGCACCTAAAATTGCCTGTTTGAACTCAGCACCCCTCAGCATATTGATAAATTCATCTCATAAGTATCTCGATCATCTCTGAGCTCTGATAAAGAAACTATTGCAGCAATCTAGTGTCTAACGCTAACTACAACATGCGCACTGATTCAATCAACCTGTTCTAGCCCTAAGTTGAGAAAGATCTCATGCACTTAGAAATCTCGTTGCTGAAAACACATTATCTGACAATGATAAAATCCACATTATTCATAATTTAACATAATTCACTGGAGATAAAAGAAACACTAATACTGCAGATATCTTATAATAATCGGAAAATAAATTTAATCAAATATGAAATAAACAATATGCCCATACTAATTTCTTTTCCATTTCACTTGAAGGGGAAATCGTACATACAGCAATTGATATGACAAAAGCCAGATATAAATAATATACTAATTGTGTTACAAAAATGTGTTTTGGAAGGGAAATTTTCAAAAATAATTCCAAAGACTTGAGTAAACATGATTCGGATTTGGCAGCAATGTGTAATAAATTTTGTAAAGAAAAAGATGTTTTTTTGCATAAACAATAAGCACACATGCTCCTGTAAAAAGCCATTTTCAAGAGATTTATGTAATGCAAAAGTTATAAGAAAACTTGAAATGTAACCAAGACATTTTTTGTAATTTCTCCTGCCTTTTAAATGGGGAGAGAATTCTTTTTGACTAAGCTTCAAAGAATTTTGAATAAATTATGGCTAATTTTGTAAAATGTATCCGAGTCTGGAGTGACGGCGTGATGGTACACAGATTTCTGGTTTGGTTTCAACCTAAGTATGAGTTGGGTGTAGACTTGGACTGAGGTTCAAATATTTGTAATTAAATTCTGATGTAATAAAATCATAGATTGAACACCTGTCTTAGTAACCCAGTCATTGATTGGCTGTTGAATCGATTGATTTTGAAATTGACCAATAGCAAAGCTTCATTTGGAGATTAGAGTCTTTGATTAATTTTTTCAAACCTGGTCACTCAGGACATTGAACATAAGTGAAGGGACTGGGCAAGCTATACAACCCAGCACTTTGAAATGAACAACAATACATTGCTCAGTTAAAGGGGTAACTCTCGCTGGTATACCAGCGAGTATTTGTGGGTTGGGCTATGTAAACTGATATGCCTAATACTACCTGTCAATTAAACTCTCTGTTGTTTAAAATAGCACAAGAATGGGTGAGTCATTAACTGACCACTGATTAGTAAAGTACTCCTGTTATATAGAAAGCATCAGCTGCTCAACATTAGCACGTGCCTCTGTTTACAAACAGAGAGTTTATCAGCAAGAAGCCACACCTCCCAGGGAAATTCAAATTCAAATTTTCTGTTGGACTGGTTTAAACTTTTTCTCAAAGTAACACTTAGAATTAATATATTACAAAGATTTTTGGATGAAATGTTTTGACATGGAGTAATTTACCATTGTGAGAATTTTCAAAGATTATTTTTCTGTAGTTTATTTAAAAATTCAAAAAAAGGCTCTCTGATATGAAACATGCATAAAAATTTACAAAAACCCGCCCCAGCGCCATCTAGTGGTTTATATAGTCCAGTTACCCCTTTAAGGAGATTTTAACACAATGAGGACGTTATGTCAGATAATTTAAAAACGTTCTGAAAGAAAACACAATCTATTAATTGCCTTTTGTTTAACTAAGTTAGCAGGCACACTGGCCATAAACCTCTTCATTTCTTCAGCCTTAATCAAATTTTCTTTGACTTTTTTTCACAATTCTATAAATTCAGCCTGTTAATTGCAAAATAATTTTATAGTCACTCTGGTAATGTTGTGATAATTATCATTCAAAATTTCATCTTTCTGATCTTCCTGTCACTTTCCCTGCTGGCGGGTCATTAAAAATTAATTCTCAGTTAGTGTGACTCTAATCAAAATATTTCCAATCAAAATCAAGCCTCGGGTTCTTTTGTCGGTGATTGTAGAGGGCGCTTTTTTAATTCTACATGTATTTGAAGATTACAATTGATTAATTAAGACGGTGAGACAAGAGAAAAGAATTCTCAATGGGCCACTACCTGACTTTCTTAAGACATTGTGTCCAGGTACAACATAGTCACAGAATTCATAAAAGAGCATTCAGTATTTCTAGCATCATTTGATGTTTTATAAGAAAGTTACATCTTTCGAGACAATTGACTTGGGCTGAAGTGTGGTAGCACAGTCATTCAGGAAGACTTTGTTGTTACTCAGGACCTGACCTCTTTGAAATGAATTCATAAAATCAGGATGTTTTAAGTCAAACATTATAAAAGAATTTAAAACAACATGGTTTGAAACCAAAAAGCCCTACAAACCACAATACCGTAAAGTTATTTAATTTTGTGGGTATAAACATTTGCGTCTTATTGAAAAATATGGGTTTAAAGGCATTTAAATTTCAAGCATCAATGACAGTGAAAGAAAGCCATGAACCAATGGATAGTTCAAGATCTTAGTGCATGAATTTACAAACCTCAAACTCTATTATAAACATTCAAATTTTAATAATACACATGACTTATAATTATATTTTTACAGCACTATAATAACAACTTCTTTTCACTGTTTTAAAAATCTGAAAATCATCTTAACATGATACATCGCATTGACAAAAGTAGAAGTAGCCAAAATTAATTTTCTTTTTTTTTTCATTTCCCTTTGATAATTAACATTAATTTCAAACATCTGTTTTCACATGTTAATATAAAATTAGTATGAAAAAAAGTATGAAATTCGATTCTGATTAATGTTGAAACTCAACACCCAACACAATAATAAGTCAATTAAAACGGTAATTTACTAATTCAACATTTTGTATTAATTTACAGGTGGGTTAAACGGAGGTTTCAAAGAAAGATCAATGCAGTTTATTAATGAAATAGTTAATGAGACAATTAGTCATAGTGTATGGTTATTTATGATAAACTCCTTAGAAGTCCAAGATAAACAAGAGGCGTGAACCATGTGATTCTGCTTGAAAAGAGATTGACCATTACAATTACTATGCTTGTTTATTATGACTGCAATATTCAGGTCTTACAGAATAAGGAATCAAGTCATGATTCATACAATTTATTGGTTCCTTAGATTCTATTATAACACATCGGTGATAGCACTGCAGACTTCAAAGGGCCATAACTCAGTTAAAACAATGCATTAATTAGGCTTTCAACGTCTTTGATTTAGTTAAAATCAACCAAGCAGCTTGTTACCTGTAATAAGACGGACAGACAAACAGACAGTTAGTCAAATAGACATTTAATATGGTATAAATTGTTCCCTTATAGTATGATATGAACAGATCTTAATTTATATGATTTTAGAAGTAGAAAGTATTTCAGGTATCTGCATCAGAATTTAATCAAATATTTATCAGAAAAACAGTCCAAAAAATCTGCACTTTCCTGTTTTATCACTTTAACTGAACTTATGACTGCAAAAAAATTGAATATATTCCATAGAAATAAAGGATTTATGGAAACGTAAATTTATGTTTGACAATAATTACACAAAAGTCCTGCCAGTCTTGAGTATATTTCTGTGTTTTATCATTTTATATCTTATCTTTATGTTCACGATTTATATGAAATTTTCATTTTCATGTGCAGATTATTTTAACACCTGGTTTGTGAGTATATCTCATCATAAGATCACATTTACATTTGATTTAATAATGACAATGTAATAAAACCATGATAATTAGAAATGCAGTTCTTATTAACCAATACAATATCATATTTTCAAAGCATTTTCTTGGCAGTCATTTTGACAGAATCAAAGGGAATGCTATTAAAACGTTACTTATAATGTTGATATAAGTGCCTAAGATCATTACCGTCATCTTGTTCTAATAAATTATGCACATTTTACCTCATAACTTTTGCTTACATAATTTTCTTTGAGTTTTTTTCCACACTTTTGCTTATTATTCTCTTTGGGTTTTTCTTCAGCCATTTTCTTCTTTTTAAATGACTTATAACTGTAAAATGGCTTTATCTGATGGTTTTAGTTGTGAAGACTTCGTAATATAAAAGACTCACAGGGTGAATGGCTCTCAGGGAGTATCAGAATTCCTCAATTAATTATCTTTTATGAGGGAACTCTTATTATGAAATGGGAGGTACAAGATAAGAGGTTGTGGTGGCATGAGAAGGAGGAGGGGTAATGGTGTAGGTATTACCGTAATTTCGGCAAAGTGGTATATACTATAATATAGACAAGCTGCTTGATTATAATTAATAAACAAATTGCTCTTAAAGATGAATTAAATAGATTGCATGGTTCAGAATGCTATTTCATAGGAGATGCTGTTTTTCATACATTTTCATTCCAATTAAAGTCGAGAAACATACATTTGCTCTATAGCTGTATATATGCCACATATTGACACATCACACTGCCTGTATCCCAGATGGTTTAATAGTGTATTAAGTTGCTTATTTATGGGAGCCAGCTTGAAACACTGTGTATTCAGGTGTACATTTACTGTGTTTTAATTGTATAAGAAATCTTAAATATATTCATTTCACCTTATTACAAAAAGCCTCTTATTTTAAACATTCAATTTGTCATAAATTTCAGATGGTACAGCGGTACTGTAACAGTCTCAACTTAAAATACAAAGTGTTTCTTTTGTACGAAAATGTATACAAGACTGGTATGTCAGATTTGTATGAAAAATGCGTTTTTTTTTCTATACTAGAACATTTCAAAAGTATAATAAAAGGGTATATTTCTCTATCATCAATAGGATGTATTTTATTATGATATTAAAACCAGTAAATGGTAACATATAATTGTTCCATTTAGTCTAAATTTTATCACTCTTTCTAATAATAACAGTATTCTATCGAGGAATTTATTGTAGGCCTCTCTGAAAAGAGACAATTTCGACCGAAGACATCACCATAAATTAAAAAGAAATGACAGTAATAAAATTTTCGAAGGGCAAATAAAACCCGAGTTATGTTCTTAAAATTAGAGGATTTTTTACTTAGATCCGATGTAGATATTCAAGGCATTTTGAAGACATTAAATTCTCATTCATAAAGGGGTCGAGATATCATTCAATAGATCATGTAGGGGCATCAAAAGTTGATCAATCATGATGGTTAAAGCCACACACACTTTCAAACCTGAATAGTATTAGAGACTTTTTATCATAATTACAACAACGGATTCAACTAGTTTTTATTAATTTAGAATTAAAAAGAAACATTTGATGTCTTTTATGGTGTAAATGTACTGTTAAACGCATATCACATACATTATTAGAAAAGAGAGCCATTATTTATGAAAAATGCAGTAAACTAATAATTGTATATGTATTTAATTATGTTACAGCCATATTTTAACAGTGGGGTACATACAAAATGTGTAGACAATTTCCAACGCCCCCTTTGAAAGGTATTCATGAAAACATGAATTTTTCTTAAACTTAATCATTGTGGTGTTTCATCATACCCCACCCACTTCATTTCATCATAATTATATCTTAAATATGTATCTGTCACGTTTGGTTCATTATAATATATCAAGAACTTAAATATCAGCAAACATACCAGTTTACTTATAAACATCATAGTTTTAGAAGTGTTTCCATTTTATATTATAGCCAAACTTCATTTGGATATGTCAGCAGTCAGCCATTTTGAATTTACACCATGTGATCTATGATGACATCAAACATTGCATGATCCATAAATTACAGCATGGAACATGGTTGACATGGTAGAACATGGCCAATGTGGTGATGATCATGGTTGACCATAGTCTCACATGGTAGACCATGATCAGTCTAGCAAAGGTCACTTCTACCATGGTTAACCATGGTCAACCATATACTTTGCCATGTTTTATTCATGGTATTTGATGGGTGACCATGATAAAACATGGACGACCATCAAAATCAATGAAAGACCATGCTCATCATTTCACCTTGGTGGTGTGCATTCTTCATGAATATAAGTTCATATAAATAACTACTTGACAAGGACACAGATGCACATGTATAATATAAAGATAATCTACAATCCAACATAAACGCTGTATTAACATGTTAACAATAAACATATTGATGACATGTCGTAAAAAGACAATACATTGAGAAACTAAAAGAGAAAGAAAGACATATTTGTATGTCATTTTCTCTCAGACAACAGACATGGGGGGAATATGAAATTTCTCTGATATATAGATATACTCTGACACAATCAACAGACAAGACTAAGGCTACTTATAGTCTCTTTGTCATATTTGCTGAGAAAATGTTCTCCTGCCAAACAAATTATTCTACTCAGTTCCCACTGTCTGATAGATAAGCAATAATTTTATCAAAAATTCTATGCAGACATTATAAAAGATATAGCTATGAATAAATGAAAGCAGCCCCTGTGATAAGTCAGAGTAAACTAGACCCTATGAGTATATCACTGTATAGACTTTAAAAGAATGAACACATTGAATATTTGGAATCTTCTGACAGAAGAATTATGCATGATTCTTATGATCCTAATCTACTAATGGCATGCAAGTCATGGCAACATCTTTGGTGCCCCTTTCGAATATTTGAACATTCTTTATGATAGTTGACTTATAATAATCACTAATTAAACATGAACTTATGTCGGTCAGAATAAAATAGGCTGTGCATCATCACCCTTTGAAAGGTAATTGTGAAAACATGAATTTTCCTGAACTATTTTTTTGCGTACTTCATAAATAGTTCATCAATAGTTCATGAAGTATAAATAACTATTTGACAGAGGAAGGATCTACTTTTAATTAATGAATGATTGGTCTTCTATTCGATCTCCAAGTATAGTTTTGCAAATCTTGGAACCAATTCTTGAATTCTTTGAAGTGCTGGAATGATTTTTGCACTCGTGAATCACGAATTGTGAATCAATTTTTGAACTAATAAATAATGCTTAGTAAACGGCATGATCGATTGAGAAATTCTTTCATATTACAATTTAAGAATGTTCATTAATGCTTGCTAAGAGATTCCACTAAATGAAGCAAAAATAAACTTCTCCAAAACAATATTGATCACACAAAACAGTCTAAAACAAAAAGCTCATAGAAATGTTGGTCTGTTTTTGTCAGATTCCTCAATATTTAATATTGCCATCCCCAAAAAAAGTCCACAGAGAAGAATGCGATAAGGATGCATATACTGACACTTTATATTCCTGCACTTGCCCTAAATTTCTCAGAAAACAATTGAAATTGACACCCGCAAGCAATGACACAAATCATACTAAATAGCTCCTGTCAAAAATTTTCAAAACTTCTTCAAACTGATTCTTCCTCACAGCTGACAATTAACTTATGAGTGAAAGACTACTATCTTTTTCATCTATCAATTGTTTATCAGTTCGCTTAATCTTCTGGCACACTCATTTTCACATGACAACTTTTGCAAAAATGCCAGTAATACTTATGTATTATACAGTTTATACCTCGACAAGAAAATATTAATTTCAACTCTGTTTTATTCGTATAACTACTTTCTGATGTGTTGTGTCAAGATGTTACAATAAATGTTCTGACAGGAACTATTTTTTTCATGAGGTACAAGCTCTGCTCAAAATAGTTCCTGGACAACTAACCAATGTCAGACATGTTAAACGATAATAATCAAAAGCCCTTCTATGTTGAAGCATTTAGTTTATTTTGGCAGGCAAGGTGGGCACTGACAACTGCATTAAGTAATTATTTTATGAAATTATATAAACAAACACCAAAAATTAAAGTAAAAAATGTAAGTATGATATCTTATTCGTTGGATCTACCATGTATTAACATGTTCACTAGAATAATTCCAGAACATCATCTTTGTTGCTCCATGAGCTAGAAAATTCCAATTGCTGGCCACATTTACCTTGATAAACAAAATTAGCAGCATAAATTAATTAGACAGCATGAGTCATAAAAATGATAATATAATGGTATGTGCAAATTAATACATGCAAGAACTGAAGTTAATCAGTCAAAAAATGTTTTTGTTGACAATAGTTGACAGGAAATACTGCAATCTTAACTGTATCAAATAGTCATTCAAGAACTATTCATTAACTACACAAGAAAAATTCAAGAAAAATTCATGAAGTTTTCATGAATTCCAATTGAAGTCATTCCCTTATCAAATAGTCATGTATACCTCATAAACTATCCATGAATAGTTTGTGATTTCATGAATTTTATTCCAAGGGGTTGTTACAAAAACATTAATGCACTAATGGCTTTTTTCTAGTTAAGTATAGCTTATGATTCATTGTATAAACAACCACTTTTCCTGAACGAAGTACCAGTCTGTATTACACAATGATACGCAGTCCAAGACATCAGCACATTTCCTGTCCAGCCACAATTTGGTATTATAATGTAAGAACAGATTGTTAAGCTGAAACTGTAATCAGGCAGTTTATACATCAGAGGAAATTTGATAACTTGTTGGCCGTTCCCTATCAATTTTATCAACCAGTATCATAAACCAATCAACACAAGCTATCAGAATGTTGTTAGGGTCTACACCCCGGTACAGTTATAACAAGGGGTCACTTTCTTCAGTGTTATGTAATTAATCTGACCCCAATGCCACAATAAACCCTTTATACATAACCCCTAATAAACATCACTGTAAGATAATGGTGTTAGTTTCAATGTCTTGAAGAAATGAATACACTAGAAGCATTTATGCCGGATTCTATGGTTTTATCATTTTACCACCTGTGCCAGTATTCATCAACCTTTGAACTTTCCCCCACTGTGTCCAGGGAATTATTCTATAATTGAACCCTAACATGTTATATAACAAACACTACAAGAATAATTTCATCACAGATTCACTTACAGTCTGGTTGTAAATATGAAATATAAGTGCCCAGAGAATTGTTCATCACTTCATGTGCATGTGTATTTATTGTTATATTTCAAAGACATAAATAAACATGAATTTAATTCATTATATCAAAGGGATCTACAATAACTATCTTACATTATAAATTAACTATATGCGCTGAATTAAACCAATGAAAAAAGAGCTTTACACAGAAAAAGTCAGTCTATGACAATTAATTCTCAATGCCAGCATTCAGGGTTATTGTAACTTAATACTGCAGAAATTTCAATACACCAGGAAATGAATGTATTGTAAGTAATTAAATACCTGCCCACTTTATGAATGAGATATATATGTATTTATCTAATATATATAATGCAAATAAATACATATCTACAATAATTGCCAGCATTTTTTCATTAACCGTAACAGAATTAATGTTAATTAAAATACATGTTTAATTTTCAAAAATTAAACAGAGAAATTAAAATAACCAAGTTATTGGTTGATGCAATTTAGACCTTATATATATATATATATATATATAAATATATATACACACATGTGTTATTTTGTGGTTGTGCAATAAATGTGCTGCAGATAATTTCAATAAATATCATGTACAGGAAATGGAAATCAAAAATATGTACTAACTGACAGCTTTTTAAAAAGCAAATCACCATTTATGTCAATTGAAGTACATTAAAGATTTTCTTATAATGATTAATATGTCTGTTCATGTTGAATGTTGTGAATTTACTTTTGTAACTTTTTTTAGATATATGTGTACATGCGACAAATATCATAGTATACACAGCTTATAGTCAATGTTGTAGATGACAAATTACTGGCAAATGTATGTATATATATATAGGTTATACGTATCAATAGAAGGAAAGTAAAATCTAGCATAAACTGTTCAGTATCTCAACGAAGTAATATTTAAGCAATGAATTAATAATAATTCATCTTAATATATTTTATGTGATGTATTTACAACAATTATCATGTTACTTCTACCATTTAATAATCTCATTCATCATATCATATTCAGTTGTTATTTTCACAAATAATTTAATATGTTCTCATATGTATTTATAAATCTTCTTAAATTATGTAAAATTAAAATAACAAAATGAGATATTGGATAAATGCTACATCAAATGCAATTTTGACCCATTTTCCTGTTCCTGTTTTTATTACAGAATTGTGACTTAACCAAAATCAAATATTCATTCATACTTCATGATCTAGATCTATTCATAAAATATGCATAAATAGTTCAAGAAAAATTCATGTTTCTGTGAATTCCTTTCCAAGATGTTTAAAGTAAATACTAATTTTGACCCACTTTCCTTCAAGGTGCCAAATTCAGGACTCAGAATTTTGACACTCTGCTACTCCCAGAGAGCCTGTCATAACTTGGCCCTTTATACTCCACAAGGTAAATAAGTGTCATTAATTACTAAGACAGACTTATAATAACATATTAGAGTCAATGGTTACATCAAGTCAAATATTTACTATGTAATAATCACTGTGGTTGACCTTACAGTGGCTGATACACTGATAGCTTAAAGCTAGATGTAACAACTCTTAAAATAATGAGAAATCCAAGAAACTGAGAAAAAATTTGCTAAGTCCTAAGTCTTTTCCTTTAAGTGTATCATAACAAAATTGTTGATACATTAAATCATTTTGAATAAAAACATGCATTTATAATATCGTATTCAGATTTAAATCAAATCAAATCAGTTAAATTAAAACTGTACTGTTATACACAGAAGTATGCAGTCAAAATACAAGAATGAATTCTATAAAAAAATTAAAGCCAATTAACAAAAATCAGAATTAAACAATAATGATGATTTGTTCTATTCAATGAACAAATTAACATAATCATATTCTAATAACAGGACTGAATAAACACCACATGCAACTAGAAGGAACAACAACAAATAATTTATTCTGTTCTGTTCAGTTCAGTTCTGATTTATAAAAACTACAATGATTTTAATCAGAGGAGATTCAAAGCCATATTTGATATAGCAACAGATTAAATTTACATACAATCTCATTGTGTTGTTTTTTCATCAAATACTTGGTTTAATAATTAAATAAAACTGCCTGTTTATTTAGCCTTGTAATGTACATGAAATGTACTTTTGAAGTTTAAATAAGTTTTTTTTGTCACTTTCAACGAGATGCATATACATGTATATGTAACAGTTTACATAATTTTATCTGTCGTTTGAAAACTATATATAACGCACTTAAACATCATAGATAAACTTACATCTATTGATTAATATGAACAGCAAACTTGATTATTAAATCTTATTTTTGTTATGTCTGGAAAGTCTGATAAATATATAATACATTCATGAATTCAATTTCATTTTTTACAAAAATGTTGATATTCAAACCAACCAATTAGTTCTAAGTGAGAGACTCACAGTGTCTTGATATTAAACTTTAGTATTGCATAGTTTTGGAGGCATAATTGAAGAAATTGATCAACATAATTATTAATGTATATACATGTATGTTAAACTTTATAGAATGTCAGACAATATTAATATAGTTAACATACAGAAACTAATGAGAATCAAAAGCTCATTAGAAGGAAGAACTGTGCTGTGTATAAGTTTTCATCGAATTGATAACAGATTATTTAAGACAAAGACAAACAATTTGAAGATAAAAAAATCAAAATCAAAATTGCTCATAATTTAATGCACAGTCAGGCCCCGTTGTATCAAAATTTTCTAAATTTAATGTTTTTAGTTATGTAAGTTCATGGACAATATTTTATTAGATATTTAAAAAAACAACATAAAAATGGTCATCTAGTGAATATATAACTTATTAATACCAGTAAGGTTAACACTAAATCGTAGCTTTCTTTAATTGTCTGTCTGTAATGGTTAAACACACAGAAAACGGCAACAATTCTGTAAGAAAAATACATAACAACAGGAAATCTCCGTTGTCAAGTTTTCTCTTGTTGTATCAAATCTAAAATCTCTAATTTATCTCTAAAGGAATTACACAGATATTGTAGGATATACAGTGTTATAATTTCAATTATTTATAACCATCCAAGGGGATCTGAAATGGATAGACCCCTGATGAAGAATATCAAAGGTTTTTTCTACACAGGTGTAATAGATTTTATCTCATTCTGTAAAGTACTTAAAATAAAGGTAATGATCATTGACTGAATCTATTGATGATGTTTCGTTGACTCAAAATGTTGGGTTAAATCAGTTAAAAAGCACAATTAACAGATTTATTGACATGGTCGACTTTGTCCTTAAAAACACTCACAGTCATATAATAGTCAAGCAATTACTGGCTTTATCTTTAAACAAGTATGTAAAAGTCTTAACATCAGAATGGTTTTTGTACAAAGCAGTAAGTTCAAGTTTACAAGACATTAAATATTAGTTTAAATATTAAATGAGGAAATTTAAATAGAGATTTAAAATTTCTTAAATTATTATATAAATTCCCAAAAGTCTGCATAATCTCCTCAAGTTCATCATCAAAGTAATGTTATTTTCTAATCCTGCTGTGAAGAATACATTCATCTGTATTGTAATGGAATTCATGAAAACATGAATTTTTCTTGAACTGTTCATGAATAGTTCATGAGTGGTTCATGAAGCATTCCATTTTGTTACTATCAATAATTGTGCAAATATTTAGCCACCCTGGAATTTTGCCTAACTTGAATTCAGAAAGAAAGTTACATTTATTAATGCTATAAAATGATGTATAAAATATGATATATTTTATATATGTAACAATTGTTTGTGGATTAAATTACATTAAGCTGTATCAAAGTTACTGTAAAATCACACATCCTTATATGTTCACAATTTACATGTTATATATAGCAAGAATGTCTATCCGTGACTCTGGCCATATTGAAACCTGAAATAATGCTATTAATTTTGTAATAAAAGTATTCTAACATTTTTGGGGTAAAACTTGGTAGAATTTAAAAATCAGTTCAAACACTGTCAGACATTCAGAGAGATTGAATCAAGAAACATGTGAATAAATTTACCAAAAATGATCAATAACTTGTCTGTTTAACAAAATTGTACAGAAACTGTAGACTCACAGATTTAACTAAAAGAATTTATAACAAGACACATTAAATTAATAGTTGTCATATTTAAGCACAGAAACTGACAACAGAATCTAATTATATATGTACTGAAACAACTACAATATAAATTAAACACAAATATAAGTATTATACATGTAATATAATGTCCTAAAATTGGAACAAAAAAGTTTAAAGCTTAAATTTTAGTTCCTTTTTGCATCAAATATACCAATAACTTAATTAGTCTTCTTTTTTAACCAAATTAATAATTTAAAAATACATATAATCATTCAATAAATATTATAGCATTAATGATAAATCATACTTACACATTATAAACAAATAGTTGCACACACATAATATTCCAAATAATTATATTCAATTAATATTTAAGGAAAAAAGTTGTCACAAAACAAGTGACAATTTGTCATATATTTAATTCGCTCACTCTGACTTGACTGTATATAAGTAAATGATAAACTTTATCTTTTCATTATGACATTGATCCAAAGTAATAAATATTAAAAATAACATTATTATAATGTAATGGAATTGGAGACTTATTTGATTTTAATTCAGGATTAATTCTGATAATATTCATAACTGTTACATAACATACTAGCAGTCAATAGATCTTTGTGATAACATCTTAACATTATGATAAGAAAATTATTTTCTTCAACATGAAAAAATCTGACCTACCATTTATATAAATATCCCAACAGTATGAAAATGGAGCACTTGTTTATCTAAGGAATTGTAAATCCTAATATTATATCATTAAAACAACATTGATGTATATATTGAGAAAGTGTTATTTAATACTTTATAAATGGTCCATTTGTTTGGCTAAAAAGCTAAAGATCTTTTGTCAAAATGCTAATATCTGGGATCACAAAGACATTAAGCATTTCCACAAATAAACACTTATGCTGACTTCTGATATGAACATAATAGCCACTGATAATAAGTCAATACGGTTAAAAGTGAAAGAATGCAAATGTTTTTGTAATAATAACAAAATAATGCCAAGACATACCCCATAGCTTATATCAACACTTGTACAATACATAAAAAAGACATTTTACACAAAAAATAACGTGTAAATGTTACATACTAGGAGTGCGAGTATTTAATACGAGGGCGTTGGTGTTATTTGTACACGAAACTTTACTATAATCACAAATCTTGTGACGAAATTCTGACATTGACACAATCATCATGAAATGATACGAACATTAACACGCAAGCATGTAATTGTATTGTCGAACTAAATACGAACTTTGACAAATAATATCATTTAATTGTCGAACTTCCGGGCCCTCTCTGACTCCGTTGCACAAGCACCTGTCAAGTCGCACGTGCATACAGTGCCGTTAGAAGAACATCCCACTGTGCGTGTATAATTTACACTATGTCGAGTTCTATGAGCAGGATGAAAAAATGAATTCATATTCCTGGGAAAAATACTTAACGCAATGAAGAATTAAATTCGATTAATCAAAAGTCAAGCATTAATAAATATCGAAATTAAATTCATCGAAATAAATTTTGGTAAAATATTACCTATACCTTAATCCGTCCAATATAATGTCCAAAACATGTAAAAGATATTAAAAAAATATTGTTCACGCCAGATTCTAAAAGGTAATAGATGAACGAACTTTCTTAGAGATCAAAATTCCGACTTGCTTCTTTATCGTCCGATAAAACTGTAATGCTGCACTTTCAGCGATAAAACTCGATTCGTCAAGTCCTTAAATTTCAGGAAAACACTCTTTAACCCGAAAAAAATCCATTGCAAATAAATTATTACATTAAGATCACCACTTTAAACGCGATTTTATAACATCCCATGACACTACTTTCACTTTTGATAAAAACTTATCAACTAATATTATAACACATAATATTCAAATGAAAAATAAATAACAAAATTGTAAGTCCATAATTATTTTTTTCTTACCGACGGAGTTAGCGGCTATTGCCGGCGACTCTAGGTCGGGATCGTCGACATGCCGAGGTCTTGCTTGCTTGCGCCGAGACATTTTAAGACGCTGTGAACATCTATTCAATTGTCAATAATAAGCAAACGAACTCGATATTTTCACTCTGATTTATACGCATAAAGTCGTACTGCGCATGTCTGAGATATGATTATCAATATCGCAGTCTCGATTATGATAATCAAAAATCCAGGCATTTGATTGGTTATGATCTGCGGCGTCCAATTATACGTGTGAATAGCCGTGTCGGTTCAGTAGATGAATACCGAGACGGAGTATTATGTAGCAGTCGGCTTTTCATAGCTGAATACAAAACATATTGTAAATTTCGCACTATATTCTATAATAGGTCCCGGGGGCTAATCGGCGTTTTCTCTTTATTACGCATAACAATACTGATTATTATATAACTTTATAAATGAAGTTTATTTTTACTTAGTTCCGTATTCTAGTTTTATTTTAAAATGTGACCAATCCACTGTCAGAAAAGACAGTATTTAACTCTCATAAGTTTACGTTAAACATATTTGAATTATATTTAACAAGCGTATAACGCAAGGGAGATAAACAGTACTGCGCTTAAATACGCTCGGCAAATTTATACGTACGGGTCCATCAGGAGATATAGCCAACTCACTGAACACTCATTCGGATTTTTTTCGCTTCGGTCTTTTTATCACCCAGATCTTGTTAAGCACCACATGTTGATTTTCAAAAGGAAATATGAAATATTGGTACAGCTATTTACGGATGGGTTTGTTGGGTATCTTTTTGTTTTATCTCAAGTCTTTTCAATCGGTCCATTGAGTAACTCTTGAGTTGAAACTATGTGTCATAATTAAAAACAATTTATGAGATTTGTAGTAAATATCTTCATTTCAAATCGAAGAAAAATATAAATCCCTTTTGTGTGACAGATGTAATCCAATCACTACTTAAACAAAGTGGACACATAGAAATTATTGTTTTGTGTCAAAATTAAGGAAATTTGACACGCGTTTATCCAAAACGTATTTGAAGAAAATTAAAGAGGAAACTTTAAAATTTTGAAACATAGATGATCAAATTTCGACCATCTTATAAATCGACTTTGTCATACTTCATGTAATGCGTAAATACATTATGAAGGCTTGTAAGTGATGTCTCGTTAGATATACCGACAAAACAAAACAGTCATTTTCCTTTGATTTTTTTTATAAAAAAATGACAGAAATAAAATGGCCAGACACATGGACAAAAAGATATAAACACAGTTCACTTTTTCCCGATGTTTGGATGATGTGCATTTATGTTTATTGGTAAACTAAGAATTTAAGTTGCTAAAATCAGCTTCATTACAGACAAGACCTAAGTGATTAGGCAGTTTTCTTAATCCAAAATATTTAGGAGAAAATATTCTTATTTGTCACAAACAGCGTGCCTTACACCGCCATAGTTAATCGACTATAATTAAAGACAGCACCACACGTGTAAAGCAGTGCAATAGTTTTTTTGCAGAACAACTGATAATATGTAAGGACTTAATTCTCACGATCAAAATATGCTGATCACTTTAGATTTAATTCCACAAAAGTCGTGTTTTTTATCTCAAAATGAACATGAAACAGTTAATTCTTCGATTGAAAGAAAGAGAGTGGTTGCTAATGACCTGACTGTCGGGTGCTTGTTTATGAATTCTGAATTTCTTGGTACAAAATGTAGTTTAATTTGGAGCCGACACGTGGTCTGTTGATGTAATGACAAATAAACCATTATTTATAGATTAATGCACGTGCACTATTATGAAGTATCGCGTTTTTTAAAAAGTCCAACCTATTTTTTCACAATTAACATAATTAAGGGAAGGGCACGTATCCTTACATAATCTGAACCCTCTGTAAAGATATGGTTCCCCTTTTTCTTCTCAAATCAACAGGTCCCTAAATCACATAGTTTGCTCAAAACAACATCTTAACAAATGCTCTTTACACTAACAGACAGTCGGCCATTATCTAAAATACAAAAACGTGCACAAAAGAATTTTAAACAGTCCATAAATTCTGCAGATCTTGCATTAAGCAGAAATGAATTGTATTAAACCAACTCGAGGTCAGGGTTTGTTTGTTTGGATATACACCTGCGTAACGTACAAAAATGTAAATTGTAGAATTTTGACTTGAGTAGACCCGCTTTCTCTGATTAAACAGAATCTAGAATTAATTTTAAATTACGTTCGTGATCCTAGTATGAGGTCAAATGATAGTATCATTTTAGAATAAGCATAAACAACTAACAAACCGTTTTTCTACTCAATATAATTGCGCATAATTTTAATGTTTTCTTTAAACAAAACTATTTAAAACAATGCAGTCGAACCTCTCTGGACCGAACCTTTCTTATCCGAAATTCTCTCTAAGCCTAACATATTTGCTGTTTCCAATTTTTTAATTATGTATTTAATGCTATAGCCTTGATAATCTGGAAGTTTTCTAATTCGAATACCTCTCTAATGCGTTCGGATTAGAAAAGTTCTACTGTACCTCTCGTGGTCTTTAAACGCGAACTAACTGTACGTATTTAACTATTTGTGCTTAGTTTCTCAATCATACATCATTTAGATGCGTGTTTGGTTAAAGGTTGAATTGGCTTATGTGTGTTTTCTTGATAAAAAAAAATAATCGAAATATTTGTATCAGATTTAAGTCATTTTACACGCGTTTTATAATACGCGTCCGGAGACATTATTATTTAGTATTGAGAAATTTGTAATCTGTGATTAGAATAGACAACCTAACAAGTGGACCAACAGATTCTCTGACATGATGTTTATTGGCTGGAGGCCGGAGTTGACCATCCATGGGTTACATTTATCCATATAATATTTTTCACAAAGAAACTTAAAAATTCGCTTTCTTTTCTCCCGTGTGATATCAGCCACGCCCCCTTTTTAAAAGTTGATTGTAAGGTGTCGTTTAACCCTGAGCGGAATCTGATACCCTTAATGCCTTCATATATCGGAAAACAAAATGACGGGGTTAACCTCGATTACATAACTCCATTTTCCCAATGTGCGAACGACGGATAATAATAACAATTTTGGTGAAATTTAATTTGTTATGTCCAATCGAAATTACTGCCTAAGTACAATACATCGTCCAAGGAGACAATAAAATAGCACCTACATGAAAATTATTTACGTATATACAATATAAAAGTTACTAGACTTATTAACTGAAGATGATATAAAGCACCACAGGGTTTGTAATAAAACGCGACCATGTACAATGTTGAATTAAAAGACAAAGTCTAATATACTGTTTCTGTAACCATAAATCCTATATAAAGTCCAGGTGTTTATTTTAAAATAGATTCTTTTGGTCACTCTCCATAAAATACGCTGTATGATCAATATGGGGTTATTTTGCCTAGTTTTAACTAAACCGTGTGAAATTTCGTACACATAGTAATTTAATGTGTTGTTATGTGTCGGCCCCTTTGACCACAATCCCCGAGAGATGGCATGAATGTACCGAAAAATAAGTCATTATTCTACGTATTGTTGTATTATACATTTCTATACATTGTGGCTTGCCTGTTTCTATGGGATACCGTTTTCTCATTCAAACCGCCTTTTGGGCCTTATATGCTGTGAAATTGTTGCTTGTGATATCACAAATTAGTATTGTAGACATGAAGATACACCACAAAATGGATAATAAATAATAGGGAAATATCTACAATTTGATTATATAAGTGTATGATATACAACAATGCAACAAATGGTCTCGTCGTGAGAATAGATGCATGAAGATGAATTATATATATACAAGTAAAATAGCCCTTTAGATATGGCGTATGAATACAGAGTTTGTAGCTTCTCCCGACAATCAAAGTACTGAAGGTACTCGTAGAAACTGTACTTTCACAGACATGCACTGCAACTGCAACATAGAATGGGAAATAGTTTAAAAATTGCATGGCGGATGTAGAAAATCGTAGTACTTTGGTCCGCTTCAAAATTCATGCGAGTGATGACTAAGGAAAGTTGATCTTTCTTTCAGTTAAAAAAAACAACACTGAAAAGAGAGTGATTGCTTGCTTGACCAAAGCGATCAGCGAGTATAGAGATATTTGGACTATATTGGACAAATCGTTACGGCGTGCACAGTGTTCGTCTTCATTCTATCACACATTTTCTTGAAGCTTGTTTCCCATCTATCCTTAACCTTAATGTTTGCAAAGTTAACCTTAAATCAAAGTACTTTATATGAAAATGAAGAAATAAATTATCGAGGACGGTAATTCAATCGTTTTGAACACATCTCTCCGTCAGTCTAACAAGCGAAACGACATGTACAGTTGGAGCTAAATACACGTTAGATTTGATGTATTCTCCCGGTATAGTACGGTTTAGATTTGAATTTATTCACGTCCCAAAGTTTCCGAGGGTTGCAATTTTAACTGATTAAAGGCGTCTTATGAATGATAGATTTATAATCTCCACATTCACAATCGATTTCTTAAATGTGAGAGAACAGAGGGAGTTTGATGGACGTGTCTTAATTCTCGCTCAGATCTTCAAAACGCCTTAATTGATGAAAAACAATTTAACAGAAAACAATAACAGATTTCAAGCGAGAGTACCACTCCGTGTAAATAGAAATATAAAGACAATATTAGAGATATTTGTCTCCTGCTTGATTTACGAGTGTAGTTCTGTAATGTAGATGAATTCCAGAATTTCAGATTAAACGATTTGTTCACGCCATGTTTTCATTTTTCCGGAAGTTTAACAGACCCTCAAGACTTGGGTCCTTTGAATCCTAGGCACATGACCTATATTATATAATATTATATAAGTGTTAACTCAAGTCTACCAAACCTAGTATTTTTAGACTGAGAATATGAACTTGAGATCGGTCTACGAGCTCAAATCTCATATTTTGTCTTTTAATGTTACTAACTCAGTTTTAATTATGACCAGACAATAATGCTATTATTCTGACAACACAAATGACACGGATATGTATTCAGACATTATTCAGCTCTATCTTTTTAACCATGATACTTTGAGAATGGAATTGAGATTTTGCGCTCTGAGACTATTCTCGAGTTTCGTAAGCTCGGAGCCAGGGTTCGAATAAATTCCTGTGCGAATTTCTAACATTACATTTGAATCCTTTCTCTCGAGAATTGATTTTAATATTTTACTCTAAGAACAATAAATGGGACTGAGATCAAACTCAGCGCTTGAAATAAAAATATTATAAGATCTGAAATACATACTCAAATCTCAAAGAAAGAATACATGTAGTTCACAACAGGTGACACAATAATTCATTTTTCAAACAGATATTCTAACACAGTTTCTTAATACTACATTTTGAGTGCAAATCTTTGAGGGCTTCAGCTAAAACTTTGAGATATTTACTTTATAAATCTTGCTTGGTGATACCGTGATGCAGACTTAGGATTGAAAAAAACTTCTCAAAACCAAAGTTATCTTCAAGTTATATTTTCCATACTTTCATATTTTCGTTATGACAATATTAAAACACAACAAACTATACGACGTCTGGTAGAGGTGTTAGTGATTACAAATTGTATTTAATATTTGGTACATACTGAGATAATTATAAGATTTGGTTTTAATCTATACAACTTGAGACCAGTCTTTAAACTCAGATCTCGTGTTTTGTTTGTATATTTTTTATGATGGAATAATGATGTTTCTTATCACAATAATATCATATTGTTCCGTCAGTGTAATTGATCTGAATATTCGCACAGACAGCGATATTTTTTCAACCAAAATGCTTCAATAATGGACTTAAGATTTGAATCTCATGTTTTATTACCTCAGATATTTGTTCCGGTCATCACTTGAGACCGTAAGCACAGGTTTTAGTATCACCCGATCTCTGATCTGACCGTGAAACCTTGGGTTCGAATCTTATATAATGAACCGTGTTAACGTACAACCAGAATATCATAAACACAATTATCCCAAGATTAGCATCCCTTCTGCAATTTAGAGATGTACCCGTAACACGTAATTATTTACATGTTATAAGTTTTCGAAATGTAGTGCAACTTTATCAGAATTTGAAGCATTTGAGTCGAAATCCTGCTTGAATTTGTTTCCGTCGTTTGACGGAGTCAACCGAGAGATTACGATTAGCTTCAAGATTCAAATGGATGCATAATCCCCCCCACACAATCATGCACATATGTGTCATTCTGCAAGATAATATATCGACCTTATATCCGACAGTATATCTAATGTCATATATTGGCTGGTATGGATTTAAATATTCGTTTATTTATATTTCCTCAAAATGTAATAAACGCGAGCCGCGCGCTAACTTGCAACAATAGAGTTTTCTTTGATACCACAATAAATCTATACAATACTCAAAACTAGTTTTTGAAATACGCAATAAAAATTTCTAATTATTTTAAAAATCTTGACGAATAACTGGCAACTATAATTTATAGTCAGAACACTTTTTAGTTCCTTTGATATTATGTAATCTTAATCCATATTTTATTATCGCATTTATAAAAACTCCACAGTCCAATAAAAATATAAATTGAACAACACAAGTTTTAACAAATATAATTTATCAAATCTATAAGATTTTATTTCAACATTAAAAATTGGATATAAATTACATCGCTCTGTGAATAAGTGTATGTAAATATGTTATTCTTATGAAATGTAAATATTTTAAAAGTCCTAGATTCGATCAGTTTGTTGAATAAATTGACAATGAAAGAAAAGAATTAAACAAAACCGGTAATAAATTAAAATGGTATCAAGGTAATTTGTAATTGAACTTTGATTTTGAAGATTTTTAGGGCTCGACGGGGCTACATAGGCCCATTATTCTTCAGTCATAGACAGCAGACAAATGCTCTGATGTCGATATGTTTTAGCTGTATGTAGCAGGTATATTGTTAGTTAGAATTTATTATAATTAGACATAATAAATCCGTTAGTGTACAGTGTCTAGCTAACTTATCAAGTAAAATGAAAAAAAAACACACGGATAATGCCCACAAAAAGTACGGTGAAATCTGATATCAGAGGTCCTCATAATAAAGAACACGTTGTCGTCATGTTGAGGTTGTACTGTGTTATATTACTGGATGTGATTAATCTTATCATATAGAAACAAGCGTTAGGCTTATCAAGACTTATGACCGCGTGAATTAAAATATTAACTTTAGCTAATTTCACCCGAAATATTGCAGATCTCCGGAAGTTTTGAATCTGTAAATAATGTAATACGATGTGTTCATATATTCTGTTCATATATTGGAAAAAAAAACTGTAAAAGTCTGTAAATAATATCTTATATATATGACGTATTCATATATTTGAAATGTCATCAAAACTTGGTACAAACTAAATTGTATATAAACTGAACACTTATTTATTTATAATTTGTTGATGTTTAAGTTATGGCTTATTTTCATTTTACATGTATTTAATTAAGAAACATTATTATTCAAGGAGATTTTTTGTTTATTTTTTTATGTACAGTAAAGCCTGCATATTTGGACCCCCCCCCCCCCCCCCCCCCAGAGACTCGAGGCCTTAAAGCAGGATCAATATGGTCTTATGTTGAATTATAGAGAAAGTGAAGACAGCCAGTCCGAAAAACTAGTCACTATACTAATGTGGTCTTGATATTCAGGGCCGTAGTAACCGGGAGGAGGGTAGGGGGATTAGGGCTTACCCCCCAATAATTTTGGCTTTTTATTCCTCCCCCCTTGTCGGCCAAACAAAAAATACCCCCCCCCTCCCCCAAACTGAAATGACCTTCCTACGGGCCTGATATTGAAGCAGCATTAAAGTGAGGTATTACAGTAGAATATGAATAGATCAGACGTTTATTATGTTATGAAATTCTTTAGTGAAATTATAATGTTTTAATACTCGTATTTACGTGTCGTGCTATGCAAATATAGCCGCATAAACTGATTATACTGGCTGGTTGTCGATCATGGACGATAGATTCTTATTTAAGTAATTCGTTTATTCACCAAGATAATCTAATTGTTATGAGTCGAAATATTTCATCTTTCCTCAATGTCTAAATGTCCTGGAAGATAATATACACTGCTAGACATATCCGTTACAAACATTATGCAAATTAGACAATAAATTAACTACAATATTAACATTTAAACTCTTCTTTTATTGAACTTGGATATCATTTTACGTCTAATTGTATCCCAGAGTATCTAAGATGCGTCAATTTGCAAACTGACCGACGTATGGCAGATAATATATTTATATAAATTGTCTATAATTGATACAGAGTTCAAAGGTACACGTATAAATAAAATCAAAATTAGAATACTTTAATATAAACTTTGGTGTGGAGAATATTTGAATAATTCACAATTTAACAAGTTAAATGTATGGAGAACCGAGTTTCGTTGTACATATTTGTGTCGATCCAACTATCCAATCATAGGGCCACTAGAAATAAAAGTAATACTATGTACAGTTTATATTGTTGTTATTTTGATATTTGTACATTTTGTATATATAGAAGTTTTGGATTTCATGACACACGGCTAACACATGACCGCAATACGCAGAACGGACTGAATCAAAATGGTTCAGTACTTTGATCGATCCAAAAGCACTTTTAAAGACAATTGCTACCATTTAGACATTATAGACATCATGTGAATAGAAGCCACCTGGCTGTAGCGACCAGTCATAGTTTCTTCTCTATGTATACATATTCATTCGTTGAAACATTTGCTATTTATTTAACCTCTGAGTACGACAGCCTCGCATGAAGATGGCATTAACAGACAAGTGTCATCATTAATGAGTTAGTTATCCCCGAACCTATTTTAATCACCAATGATAAGTGCGCGATTATATTAAGACACGCGGCCCGCCAGTTACATAATTTAAGAGGTTACGGTTTTATTTGTTATCATTTTTTCGATCAAAAGATTTATTCCCATTTCATAACGAATTGTATTTTCAGACATTCGCAATGTTACATCAAACATACTGATAAGTCTTTGATCATTCAAACACGGGTCAGAGGTTGAAATAAGACACCACCATGGAGCCTTTATCATATATCGTACTAAACTGATATATTTACTTACACCGGAGACAAGAATATTAAATAATAATAATGATGAGAACAATCATGTCTGAGTCAACGGTAAAACATGTAAATAAGGGCGATTATCGACCCCTCGCCGGTTCTCTTCAGCACACGTTTATAAATATAATTGATTAAATAAACAGCTACTTGTGTATAAAGGTCAACTGTGTATAAAGGTCTACTTGTGTATAAAGGTCAACTGTGTATTACATTCAACCGTGAACAAATTTAAACTTAGCTATGAGGTCAACAATGAATAAAGGTCAACAGTGAATAAAGGTCAGCTGTGTATAAAGGTCAGCTGTGCATAAAGTTCAATTTAGTTTTAAGGTCAACATTGTATCAAGGTCAACAGTGTATCAAGGTCAACATTGTATAAAGGTCAACAGTGTATAAAGGTCAACTGTGTATAAAGGTCAATTGTGTATAAAGGTCAACTGTGAATAAAGGTCAGCCGTGTATAAAGGTCAGCTGTGCATAAAGTTCAATTTAGTTTTAAGGTCAATAGTGTATCAAGGTCAACGGTATATCAAGATCAACAGTGTATAAAGGTCAACTGTGTATAAAGGTCAGCTGTGTATAAAGGTCAATTGTGTATAAAGGTCAGCAGTGTATCATGGTCAACTGTGCATAAAGTTCAATTTAGTTATAAGGTCAACAGTGTATAAAGGCCAACAGTGTATAAAGGTTAGCTGTATATGTAGGTCAACCCTTTTCTCCCTTTTTTAGTTCGTAGGTTGTGTACATTATAAAATTTAATGACCTCTTACATACGAAGACTACCTCATTATATCGACCTCAAGCTGGTCTTAACATCGAGGTGTTACTGTATAATGAATCTTTATTATAACAACCTGTATGCATGATGATGTATGCTATATACCTATACATGATATTATAGCAGGGACACTATGATTATAATGTCCCTGATTATACCAACCTCTTCTATGGCTGTTAAGACATCGTCTGAGAACTGCTTAATACGGAAGGACAGTTTCCTGCAGAAGAAGATATCCCCATTGGTTCTTCAGAAAATTGAAGTTCTTCAAAAAAACATGGAGTATAAAAAAAATGTCCCTTGATTGAGTTATTTACCAAGTCTATATTCTACTTATTTTGTTCTTATAGTAGAATTGAATTCTCCAGTACTGGAGATAGGGTTGGGAGGTGTGAACTAGTAATGAACATAACACATCAGCCACGGCAGGACATTTGTCATCAAGTAAAAGATCTAATAAACCGGCTACACCCGTACCGCTAGTTCAAGCTCTAATTGCATTAAAACGGAAGACAAATTAGAGATGAAAATAATCGCAAGTTATACCATCTTCTGGTTTTTAATTGGCATTTCGCTTTACAACTGAATTAGAAAATTTAATTTGCCGATGTCATTTTTCGTGAAATGTGAAGTTTAGCGCTCGATGCAATTTGACAAGTCTTGGACAACGAAATTCTGTGATCTAATTAAAGAACGTACAATCTGTATGCAATTTGCCCTCAAAATGTGTTTGAGCAACTGACAAAAAGTTTGGTGTCTGTAGGATGTGTAAAATTAAAATATAACGCCGTAATGTATAACTGGTTACAATTTTATTCGTATAAATGCGTTTCCGCTCTACACTTAACCGCACGAGCTCGATAATTCAAACTGAAGAGTAAAGCTTCGCATGTTCGCATTTCTGGTCGCGTTTTTTGCTGTAAAATATTTATATTAATGTAAAGATAGGCTTATTATCAGACTTAAATAGTCTCGCTATTACTATTTCCTACCGCACAGAATGTGGTTTTGCAGCCCTGCATATGAAGCCGTCACGTTTTTTTGTACGATCCGAACACGATATGTTCATATCTATCAACCAGTCGGCAAATTTGTTTTGTTGAACTATATGATTCATTTTTGACGTCACATGCAAATATCTCATTAGCGAATTTAATTTCTGAAATGATTTGTGAAACATTAATTAAGAGAATGAAATAATAACTGGGTGATATTACGTTCTTCTGTCACGGAATTTATTAATTTTCTTCATGTTCTTATACCATCAGGTTGATCAGTCTGTAGATAAGACATTTTCTGTGATCTGTTTCTTCCTGGTAATATGTTGAATATGATTAATGATATTATACATGTATATACATGTAAAGTTAAATAATGATATTGCTTTTTTTGCAAAAGAACTGTTTTATTTTAATACTAGATTTATAGCAGAGTCAAACCAGTTAATTTTATGGATTATTATCCGCCATCTGACACAGCTCGCTCTTAATAAGGTAGAACGGGGTATATCAGCAATGGTGTCCTTTATCTACAAGTCGCCACGGCCGTGCTAGTATTTAACTATGTCATATATGTGTGTGGTACGTATGTGTATAGATGACATGTTTTTACACATGATGATATTAATTCTTCTAACACAACATCGTTAACAATCTTGCATATGTACTTAATTAATACGGGGAAATAGCTAATTGCCGGTTAGTTAAGGTAAATTCTGGATGGTAACGCCCGACTTCCGGTTTGATCTACTGGAAAGTGACTGATCACCGGGTTTTAGCTCTGCCCAATACAAACAAATCACAACAAAAATGACACATACATTATGTCTCAATTTCCTTCATTCCTGAAGAGAACACATCACATGATCCAATATGTAAACACCTACCGAACAATTTACGCGATGTTCACCATGTTATGTTTGTACATGTATGTCATGAGTTGCATGCACGTACGTCAGTCCTACCGTTACTAGTTCTATTATTATACAAACTATTTCCCTACATTAGGATGAATATAAGATATACATGTATGTATATTTATTTGATTGATGCTTTTAACTGGTTTTCATAAATTTAATATTCGGTTATTATGCTATTTACAAAAATGTAGGTAATTAAAAAAAAATGACACTTTTAACTATTATCATTTGAGGGTTTAAAACTGAATGCATGGCATGATTGACACATGGTTATATATACGATAATCGGTAAGTGATAAATCGAGAACAAAAGACGATTGCAATGATAAATACACGATAATCGGTATGTGAATTATTGTGTTTAAAGACAAATGCAATAGCTAATACACATTAATCGGTCAGGGAACCATCGTGAACAAGAAACCCTTCCAATAATTAATACAAGATTTCAAGATTTATTCGGAACATCAATTATATGACAATACATAAAATTGCGAATTAGGTCAAAGATGACCCCTGATCACAATATCAATATAAAATGTTTCTGCATAGTCGTGTTGTAGTCAAGGTCAAAAATACAGACGTAAGAATTACAAATGTATTTTTTACATATATAAATTTAACCAAAATGTATGATATAGGGTCTACTTAGTGTGACCGTTACTTAAGACTGAATGTAACCGTCCATTTGACATAATAATTTTAAAATCAGCGTTACAATGACATTATCACTATGATTACATGCACCTGTTTATCGGTAAGTATCGAACCGAATACGACACACACAGGTGTGAATTATCACACGATAATCGGTAAGTGTAAGTACACTTGCATACATTAACACACGATAATCGGTAAGTGTAAGTACACTTGCATACATTAACACACGATAATCGGTAAGTGTAAGTACACTTGCATACATTAACACACGATAATCGGTAAGTGTAAGTACACTTGCATACATTAACACACGGTAATCTGTAAGTGTAAGTACACTTGCATACATTAACACACGATAATCGGTAAGTGTAAGTACACTTGCATACATTAACACACGATAATCGGTAAGTGTAAGTACACTTGCATACATTAACACACGATAATCGGTAAGTGTAAGTACACTTGCATACATTAACACACGGTAATCTGTAAGTGTAAGTACACTTGCATACATTAACACACGATAATCGGTGAGTGTAAGTACACTTGCATACATAAACACACGATAATCGGTGAGTGTAAGTACACTTGCATACATTAACACACGATAATCGGTAAGTGTAAGTACACTTGCATACATTAACACACGGTAATCGGTAAGTGTAAGTACACTTGCATACATTAACACACGATAATCGGTAAGTGTAAGTACACTTGCATACATTAACACACGATAATCGGTAAGTGTAAGTACACTTGCATACATTAACACACGATAATCGGTAAGTGTAAGTACTAGTAAGTTAGAAAGAATCTATAAACTGCCATTAGTTGACATAGTCAAATCAATTTTGAACTACATTTTTTATGTTGAAAAGTAACCGTTTTGAAAGTCCAGCATTTATCAGTAGACACTTTCCTGTCATTCTTTGGATCTTTGTGGTCATTTTGTAGACACTATAGATAAGGCAATATTGGTAATAGTGTCCTTATGAAATCCTATATAGACATATTCAATTTATCTCATTTTAAGAAAACATAAATTAACAATTATCAGGAGGGTCGAGCTGGTATATGAAACTCTTCATCGTGTCTTCTAGGCTTGCCATGTCATATTCAGCGTCTCTGTCTACAATTATAAGATGTCCCAAGAGACTGTTAGCCTGTAATTTTCTTCGCCTAAATTCATTTTGAAAGATACATCCCTCTTTGGACAGCCGCGGCTTAAATTTGCATTATTTTCATTTTCTCAGAATTGCAATTTTCTGTCATCCATCGTTGAATGTCATTCTCTTTATACAAACAACTTGTTACCAAGAAATATATTCCCCCTTTTCTGATGGAAAACTTTTGCCTTAAATTATAGCTCGAGTTGTTTATAACAGCTCACAGGGACACGTGTCGTTGAGAAATTCGTTAGTGATATCATGTATAAATTAAATCCTTATATCAAACGTTATACATGTTCTTAGAGATAGTTGTCGACATTCTTATTACACAATTTTTTATTTATTTGGACATATAAATGTTCTTGCAAGAAAAATGGATAAGATTACAAGTAGTTAATTATGAAGAAATGGCTAAATTAAGATATATCAAATTGTTATATCAGAGGAGAAGAACTGAACTGAACTGAACAGCCAGATATTGAGCGCGACATGTTCATTATATGTATCAATGCACAAGGAGACATTTCAATCACAGGGCCGTAGGAACCAGGCGGACTAAAGGGGAGGAGGGTTCCTAGCCCAAGTCCCCCAAGTAATTTAGGCTGTAATGGTAACTAAAAGTTAAAAGGGGCGATAACTGATTCTCCCCCCTCCCCCTCTGTTGTCAAACAAAATTTAAAATCAGGCCCAAATCAGAAATGTCTTCATACGCGCCTGAATCATGATTAATATCCGTCCCTGATAATTATCTTATTCCACAGTCTTCTTTACCCATACATTTCTGGTATGAACTGTATTTATATAACGAAATGCAATTGTTCTATATATGTTCCTCAAATTCAGTTATGTTTAACACACGGTCAACAGTATCCCAACATGCGGGGATTCTTGTACATTTCTGTATGATGTATTCATTTACAAGCCCCTGTGAGTTACCAGCCTCTCATTGCCACAATATTACCATATAGATACCGCGGATAGAACGACATTTATTATATTTCCATCCAATCGCACTCTCTTAGCCATATGTCGTTTTGATATTTTGCAATTTAGAAGACAAATCCTTTTTTATGTCGGCCAATAGCGAGAAACAAATATCATATTAGATTGGAATTTTCGTATAAGGCCTCGAGGGATTGGACAATTTATGTAAATATGAACACTATTATCAATCTACCGCGGAAAATTCGCAGACAAAAAAACCGGAACTTTTTCTTCGTACTTTTATATCTGAACATTTAACGGCCTTAAATAATTTCCATTTCTTTTAATTTGTGTAAAATATAGTGTGTGAGTGCGCATGCGGCTAGCGTACAATTTCACCTTACAGCCTGGTTAACATATTGTAATCTGTAAATTTTTATTCTACTTTTTATCATATATTTAAGATATGCTGAGGAAATGAAATAAACTGAAACTATTTTCTGTTAAAGTTTATGGTTGACTTATGCCTCATTGTCATAGTTACGTATTTTCTTAATTATAAATTTTGACCATGGAGCACTAACGAGAATAGTAGCAGCGGCAGCAGCAACAGCAGCAGCAGAACCAACAACAGTTGATCATCGATGGTTTGACCTATGTACAAAACTGTATGATGTATTAATTGACTGACGAGCAAAAACTGGTAATTTTCTTAAACAATCAGCTTTTGTCAATAAATTTTGAAACGAAATTTGATTCAACTTCTTTAATACCAAACTGACCAGATTGCTTCTTGCATGCCCACAAACGTGACAATTGACTCATTTAGGCATTGAACACATCACAAGTCAACCCCTCTGATGATTACCTTCTTCAACAGACTACTTCTACTACTATACAGACTTTAGTTTGATGGTCCTAAGGCCTGAATGAAAAATTAAAAACACATGTACTGCAATCAAACATGTGAACAAAGTACAGTTTTCCATGAGTACTTTCAGTTTGTTTTTGTTTTTACTAAGAATATGACACTGATAGTCAACGTCTTCCTTTCAGAAAATCAGCTATACAAGTATTTCAAAAAAAGATCTATATGTATTTCCCTATTTGCATTACGAAAATTTCCCAAATTTGTCTCTTTCGTGTACCCCCCCCCCCCCCCCCTTTACCATTGACCAGCGTCTTCCCATTTTCCTTAAAAGCCGCATATGCATTCTCATCTTCCCGGTAATGTCATGTAGTGCCCTCTTACTCGTGACTATCAAAGGAGTCGCTTGAATAATAGGGGTTCGTATAGGGTTCGAACCTTTGCACTTTCGTCTCCGTGACATATTATACGTTCCCATTACAAAATCGTTACCTGGTGTAACGTATATTCATATTGTATCATTTAGGGAAATTATCCATTTTCATATAATCAACTCTTTGACTGCGGCTTAATTAGAAGTATTTATTCCCTTATACAATAAAAAACACACAGACAGCAAATAAGTAGGTGCCAAAGATCTCTTTACCGGAAAATTGCAGTCGCAAATAAAGAGAGAAACATCAACAGGACGCAGACACCTTTTTCCTAAGAAATTATTACAAATGACGTTGCTTACGGTTAAAAATAATAAAACAAAAGGCGAATAATTTGATTTTGGCGGCTGTGGAAAAAGAGGAAAACTTTGGTGCAATTATCATCTTACGGTTATAAGATGTCTACAGCATGGCCGTAGACATCTAAATGATTCACAATATACACAACGAAGTTATTACGAAAGCATAAAGACAAAATTGAATTTTATATATTTCTAAGCGCAACGTCTCACGATATTGATTGCAGAATATGGAAATGGGCTTTGAAAGGAAAGAAGTCCTTTAGGGTTGATATCATCACCAAATATATAGCCAACGTTTCGGAATTAATTGTAAATGAGTAAGACAGAACTTAAGTCGAAGGATTGCTGCAAACAAATTGATCATTTTCGTAGTTTTCGTTATCAATCTTTTGTCAGAAGAAATTAGATTCAAGATGATAAACTCGGTAAAATAAATGACGAAGTCAAAATTATGACCGGCTTTGGAGAAAATAGACGGGTTCTGCTTAAATTAACGACGTGGACTTGGATGATATACGATATTAATAGCTTTCATGTAGGAACAGATACAACGGAAAGACTGTACAGAAATACATATACTGGGATGCGTTTTTCTGGTTCCAACACTTTTCCTGACAGTCAATAAATCTTTATTTTAAAGCACGTATCGCATTTTCTTAATTTCATTTGAAAATGCATATGTTAGTACGACTTGCACAATTTTTTGTCCCTTATGCGGTGTAATATATTTCTGGCTTTAAGCTGCGTAATCGCATTTAAGTAATTATATTAGGTTTAAGTAATTAATGGGCACAACGTTGAAAGATTCTCATTTCGCAGTATACCGCTATTTTAGCACATTAAAAGAGTAGAAATACTTCTTTTACGTTGAAAATTTAATAAACATAATTACATATTATCCATGTTAGAGCTAGCTGTTTTATCAAATCAATCCAGATTGCCTTGAAATTACATCTACGCTTTGTTTAGAGGAGACATATACATGTATGCAAGCTGGTTGAGATCGGTGAAAAATACGTTACTGAAATAATTACTCTTACCTATACGGTAATTAAATAATGTTGGTAATACAATTGTGTTTGTTCAGAAACTAAAGTTAATACACGATTTAACAGGATGAATACGCTGCTGTGGAATTATAGTAGATGTTGGTATTAATTCCAAACATAAGGCGAACAGCCCAACCGTTTACAATACAAAATGTACATTTATATATATAATTATACATAACAATATACATTGAACAAAACATAGTATGTCTTTTCTACATTGAACATACTATTAAGCTGTAAATCTTAGGCGGATATTAAATGTGAAAAAATAATCCTATATTTCAGTGAATTGATGAGAAAATAGTTAAAAACATTTTTTATCAGAATTACAGGGTGTCGTCACGAATTTTTAAACATTTATGAATAATTACCGGAAGTTGTTTAATTATTGTTTTTGAATATTTAAGTGTAATTGACATTCTAAAAAAAAGTGAAATTCATCTTCAAGAGATATACAAAATTTGCATTTCCTTTCATTTCTAGATGTTTTAGTTGGTCTATTCCATCTTCCACTTCCGATTTATTAACGATAACTTGCCATTACTAATTTAGAAAAAGCATGCCTTATACAAACAGCTGTTACATATTGATAAATTAATTCATAAATGTTATCATATTAGATATTTTATACATAAATTACACGTGAGCTAATCTATTTTGCTCGCACTTAAAAATATACACCTACAGTGCGACACCCTTTTTGAGTGGTAAAATTATGTTGTTGAGAGATTGTGGCTCTAGAGGAGTAAAAGCAATAATTAAAACGTTCAGTTGGAAAAATCATGCTGTTGTTTAAGTGAGGTTGTTGCTCAAGATAGAGAGGGCTGCTCTGGAGAGGTTGCTCTGGACCAGTAAAGTTGAATAGTTTGGTGTGTGACGTAAGGCAATGTACGACTACTATGTAATTAATCCGAACTACAATAAAATAAAATGATGATTTTAAAGAACCACAGAATGAAATATTTGGGAATGAAATATCATCAGTTCTATGTTAATTATAATGAAGGAAACGACCTAAATGTAAAATCAAACCTGTGCTAGTGGCCACCTCCGAATATAGGCCACCCTGTGAATAAATGTCATTCTTTTAAAAACCGTCATAGATTATTTAGAACAAAATGACTTTCGAATAAAGGCCATCTGTCAATAAAAGCCACGTAATATATTTCCAAAGAGTAGCTTTTGTTCACAGATAGGACAGTACTTGTGAACATTTATTTGCCTCTCTTAGGTCAGTATACGGCATACACAACGAGTTATGCGTCAATATGTGTATTTTGTATTATATTTCGACAAAAGTACCAGGAAGACGTAGACGTGAATATCTAAAAAATGAAGTTCTCGAAAATATTGATCATCCCTCGTATGTCCACAGGGTATTGACACTGGTTGTCATATGCTGACAGTTTTCGAATTTAGTCACAAATCCAACAAAATCGATCGATGTCATTGATTTATGAACTAGTACAATATTAAATGAACAAGTCCAACCGAGTCATATAAACAAGTTGATTGTCTGATTATTATATACATGTATCATTAAAAAACGAAAGAGTTTATTTCTCTATCGTGTGTAACACTGTTTTTGAGGATTTACTCATTAAATTAAATACATGTATATTAAATTACACAAAACGTCGATCTATAAGGGATGGGAATTGTTTGAAAAAATGTAAGAAAGTAAAATGATCGTATATTTTTTCCCTAATTTTTGTAAATACTTTTCCAATGGGTGGGAAAATCTTGTATTAAGTGTTTTTTTAAACTCTATCAGCATATAAGATATTTTGATTTAATACGTTGGTAGTACGAGTGCGCCATTGAAAAGAATTCTTGAAAACATGATTTTTTCTTGAACTATTCATGAATAGTCCACGGAGAATGAATAACTATTTGACAAGAGTATAGGAAAGACTACTTTTTTGTAGGCAATATAGGACAGTTCACTAAGTATTATCTTATGAAAATATTTCTATCGCGGTGTAGATCCATCAATGTCTGTGAGAGAATAGCCTGGTCCGTCTTTACATGATTATTAATTAAACAACATCTTCCAATTCGCGTGTCACTCGGTCATGATATATCATGGATCAGTTCTGCTAGTAATTATGGGAAAAGAAAAATCATTTCTGAAACGGGACACAAGATCACTGTTCATTGTCAAATTACTGGCTTTTATGGAGTGCAACCTAAATTAAAAGAAGAACATAATGATCATCTGGCTTTTGATTGAAAAACAAAAGCAATAAAGCAAATGAAATTTCCAAAAAGCTCATAAAACGAAAACAAAGTCCATTTTCTCATCTAAGTTAGAAGTTTTCTTAAATATGAATCCAAGCATCTTGGTGATTAAGACTTTGATGTGAGCGCCTGATTTACAATGATTCAATCTCGTAATAACTTTTATTTTTCATTCCTGAGTCTGTCAATCTCGCAGCATGCGATGGCGTTTTATTAACAGATTTTATGGCTAGGAGCATATTTTCTGTCAAAGGCCGCGATCTGGGAGGGATTTTCTTGATCCGAGGTCAGATATTAACACGGGCGTCTTTGCCGGCAATCATCCGCTTCCTGGGACACTGATTTAGTATCATAAAACATTGCTGACTGTATCGACGGCTTCATAAGAACCGGATGTTATGGCTAATGTGGATTCATGTTAGATTACTCGGATAATTAACAATCGTCATTCATCAATATTTACTTAGATTGTTTTCCACAAGGGCGTTCAGGTTCACATTATTTTCATTGACATACACATCTTTTATCGAGCGTAATGTCAGTTTTGCCAAGGAGTTATATACATACATAAGTCCTTGATTTTGCATGAGAATGAGAATTTTTGCGAGCCGAATGCAGTTTTTTGAATCGCTGTCATTTCTTACACCTAGTATCGTTGCCATAAGTTCAGCAAATAATTTAAAATATAACATTTCGAAAGTCATACAGCGCAACCTCTCTAACGTAACACCCTATACTATGGGTGTATCAGCATTATGTTGTTGTTGAGAGGTTATTGCCTTAGAGAGTTTAAATTGATAGTTAAATGGCGCAGTGGGAAATATTAATGCTGTTATTGAAGGGAGGTTGTTGCTCAAGAGTGGGCCGCTCTGGAGAGGTTGCACTGTAAATACGTTTAAAACGCTCTTTATTCAGTTAAACCTGTCTTAACGTCCACATCTACATAACGGCTACTAAATGGTAACTATCATGGACGCATTGGTTAATATTACTTAAACTAATATACCTCCGAATAAAAGCCAGCTGTCTACAAAGTCCATCATATTTCTCCCCAATTGCAGGCATTTGTTCGCCAGTTTGACTGTAATTCATGGCGCTGACTAGACAATCGTATCTCACTCATTATTTGAATGGTTTCAAACATAATTTTACAACAATAGCAAATATTATTTAGTTTTAATGTTTTAAGCCGGCTGGCGACAAATGACAATCAACCAATAACTGGTGCAAAGGTGATCGATTGTTACGACTTCAATAACGCATCTGTTTATTTGAAAATAATGGAGGGGCCTTAAAATATCGATACGCACTTCTTTAAATATATTTTTATGAAAATTTTCGTCGTTCAGTCATTCTGGATATTCCCTTTGACAAAAACTGATTTGATTGATAATTATAGTCGATCATCGATCGATCTGTCTGAAAAAAAATGTACAATGCATTATGTTTCAGGCACATAGAAAACGATTTCAAAAATCGTTATTTATAGCAATCAATTGACTTTCGCTTAATAACAAATCGATACTTTGTTCAGAGATAATTTAGAATACTAAGATTTATTATAAAGGATTGTTAAGTTTTATTTTTTTCATCGCAAACAATTTAATGTTCGATATGACATTTGTTGAAATAGTTGAATGTAGGAACATTATTTATTCTCAAAACCATTTTCCCCACATTGTCCGAGAAAAGGAATATTACAATTAATGTATTTTCCTGCGGGTTATAATTTTCGATAAATTTGAATACAGACGAGAATTAATTTGTTATAATTTTATCCTAAAAATAGCCCTAAGTAAATTTAACTCGCAAAAATAAACTTTTCACTTATGAATTTATTCCAGTCGGGTATTTCAAAAGATTAAATTCGTAAAAATGTACGCCCAGAGCGCATTAATCTGCGCACACCGGAAATGCATCGGATATTTTGACACTTAATTTGGGCCGCTCATATCATTTCTAAACAAATTTTAGATATCAATTATATTTAAGAGGCATGGCATGTCACTAACTAGCTATTCATGGTTCATTTCTTCCAAAATGTAAATTTTATTGAGAACATCTTTCTCAAGTCTGTTAAAATCAATCAAATTTAAAAACTATAAATTAAGACAAAATACAAGCGAACTGCTACTTTTCGAGGCGTGAGGTAAATCTTACAGATTTTAAACATTTAAACAACACCCGAAGTAACATGTTTATAGCCATTTTCCGCGTTCAGTCGCCGATAGGTTGAAACCCGCAATTAGACTTAAATTCATGGCTTCCAAAACTTAAATGTTTTATTTCCAACTTGATAGAAATAGCTCGGGGGTCATAAAATGATGCTGAAGAAGTCCCTATTAGTATTGACCTATAATTAGAATGCCATTCTTTGACTGGCATCCAAATATGGATATATGCTAATGAACACTCAGAAAACAATAATTGCCTGGATGACATTTTCACATTTTCGTCCCTCAGAGACACAACGCGGTCTACACCTGTTTCGTTTTGGAATCATTATAACGCATCTTGTACAAATAACGGGTATTTAAATGATCAATCAATCAAGTATCGTTTACTTTTTTGAATGGAGAAACAAATAAATGATAAGCCCAAAGGTTGCCACCGATAGCACTTGTGACAGAAAATGTATCAATCACTAGCATTTCAATCTATTTCAGAAAAGAAAACACACTGTCTATTCAAGAATGCTCACACGGTCCTTTCTTGAAGAACATGTTCCAAAGTCATGACGTTCCAATGTTTGATTTGATTGAGCAAAATCGAATCGACGTGTTGATAGATCAATTATTGTAAAAAAATAACACACATGTTTATTTCCTTTTTTTAGTGTCTTTCCAACAGCAACAAGTTATAACAGTGAATGAAATGTTCGCCCATTTCTTGTCCTTATTGGTCACCCCTTGGACATTCTAAAACCAAATTCCATGTCTGTTCGATGTAAACTTTACATTTTCTTAGTCTCAACGTTTGTGTATACTGAGTGTATTAAGAAACAAAAGTTTTACTTTAAAAAAGTCATTGAATTCTTCGAAAATCTATTTTTGAATTATTCCTGTAAAGTCTGTATTGCAGTAAACTACAATTAATATAAACAATGCAGGTATTACTTTCTTTACTAATTCGGCAATTGTTGGGATAAAGTTTACAAACACATTGATAAACTATGCGAAGAACGTAACTCGTTATTGCCATGGTAACGTACCAGTATGTATACGAAATTTGTATCAGTAGTCAATTAATGAAATATCATTACTCTAGTAATAACAATAAAACGCATGTGGGACGCTTCATATTGCTTTTTTTTCACTTCTATCGCCGTACAAGTAAGTTTCCTGTTAAGTAATATGAGGGTCGCGAATAACTCATCTAATGAGAAATGATTCCCAAGTTCACCCTTATATGAATTGTACTTTATCGAAACTTCTGGTATTAAATGGTACTTTAACGCGTCGTTTTGTAACTTACACCAAAAAGTAACCAAATTAATAATAACTTGGGATGGGCTAAGAGTCGAACGAATGAACAAAACAGGTGAACGGATAAAATATAGAGTTTACATGATTTATTTAATGTGATTTATTTTTTATGAGGGATCAAATTTCTTGTGATGTGAAAGCTAAACGCTAGTCTGGACAAAACAGTAGTGTCACTTCAGGAGTTTGAGACATAAAGAGATTAATGATACAGGTTTTTTTTCATAAAATAGTTCGAAAGATTGAAAAGGGTTTGCTATAATTACAAGCATGAGTTTGGCTTTGTTTGTTTTTTATGTCAACTTTTGTAACACCCATGTTTTTCTTTTTGACCGGGATACATACTGGAAAAGTTATGACGTCACAACTTGTTGGCATAAAACATTTAGCTTCCCGACTATTTATTGATTTTTTATCTGATGTTTATCGGTCCATTCAACAGCTATGGTCATTCCAGAGCCGCCCCAGAGAGAGGGGTGTGGAGATACATGAGAACCGGGCTTTACCGAGCCCTGTGGTTTTCTTAACACTGTAGTAAGAATGGGGGGACTCCGTCCTTGAAATATTGAACGGTGGAGCCGAGACTCGAATACACGACCTTTCGATTAGTATTCAAGCGCGTTACGTTACCACCCGACCGCCGATCACCATACAAATAAACTGGCATGATTTCCATTTCCAGTATGGTCAGTCCGTTCTCATTGGTCAACAACCTTTTTGTTGGCCTATAAGTCGAAATTGTTTGGTCTTTTAAGAATTTGATTTTTTTTTCAATTCCGTTTAGGTTTTTGGATGCACGACAGTTGACGATAAAGAAAAGAAAATAACCACACATTTTAACTGCACGACTGCGCAAAATACACAACTGCATATGCGCAAAATTTAATAATAAAAAATAAAATAATAATTTGTATCTAATATTTCCCTCGTCTTCTCTATTTTTTTTTTAATATTAAAGGTATACATTAAATACAAATTAATGTCAGAATAATTGATAAATGAAACACGCAAGCGTAAAAACCAATATCTACCTGTTTGATTTAGTAGGCATAAAAACCAAACCAAAGGGGTTTCAGGTAGAGAATTGACAAGGGATTATTAGGGTGGATAATTTATCACATACGGGTCATTTTTTTCGGTCCCACATTAATAACGTTGCAGTAATCTTACTACGCTATTAATGGAAGAAAGATGAATATATAATATACATATCGTTTTATGCCACCCATAGCCGTAAATCTTGGGGACTAATTTCAATCCAAACATATTTATTACGGGAACACAATACAACGAAATTCCAAAGTAACAATAGCGAACTAAACGGGTTGGTATTAATTTTCTGAAATAAACTTAACATCGACCAGGAGAAATCATAAAATCTCACGGAGGCTGGATTTCTCTCAAAATAAAATTCATCTTTTCATTGAAACTTTTGAAAAGTCATTTTGATAAAAAATCCCAGAGAAATCTATCACGCGAGGTGACATCCAAGAAGACACAGCGAGCTTAATTGAGTCATGTTTATAAAGATTACTGTATACTTTTTTTGAAAAAAAATCGGTTATTAGCTTTCAATTCCGTTGCTTAGTCACGAACGTCAAATCTTAACAATTAATCAATTGTAAAAGGAGCAGATTTCACTCATAAAGTTAACATTGTTCGCGCTGTAACAATAGACAAAATGTTCAGTGAAATCTCGAATCTATGAAGCAATCAATTCAACGTAAATATCACGTGACCCCGGGTGAGACCGGATGTAGAATGTAAAACATGAGACCGGTTATTAAAAACGGATTTTAAGCAAGCGATCAGATTGCATAATTGTACAAATGTATATTTCTATAAATTTGAGTAAATGTGATCGTATAAAATTTCAACTCCAGTTATATGTATCAACACACGAGACATCGCCAAATATGATCCAAGCTTTGCGTCTGCCTTCTTTTCTTTTTGTAGCCGGTTCGTTCGTACTTTTAACATCCTGTGATAGCGCATGATTATCACGTGATATTAGGCCACGCCCAGTCACAGCTACCTGCAATCGTAGCTACTCGGGAATTCCCGTCACTCAGATTACGCCTCGTACATAAGGGTAGGGAAACAAACTTTGGTTATATGGTTGCCGGTTATTACCTTTTCAACACAAGGCATCCGTTTTCAAGAATCATTCTCAAGCGTGTTTATCGTTCGCGATTGATAACATGGGCACCAAGTTCCCATTGAAAGAGAAAAAGGTTATTTCCGTCGTTGGATTCCCAGGGAGAGTAACTCGTGAACAACATCACCGAAATGGCGGCCTGTCTAATATGTCCGAAACATTGTCTTTAGACAAACGCCGAGGAATTCCGATTGAGCTATCTACCAAAATAACCACGTAGGTATGTAGTGATCAGGTTCGAACCAACCATATTGGAGTTTGGTGATGTCTTATATTAATAATCATTGGACTATACCATGTATTTTGTTTGAGATTAAAATAAATACAAAATTAGTCATAGTCTCATGATACCTGGATAATAATCCGCATTGTCTGCGAATAATAATATTCTGCGACGCAGCCGGTCAGAAATGGTTTGTCATACATTCTGACTCATTGCTGGTTTCATGGAATTCCACGTCTAACCTACATATATATATATAATTATACATGTGTATATACGTTGGTTTTCCCAACAATCAATTGCTGATTATGACTGGGATACAGTTTTATATTACAAATCGAGTATTTAACAATGTATTGGAGTCAAATCTGTGAACAAAGGCCAACCTTGGGAAAGACATAATGTTGCCTTTATTGACAGGTGGCCTTTATTCTGAGGTAATTTTGTTCTAAGTAATCAATGACGGTTATTCGAAGAGTGGTCTTTATTCACAGGATGGCCTTTATTCAGAGGTGGTCCCTAACAGGTATGACTGTAATTGCAAGCAAGGGAGTTAGTTTTTTTAACTTATTACCATTTACATACACTATACTAATATTCCGTAATAAGCTGTTCATTTATAAACCTCACGTGTTCATAATTGATTTAATTTCATTGTGATATAACAATACACAACACAACAGAACAGAATAGAATTCATTCATGTTGTTAAATCATATAATTAAATAATTCATAGAAATGGTGTACCAAAGTCTATAATAGTTCAGTTTTCTCTCAAGTTTTTGTATACAATTATAAACACAATCAGTTTTTTTCTTAACAAATTCATCTCTTAACAAGTTACAGTGTCCTTAAGTAGTTGCAAGCTTTCCAAGCACGAACGAAGCATTTCCTGTCGATTTATTGCCGAAAAACGAGTGTTTAATTAATTCATTAAACTTTCATGCACTTTGATGCCTTTTTCTCTTTTGTTCCTGGAGATTTTCTCAACAAAATGATAAATAGAGAAACACTGGCACACAAATCAAGTAATTTTGATTATCTCATACAAATGGCCAAATGTTTTAGGCAGACTTAAATAATTTATTGTTTATGATGAGTTGCAAGTCATTGTGCAATTTTAAGTTTTAATCTGTGAGACTGTGAATAGAATTAAACAAAGCCGTCTGTAAAGTGATTTTCAATTATTTAACAATTATTCACAAATGTTTCATGACAGAAGGAACTATTAATAGTTTATAATCTATCACAGCTATAATGTCCATTTTGGAATTGAACAGAACAGAACTGTACTGATAAAGGGTTGACCACAAATTTCGCAAAATAAGATAAGTTCTGGTATTGCTGTTCAACAAGATCGTTTGTTAATTAAATCTATTTTTGTAGTCAAGGCTCTTTTTCTTGAAGAACATTTTTTATATACATACTCGCGTTTCTTGTCAAGACAATACACTGCGTTTGGTCATCCAAGCAATGAATCATGCTGTCCGTAGAGTCAATGTAATATATTAATTTATAGCTTAATTCCCTTTCAGGATATTAAGGAGAAAGTGATCTGCGTTGTGTCGAGTCCTTTTTTATGTCCAGTGACCCTATTTCTTGTCGAAGTCCACCGGCTGATCTATCGATTCTTTTGTTTAACAGTTGGCGTGGTGTATTTTTACGATATTTTTTACGATATTTTTATTTTGGTTATATTTTCCATTTGGCTTCATAACGCGTTATTAGTACCAGCATTAAAATCGTGTGACTAAAGCAACAATAACCCGTACCATAATTACTTCTAATTCATTATAGAAAAGTAATTACAACAAGTAAATATATATATATAACATTTCTATCGTCATGTTAATCAGGTAATTAAATAAACTTCTCTAATAATAGGCTCACATGCTGAGAAATATTGTTTTTCAGTGCATGGGTAAAAGCCGTTTTCCAACAATTTTTCGGTCATATACGGCGACCGGGACACCAAACCTGTATTCTAACCACTACTCAATAACCCTTCTACAAGGCACTTCTCCATATATGGAAGAATGTTGAATTTTTTGTCCAATTTTCATTGAAGAGAATGACCTCTCGCGTCCGATATCCAAACCTGGATCGCCGGGTTAAAAGCCCAGGACACCTTAACCAATGGACCACGGCTGCGGACTATAAATAATCACGAGGAAATGATATTTTGAAATTAAAGCACGCATACCTGTACCATACATTATCAACAACGGGTCCCATGTACTTTTAAACAGTTCGTTTTCCCAGTTTATAAAAATTTCAATAAACATTCCAAGTTATCAATTATGCAAACGTGCATACTTTATGCTGTGGCTAATTACTGTAGAAAGAAACTTTAATTAAAAATTGAAACATCATTGATCGGAATTTGCTTGAATAATATTTCATATCAATCACATGCTGAGAAAGAACAAGTATTTAATATTAATATAAAATATACAGTAAAGCCTCTACAGAGCAGCCCTCTCTTGAGCGACAACCTCCATTTAACAACTGCATGCCTTTTCCCCACTGTACGGCTTATTAACTATTAATTTGACCCGCCTTTGTGGTCGAGTGGTTAAGGCCGCTGACTTCAAATCACTGTAACCTCTCACTGATAGAGGGCCGTGGTTTCGAGCCCCGCTACCGACCATGTCTCTTTATGTGAGAAAGTAGGCAGTTGCTTACGGAGGATGGGAATCAGGTACTGGTTCTTCCCAATGACGATGATTAGGTGAACTGTCCGCCTCATATGACTCTGACTGTTAAAAAGGGGCGTAAAACTCGATATAAACAAATTAACTATTGATTTAACTTCTCTAGAGCAACAACCTCTCATTAACAACATGATTTTGCTTCTCCCAAATTAAGGGTGATGCTTTGAAGAGGTTGCACTGTGTAATAAAAAAACGATGTGAATTTAATATAATCTTAAGTGCAAGAAAAACACATTCTTTTTTCGCTGCCTAGAAATTCAAGATTCGCGAGGAAAAATACAATGTGTTAATTTTACATCATTTATGAGCAACGTTTCCCTGTGTTGACGCCACGATATGATTATTGAATTTTCAATTACGTAAAGTAATTAAGGTCTCCCGTTCTATCAATATTCCCCCTTTGCATGTCATGAATGCGGACCCTAATCTAGCCCCTGATAACCCCTTATATTTCTTGGGAAAAGCTTGTGAATTATTAATTGGCTTTAATTAAACAGTGAAGAGGGTTAAAGTCGCGAATATTTCCATTAGACTGATAAAATTGATAATAACTCAATTGTAGTTTTCTGATTATTATATCTGATTATAAAAAAAAATAATTATAACAGAATGTAATCTTTATTAATGTGAAATGTGAATAAATTGTTTAGTTGACTTTTCTCTAAAACATAACGAGTTCGTTTAGTTTGCTATTTACAGAGCCGTGTCAAGCATGAACAGTACAGAACAGAACAGAACATAAATGACTTTATCTTGAAGCAAGAAGAGGAGCGGACTGTTTGGATTTAGTACCAAACTAAATAGAAGACTATTGTTAACTTGATCTGAACAATAAAAAGAGGTGGATCACAGAAAACAAAAAATAAACAAAAACTACGAAGTTGAACTGATCTGAATAGAAAGAGGTGATAAACCGAACACTAATAATGTATTAACAAAGTTTAACTGATCTGAACAGTAGAAAGTGGAGATAAACCGAACACTAATAATGTATTAACAAAGTTTAACTGATCTGAACAGTAGAAAGTGGTGATAAACCGAACACAAATATTAACAAAGTTTAACTGATCTGAACAGTAGAAAGAGGTGATAAACCGAACACTAATAATGTATTAACAAAGTTTAACTGATCTGAACAGTAGAAAGAGGTGATAAACCGAACACAAATATTAACAAAGTTTAACTGATCTGAACAGTAGAAAGAGGTGATAAACCGAACACTAATAATGTATTAACAAAGTTTAACTGATCTGAACAGTAGAAAGTGGTGATAAACCGAACACAAATATTAACAAAGTTTAACTGATCTGAACAGTAGAAAGTGGTGATAAACCGAACACAAATATTAACAAAGTTTAACTGATCTGAACAGTAGAAAGAGGTGATAAACCGAACACTAATAATGTATTAACAAAGTTTGACTGATCTGAACAGTAGAAAGTGGTGATAAACCGAACACAAATAATGTAATAACAAAGTTTAACTGATCTGAACAGTAGAAAGTGGTGATAAACCGAACACAAATATTAACAAAGTTTAACTGATCTGAACAGTAGAAAGTGGTGATAAACCGAACACAAATATTAACAAAGTTTAACTGATCTGAACAGTAGAAAGAGGTGATAAACCGAACACAAATATTAACAAAGTTTAACTGATCTGAACGGTAGAAAGAGGTGATAAACCGAACACTAATAATGTATTAACAAAGTTTGACTGATCTGAACAGTAGAAAGTGGTGATAAGCAGTACACACAAAAACAACAAAATTGAATTGATATGAACAGTAAAAAGGGGCGATAAGCCAAACACAAACAGTTTAACTGAACAGTAGAAAGCTGTGATTAACGGAACACAAAAACCCACAAAGTAAATTTTATATACATTATTTATTATAGTCTTTTCTCCATCGTTTTCAAGCTATGCTGAAAAATAAAATTTTACAGATAGTATTGGCATACATGTAGTTACGTAGGAGTTACTCTCAGCAACCTGCATCTTTCTAAACCGGAAATCAATTAATTAATTAGGTCAAATATGTATGTTTGTCACGATTCTCATTCAATAATAGTGTAAACGAACGTTTTACACTAGTGTCTAATCCAGAAACTTTTGTAATCCGTATATTTCTCTAGTTTGGAGAAATTCGTGATAAAGAAGCTTCAATGTACATTAAACTGTCAGAAGTTTAATAAATAACAACTCACTCGTTTCGCTGCTGATACATACCGACGGTTTGGTGATTGGAGTTTATGGCTAGATCTCGTATGAGAGCCAATAAAATCGCTGCTGTACATGTTTATGGTAAGCGAGCAATTTTCCTGCCACCATACTACGGAATAGTTATGAAAATATCAATATTCATAACTACAAGAAGACATAAACAGCCAACCAAATAGCAGTGGAACTACATGTTCGATACGTCCAAATAGAACGCGTTCTGTTGGCAAATAAATCCTTTCTCGTTATGGTATCCCTGAGGGAAATTATAATTCTGGGTTATCATCGAACTGCAATTGATGGTAAACAAAAGCCTAATATAGAAAATATACGCATGATGTGACGTAGACTTTAGATTAATAAGAATGTCAGCGTGTTACCATCTAATAAGCTTATTAGGCTGGGTATGGGACTTGGGACTAGTCTAGTATGTGAGGTAGCCAGTCTAAAACCCGGAAGTTACAGGTACGCAAATACATGATATTATGAGCAAGTAAAATTATGTATTGTATCTTTGTAAAAAAAACTGATCGACGTAAAATTTGGAGTGCGTGGTATCATACAAGTGACATCATACTTTTTCAATGTACTATGAAATCATCGCCTATGATAAAAAATATTGAATAAGTTAAAAGCTTGTAAAATTGTTATATAATAGATTTTCTTTTAACACATGCACACCTCTTGTGTTTAAATGAAGCAGCTGATCACACGCCGTTTGATTTAACAAATTATCAATTTCCAAAACCAATAGCGCTGTTGTGCAAATATACGTGCATCCGAGTCAGCGCGTAGGATAACTGCATTAATCATTGACTGGCATACTCCTCGACGGCATGTTCTTGACAATTATAGCATAACATTTCAATAAGTCTTGTCTTTATTAAAATCTTCCTGTAGAAATTTTATGAATACATTATGCGAAGACGATGAAAAGTATTATTAGTGCCAATTTTAATTTTAGAGCCTTTGACATGTGCTAGAGGACGCGAACTCCTGTTTGAAACAATACCTCCCAACAATTTATGTTACAAATCATATAAGAGTGTCATTTTTATCATGGGAAATCTCATATTTGATTCAAATTTCCTTCTAGAATAATTAACAATGCCATCATTTTGATCCTTTCTCATAACCGTCAAAGAAGAGTGATTACAATTGATAATTTTTAGCAAACGAGTCAACTTTCAAATGTGAACGTTGGTCACGTGATATTTATGAGTCGAGCATGTGACTGGTATTTTAATCAACAATTATGACAACCAGGCTGGGTTCAATGTTTGAGACGTATTACTACATGTACCACACTGAACAATTTTCAATCTTTTTGTGATGTTTGCCGTATGTTTCCCTGATCAGCCAATTAGCCCAACGTGACAGCTAACCACCATCAATTGCAAGACGTATTAATGTTTTACTGAAGATTCCATTATTTTTATGCTCCTATTTCTTCATCGGAAAGAGACGTTAGATTCATTTTGTAATGATTTTATATACAATTTATCTACTTGCTTCTGAAATAAAGAAGAAAGATTAGGACAGTTTGTGATACGTATGAACGGAAACTCTCGCTTTATTGCAACATTTCTGAAAATTTTATTGCTTATTTTCGGATATTTTCCGTCCTTCCTTTCCACCAATTTATCAGATGAAGATACCAAGAACAATTTTATATCAGATTTTATGAGATAGCTTTTAGTCGGTTGTCTTTTAAATATCTTATTGTACTGTCATTGCCCGTCCTGACCCACCGCTCGTTTACTATTTCAAAGATTCCAATAACAAATCGACAAAACTATCTTGATTGGTTGAAACACTCAGTGATTGCTTGATTTGATGAGTGAAGATATTTCACGATACCTCCATTATAGCAATAAAAAGCGAGTAACTTTTCTCCTTCAAATAGGAGAGTATTTTATTCATGACTTCCGGTTGAGCGGGTCACGTGACGGAGATGACAAACGGCCCTTTCAGCAATATTTTATTCGCGACGGTCAAGATTCGTGCGTGGATTTTATTTCATTTTCTGCTTGATTAGTTTGAGTAAACGTTTTATTGACAAATGAATTCACTCGAATTAAAGCAAATGATTCTTTACAATTGATAAGATTTGTCATTTTTTACGCAAACCTCCACAAAACAGCAGAAACGCTCGACGGACATATTTACACGAAGCCGTATTGTTAGGTTTTCGAACAATTGCATATTTTCACAAAAGAAACAAAAAATCTTAATTGTATAAAAAGATGTAACGTCTTTGAATTTCTCCATAGAGTAAGGTCACCACTCTACCTTGTCATGATCAGACGTCAGTCACCTTGTATGATACATGAAATCAACTTGTAATATTCATATGCATTAATGCCTACATTATGCAACAAACATTTACAATATACTAATATAAGCAGAGTTTGAGTTGAACACATTATCATAAAAATAGATAGATAGATACATTTATTCAGCATATAAAACACATGGTATGGTACAATACAAGATATTATAAATGTTTTAAAAACCACATTGTTACAAAGGCTAGAATAATACATATTATGAAAGGCAATATGACATATAATACTAATAAATGTTTAAATGTACCAGTACATGTATATATATATACTTAGGAAGACCCAAAAAGGAAATGTGAATTTCCTTATTTCCATTGGGGTCCTGTAATAATATTGACATGTCCTAGCAAGGTACAACAGGTTGGTAATAATGATTGGCAAAGACCAAGTGTGACCTCTCCAAAGTAACACCATTTGGGAGAAGCAAAATTATAGAGAGGTTAAGTAATTAATTAAATCGTTCAATGGGAAAAATCATGCTGTTGTTGAAGGTAGGTTGATGCTCAAGAGAGGGCCGCTCTGGAGAGGTTGTACTGTATATATATATATATTTGTGTAATTGTCACACATATAAGAGAGTCAGACAAAGACGAACACGAATTTATTTCAGTTGTAAACATCGTCATCAAGTTCCGTGTGGCATCATACAGTACACTAAACGTATAACGGAGGGTGGCGTCATACAATATACTAAACGTATAACGGAGTGTGACGTAATACAATATTATACTAAACGTATCACGGACAGTGACGTCATACAATATACTAAACGTATAACGGAGTGTGGCGTCATACAATATACTAAACTTATGACGCAGTGTGACGTCATACAATACACTAAACATATGACGCAGTGTGACGTCATACTTTACACTAAACGTATGACGCGGTAAAATAAGAAATCTCTACGGGTGAGTAATGCGTATTTTATTGGTTCTTTTGAAAGAATTCCCTGTAAATGTCTCGATGTGCTTCAAGTACTAAATTGCATATTGCTTTGTTGCAAAAACAATGTCTTGTCCTTAAAGATGGAACACATGTACTTACTGACGGGCCATGTCTAATCCACTCTTCGCAGTGTCCAATTTTCGATGTAATTTATTTCACGAAGACAGTTGGAGTTGTTTGAAATAACGGCTAACTATATTGTATACGAGTTGACGGCCATTTCCGTTAACCAGAAACTTCGTCTCAGAGGATTAGACCCGTCTCTCCTATTTCGTCATAAAACTGTGGACAATGTCAAATAAATCACATAGCCCGATTGGACACCACGGACTTTATAATGATCAACATATACAATCTGCTTATATCGCCTTAGTTTCTGCGAAAATACAAAATATCATAGCTTGAAGTGTGTTGTGACGATTCACTGGGAGCGATTGCCCGGACACAGCTTGGCACTAATTATTAGAAATGTCTAACTCATACATAACCAAAGAATAAATGAATATTTTATATCAATATAAATGCGTGTGTTGATTCGTTATGTAATCGACAGAGCTTTTAGCGATTATGATGATGCGTTCAATGCTTGATATAACTTGTTGTCATTAGTTTGGAAACTTTGGACATTTGTAACTAATGACAATTCTGAGAAAGGGTAAAACTGGAGGAAGCGGATGGCAGTAGTTGTATAAGAGTTGTTGATACCGATGATAGGCCTACTTATTAGATTTTGGATACGTTCATGACTAAAATGCCCCCTCCAATGAAATTCATAAAAACAAGAATTCTTTTTGAACTTTTCATGAACAGTTCTTGAAGTATGGATTACTACTTAACGGGGTGGTCATTGTCGAGATGATGTGTTAGTAAAAGCACCATTGAAGCATTTGCTTGAAAAATTCTGTACAGATGACTAGTCGTTTCGACAAAATGACTCTAGTAGGTTTTAAATAATTTTACCCCTGTTTTCAGTTACATGAGGTGGACAGTAAAGATAAACAGTGATGTTGGATCAAGTACACGTAAATACGCCATTCTCAGCAAATAACTATCAACTCCTCCTCACGAATTACCCAAATATAGTTTTCACTCGAGAAACTTGGACAGTCAAACCGTTGAAGAAAGGCCACCTTTGGGAAAAACATAAAGTGACCTTTACTGACACTTTGCCTTTACTTGGAGGTTCTAGATAATCAATAACAGGTTTTAAAGAATGGCCTTTCTTCACAGGATGGCCTTTACTCGGAGGTGACCACTAATACAGGTTTGCCTGCATGTGAATACAATTATACTTGATTCAATCAATTATCAAGAATTTAATGAGTTTGGCTGAGTTTACTTATCCTAAATTATTTTGTAACCTTTAAGGTTCACGTTGAAGGTCAGAGATATATTTCTCCTTTTTGCTCTCTATCCTTCACCAAAGAGTGGGTTTGCTTTGTGTTTTAATATGTATTTATTATTTATATCATTATATCATATATTCAATTTCATAGAGTAAATATGTTATTTGTGATATTATTAGATTGTAAATTTGTATTATACATTTATCCTGTAAGAACATTATTTTGGTCTGGTCAAATATATCCATCTTACCTTCTAGCGCTTCCTATTGTCCGTCCACCGCATCACGTAACGTGTCCATTAGCGACTGACAACTTTGGTGAACCATACGTAGATAAATTAAATACCCTTGAATGCCTTCTCTTCAATCATATTGACATGAGAATATATCTTGCCAGGGCAACAAACTGGTGTCCTCTCGAGTATACCAGTCTTATACCCTACTGACTGAACTAACCGAACTGAGGTCGTTGTTGAACGACATGTATCCAAAAAACAAGCTGCAAAAGTTCAATTAGTGGGGCCGCTGTGGGCAAGTGGTTATGATATTTGACCAGTAATAGATCCTTACCGTTGTGAGTTCGAAACCCACCTGGAACAAGACACATTTCAAGTAAGGAAGCTGTTCCGTTGGCTTATGGATGGTCGATGGTTTTACTCATGAGGTGTACGCATGGGGTCTTCCGACATAGTTGAATATGGATATGTTCCCATATAAGCCCGGTTGATGCTGCGAAATCAAGATGCGTTTAATGTAAATAAAATGCCCCCGTGACCTTGACCTTTGACCTACTGACCTGGAAGTCACAGGATCTGTAGAGGTTGTAATGAGAAACCTACATATGAAGGAAGTATGATGATTTCAGGTCGAAACATTTTGATTTTATAGTCAAGGTTAAAGTTTGGTACAAACAAACAGACAGTTAGGCCCAAAACAATATGCCCCCGATCTATCATTGCGGGGACATAAATACAACTATTTTAATTACCCCAGTGGGGATCATGCAATATTTTGCAATTGTGTCGATGATAGAGACTTGTGAGGGGCTTCCGAGGTTTACAAGCTTTATCCTGATTTATGAAAATTTCTTCCCTTTTTTGGACGCAAAATACGTAATTTGAGTGATAATTCAAGCATTTATAGGGAGTCGAGATATTCCAGTTTTTTTATCACAAAAAGTTTGGCGGTTCCACTAGGAGGCAGGGCTTAGGTCATAAGTATGATCACGTTGACCATCACAATTTAGCTGCTACTTTTGCTGTTGTCAATATTCAAACTGTCAATGACAATTTTTTTACAACATATTTTGCCAGCCCCATTGTTAAAGAATGCTTTATAAAATTCGAATCGCCAGAAGCTCGAATAACACGAGGATTATTGTAAAAGTTGAGTTTAACAACCAAGACATTAATCTGCCTTTTGAAGAATTTTTTAACATTTTAGTTATATGGATGTTATGCATTTTTCCTTGTCGCGAAGATACAAAAATCCTTATTTCAGTAACACAGACAACATATTATTTCAAGGCAAATATTTGGATTGATATGTCGCCTATTCAATGTTCGACATGATGTGAAACACAACTTTATGGATATTTTATACCTCTGACAAGAAATGTGTCATATGCATAGCGATAGGATCAAAGGACTATGGGTGTCAAAATAACTTGTAAAACATACTGTGTTTGACGGATACACGAATCATGGCAAATTGGCCTAAACCGCAATGTCAAACTTTGTAATATTGGATCATAAGAAATGGAGGGAAATTGTTTTATTCGATGAATGAAGACAATTTTTACAAAAAACGATTTACCGGTAAGTAAAGTTAAGTATACTGTTTAACGAACTAATCTATCAATACCGCTATGACGAGTTTGTTCAATGTTGTTGCAAAAGAAATCGATGTGAGCTGATTTAATTTACAGTGTAATGTCGAGGTTAAGACCGCTTTATGGACCAGAAGTCTTTTTATTAACATCATCTTATCTTAAAAAAACAAGCCAAGAATTGCTCCAAAGACATGGTGAAATGGTGTAAGACAAGGGGAAGTGACGTAAGCCTGTTGAAGACTTATGTCCCAACACTGTACCAAAGACTGGGGGAAATGATGCAAGCTTGTTGAAACCTAATGTCCCTGCAGCTTTGTTGCAGCCTGTACCGAGGCGGTATCCCTATGAGCGGCTTTGTTTTGCCCCAATTTTCCTTTTTGGTGTTGAATGAGTTTACGATTGGAGGGTTTTGGTGAAAGTTGTGATGTTAATAAGTTTGGATTTTTGCATGTTTTGTTTGTTTGTTATTATTTGTTTATGAAGCAGCATGGAAGCTTTACGCATTTCTTGATAAAAAAATTAAATGTGATGTTTTATTAACTATATTGGGTGTGACCTTTTGAACACTACTTGTACATATATGTTGAAGTTCCCTTACGGGATCCGTTTAGAAATTTATGCTCTATGTCTTCTGAGATTACATAAATGTAAATTGAAAGCAACCTGAAAGGCACTTTATAAAACCTAAAATGACCAGACATAAATAAGAATGAGATATTATAAGTCGTGGAACAGTTTTTATATATAATACTACTATACTGTAACTGCATGCAATCTTAATAATGGAGTTTTAACGATAGAATGCATGGTCGACAATGTCTATTATTAATGAATCTCTAGCAGAATGCGTCCTAATTCTTTGACTGAAAACTACGTTTATTGGATATTTTCGGCAACGATCATTACAGTACTGCAATCGTTTACATCTAGAAGGATTTGTATAAAGTTTAGTTTATACGTACTTATAAAATAATAAAATCCACCATATTTAGATAAAATGATAGTGCCTTAATCTAATTGCAAGATATCACAAGGGACGTGCATTGCTAAGTTATCCTTCAATATGAACCGAACGTATACATTGTCTTTACGTAGTGTGTACAACGAATAACAATTCTTTCCATATTTTGAACGTACAATGTATTGTGGTATAGAAATTATGAAAAGCTGAACAGAATAAATGATGTATATGTAAAAATGTATCTTAGGATATGACTTTCTTAGTTGCTTGAATGATTTTACAGTGAAGCTTGTGTTTGTCCAGCTCCCTTGATCGTTGTTTATCTGTGGATCTGTATCGGTGTGCAGTATGTGGAAGACAAGCTTATTGGTAATATAAAAGATGGTAACAAAGTACCACACAGCCGTGGTCATTGTTTGTCTTCGAGCTCCTTTCTTAACCATTTAAAAATTAAAACAATGTTAAATAGCAAGCTGTTTAAAGCTGAAGCAGCTGATTAGTCCAAGAATTTAGTTTATCAGGTCCAGGTTTACCAGTATGGTGAATCAACCAAAGCTCTATCCACGTGGTTTCTGGTGCCTACAAGCTTACACCTCGTGTTCCACTGGCAAGCCAGTACGAATTTCTCTCTCACATTTATTTCCATTTAAACAAGCGCTAACTAAAATGAACCGTACGTACTGGCTGCTTTCAGTGGAGAACTTAATGTAAATGAATTTACTAGTGCATTGTTAACTCATATAAACACTGAATCGAGCTTGATAAAAATAATTTGAGATATCTTGAAATGCTATTTCTGCTTCCATGTTACTGATAACACTTAAACTCTTGCAGATACTGCACTTCTATTGTTAGGGGGAAGAAGTAGAAGAAAATTGTTTTAATCTTTGTTGCAAGCAGGCATTAATGCACTGATACAGGATACAAAAATGTACCCAAAACATTCGCCAAACAAGTACAGTTAAACGTTTGTTAGCGGTCACTTCTGAATAAAGGACACCAAACGGAGACACCCGATTCTTGTTTAATCTGTCATCATAAAGAGCCAAGAAAAGCTATTCGAAGTAAGAGTAGGGAAATAAATGCCCGGTTTCCCTGTTTCTTATCTACCCTGTCAATGGGGTGGCCCTGAAAGGACCATAGCTGTCGAATTGGCCTTTAACCAATATTTGGTCATTGTCCAATCGGAGCAAAACACTAATAATGTAAAGTGCATTTACTTGCCGCAACTTATCAAAATGTAATATATTTCGTATTTTAAAAAGATCGGAGTAGTCGTTTCACAGTCAGCTCACGATCAATTAGTTTCACACAGTGATGTCAAAACATTGAATCATTTCTCGTTGATTTAAACAGGTCCATTGCCCGTTGTCTTAATATTCAGAAGTAAAATAGCAATTTGGTCGAGATTAATTCGGAGAATTATTTGAAAATAGAAATAGAGTGCAACAGAGCACATAAACCCGAGTTTAAATTAAGTCTGTGCCTTGTTTTTTTTATTATTGCAGAACGAATGTTGCAGTTTTTTTCGCTGAGCTTCAAATTCAGCGAAAATGATAAAAAGAAAAAGAAAATATAATCTGTCACACCAGCGCTACAAAATGGCGCTCGGGTTAAAGTCTTCGATTAATATTAGGGGCCCATATCAATCGATTATTCGAGAAATTAAAACAAGGAGCCGACGTGTGTCATACACAGGGGTTGTACGGGGTTAGAATGAGCAATTAAATGGCGTTATTGCTGAAAATCTTAGAATTTATTGAGGGAAAAAATCTTAACATTCAACTCATGAGCAACGTTAAGCTGCCAGCGGTAGTATGTGAATTATAGAACTATTGATCTAAATCTGTAATTCCTTGAGCGCACGCACATAACAGCGGAATTGTAGAAATGGAAAATGGAATTGAGATGAAATCGTGCCATAAAATAGAGATTTATATGATAATTTGGATGTTGCTAGGACCCGTAGCACGCACCCAACTTTAATTTTATTGCATAAAACTTATCAAAGATTTAATAATTCCTGTGATGTCGTTTTCAATAGAATGCGACATTAAAATTTAAATAAGAGAGAATAGGCAATAAAACATAAATGAGGACATACGATTAATGATTTTAGCAAGAAGAAAGGGAGCGGTTCGTTAGGTCCGTCCAATACACGAGATATTTGTCAGATTCGGGTAAATAATTAATGTCAATATGGTACTAAACATCATCAGTACACACAGACAGTCTTTCTTTAGCTGTATGTTAGTAAAATAATCATTTTATGGCCAAGACATCAATGAATTTGTAAGTCTTATTTATTGTGGTAACAAAAAAGAACAAGGCAGTGAAATCGGTCTTCTGGACTGAAACTATCAGATTATGACAGTATGTCATGTCAACATAATTACAACATTCATTTTGTAGTTACATACCAACCTGAACCAAATGGTTTACCAAGTGCGACTGTACCAATACGTTTGACCACATTTCACGAACCCGCCTGGTGAGTATAGTTAACAAAGAGCAGGACGGTCGGTCGAAAGGTCGCTAATCCTTGGCATGACATCACATCAATAATACAGACAAACCTGTGAACGAAGACACACCTTAAGTAGGAATGACATAATGTGACCTTTAATGACAGATGAGTTTTATTTGTTAGTCATTTTGATCTAAATAATAAATGATGGTTTTTAAAAGAAGAGCCTTTATTCAAAGGGTGGCCTTTATTCGGAGATGGTCGCTAAAACAGATTCGACTGTTCTGTCAGCTTTGTTTCTTTTTGATTCATGCATAACATCTTGTCCGAAACAAGGTATCGGCTCGAAAAGGTATGAGTAAGTCATATTATGGAATACATGTATATAATTCAAGTTCAGTTAACAAAAGCAGTGTATCAGTTCTAACCCTGCTCCCCGCAAATAACTGTTAAGTTCTTGACGTTGAAGCGCTATACATACTGATGGGGGTCGAATAGCATAGGACATAATGGATATAGATGTAACTAAATCGCGTGCCGCGTCCAAGATTCGAACTTAAAAATGTCTTGCTATTTAGCTTATCAGGCGGGCTGAGGTAACGGGGTTTTATCAAAATGCATATGTACATTTCCTTATCTGACATATGGTTGGCAAATGGTGCATAAAAACAAGTAAAAATACTAGGTGAAACATCAAACTAACTAAGACATTTATCTGAAGAGTTTAAATTTGCAACAAAAAAATTTCGGTAAAAACTACAACAACCGCTACAACAACAACAACAACCGCTACAACAACAACAACAACCGCTACAACAACAACAACAACAACCGCTACAACAACAACCGCTACAACAACAACAACAGAAGCAACAGCAACAAAAATACTAACATTTCAACATTGTATCATTATTCATAGATCGTCATGTCAAGACAAGACAAAACAAAACCCATCAAATCCCATAGCAGCACAAGAACAACAGTGCCTGTCTTTCCAACATAACAACACCATCATTTTTGGTACCGCCTTCTACCTCGCTCGAGCGTCATCCCAAATAATCTTTAAATGACGATTACCGATGTCTTTGTTTCACTGCTATATTTCTTTATTTAATTCAGCTAGGATCCAAGTTTTATTGTTTCGTAATATCTAAAAGCAAAATTTCAATTATATTTGTTACTCTGGAGTCATTACTTTTATATATGATATGTAAAACATAACAAATGTAACTCATTTCAACATTTTATGTTGAGTACCAGATGAAAAATAAATGAAATTTTAGAATTTCTTTCTGTTATAAATCAAATTAGAGAAAAGAAAACAATCATAAAGCGCCTTTATATGTTGAGGTATAAAGTCTCTAATTCATTTAGAGAAAGAAGAAATTGTTATTTATTAAATATTATATTCTATTTCAAGAGTCTTAACAATTCCGATACATTTGTTTGTCAGTGTCACCCAAAAGCTTGTCTTCCAATTAAGACGCTTCTCTTCGTAGAGTTTCTCAATTATATCAGATGTTTAAGATGGCGCGCTGGGACAAATTATGGACATACAATATTATTGGCAAATATTAGTTTTCCATCACTGTCAGACCTCAGAAATAATAATTGCGCACTTTCTACAGTAAAAGATGGATTCTCACACCCTAGCAGTCCCAGAAGAAGTTTCCGACACTTCATTGAAGTCTCCTACATCCGATGTTCCGATGTATTAATTGTCGCAAAGTGCAAGTCGCAAACAAAGGGTCAATTATTTCTGTTGAGTATTGCTATTAAATATGATTTGAGATTCGCTAGGGTGATACTTTAGCGCCCTCTGTTGCGTAGAGACGTCACATATCGATTCTGGGGAAATGGTTCAGAGACAAATAATATTCAAAACACCGAATAAGTTAGTGCTGAAATAATTGTATTGCCCGTGTATACGTAAGCACATAATATAATGTACATCTCACAGCTTGTCAGAAACCATAACTTTACTTGTTCAATTAAATAATTAAAAAAAATATATATACAATTAGTAATAACTACAAAGCACGTGTGAATGGTGAATCAAATGGACAAAAGGATAAAGAACTTAAAGGTTAGACTAAAGACACATGTATTTAATTGGCTGGAGATGATTTTTATTTTAACGAATAGAAGTGCTTTATTTGGGCACTGGTTCAAATCTCAGTTAGTAAGCTTAGTTACGTTACAGATATAAGAGAATGCAAGTTCGTTAAAAAAGGTGAGATTGACAAACATTTTGAAATAAACCATTAATACGACATACAGTGCAACCTCTCCAAAGGAACACCCTTTGTGAGTAGAAAAATATGTGTTGTTGAGAGGTTGTTGCTCTAGAGAGGTTCAATTGATAGTTAAATTATGCAGTGAGAAAATATCATGCTGTTGTTGAAGGGAGGTTGTTGCTCAAGAGAGGGCCGCTCTGTAGAGGTTATGCTGTATATACCATGTAATCAAACGAAAAAATTGCGATTGCTAGTAAGCTACAAATTAATACTAACCAACAAACAGTAAAGCATAGCTAAACTGCAGTACAACCTCTCCAGAACGACCCTCTCATGAGCAACACCCCCCTGATACAACAACATGATTTTCCCAACTGTACGATTTAACTATTAACTTAACCTCTCTAGAGCAACAACCTCTCAACAAGACAACAACATCATAACTTTGCTCCTCCCACAGGGTGTGGCTATGGAGAGGATGCACTGTATGTCTACAAAGATCGTTACATTACAGAAAGCCAACATGGAGACTTAATACATCATCAGTTGTGTTTAGTTTCCATTAATTAGTGACACCGAATTCAATTTGCTCTATGTGTCTATAAAGTACACATCGTTCTGGAGCCCTGTACATGACTAGCATTATATACATTTGTATATATATTATCACTGCTTGACAGCGAAATTCAATACGAGCAAGAGATGATAGCCGACCATTAGCAATTACTTTGACGCTAGGCGTCCCAGTATTCCGCCACTCAATTATTTGTAACAATTTTGACACTAGGTGATCATTTAGTCGCGAAAACGGATTATTTATTGCAATTTCTCCGAGAATATCAATAACTCTGGTAGAAACATCAGCTTTTCAAGTATGTATTAACGCCAGTGAGAGTTTAAGAAGAATTTTCGCTTAATTCTACCATTTATAACCAGAGGCCACTTGGGTTGCTTCAAAACTAAGTAATCATAAAAACTCAGACATGTGGCGATATTTTATTCGAGAAATCAGTGTCCAGGATGTAAGATTATACTTAAATTTATCACACAAGGGTTTAAAGCCTACATTATATAAGTCCAGTTCTAAAAGTGGATACATAATACTGCGATGTTTAATACGTGTCAATGGTAAAATGCTTGGCAACATATATATTCAGTAAATACGAAACTTGTAGATCACTTCAATATTGGGCCCATCCTTTTATATCGACCATTTTGACAGTCTTTTTGCAATATTTTCAAGATATTTCAAACTGATTACTAGGCCACCTCTGGACTGAAACTAATTGTTTTAGTCCCAAATTTAATTTAAATATCAAGTCTCCACTTTAAACTTAGTACTTCATTACTCATATCAGGTTAATTTTGATGCGAGTTTTTTTATGATAGTATATATACGGGTACAGTGCAATCTCTCCAGAACGGCCCTGTCTTCAGCAACAACCTCCCTTCAACAACAGCATGCTTTTTTCATTGTACTCTTAAATCATTATTTAAACCTCTCTAGAGCAACAATCTCTTAAAAACAACATAATTTTGCTTCACCCAAAAGGGGTTATTTTGAAGAGGATGCAGTGTACTACATGTATTCAGATCTGATTATTTTGACTGATTATTTGTTCATGTTGTATGTTACGTCATTTCCAATGGTACTTCAGTTACGTTGGGTGGTCACGAGACTCTAACAGGGCTCCCGTGATATCAGTATTGACCCATTCCTCAGCATCTCATCATCAGCTTACTGCTTGCAGGCAAGCTTGAAGAAACGTGAATGTGAAGAGAAGTGGATTCAACGATCAACATCATCATTCAAACGTCTTGGATAAACACGTAGGAAATCCTTCGACTCACAAAAGGAACTCGTCTGTTTAGCAAAGATTGTGTTATACACTGGACAATGCTTATAATTATGACCCTTCTATGTTTACAAACAAGAGTTATTCTGTCATATTGTTTAAATTGGTTCATAATCCTGCGCATGAATCATTTGTCCTAAATATCATAGCCGGCAATGAATCATACATAAAAAAATCCGTACTTTATAGCATGGATTACCTACAAACACCATATCAACAACACGCCGACAATCAGACAGGATACCATTGCTCTGCTCGTCGCCTTTGCACATCGGTGCAAAATACTTTCTTATTCAAATATGCATAAAAAGGAAGCCTTATGCAATCATTATTAGCTGAGATGACTCATATAAAAAAGATCGTCAAAACTAGTCATCAACAAGACGATATCTTTTCTCCAACAATCCAAATTTGCATACCTCAATTTTGTGCATCTGTGTCTCTGGTAGAATAGAAGAGACAAGAAAATTTTATCATCCTATTTACATTATTTTGAATATATTTCTTGTGACGATACCAATCTAATTACCGGACTCGGACCGGAATAACTGGAATATTCCTCAAACGACATCATCTTTAAAAACCCCATCACCAAGACGATAATTGTCATTTTGGTCAACTGAATTAATGTCTACAATTTATTTGATAAAAACCCTTGTACGACTGTAGCAGACACAAAACGCTTTCCATTATTTTGATAAAGAAATATCTTGCAATAATGTCATTTTCTCTTCTCTCTGTGTGTGACAGACTACATCTCTACAACCTGCCTATATGTTACCCCACAGAACAGCTAATAATCAGATATATAGTTCGGTACTAATGTCCAGTCATCCATCTTCACTATTTAAGAAGTGAGGCCCTGAACACGAGTGGTATCGGATCAGAAATCTCCGTAATTCTGATCGAAATACGAGACAAACTATGTAGGCGTTCATAGCTCCTAAAATAATACCATGGCTTTTATACTTAAGTCATTACTGAAAATGGCTCTTAAAGCAGGGTTAATATTGATTTGAAATGTAGACAATTGTTTAGATAAAGGACGTAAGAATACAGAGATGATTTTTTATAAGTAATGAAATGATATGCGTGTAAATTGGGAAAATGTAAGTTTATATATGTATGTCAAAGAGGACATCGTATTTTCTATCTGTTATTGAAACACCATGCAAAATATGGCGACATGCTCAAAGCCGATGAACCTCCACAACGTACCGGCGCAAAGTAACATGAACAAATGTTGTACATTTACAATTAAGGACTTATATGATCATATACTGCCCACCGGCGCAAAGTTACATGAACAAATGCTGTACATTTACAATTAAGGAATTACATGACACTACACTGCCCACCGTCGCAAAGTTACATAAACAAATGCTGTACATTTACCAGTATATAAGTCCTTGACATTTATGTACAGAATTTATCAAAATTTGAACAATAATTTAATACTTAAATGTTGATTATTTTTTATTATTTACTTATTTAAAGTACAAACTCGTACAAATAAGGATACTATTTGGTGACTTCGTTTGTCAGGGCCTCTGTGAGAAATAAAGAGAAAAGTTCCCCCACATCCGTCTTTCTTTTCTTATACAGAACCATTTACACGACTCAAAGTCGCTGTCTCTGTTATTCATCTCAGTTATAAGCGAACAAGGGACTCTGAGAATCAGTAATTATCATTCATTCAGATAACACTTTACCATCGATATAATGAACGATTGTTTAGCCGGATATGGAAATGTCTTCAAACACTCAGTTATTGAAATGATTGAATATACAAAAACCTATTTTGATCGAACGTGATAGGAACATGTTCTCGGACCGACTCTAACATTTGTCATCAAGCGTGTTGGTTATTAAACTTCCGGTTTGGCGCCGAAAGAATTATCGTCGGTCAAAAGCAATTTTGGCGCCGTCTGAAGTTTGGAATTTCATGAAAAAGCTCAAATGATGTTAAATCTATGTTCTATATTTTATATTTACCTACATGTATAATTATACGCGTATAAAGATGCATTTCTGATATCGATTAAGGATTTTATTTAGTGTCGCACACACATTTATTTTAATTCTATAATGAGCGATGCCCTGACTGAATGAGTCAATCGCATTCTTTATCAAACTAATTAAGTCACATAAAATAAAATAAATAAACGCTGGTTAATAAAACAAATTGTATTATTTTATTTATCATCTATATTGAGAATAAAATCAGTTTGATTTAATGATAATGTATAGGTGAGTGTGTTTATAGCTAGTCAAGTATTAGTCATAGGGGATAAATTGATTCACTGAAAACTTTTATACAAGTTTTGGCGACTAATAAGTGTAATGTCGGACCACCGTGTTGAAACGATGAAAATTTATATTTATATATTTTTGCTGATTTATATGAATTTCTGATTTAGAACCGGGTCGTAAAATTGCCGAATGTACTGTTTTTGTTAATAAATATTTTGGATTCTTAATAAAAGATAATAAAAAGGAACCATAAGGTATTAATCAAAATTAGGAAAAATTATGTCATAAACGTTGGTAAAATATGTGTTTTGACTTGCAGTGTAATATCCTTACAAAAGCCACTACTGGGATGGACAAAATGGCTGTTGTAAGGAGGTGGTCGTTGTTGAGACAGTGAAAAAAGAGTAAAACGTTTATCCGGGTTGGTCGTATGCTGGCTGTAACAGGGAGATGACTGTTGTTTAGGGTGACCGCTGATGGAAGTTACACTGTAAATATCCAATTATTATGAAATTATATGCAGTATTCAAGAAACAGAATTTTTATAAAATATGCATAATAAAAATAAATTCTAAAAAAAGAATATGAATTATAAAATAAATATTTTTGGAATAATAAGGAAAATCGAAGCAAATAAACCCAAAGTTTAAAACTCTGGATGTAATCGAACAGTTTAAATATATTTACAGATTGAAATGCAAATGTACCTTTCCTTCGACACAACAAAGGAAATTAGAAAAAAGATAGCCAGTCGTTCAGTTAGGGGATTTTATTTTTCAAACATTAAAATAAAATTAAGATAACATTTAGATATAACTAAACAGTGTGTCTGTATTGCGTAATCTGCTTTTCCTGATTACAAAATAATTTACCTTATCATATTTCGCAGGCATGAGGCTGATTAGTCTCATTAAACCGGGTTATGCTAAATTTCCGGCAGTAAATGGGTGTAAAAGGGGCCTTGTTGTATAAGCAAGGTATATTAAAATCTCTTATTAATGAAGTCGACCGCAGCCACATTGAATGTTAGAATTAAATGAACTATGCAGTCTGCTACTCGTTCTGTCTGTATTGAAATAGATTTGAGTAATTATAAGATTAGTATAAGATATGTCCGATTCGCCAAACTTATACTTTCTTGTACCCCCGAGTGCCAACATATATAAGCTAATTAGATTTTAATTACGCATTATGTCTCAATAAAATGATAACACGAGCTCATTAATCAAATGTACGTGTGTTACATTGTCTGCTGATGTTGAATCTGTACGTAAGTATGTATAAGATATACTCATTATACTAAAATTTAATTATCACAATTATACGTATTTACATAATTATAAATTTATAAATAAAATGTCATTAAACAGTTCATGTTATGCGTTGTATGTTAATTTCATTCATTGACATTTTTTTAAACAAAACAACCAGTGGACCAAGTCTCTGTCGCCATTTTATCCAACTATTGGTATGGGACTGCGACTAACCAAGAATGTCCATTTGAAGAGTGATTCAATGAAGGGAGACTGACATATAGGTTTTGACTTCCATTGCCAATGATTCGGCCAAAATAAGATATACGAGTCCATGGTTACTGGAGCGACCATAAAGTTTTAAACAACATATCCAAAGTATGGATATTTCAGGGCGGCGGGTCGAACCTCCAACGTGCAAAAGGTATGAAAAAAGTAATGGAAAATTTTGCGGCCTACCTACTCTATTGTTTTGGGTCAATGAACTGTAAATAGAACTACGTTTTGTGGGCTTGGTATGCAGAACTTGAATCCATGCCTTCTTGGTGATCGGTCCTGTCTTTTACCGATTAAAATGACCGCCAATTGCCTTTGCTTATTAATGGGATGGGCATCTTTGATAGTCATTTCTTTCTGGGGGCACATCAAACTATTTTGGTGATTGTTCTTAAAACAACTCTAGGTGACGTATTCATATATTAACATTTATGAATTTTAACAAACAAACAAGATACCAGACATTTACTATGTTCGATCAGGGTTAGATGATAAGAGAGAAACAGTTTCTTATATGAAGGATATGTATTTGGAATCTAAGCCATAGTTCAGCTTTCTATAGCCGTCACACGCTCGGCGAGCATGGATTTTCATTCGGATCAAAGTACTGCGTTTTTCTACATCCGCCATGCAATTGCTAAACCAGTTCCCGTTCCATGTTACACTGCAAGTCTATGTAAGTTATGTTTCTATGAGTACTTTCAGTACTTTGATTTTCCAAGTAGATTTTTAAGATAGCCTTCTATGAATTCACCCTGAATGTCAACTAATGCTCTGACCGGGCCAGATATATATCACGCTTTATCCTCAGCTTATCAGAGACATTTAAATTCTTCTGGATCATACACAATTTGAACTCCTTGGCACCATGTGTGGTGTGATATCAATTGTCAATGATAAAGATATATATAGATACGTAAAACATATATACTAGCCTCTTTGGTATCATTTGGTTCCGATATATAAATTTGCGATAGTGTTTAGTTGAATTTTAATTGACATGCTCACGATTTTTGCAAATTTTGACGGTGAATACAAACTCACCCTTCTCTTAAAAAGATATTTGAATTTTCTAAAGCACTGAAATAAAAGTGGCAACTTTGTTTGAAAAAGCGTGTTTTCAGATTGGAACATAGGCGTACGTGGTTGCCTTGTTTTACAATAAACTAGAGATAAAACTATTAGAAGCTATTTTCCACATCATTTACGTTGTCTATGGCTGTCAAAACAGGCGCTGGCGAAGCTGATTTGAAACTGATGAATTTAGTTGCACTTAAGTGACATACGATATATAAAGCTTGCATATCTACAACATATTTATAAAGCGATGTCCAATGGTTCACATTCTTCGAGTCAGCCAACACGTGTATGCATGCACACGCTATTCTAATTATACGCAGAATTACGTAGACATGTGCACGTTGATTTAGATTCAGTATTTGGTGTAATGGTTGATTTGGATAAGCGAGTAATTGTTGATATCTTAAGCTATCTACATTTTGTATGTAAATGTTGGTTTGCGGTTGCTTTATGGCCGACTCATTTAAAAATCAACAACAAAAGACATTTTTAGCGATTTTGATACCAAAAAAACTTTCCAACATTTTGTTTTCAGTAAAATTAAACAAAATTATAACAAAAAATCCTTACCTACCTAACAGATGGATCTGGTTACCACAAACCAATGTTTTAAAGCTGTTCTTATTCGTTGAAATTCGAAAATACGTTAGTCGAAAGTCTTTGATGATTAAGTATGCTTTTTTAAATTGCAGTTCATGTTAACATGGACAACAAGACCAAATTTTAGAAACGATAACCAGAAATAAAAAATACGAACCATTCTCACCGAATTTAACATAATTTTGTAGTATGTGATGATGTTTTATATTAACAAATGATGGTATTCAAACATGTACTAAGAAATGTTGCTCAGAAATATTTAATAGTTTGGTTGCTTTTTTTACCAATACGTCGTTTTATTTGTCGATAGTATGTCTAGTACGCATAATCGCCTTTTGACCTTACCAATGCTTCTGGCGATGCAATTCGTTTAAACCATGCTCCTTTTTTTAACAGGGTTGCTTGCAACCTTGTTTTTGGTTATATTTATATGAGTTTAACGCAGTTTTCCAACAATTTTTCATTTATACACGGCGACCGATTCATCTTACAAGTTTTCCTGGACGGTATTCTAACCAGTACTAATTTACCCTTCCACAAGGAACCGACAACGTCTGCACATATATGGAGGTTATCTACATCATTGTCAAATTCTCATGGTATGGTACAACCTGTCGCGATCGGGAATCGAACTTGTACCGCCAGGTTACATATCGAGCACACTAATCATTGAACCACGACCGTGGCTCATCTTGCTCCTCAACAAACACAGACAGCTTCCCAAGTGTGATTCAAAAGTTGGATAGGACCTACCGCTATGGAGGTTGTATCGTTAATCAAATAGTCGCGAAGGAATATGGCCTTCATCCGGGCATTTAGCACGTGACCTGACGGAGTCAAACGGAAGAGCACGAACATTGAATAGTTATTTAAACAATCAACTTGTCAAAGCATTCATTATATCACAAACAAATATAAAATACGAGTATGCGTAATCATGGCGGACCCGTATTGTGTCATAAATAAGTTATAACAATACAATTTGTAGCCTAATAAAAAAGCATAATCGGACATAACACGACACCTCGCGCGCATCATTCATTCAAAGTTCGCGACAAAAAACACTGATTTATAGAGTATAGTCTAAAACCCATCTTTGAGACGGGTTGTTCATTCGCGTGCAGGGTCGATATAATACCCATCACCTACACGGTACCAATTATATTTTATGATGCGACTCGCTTATCAAGAACGGGGAATCTATTTTTTCTTAATTTACAAAACCGATACCTGTCATAATTATACAAATTACAAAGGAAACGAACTGGTACCGTCGGAAAGGCATTGCCGTTAGCCTCGTCCTAGCTATTTGATATTTTATCATGTCGCGGCTAAATTACACGAATTTCTCGTTTTTCGCAATTACAATTAATGTATAGATATAACTGCAGAGAACATAATGTGCGATTGGAAAAACGTGGATCAGTTTTATGATGTCAAGATCAAAGAAAATATTAGGAAAGTCATCTGTTAATTTTTTCTTGGCACGCCACCTAGTGGATGGATTGAGATGAAACAATCAGAATGTTGGTTGTGAGATCACGAACAGAGAACATGAATCACAGAAGCGAAAAACAAACTTCGATTATAAAGTTTTCTTTTATCATTTTCAATTGACACATACTAGTACACAACAGAATAGAACGGCGTATGAAGGTAAAACAATAAAAAATGCCGATATTAACCCAAATATATAGTATTAACGTTTCATTAATTACGAAAAATGTAACAAAATTATCTCTCCTGATTTCATCTCATATTAAACCAACTTTAAAGTATAATAGTCTATAACAGGCAATCGTATAGAACGCATAAGCATCTGAATCATTTAGATCAGCAAGTACACAATTTAAAGGTACTCAACTCTACATTGACAACAGCCACGAGGTTATAAAACTAAAGTCATCGAGCTCAAATCTCATATCTTATCTTTAATGTTTTTAACCAGAGTATGATCAGACAATTGTAATATTATTGGTACACTACCCTGACGTGATCATTGATATGAATGTGTGTTCAAGTATTAATCAGCTCTAACTTTTCACCAAAATTCTTTGAGAATGGAATTAAGATTTCAGCTTGGAGACCGGACTCTGGTTTTATTACTTTGCTAGGTAGTTTAAAACTCAGAAACCATTAAAAACATTCTTGTACAGAAACGTGGGCAAATTAAGTAATGTGAAATTATTTAGATTGCTTTATTTTGATACATGAACAGAATAGAACATTATTTCAGACGTGTACATGGTATATTGTCAAATATATACAAATACATTACATATACAAATACAGCGCAACCTCTCCAAAGCAACATATCCTTTGGGAGAAGCAAAACTATGTTGTTATTGATTGTTATTTGCTCTAGAGAGGTTAAAGTGATAGTTAAATCGTGTAGTAGGGGAAAATTATGTTGTTGTTGAAGGGAGGTTGTTGCTCAAGAAATTGGTAAGAATGGGCATAATTAAAGAAAATATTTAAAAGCTTATAAAGGTACATTTGTGTCAAGGACCATAACAATTAAGACCTTGATATTCAAACCGTCTTTGAGGCCGCGGCCGTTCTCCAGTGGTACGTGCGCGGATTTATAACTAGCCCCAGTCATGGTCACGGCAGGTCATACCTTTTTAAGAAAATTTGAGAATAATGTCAATATTCCTCCACTTTCGTAGAAGTTACTGGTTCCTTGTGTAAGGGTACGCTAGTACTGGTTAGAATACCGTCCAGGGAAACTTGTTAGGTGAATCGGTCGACGTATTCTAAGTATTCGCTGTAAAAATTGTTGAAAAACGGCGTAAAAAACAAATAAAAGAAATAAAATATTTACCAATCAAACCGTCTTTGGGACCTGAAATAAAAAGGTCTTGACACCTGGGAAAATACATTATGTTGCCTTTATTAACAGGTAGCCTTTAATCGGAATTCATATTGTTCTAAATAATTGCTGAAGGCTGAAGGTTAAAAGCATGGTCTTTATTCACAGGGTAGCCTTTATTCGGGGGTGGCTGGTAACACAGGTTTGTCTGTATTGAGATGGTCTCATTAATAGGTTTAACATAAAAAGGAAATGTTAATCACAGGTCTGAAATTAAACGGTCGCAATATTGGAGTGGTCGCTAAATGGGGGGGTTGCTGTAACCGGAGCCAACTGTGAGTCAAGTACACTGGAGCCCTTGTTCCATATGGTTATTAAATGATGTTCGTGTGTTACTCCAAACTCATTAAAAGTCGATTTAGCTACCATACAATCAACCGTTATCATGATATCGTTGTGTGTTTTTTAAAATAAAAAACTATGACATGTTCTGCACATGCCATCGTATATCGTGTAGTCTCGGTTTGTATGACTATCGAAAAGTAGATATATATGTACTTATATGTGTGTATAATTTCAAACTATTTTCTGTTGAATATATGAATTCATATGCGAACTTTCAAAGACGAAAACTTTGCAGAGAAATGAATATTGCAGTAGTTTGAATACGAAGTTCAATTATCCGACATTTGCTTTATTTTTTAATGATGTTCTTTGAGAACTAAATGCAGCATTGTCGGGAACGTCGGGAAATTCAGAGTACATGTATATAGGTTGCTAGTGAAAAGTGAAGGAACGGGTCTATACATATACCAGGAGAAAGAAATAAGCTCAATTGACCGTCCTATATTATTATGGCTGACAAACGGGGTTTAAGACCAATAGAACCACCAAAACCGTACCCCTTCCGGAGTCAAAAGTCCGGTTTACTTAGAATTCCGGTTTTCGCAGAGCTTTTGATAAAAAAAATCCGAAATGGGTTTGAAAATTATCCTTTATCAGGGATTTTTCTCTATCTAAGTTTAATGCGTTCGATGTCATTTACATGAAGTAATTAATGGAACCCAATTACGCATGCACATCTCGTGCAAGCATTTCTTAAACGGAACAATTATTCCAAGTATATATGTTGATACAATTAACAGAATGGCTGACCTTAATGACAATGTTGATAGAAATGAGTTTTTTTCTGAGATGAAAAAAAAATCTCTCCTTTACACCATAAATAAATACAAGCCTTAAGTATGTTCTGTCATTTGTCTGATGTTTGTCCATAAAGCATCATTTGTAACCATACTGATTGTCCACTATCAGTTAATACTCACATATATCATCGAAGATATAGACATCTAACCAATGATTTATCATCCAGATTGTATTTTCTGATCCTCTTAACTACTGCTGATATCATTTCATTTATGAAGCTAACCGTCAGTAGCGGCATACGTGTTGTGTTAAAAATGCGTAAAAAATAAATCTTAACAAAAATATTGTATACGGCATATCATGGTTGCAAAAAATAATTACATGTACATGTAAAAGAGAAATTAATGTTTTGTTTCAGTGGGTTCGATGCCGTTTCTCAACAATATTTCAGTTATTTACGGTGGCCAGTTCAACACAGTAACCAGTTTTCCTGGACTGTATTCTGACCAGTACTAATTACCCATGCAATATGTCTGTTAGTACGTATCTCGGAAAATAAATTAATTGTTCTGTTCTGTTCTGTTCTCTAATCTATCTACATGAAGCCTTCGACGTCTCAATATATGTCGTATATTTTTATTACATTATAAATGGCTGATTAGCCATCATCAGTGATAACGTCATTTTTTTTAATAATCTACAAAATTCAATTCCATGATTACTTAAAATCCAATTATTACTTGTTCAAGATATCGTTTTTTTTCGTTAAACTCTAAAGATGTGCATTATTAGTTCTTACAAAATACTCTCGTAGATCATTACCCCACCCCCTCCTCAACTACAAATGCACCACCATATCCTTTTTGGAAACTGAACGATAATTGTTCAGCTTTCCAATGCCGTCACTCGCTCGATGCGCATGAATTTTGATGCGGACCATGAAGTACTACATTTATCTACACTTGCCATGCTGGACTAGTTCTAATTCCATGTTGCAATGCAAGTCTATGTAAGTTCAGTTTCAATGAGTACTTTTAGTGCTTTGATTTAGGACAATAGCAGATTTTTGGAGCGTCATATATGGCAAACATTCGCATATCATAATATCTTCAGCGATTCCGTTTTTAGTAATTCGATAGACGATCTTTAAATATCATTATCGTATGAATTAGGTTGAATATAAAAAATGCATTATTCATATCATCTACTATACATAAACGTATAGAAAATGCAAAACATTTGAGTATATTCCGTCTAGATATATTTGCGCATATGTCGCATATATAGATATACATTATATATCTATAATTATTCGCATTCCGTGTGAACTAATGTCAATCGTTCATATCAAACACATTGCAGCAATTTACGATTAAACTCACCTTATGGAATACATAAAAAGAGAAAAATTGGCATATTTGGACAATGATTATTTCACATAAATTGAACAGAAACAATCCATTTAATTACAAGTTCTATATTCAATTGTTGCTGCAAAAATATTCGTTTTTAGGGCCATCTGTTTCCTATCAGACGTACGTTTATGTGGTCTATTTTTCATAGTTTTTTTTTTGAAAAAAAAATTCACCATTCGCGCCAATTCCATAACTAGACATAGATGTTATTAATCCCTTTGAAGCAGTTGGTGACATTAAACAATATTCGCTGTTTTAAAGGTTAAAGCCACTGATGTCATTGGCAAGGCACTACCAGCCATATGAAGCTACAAAGTGCCAGGCATCCCTATGGAACGTCGCCCCCATTCGCTTTATTGTTCACCAAGCACGCTTACTCGATACATTCACCCATGTTTATTTCACATAATAACGTGTTGAAAGATCATATCTTCACCTAATAATGACTTTTAGTCCGATATCGTCTCACAGATGAAAGTTGGGTCCCCCATAATTTAGTATATTAGAATTATCATTTTATGATGATCCGAACTAGATCATATCTCGTCCAATACAATGAATTATTTATATAAGCTGCCGAACAGTGATATTTTATTATTAGTTCATCTAACACGCATGCAATCTTCAAACTTTTTTCTCTCATATCTTGATTTATCTCCGGGAGTTTAATTCCATCGAATGCATAGTAGAGTATATTCTCTCTATTTATTCTAGTTATTCTATTTGATATCCGAAATTACTGCTTAATTAAATTTGCTTTTTCTCCATTCTGTAGACTTTCATCTTCTGTCGTTCTTCAAGTGTAGTCGACGACTAATTATGTTATGACAAGTTGATACGGTGATAATGGCTCCGAACACTGGAAAAACAAACATGCCAAGGCGCTCGTCGATTAATTACGATCCTTAGATAAAACCCTGCGGAATTGTTTTAGATTTTTGAAATTCCTAATAAGAAAATAATAGAATCTTTTCTTGTGTATATTCTCTCGCAGGGACACCTTCTAGTCAACGTAATATGTGATTGCACACTTCGTGTTTGCCTTTCAGTCATCAAGGAACGACAGTACTCGACAAGAATACTCTTTGACAAGAAATGTTGGCGTAATCATGTACCGTAGAACAGTGAAGTTTAAGCAGATGTTTCTTTACAAGCCGAAGAAAATGACACATCGTCTTATGAAAATCAACAATATTTCAATCACTAAGTACTACATGAAGAAATACGGTTATGACAGTACATGTATTTGTAACAAAGCCTACCAGACGCAATACGAGCTACAAATTTAAGTGAAACATGCCCCTGACTGCATCAATAACTAAAAGGTGTGTCGAAGGTCAAAGTAAAGGTAACAATTCAAGAGCGAAGATTTGAAAATTCGAATGACAATACAAAACCCTGGGCCCTTGTTGCGAATCTGTTTATGCCCCACGGACACCAAAAGTCCCACATGTTTCTTATTTAACATTACATTTGATTTCCTTAAAATAACTACACTGGACTCAAAGCTGTCAGTGCGGTTATTATACTCATACACAGGTACACAGGTCCGTGAAAAAAACAACAGAAACATCTTACGACACTGCGGCTTCTCCTTATACTTTCCGTTACAAATTATATGAAAACTTGCCCACCATGAATCCAGAGGGTTCGTCCGGTTCGACCTCTAAGAATTTGTACCCCAAAAATAAAGGACTGCATATATTTTTTATAAATGAATGACACATCGTTTTAAAAACATATGTTCATCTAATTGATACATTAAACATGATTACATGTACATATAGGTGACAGTTTTATCTTTAATTTGATTTATGTTTTATAGAAATTGGTCGAGAGATCTAAGGCCGTACAACAGATGAATAATGACACATGGAAGGTATCACCTGATAGGTATCATATGGTTCGTATCACATGATGAGTTTCACATGATTGGTATCACATGATAGGCATCACATCATTGGTATCACATGATAATCATCACATCATTGGTATCACATGATAGGCATCACATGATTGGTTTCACATGATGAGTTTCACATGATTGGTATCACATGATAGGCAGCACATGATTGGTGTCACATGATGTGTTCACATGGTTGTTGTCACATGATTGTCATCACATGCTAGGTATGACATAATGTGTTCACACTGTTAATATCACATTATGAGTTTCACATGTTTGGTATCACATGATATGTTCACATAGCTGGTATCACGTGATTGGTATCAAATAGAGTGTATCAAATGGTAGATATGACATGATTAATATCATAGGTTCAGTATCACATAGTTAGAAGCATATGACAAGTTGCACATGGTTTTGTTTGCATCATATGGTAGGTATTACATGACAGGTATAAAAAAGAATGCATCAAATTATATGTCACATTAGTACCACAAGACAAGTTTCACATGATTGGTACCACATGGTTAGTATCACATTATATGCATTACATAGTTAATATCACATGATATGTCCACATGGTTGGTACCACATGGTTAGTATCACATGATAGGCATCACATAGCTGGTATCACATGATAGGTATAAAAAGAATGTATCAAATGGTAGATGTGACTTGGTTGATATCATTCGGTCAGTATAACATGATTAGTATCACATTGCAAGTTTCACATGACTGGAATCACATTGTAAAAGCCACATGACTGATATCACATGACATGTTTCACATGGTTGGATTCACATGATTGGTATCATGCACGCATCGCTTATATCTAATGGAAGGTATCACATTAAAAAAATAATGTGCGTTTGTTTTTTTTGCCGAACACAGTCATTAAACCATTGTTAATCTGATAGTAAAGCTTCGCTGAAAAAAATGGATTTTTGACTAAGCAACGGGCAAAGTCAAATTATGTCAGGGATTTCAATATACATGTATTGCAAATGAACTTGGTGACAAAAGAAATGAACTGTTATTGAAACAACAAAGTATTTCGATCACGAACTGTTTTAGTTACAACAACATCGTCTACAGTTTTGATATGTCGATTCCCAAAGCAGTTTTATTATATTCACTGGTGTAATAAACTTGTATTTTCTACGATGATTCAGATCTTGTGATAAAACCATGATACGATATTAATCAACGGGAGGGAGTGATAATGTGTTCGCTCCATTTTTTCTTGGAATAAAGGATCGTAGGCATTTGATTGGGGCCGCCAGATTTTCATGGCTATTTTATAGCTATAAACAAGTAATAATCCGAGAGAATTGTCGTGAAAAAATGTCTGTACGGACGCCTGTTGCATATAACACAGAGTCATAATTCCAGAAAACACAATAAATAGCATATAATCAAAATGAAATTAGCAACCGTTGCTGTAAAATCACAGGATGGAAAATTAATGTGGTTACAAGATATATGGCGGGATTATTTTCACAAGAAGAAAATAAGATTGGGTCGCAGTAAAATCAAGAGTACGAATGACAGATATATGAAGATGATTTCAGTGTAAAATGTCCCCTCAGCTGAATGAAAGTGCCATGCTACAGTTAATAATGCGGAATTCTCTGATCAATTTATCTTACTTTTATGGTGTATATTTATTTCTACCACGTGATCCATCATTCGGAATGAATCGGTCACTGTCGTTGTAGATAGCCTCCGGTGTATAAATACACCGGTCTAATATTAAATATACGTCTCAGTAAAGAAATTGTTGACGTCAAATAATATTATTACGATGTATGTCTTGAAAATGATAAACCCGACATTTACCGGTTTATTTAAGCACACATTAAAATAATCCAAGAGGCAAACTCTTCCTAACAGCAACCGAAAAAACATTCAAGGCTTACAACGATTAATGCGTGCGTTTTTTTGTTGAAGGATTTCTATTGAGATACAAAATACTGTCATACTGTCTTTCCCTGTCGTCGTATAGGACGCGGTTCCTTTCGACGGATTATGACGATATTCGTATGCTGAAACAATTTCGTCCATAATACCGTACACTGATCAGTGTTACACAAAAATGTCATAATCATAAAAAATAGTATTGGCCAATTGTCATTGTTATACCTCGGATAAAATCATTTTAACAATTAAGAGTTGTTGCCCTTATTGAAATAGAAAAATATTAATTTCTGTAAATATTGTATGGTGACCAATATTTTTCTTTATCAAATTAGATTGATATTGTGTTATTGCATCTTTTGACCATGTGTTTTCATTGAGACGTGTGTTCTTTTTTTCTAAAATATTTGAAAAATAGATTTCAATGCAAATTTAAAGGGAAATAACTCAACGGAAGGTCGTTGTTTATTATAAATCTTATGGCAAATCATTTTCAATCACGGAAACCTAAAAAATGACATTTAAAAAAATGACCCTCCCCCATTTGCAGAATTCGTTTTTGGAAGTTATGACCTTAATACAATAAAATATAAACTTGTTATATTATGTTTGAAAAGGAACTTGATTTCAAATTTAGGATCATTATTTCAATAATCTGGAAATTCTGTATAATACTATTTATAATAAAATATTAAATCAAACAATATTAAAGCACTTTTTATTTTATTTTTGCGACAGCACTGACTTGCTTTTACGTATTCAAAGGCGTCGAAACTTATTCATAGCGTTAGGCAGTATGTGAAATCATCATTGACATTGAAAATAACTGCCCAATATTTGTGTACTAATAAAATATCAATAATTTTATCATCAATAAATTTTACTATTTACGATTCAAAGTATAATTTGCGTGTTTTCAATTTTATGATTATTGAGTTGTATCCCTTTAGTGCATGTTTTAATTGGCTAGTGTAATATGATTTTGTAAACTTTCTCATAATATACTGTTCTTCTCCATAGAAACGCACATCAAAGAAGAAACGTGAATGTATTCTGCGATTTTTATGACCGTGGGCGAACTATATATCCTTGACAATACTTGATAAGACAAAGGCAAAAAAATGAAACCCATTTTCCTAGAATCGTCTTATTAGGTATGCACCTTATTCAAAACTAAGTGACAGGACTGTGGTAGCATTGGACAAGAAATGGATGACTTCATTCGCCGATAGCATTGATTAGGTTTTCTTGTAATTATGGGTTCATTTTGAATCGTAATAAGATTTCTCGTGCACACATCACTGTGTACAATTTAGCAAATAAATTTTAACGTACCGAATTAGTGGATGAACAATTCTGCAGCGCAATAAACACATACAAACCTTTTTGGGGCGATGCGAATTAAAATAAATTTAGATTTTGGAATGTTAAATATCAGAGAAAATGTCATTGCTGCAAAATGCAGGAAAAGTTTGTTCGCGGAATTGTTAAGTTTTTTTCTATAATTATCTTTCTTTGTCAAGTATAAGGCTAAATAACAATTAAATATTGACGAGTAAAGAGTAAAACTTCGAATTCGACTAGTTTCTTCCGTTACCATAGTAACATAAATTAATGTTTCTGCGAATTGTCCTAGCTCATTAATGTCATACTATGAAAATGAAAGGAGAAAACGTATCATGACTAAATAATTTTTATGACTAAACAGTTAACTAATTTACAGAAGCTTTATGGCTAAAGAAAATAATTATACATGTAAGCTTGATATCGGCAAATTAGCATACTTGCAGATTTCTGCCTCATAAAAAATACCTTCAATGTGATTCATGTAAAATCAATGATAATAATTTCTATTAAATTTATCATTTTTACAGATAAAACGCGACTTTTACAAATTCCAGTACACCATACTAGTGTGAAACAATTCATCAAATTCTTGCACTAAAATACAAATACAAAAAAAGTATATACTAACAGTCAACCACGGTATAATGTAAGTTAGATCAAAGTGTATTTTCTACCATTATTTTTCCCACTTATCGATTTCACCCTGACTGATCGATCATACGACACACGATAGAACTCAATAGTTTTCATGACAAAAAGAAATATTAGTAAAAATCGATCAAGTTTCATGTCGATGGACTGACGCGCATATTTAAAATTTATGATATCTACAAATTACACGAAATTACAATGAATCATTGTACATCATTTATTTCTTAAAACAATAGGAATACATTATATACTAGTATTATACTCCATCGTGTCATTGGAAACAACAATATGATTAAGATTTAAGAGAGAATAATTAAAGTGACACGTACATGGGAGTGTGGGCCTTTGGGTGTGTTTCTTTTTTACAGCAGGTTTAAGTTCATTGTGCATGCATGTGGTGTGAACTATTCTTTTTAAGTGCGTTTTCATGTACATGTTTCGTTCTTAAAAGAAATCAATTTTGGATTGACATCAAAAATGAAAATAATGACCTGGACTTATATACATACATGTGCATATATATATAAATTCTATACAATGATAACCCACAAAAAAATCTTAAGATTTTGTGTCATTTAAAATAATTGATTATGATTCATGATACTAAGTTAAATCTGAATGATTTTTTTACTCATAGTTAAAATCGAATGAAATTATCAAAATTCTCAATCCCTTATTGTCATTTTTTTCTGCTACTGTTACAAAGTATTCAGTAAGCTTTATACAAGGACAATGAAAGGTATTAGAAATATACAGTGAAACAAAAGTGGATGGCCCTTTCAAAAACGTTGTGAGTTCGATTCCCATCCGAGACCAGAAAAAATCTCACACCGGAAGAAACTGTCTAACTAACTGACGGATGGTCAACAGTTTTACCTGGATGTCATCTTTCACAGTTATAGGTGGAAAGGGTCTCCAAATGACCATGGCTTTCGTTGCGACATTAAACACAAGGAAAACAAGACCACTTCGATGTAAATGAAAAACTATAATGAAATGTTGATCAAGTCAGCTCCTTTTTTATTCATTGTATAAAAAAATGTTTAGGCCTTAAAAATGTTTGTTTCTATGTTTTCTGGTACATGCTGGTCAAAAATGGGGTAGGTGGGTTGGTGTTTTTTTTATTGTTGTTTTTTTGCTCTTGGGTTACAGCATGTGGAAAGGTAAAAAAGTGAGAGTAGATTTTCCGTCCCTGGTGCTAATTATTATAAAAAAGTCTGGAGTTCGTGGGGAAGAATTATGATCTCGTCTCGTAACCAGAAACATTTAATTATTTTACTACTTAATCTGTTTACATTCTCGCGATTTCCGTAAAATCGAGTCACACCAAAACAGACAGTGAAGAAAAATTAATACGACAAATTATTGTTAAACACCTGCATCAATGTACTTTATTTTCTATACGAAACGATACTTTGAGTTGTACGCATTATTTGGTGTTGTTTTTTTTGCATGACTGTACCGAACGAAGTATATCTAAAACACGGCATAATTGATTTTAATAACATAAATGCCGCATCATTTAATTCAATGCAGGTGATGCATAATTTATTACTCGTTACACCGTGCATGACTGATCTTATAGTGACTTATACATCTTACCACGAAAATTCGTTTTTTATGTGAATTTAACAATATCTATCATTTTTTATAAATCACATCATTAAAGTGTTATTGGTTTTACCGTTGACGATAACTGCTTTGTTTGTATTTACTGTCATGAACGTTATTTATCTTTTTCCACGATTTTTTTTTTTTTTATTTTTTGGAAAAGATTATTATAAATCATATATTCACACAATCTTAGAAAAAGCTAAGTGTGCGTGTAAATCATTTCGATTTACAAAATTAATGACAGAACAGTTGGAATAGAAGTAAACTTTATTCATGTATAAGACAGGTGATTTTGTAAAGTATTGACTTCAAGCATATTTTCTTGATATAAGGGGAAAAACTCAAGAAACAACTCGTAACAATAATTGTAAGAGTTACTTCCCTTGACGGTCTCTTAAAAAGCTGAGATTCCCCTGGACATGTTTTATTTTCAGTAAAAAGGCATAAGCTAACGAAACGAACTAGAAAATTACGATATACAGTAAAACCTCTCCATAGCGGCCCTCTGTAGAGCAACAACCTCTCTATAACAACACCTTCAAAATTTCCCTAAGCTGATATATTTACTATAAATTTAACCTCTATAGAGCAACAACCTCTAAACAACGGCCAATATTTGCAGCTCCCACAGGGTGTTGCTCTACAGAGGTTGTACTGTAGATAATAAGCACTTCGTTGAACAATTTACATACTTAAGTTTTTTACGATTAATTCTGCAAATATGAAGTAATATCTGGGACCAGTATAAACATATTGTGTATATTGGTCTCAAGTAATATGTATCATTGTAGTCTTGAGTTGAGTTATAAATCTTCTCAACACTCTCATAATGGATATCTGAGCCAACAAAAGAATCGCTATTTACCAAGAAGGCCCCTACATACATTCTCAGTAAGTATGACATGTAACCATTGAATCAGATCTATTGTGTTCAAGTCCTGATTCTTTAAAACTTGATATCTCCCAGCTCAAACCTCTTTCATTCTTAACTTAATTAAGATGTGTGTTTGCTATATGTATATAAAAAGATGCTTCAATAAAATTCAATCCACAAAGGAGGTGCATTCACTTAGGGCCAAGTATGACACCCGCCACAGTGTCAAATTCTGTCCAAAATCTCATTAATGTTCTCTGTTCACCATATTTAAAGAAAACATGATTGTTAAAGCACAATTATTTAAAGTGACCTTTATTCAGAGGTCATTTTGTTCTAAATAATGAATGACAGTTTTTTAAAGAATGTCCTTTATTCACAGGGTGGCCCTTATTCTGAGGTGGCCGCTAACACAGGTTTGACTGTGTTCACAACTGTATACATCGTTAGTTCAGACTAAAAGTATGCATATAAGTCACAACAAATGCACAGCATTTTTTACAAATTTTATTTTACAAGAATAACAATAATAATGTATAAATGTATACATTAAATAAACAAAATAACATACAAAAAAAAACAAATATTAATACATATAGATGTATAAGACAGAAAGAACTAGTAACTTGATATTCATCCATATTTGAAAAAAAAACCAATAGATTGTTAGTACTCATTTTTGCATATGCTGATAAGCCAATATGGCTGAAAACAGATAACAATGCAGAAGATGGTATTAGACTAAGGATAATATGCAATTACTACAAGGATAAAATGAATTAGTTATGACATATCAGCAAGACATACTTCCATTTAAAAGTATTTTACTCTGGGTTATAAAAGCCATAATTTTCTATTGTTAAAAAAATACCCAACCTTCCATAAATAGTTTATCTGCAATGACCATCAATATTATCATTTTTAACCTTTACTTTAAAAATCTAGGCACCATTTTTGATAAATTTGGACTTAAGAGTCATCAATGTCATAAATTTACATGGTTTTGTCAACAATATATCACAAATACATTTTGTAGTAAACATTAATTTGATACTTCATACAGATTATCTGCCATTAGGCTTTCAATATCTGTTGTCATGGTATGTTAAAATCGCAAAAAGAAACAAATGAATTCTGAAGAATTCAGCTGATACCATACTATTATTACCATATTATACATGTCCACGCCATACAATGGTAATACAGCTGCTGTTTTACTGCTTAAGAAAATATTACCTCTTAACTAGAGGTAGGTCCAGGATTTCAGGCCAGATGGGGGACATAATATTTAAGAAAGTAGACAGTAGGGGTGTGCGGGTGACCATTCCCCGGAAAATTTATCAATAGTCGAGGACTTTTAGGGTGGCACACCCCCACCCCCTTTAAATCGGCTAGTGGCTTAATTAGTATAAACAACTACCCGGTAGGTACTTAAAATGGCACCTCTTGAGTACTGTCTAGCATTTTCACAGCAGAATTGTCTGTCAAACAAAGTTACCTCTTCCTTTCTACAGTATAGAGTACACAACAAACAGCTGTTTGTAAGGAAAGAATAAAACTTGATAGGTGTTTCTGTCATGCAGGCCACCATTTTTATCCATTTACATTTAAGAAATACCAAGTACATGTAGTTCCAAAGTGGGCTTACAAAGTAAAGCCGAGATAAGATATTATAAGTCAGTCAGTATTGATCAAAGGTTTTAAATATCACTTGATAGTTTAACAGTGAAAACAGTATAATAAGATAAACAAGGAATGATTTAGAAATATCACAATGTACAAAGAAATGTCATGAAAAATTAAATATACAAGTAGGAAAACTAAATAGGAAAAACTCGACAATAATAATTGGAATTTATGATCATTGAAACATAGAAAAAAATGATTCTAAGAATAAAGATAAAAAAACTTAACTATGCAGTCTGACCAGTGAACCAAAGTCATGTGACAGAAGAGGAACATGTGGTATATGTGGTGACTATATTAATTAACTCAGTGACAACTGTACAGAAAGTCAGGATCAACAAGTTTTTTAAAAGAAGTAATAAACAAGAGTGCCAGGTCACAAAATACGCCTGTCAAAATTCATTTTTCAAAGTGTCAAGGGCATAACTCAGAAGTGCCTGGGTCGATTAGGCTGGTTATTGAACCTGGCCGAGCTCTCATGGCCATAAACATTTCCATCAAGTTTGGTGAGGATCTGAATAAAATTATTTGAATTAGAGAGCGGACACTGCTGTGGACACCGCAAACCATGTATAAAAAGGAAACCTCTGCGGTCAAGTGATTACGGTCTTTGACTTGTTATCACTAGCCCCTAATCAAAGTTTGAATCCCAAGGGGTCAAAATTCACATACTTGGAAGCTGTTTAGCTATTTTGGTCCATAAAGTCCTGAGTGGAGGTTTGATTATACAGAGTGTAACAGTAATTTAGCCCCGGACCTTGGACCAAGTCCACCAAAATGGCCATTGGTCCAGTAAATTTGAAAAGGTCAGTGGTCAAAAAATAAAATAATATTATTTTAGTCACTCTCAAAAAATATGTTTTTTAGCCGAATTACCGGTAAATGAAATTTTGCATGTTCTCTTTTTGGTTCACTAAAAAATCATTCGGGTCTGTAATAAGTTTGCATTTTCACTGGACCGAATATCCAGTGCTGAAAACAGTTTTCATGAAGGACTGATATAAATATGCAGAATATCTATGAAATGGTTTATAGTAGAGATAGATTTGTTCATCTCTGTAATTGTTTCACAGATACCAACATAACTGAAGCTTTTTTAAAGAGTGAATTAAAAAAAAAAAAAAAAAAACTTTTCCATTATTATGTATTATTCTGATGAAGGCTCAATGCCGAAATGTTAAGAAACATAAAGAAATTTTTAACACCTGTTATTGTTGTTTTAACTGTATTGTAAAGAGTAAATTAGAAATACATGGTGTTTACGATGTGGTTTATACAAAATGTGTTGGTATATCTTTAAACTTTAGTGTATAAATAAATATACATATATATATAGAAATGTACATAGTTAACAAAATTGTAAACAGTAAATAAAGTATTACAGACTAAGTAAATGTTATGCAACCTCTCCAGAGCGGCCCTTTCTTGAGCAACAACATCCCTTGAAGACAACAACAGCATGACTTTTTGCGACAGCAAGTTTTAACAGTTAATTCAAACTCTCTAGAGCAACAACCTTTTAACAACAATATAATTTTGCTACTCCCAAAGGGTATTGCTTTGAAGAGGTTGCACTGTGTGTAAAAAGCAGAAATAATCAAATTAAGATTACGTACAGTAACACCTTGTTATTTGGACCATACTTCAGACTGAATAAAAATGGTATACTGATTCTGAGGTTGTCCCATTATGATTATCAAAGGGGAAATATTGAAAACCATTCTCGAACATACTTCTATAGTAACGAGGTGATCTTTACATAGAAGTGGTTGCTATGTGAAGTTTTACAGCTATAGTACACAAGAGAAGAAAAAAAGAGTCGTGTTTACAGATACCTGACTTAACTTCTTTCTCACGTGCCAATCCTAAAATTACTATAGGCAAAATCATAAATATAAGTCTTTGGGGATGAAATGTACCAAATATTCTCACGAATGGTGTGTTTAGGGGAAGATAATATAAAAAATAATAAATTTTCATTTATTTAGCCTAATTCTTTTGGTCAGGTGACCCTAAATATGATCATTTTTTAGCCCAACTAATTCAACCAATCACTGAAAGACCATTTAAATACATAACAAATCAATTGCAAGCATGAAATCTCATAGGAATTGAACTAGAAACTAGATACAGTTAAATCTGAGTTAAAGGCCACCTCCGAATAAAGGCCACCTTGTGAATAAAGGTAATTCTTTTAAAACCCATCATTCATTGAAGATTTATAAGGAAAGGACCTCTGAATAAGGGTTACCTACCAATAAAGGCTACATTTTGGTCTTTCCCAACAGTGGCCTTTGTTCACAGGTTTGACCGTACAGTAATGGATAAAAATATCAAGTGTTAAAAGCAAAATAAATATATATGCTAGCTAAAGAAGAAGCAGGTAGAATGCTATTGCATTTACCCTTCGCATTGCACTTAAACATAAGTTGGAAATTGCATTTTAACCCGTTGACTGACAGTAAATACAGGAAATACTTCCTTCCTTGACAACTGGTCGACTAATCTCTTCTTCCCATGAAGAGTATCTCCCCATGATGCATCAGTGATTGTATAAGCAAGTAAAACTCCCTCTGATTGGTCCATAGTGCAATAGATTGTAACAGAGAGTGGTAATCCATCCAATGGCATCAACTGTTCTATTTTACCATTATGAGCATACACTAAATTCCCTCCAGTACAAGCAATGCCATGGGATACATTATTCATTCCAACTTGTTCTTTCAATGGTAATTTATCGAATGAGATTCCTACACCGAAAATGTAGCCATTTTTCAGATCACCGAGTTGGCTGGCATTTTTCTCGATAGTAACAGACCATAATGCATTGAATGTCAAGGCCTCTGCTGTAAAACTGGATGAGTTGAACCCCCAAGTAGTCAAACATTTGTTGAGCACCCTGGGTCCATCTTTACCTGGGGATGCTGTAGATTTAATCACTGGAATAATACTCTGACATTGCCCTGTTTCATCAACTGAAAATTCAAAACAAACATGATTTACATGGTATGTAACCAACATATCAACTTTTTGCAACAAATATATGATAAAGGATATCATAAATATTTTAATGACTATCTCAAGTACCTTGTGACATAAGTCAACAATAGTACATGTATAGGTATCATTGATTTCTAAAATATCATTGTCATTAGTCTTTAAAAAGTATGTATCACAGGTTAAAGGGACATGCCCAGGAACTGCTGTTTCTTTTTTTCGAACACCAAAAATGCGTTTGTCACTTGTAAAACCAATTATTACCGAAAAGTCAAAGAAGAATGTCCGCTCAAAAAAGACCCTACAAAGCACGCGATATTTTCGGTTTTGACAGATACCGAAAGGGTCGAGTTGTGGAAATGACGAATAATTTCTGAGGCCGAAATCGGCAGGTTTTGCAAATCTTGAAATGTGTATTTTGAGTAAACAAGTGGGATGTTCTGTAAATATTTTACAGGACTTTCATTAATTGATTAAGGCATTAAAATAATACCAGTTTGATTGTTATTTGAGACGCTTCAGTTCCAGGGCATGTCCCTTTAAGTCAATTTTAAGAAAAACTATTTCGACAGCTGAGTCCGGACTCGACAATCATGCATTTTATTGATACGGTAGTCCAAAGCATAAACATATAGCTTATCAATTCTTTTACATTTTTTTCGCTTTTTCTCTGAGGTTAAAAATTGCACCAACAGCCAGAGTAATTTTGCTATAAATTCATCAAGTTTTAACGCTGGAGGATGACCCAAGGTACACACCTTGGTAGAATCACCAACCTTACATAAACTGATTTGTAATTTGGCTCCGGGTGGGATTTGAACGAAAGGTGGTGAGGGGGCTAGTCAGTTACTAGTCAGAGACTATAACCAATTCAGCACAGAGGCCACTTTACAAACTTATAATTCAAACACATTACCTAACATATCTTTGACACAAGATAATGCTGATGATTTAAATTTAACTACAGATTGTTTGATTTCTTGCTGTGTTGATTTGTCGGCCATTAATTCCTGGAATACTTGTTTGTTGGTATGTAATCTGAAAAACAAAATATAAACACACATAAATAAACAAACATTCTAAAACATAAAGCTTAGATTCTCTCTGATCTATCGAGTGGGAGTTACATTAAAAAATATATAGATCATATTCAAAAGTATGATTTACTAACTAGACATAACTGCACCTAAACATTCCTCTCTTGTTTCATGTAAGGGTATGACTGGGAATCGAACCTGGTTGATCACTTGGTTACAAATCAAGAGCAATGACCACTAAATTTTAAGACCACAGCCACGGCCTAACTCATTGTGCAAGGCGCAGGCACACCTTATTGGTAACAATACAACATAAATACAACATATTAGATACATGTACTCATAAATACATTTACATCAACAATTCAACATAAATAAAACATAGTACAGACAAAGTGTTACCTGTCTGTGACAGCTTCCTGTTTTTGTACCAATGGTTGTATATCAGCAGCATGTACCAGTAAACTTTTACTGTTATCATCATCCAACATCTTTTTACAAGATTCCATGAGATTCTCCATACTCTTCATCTGTTGCCTAGGTAACAGAGAATATTGGAATTATAAATATTGATTTCATAGAATATAGGTAACACAGAGGGCTGGTAACTCAGAACTTAGATAACATACAGGTCTCAACACTAACAATGGTCCGTTAGACCAAGGGTACCTATTTTCTCCAAGGACTACCTAGGGTTCCAAGCTGGGTATCCCATCAGGCTATCTGAAATTTGGGTGACCTGAATTCTATAAATTTAAGTCCATTAAATAATAACGCTTACAAACTTTTGTTGAAAATTTTAGTGTCAAGCCCTGACATATATTATTTCAATCCTTTCTGTCCAAATGGATTCTAACACCAACACTCTTTAATCTAAAAGAATTATCTGTTCTTGATTTTTATATTCATCGGTTGTTGAACATCCCATTTAACAGCTATGATCATTTCAGAACTGCCTAAGAGATAAGGGAGAAGATACAGGAGACAGAGGCATTTATATACAATGTACTCTTATTTCAAATAGTATTTCTGGTTATTTATTGTGCCACTGGGGTGTAAAGCACGGATATACACCTAACCAGTTATCCTGTGATTATCTAGACTCAGTGCTGGTCTGGATAGTTGGGATGGGGACACTGAAAAAGCATCCCGGAAATATCAAAAGATGGAGCCCTGATTCCAACCCATAACTCTCCAATTAGTAGTCCATTGCGCTACACTAGACTACCAATCAACCCTCGGAGTGGAGTAAATAAAGCAATCCAACAGTGATGAAGAACAGTCTTACTATTAGATATTTTCACCTAATTTACCAATTTTGGTTTACAGCAGACAAATGATTATTTATGTATGGCCTTTTTGTTATATATTTTTTTACCTATTTTCCTCAACCTGTGTTCGAAGTTTGGCAAGGATTTTTGATTTACTCTCTGAGAGTCGATGTAACATTTCGTGTCTGTGTTGACGAAGGCTAGACGTTATATCATCTATAATCCGCTGATATTGTAAATCTATCTTCTGACTAGCCTGTATATGCATTGACTGAAAAAATAAATCAAAGTACTGAAAGCACTCATGAAAACTGAACCTAGAATGTAGACTCACACTGCAACTTGGAAGGCCTTGGGAACATAGTTTAACAATTGCAGAGCGGATGTTGAAAAACATAGAACTTTGATCGCCAAGCGAGTGACTACTACGGAACTTTCCAAAGATGATGTGGCTGAAAAGAATCAATCCAATATCAGGTTTAAATATTCTTTAATTAACTGATTTATATACTAGTATTTATTACCTCAAATTACTCAAGTCAATAAAAATACTGCCAGAGCAGATACATATACAGTCAAAGCTGTGTTAGCGGCTTTTAAAATATTCATAAGGCATAAACAAATGTTTGTTTCTGGTTACTCGGCCTACCCTAATTTTCCCCGATGACATTAATTTTGATTTTTCATTAAGTCTGAGGAATGGTTCATTCTTTTCCATTCTGCATGCAACAACAACAAAAAATCCCTACCTACATTGTACCTACATGCTCAAGGGTATAATAGTCTTTATTATTATTATTATTATACCCTTGAGCATGTAACAAGAAACAAACAATTATTTTCCGCCTAAATTCATATTGTCGAGACATACATTAACATTAAGCAAAAAGGAAAAAAAATGTCAAGATATTAAAGTTTGATCATTTATATGATAACACACGTATGTTGACATGCTAGTTCCGGGTATAAATAGTGCGTACCGAATAGATTAACACTGATAATAGTAAGACAAAGATCAAGTATGATAACATAGTGAACTATCCCAACATTTACAGGAAAACATTAAACTTCAAGGTGAAACATTAAGTTTAAACAAGAGGGCCATGATGGCCCTATAAATGCTCACCAGGAGAAAAGGTCATTAAATTTGGAGATGAACATTGTTGAAGTTTTCTATACCAGTCCAAGTAAGATCAAGTGACCCATCTGGGCCAATTTTTTATCCACTGGCCATTATATGAACAGATTTAAAAGAGGTCCATTAGACAAAGCTAGATACCAAATATCTTAGCTCTAGGCCTTGTGGTTTTGGAGAAGAAGATTTTTTAAATTTTCCTATATAAAATAGAGTAAACCCCAGGGCAGGGCTAATTTTGACCCCGGGGCCATAATTTGAACAAACTTGGTAGAGGTCCACTAGACAATGCCACATACAAAATATTTAAGCTCTAGGCCTTGCAGTTTCGGATAAGATTTTTTAAATTTTCCTATATAAGTCTATATAAATCAAGTGACCCCCGGGGCGGGGCCAATTTTGACCCTAGGGCAATAATTTGAACAAACTTGGTAGATGTCCACTAGACAATGCTACATACCAAATATCTTAGCTCTAGGCCTTGTGGTTTCGGAGAAGAAGATTTTTCAAATTTTCCTATATAAAATAGAATAAACCCCAGGGCAGGGCCTATTTTGACCCTGGGGCCATAATTTGAACAAATTTGGTAGAGGTCTACTAGACAATGCCACATACAAAATATCAAAGCTCTAGGCCTTGGGGTTTTGGAGAAGATTTTTTAAATTTTCCTATATAAGTCTATATAAATCAAGTGACCCCCGGGGCGGGGCCAATTTTGACCCTAGGGCAATAATTTGAACAAACTTGGTAGAGGTCCATTAGACAATGCTATATGCCAAATATCTTAGCTCTAGGCCTTGTGGTTTCGGAGAAGAAGATTTTTCAAATTTTCCTATATAAGTCTATATAAATCAAGTGACCCCCAGGGCAGGGCCAATTCTGACCCTAGGGCAATAATTTGAACAAACTTGGTAGAGGACCACTAGACTATGCTACACACCAAATATCAAAGCTCTAGGCATTGTAGTTTTTGACAAGAAGATTTTTTAAATTTCCTATTTAAGTCTATAGATGTAAAATCAAGTTACCCCCGTGGCGGAGCCAATTTTGACCCCAGGGGAATAATTTGAACAAACTTTGTAGAGTTCCATTAGACAATGCAACATACCAAATATCTCAGCTTTAGGCCCTGTGGTTTCGGACAAGAAGATTTTTTAAGTTTTTTCTATTTGTTGCCATAGCAACCAGAGTTTTTAATGAAATTTAATTTTTTGAACAACTTTGAAAGGGGACCACCCAAGGATCATTCCAGCAAAGTATGATTGCAATCGGCATAGCGGTGTAGGAGGAGATGTTGTTTTAAGTAAACATGGACGCCACTTCACGACGAACGACGCACGATGGACGCAGGGCGATCACAAAAGCTCACCTTGAGCACATTCGAGCTAAAAAATAAAGGAACCAAATCACAATGACGTGTGTATAAATATCATGTTGAATTTTTTGGGGGCACATGTTGACATTTTAGACTTAATATTGATATTAAAGGTACACGATAGTACATCATCCCTTCAACGTGCTATCACCTATGTTTTTTCTTGTACACTTTTGTATCAGCTAGTACTTAACCTCGACTGTAAACTTGAAGAAGACTTTGGAATGAAATTGAGTCAGCTAAATTAAGTATTTATCATAAACTAACTTAAATATAAAACTTAACAGGAGCTCGACAATTCTCGGTGATTGATAATAAACAAATGTTCGTCTATAAGACAATACCTAACTTGTCTGTCTGTTAGCCCTGGACACTTACATAAAGTTTCAAGTCAATGCAGTAAGCGGTTACTGAGACATGTACATGATAGTAACTTGCGTGCAAAACTTTAAGTCCAAAAAGGACCGTAATTTGGCTAAAATCTGACCAATAGTAGTCTATCTTGTCTGTCTGTTATTCCTGGACACTTACATAAAGTTTCAAGTCAATGCCATAAGTGGTTCTAGGATTATGTACATGATAGTATCTTGCATACAAAACTTAAACCATATGCAACGCTGATGCAAAGGTGACTACAGTAGCTCTCCATATCCTTCAAATAGTCAAGCTAAAAGAATAGATTGGAACAGAATTGAGATGTAAGATTTACCTCGATATCTTCAGTGACTTCGACCATTTTAGAACTTTGATCAGTCAGTGTTGTCACCATGTTTTCAAGTTTCTTCTTTGTCCCCAAAACAGTTTCCTGAAGTACAGAAACAACAAAATTAATGTATGATAAAAATCATGCATACAATCAGAGGGCATTTATAAAATGTGTGTTAAAGATTCACTGTGGTTACTATAGTTATAGATAACAATAAGAGACATTTCCAATCAAAATTGAAAGATCAATTTGAGGGCTCAGCGCAACACTGTCGTAACTTGTTCTTATTTCCATATGAGTTATGACACTGTTGCGTTGAACCCTCAAATTGTAAAAACACTGTTTGTGAGACAAAAGCAATTTAATTGATGACATCATAAAATGTAATAATTTATAAATAAGCCAATATCATAAACTAAAGATCTCTGTTGATCATAATATAAACTAAGGTGTATAAATTACAGCTGTAATAAAAATATTACCACGGTTTATTGATGGTTATAAAACGATCAGGATGTATAAATCAATATAACAAATGTTACATACTCTAGGAATATTATACTGTTCAGTTTCAGACCGTGGACGTTCACATATTGCAGGGCTGTAGTATAGTCATTGTAATTATGTGAGAGAGAACTTACAAAATTAATGAATTTATCAATTTGAACAATGAATGAATGATTAGGTTGAGTCAAACAAGATTTAGCATCCACCTCTGAATAAAGGCCATCCTGTGAATAAAGGCCATTCTGTGAATAAAGGCCATCCTGTGAATAAAGGCCATCCTGTGAATAAAGGCCATCCTGTGAATAAAGGCCTTTTTTTAAAAACTCCTGTCAAACTCCCGGCCTGTCAATAGGGGTCATATCATCTCAAGGATGGCCTTTGTTCACAGGCTTTACTGTATATCCAGAGATACAGTCACATCCCCTGTTAAATGACCACAGTCAAAATATAGTTGACCATGAAATGACCATGTATAACCCTTGTTTCATGCTATTGTTCATTGCCGCCCTGGCAGCCATGGTCACTGGGTTTCAATGTATCGGGGTTGTATTGGGAACCAGTTTAAACTCCTGCTGTTTTTCTGCAGACCTTTCCCAGGCAGCACCCCTCGTAGATTGGGTAGTGTCCCCTAAATATTCGAAAACCAGCCACAGACCATGTCTCATTCAAAACAAAATTATTAGGGTATGAATCTTACTGTTAAATCAAACAAAACATTCAGTGCAACCTCTCCAGAGCAGCCCTCTCTAAAGCTACATACTCTCTTCAGAACAGCATGAATTTCCCTACTGTACACTTTACTTATTAATTTAACCTCTCTAGAGCAACAACAACAACATACATTTGCTTCTCCAAAAGGTTGTTGCTTTGGATAAGTTGCACTGTACTTAGAAAAAAAATAATGAAAGAAAAACGTTTTCACCTACCGAACCAGATTGTTTTTAAGTGATTACTACTTAAGTTAAACATCATACATGTTTTTCCTAGCTGAATCAGTACCGTAATGGATTGATCTTAATTATAGAGTCCATGCGGGACAAGTTTTTAGCATATTTAACAATTTGTCCATGGCTAAGCAGAACTTTGAAGATACAATATACCAACTGGACCACAGAGAAAAAATATAATTAGGAATGTAAATAACCTTTTTATGACAGAAATTCATTTTGATCAGGACATGGGTCTTGCTGAATTATGTATATAATATTGTATTGTCATCAATAGATATCTAATTTCTAGATCTAAAATATGAATTATTCAGACAAAACAAAATTCAACTCAAGAATTATGTGTTGGTTTGTTTAGCAATCAGCTGATTACACCATTAATATGCCTTTAGCAAAATTGTACTATAATCTGAGACCAATCAGGCAACCACTTTAATTAATACTCGCTAAACTAAAACCTGAAAGTACCAAGAATCACATTTCAGCTCTTGAATCATATTATTCAGAAACAAGATCTGTTTTTGAAACACAATGCCCCCTCAAGGTGACCTTGACTTTTGACCTACTGACCTTAAAATGCACAGATTCTGTATAGATTGTCATGAGGAACCAACATATGAAGTTAGATGGCTGTAGATGGAAGCATTTTGATTTTATAGGCAAGGTTAGGTTTGGCACAAACAGACAGACAAACAGACAGCCAGACAGGCCAAAAGCAATATACCCCGATCTATCAAACAAGAGGGCCAAGATGGCCCTATATCGCTCACATGACAATCACTGTTCACTCATTAAAACATTGTTTTGAACCGGTGACCTAGTTTTTGACCCCAGACGACCTATGTTCGAATTTGTCTTACATATCATTAAGACAAACAGTCTGACTAGGTTTGGTGAAGATACGATCAAAATTTGACATCTACAGTGTTAGTAAGGTTTTCCTAAGATTTGACCTTGTGACCTAGTTATTGACCCCAGATGACCCATATTTATACTTGGCCGTTATATCATTAAAACAAACGGTTTGACAAAGTTTGGTGAAGATCCAATAATAACTGTGAAATCTACAGTCACAGTGTTAACATGGTTTTTCATAAGATTTGACCTAGCGACCTAGTTTTTGACCCAAGATGACCCATGTTCGAACTCGTCCAAGATATTATGAAGACAAACATTCTGACAAGGTTTCATGATCATCCAATCAAAACAGTGACTTCTAGATATGATCGAGTGTTCACAAGGTTTTTCAGCAATTTGCCCTAGTGACCTAATTTTACTACAGAACTTACCCATTATCAAACTTGACCTACATATTATTAAAATAAACATTCTGACAAAGTTTCATGAAGATCCAGTCAAAACAGTGATTTCTAAAGTGTTCACAAGGTTTTCCCTTATTTGGCCCTGGTGACCTAGTTTTTGACCCCAAATGGCCCAATATCGAACTCGTCCGAGATTTTGTTGATATTAACGTTCTGACCCAGTTTTGCTAAAATTGAGCCAAAAATGTGGCCCCTAGTGTGGTCACAACATAAAGTTTGACGACGCCGGACGCCAGACGGAGAGTGATCCTAATAGCTCACTTTGTCACTTTCTGACATGTGAGCTAAAAAGGTCAACAAAAAATTGTAGCATGACTCCTAGCCACAAGTTTAGCACATTATAAATTTTAAACAAAGTAACTTTCCCGATCAACATACCTTTGTTTGTACAAGTGCTGTGTCCAAAGAGAGGATTTTATGTTGTGAATGTTTTCCTACACCCTCACATACACATAGATGACACCCTAGCAATTGGCATTTATCACAGAATATGGTCGCCACCTCGACAGGATGGTCTGTACAGAATGCTTGTTTCCCTGATGACTCATCCTTTGCAGGTCTCTGCAGTTTGTGGTGAGCGAGCGGTCCGCGTTTAGGATGGAAATTATCTAGACATGATTCACAATATGTCACACAACACTGTTCACAATACCAGGACACTTTATTACGAGCATTTTCATCACAGAGTCCGCACAACTCAGAAATCTCTTCGAGGAACATGGCAGTATCTTGTTCTGGACTTAGAGGGCTCAAACATTGACTAGTACTCGTGGCTGATGAGAAGTCTACGCTTAGGTCCAAACTTTTACGATTTTGAGTTATATTCTGACTCTGTATCTCCTGGAATCGAAACACTATATTCTCCAGCGCCAGGTTTCTTGGCAGTTTGCCAACTTTTGAACGGTTGATTGGATGTGCTTTCCGGCATGATGGACATGTTAAACCTGAAAAAAAATACATCATTGAATCTACAGAAACATAAATTTGTGGGCTTTTGACACCAAAATCAGAATTAAACTTTAGTAGGAGTATAGTGCGATTTTATTAACCTGTCAAAGCTGCATAATTATACGGTCAATGATTGCATTTATGTTTAGCTTCGGCGAGGTTCGATTACGTTCGTAAGTTATACGATAAATTTCGTTTTGCCGTTATATAAACACGTTGATTGGAACATTCCATAATGGTAAAATAAACGAAAACTATCGACTGTAGTAGGAAGCTAAAAATAATCGCATCCAGCAACCGTGTAATTATTCAGCTTTGACAGGTTAATAAAATCGCACCATATCAATAATTGTATTTGCTAATAATGCTGAACTAACTATCGCTCAATAAAGTCAATCAAGGGATGAATAATAGTAGAGGAGTAGATATAATTGATTGATTCATGACCAAACATGTTTAACTGATTAAATATGCTAGTTTGGAACAATTAGACAGGACCACCCGATATCAATTAATATGGTGTTACGGTAATTAATAAATCCTTCATTATCAATCATCATTAGCCAGACACTTATGATATTATAGGTCAAATTATAGTAAGGTTCAAAAAATAAATATTTGTTCCTCAGGTGACATGCCCATTAAAATTAGGGTAGGACTAGATCAGGACGTTTCTTGCTCTTGAAAGTTTGCGGAAAGGTTGAAAAAAGTGAGTAAGTGGATATTCCGTTCCTCAGGCTATAAAAATTTCTATGGTTGCAGGGAAAAATTAGGACAGATTGGGTTACCTGAAACAAGCAATTTTGTTTATGCCTTATTGGTTATTGCATTGATAATTAACACCCTATATAGTTTATATCAGAATTCACAATCTGAAAATCTTTCGGCGATCATTTTAGCCAGTTATTAATATAGATTATTGGATTCTACAGACTAATATTTCATTCCTTGCACGATATTGAAGTTGTTATTATTTAACAGACCATAAATATGTTATATTGTTAGGTGCAATTAAATATACAGTTTTAGAAATGTCCATTAAACCAATGTTTACAGAAACTATCTAAACAAGCAAGATAAGAAAGAAAATATTGGTCAGTGTCTGACAAGTAATAAAATGACTACTTTGACCTTCAAGTTCAAACAACACAAAATGTTTACCAAACATAGAGTTTCCTGTTTGAAAATTTCATTAAATATTCTTAAATTAAACTCTTACTTACTCAAAAGGTTATTTATTTATTTATCTATTAATTTATTTGTTTCATCCAATTTAATGCCATTTTCAACATTATTTCAGTTATATTGGGGTGGGCAGTTATCCTAACCAGCTTCCCTGGACTTCATTTAGGCCTTAACTGGTACTAACCACATTCTATCTGTAAGCTTCAACCAAGCTGCCCCACATAATTCAGAGGTGGAGCACATTTTAACATAGGATGTTATACCTTCTGTCAATCCAACAACGGGATATGTCATATTTATATACCTTACTGTATTATTGTTTTAATTATCATTTTTAATCAATATAAATTGTTTAGTCAGAGAACATGAATTATTAGACTGAGCTGTTTGAAATTTTAAATTCTTTCTCTAGACACTTAACAATGATTATTTTCATTACCGGGTATTTCTTCTGGTTTTGGAAAGAGATTACTTGATAATTGTGGTTAAAACTTGTTAAATCTTACTGGATAAGATTCTCATTTTTAGCTTGTCTGTTTTCCAAGAAAAAGTCAAGCTATGGTACATGATCACTGCAATGTTTGCGTTGAGCAAAAAACTTTTATATAGCTCATAACTCAGAAACTAAGAGGTAGCTACATGAAACTTCATCAAGGCTTGACAAATCCACTAGTTCGCTCGTAATTACGGGTAGAAATTGACTCAGGATGAGTTGAAATTGCTATATAACTTAAAGTTTAACTTCTTAGTTTGTTGTCCAGCAGGTAGTCCAACTAATTAGACTGTTTGTCATGGAGTCCGAGAGACACTTTTCAACTAATGGCCCAGTCCTGCACAGGATGAGAGGATGGCCCTTCGAAATTCTTTCACAAAATTGGCCAACCAAAAAGCCGAATTAGAAGGGCTATCCAACAGGGCGTACATGTAGCCTGAATAAAATTTGTCGAGCCAAGTTCACAGGTGGATACGGTATACCATCCTAATGTAAATGGTTAATAAATATAGTTACCATCTTTTCCGGATTTATATCTATTGTCCAGTATATCTTGCAGACATTTCTTACAAATACTGTGTGAACATGGTAACAATAATGGATCAGCGTAGAGTTCAAGACATACTGGACATGTCAGTTCATCTTCCATTGTTGCCATCAAGTCCCTGTCTTATGTAATCAACCAAATCTGAAATATAAATAACACTTAATAATACTGATATACAAAATTCATGTAAAATAAAAAAAATCTGAATGTACTCATGGAAACTGAACTTACATAGAATTGCACTGCAACACGGAATGGGAACTAGTTTAACAATTGGATTCATGACGGATGTAGAAAAACGTAGTACATGTACATAGGTCCGCATCAAAATTCATGCATGCTGGGTGAGTGACATCTATGGAATACTGAACAATCATTGAGTTTCTAATGAACCAATTAATGACTCATTCAAAAGGGTTTGTCATAAAAAAATTCCAAAAAAAATTTTTAGGATTTTTTTTTCGTGACAAACCCCTTTGGACTCATTGGGAAATCAGTTAGATATTACGTACTGAATAAGCAGACTGCAAACATAACACAGTCAGGTTAGTGCAGGACCAATGCTTTGAATTGCCTCTAACATTTCAGAAATCCAACACAAAGTCATTCGGTGAAAGTGTCACATTCAAGCTTTTGGCTGTGGAATATTTAACACCAGTGTGCATGTGACATGACTTTACTTAAATTCCATTACAAAAATGTTTTAAAGTTACATCTAATATTTGAAGAATTACAAAAACTGCAAATCAACACCGTTATAAAATATATAGACAAAAATACTGAACAGAATTTTTTCTTAGATGAACAATTCGCATAAGGTCTATTTTTTTCAAACACATAGTTTTAAGATTAACAATGAAGGTTTCATGCATTAGTATTCTTCACATACAGGAATTTTAACAAAATGGGATCACTTTCTTGTAATAAGAATTATATAATTTGCAATGAGTGAAAAATCAATTTTACTGCTGCATGGATTTGAAGACAACCCTAGAAAAGTCAATGGTACAAGTTATATTAGCAAGAGGCAAGATGAAAGATGAAAGCAATCTGCAAGTACAATGAAAATCTAACACCGAATGACTTATTTATACTGAACCAACACATCTAGTCTAAATAATTATCCAAGATTGTACTGGTACATATAATTTTATTGGGTGAAATATCAGTATTACTTGATTAAATATAGTATTGATCCATTTACTTCATTAGTACTACCACTATCGACACTTAGCAGAGCTGTCTTAATGAGACCAAGGTGCTAGAAAATATCCTTTGATGCATTTAACAATATATCTATTGCTATCTCAGCTAGTTCTATTGAATCAATACATGTACCAAATTGATAGCAATCAGGATTCTAGTGAGCACCAAATACTGACATTACTTGAAGTCACATGACATCCACTTTGCGCGTAAGAAATTAACAGTCTCGGTACTAGAATATTCTTATTGGCAGTTACACATATTTCAGGAAACTTTTTTTGAGTGTGTGACAACCCCTATGAAACAGTTATTCATAATTCATGAACTATTCATGAAATATGCAAGAATAGTTCAAGAGAAATTAATGTTTTTATGAATTCCTTTCAAAGGGGAAGTGTAACTTTTATGTCATATGTCTCAGGTCTTGAACCATTGCCTTGAGCCAATCACCTGTGCTTCGACAAAAACTAAGTGCAATACTTAAAAATAACAATTTACTGAACAGTCATAGCTACATTGGATAAACAGTAGTTGTGCAAAATAGAACTCAATAACATAAAATTAATGATGATATTTAATTGTTAAGAGTGATATTGATTGACTTTTTTCTTTCAGTCTGTCAGAGGTTTTACGCCACAACAGTTTCGAGGGCTCAGCGCAACACGGTCGTAACTTGCTCTTATTTCAATATGAGTTACAACACTGTTGCGTTGAACCCTCGAACTGCCTGTGTCATTTGGACACTTTTTCAGCTTCAATGGATGATAAAGAACTGAGAACCCATGCAGGCATATGTACACCTATAGATGTAGATCCACAGTCAGGCCCTCCATATATAGGCTAACTGGACAGCTTCCTCAAATGAGAAATTTGGATGCAGGTGGGATTGGCATTCATGGTGACTATATATAAATATAACTCTGCATACTGTTGGTGCGATGCTTTTAAACCCCCAGTGAAGAAATCAACATGTAAACACTTTAAATTACGATGTACATTTAATGTCTTACCATTCTTTACAAGTACCGATAATCCAAACTAAGAAGTCTATTTAACAGTCAGGGCAAATAAATAAAAATGTATCATACATTTCATAGCACCACAAATGTCATCTGATAATGTTGGATTTCAAGACACAATGCCTAATATATAAAATATAACTTCCATTATTTTATAGAACAAACGTCGAACACGGTAGTTATCCAGGTTAATTGATTAATTATTTCATCCAGATAACAGGCATATGAACATCATATAAAGGCATGCATGAACTCAACAGATCACTACATCAGTCACAGCCAAGTATGTTATACACAATTAATATAATGTAATAAAATATCATTAATACAAATGTACACATTAATATCAAGCCAAATATTGGAAATTTCTTGTTACAGTTATTTATACATCTAGTGTTATGAATATAACATTGTAATAACAAAAACTATTGGAAGTATTGGAAAAATTATAATAATTATTATTTTCTTTGTTCATTGGAAGAGTTAATGCCATTTTAAACAGCTAGTATTTCAGTATTTTTCTCATATATGACATAATGTGATTATGATTAACCACAGGAGCCTGTTATTCAATCAAAAAAATTATACTCAATAAAATTATTGAGTATAATTTTATTTTTGATTGAATAACAGGCTCCTGTGGATTAACCTAACAATTAAATGTTCCTGGTTACCAGTACTATACCTTGTTCTCCGCATGTAACTGTCAAATTCTCAACATGAATGAACAGCAGTGGAGGACAAATACACTTAAATATCATTTGTTTTCTATCAAATTATTACAGAGTCTGAGAGAACATTACATATTGTGCTGTATCTAGGGCTATTTGTTCAGGAATCTCACTGAATAACAGTTATTTACATAAAGCTATCAGTTTGATTTTTTTTCTGATAGATGGCTGATACAGGTTGTTCTGGTAAAGCCAGCCTTGAATCATTGAATGGTGCAAACAAAAGGGGCAGCTACTAGGACAATGTGACAGTGTGGGGGAAATACTACACCTCTAATGTTTCGCTTGGTGTTCAGATTTTTTTAGTCATATTCAGACCTAGATTTTTACTTTGTTGCAATTTTTAGCAATGTCCATATTTTTACTTTTCAAATTGATGTTAATGCACGTGCATAAGTATATGTAACGCTGTCTAGTAATGCACATGTACATAATATATACTGGTACTCTTAATAATTTACCTTCGAACTATATTTTTATATACATTTATAACTGTATAAATGTACATGTTATATTGACTCAAAAATAAACAAAAGTTAAGGACTACACACACGTAACCCAGTCAATAATACAAGCATTACTGTGTGGCAGGTTACTAACCCCGTTAAAACGGGCTACGTATATCAGATATCATTAAAGGACAAGCTTTTAAGGTAGATTTAAATAACACATATAAGAGTCTGCGTATGTGCACACGTGCATTAAATCACACTCATTGATCCGTTAATTCAGGTTAATCTTTTATTCATGTTTTTGTAAATCTCCGACTTTCTTCTTCATAATTTACTATTAAAATGTCAAGGCAACATATTACCAAATTTCTAACACGATTTCAGTACGGTTTGTTACACCAGGTAATTTAGTAAATCAATTAATTTCATATCAAACCAAGTGCGATGTAACAATACAGAAATAAACCAATACTGTACTGTTTTCAAACTTAAATATCGGATTTAAACAATACACCATTACATGGTGATTATACAAACCTCGTAGTCTATGTTTATCCTGTATCCATTTTGATTTTATAAAACAATTTTACTAACGTAAGTCACCAAATCCGCTAAGTTAATCTGTTCAGTTATTTATATAAACACATGTGTTACTACAAAATGAAAATGAACAGAACACAACCGTGTGTGTGTGTCAACAATACGTTCGATTTATACCTCATTTGTTGAATATTCGTTAGTCATTGGCTTTTACAACACCCGCCATTACAAATTCAGTACACACTTCAGACGACTAAATTGAAGACACAACTAACAATTTTGGTGGACGAACAAACCGACTGATTATATTCGCCTCGACCCTAAGGCAACGTTAACATTAATCAACGGTTAACTTTACATTGTCAGGGTGGGACAAGCCAGTTTTGATCATTGTAGTGTACCTGCATAGTTTACCTGTAATTAGGGTAATTAAATACTAACATCTGCGGTGCAGGTACAAGTCGGTTAAACCCATTCATGTTTTTATTGAAGGCGCGTGTCATAATGACTCGGTGCAATACTGAGCTATATATACTAGTTAGGCCAGACTTTTTTTATATTAATATATGTTTCTCAGGACCTAGCTCAAGGTACGTTAGTCGGCAGAAATATTTAAATATTCTTAATTCCATTTCTTGTCCTTGTCGAAATGAAATGAAGTGAACTATATGAGTGTGGATTGTTATTATTTAGGGACATACTCTAGCTTAATATGTGATACATGTACATATTTTTGAATTTACACATCCCACAAAAAATTATGCAATTTTCAGCTTATCTAGAAAATATAAAAATGTTCTAATCATAGAGTAGAACAGAACAGATTTGTTATTTACAGTCACAGATTTCAAAATACATATTTTGCAATTACACGTGAAAAAATATATACATGTATATGTGTACATACAAACGGTACATGTATATGACATCAGTGACTATAATTAAGCATATAATTATTGTCCCTTATTGTACAAATTAATGACAAACAGAACATACATTTAAATCATGTGGTTCTTGTTGCGTGATGATAAATGCTTATTTTGAACTTCACGGACAGATATTTAAAATGAGGTAAAAAATTGTGAAATTGATACGCATTTCACGGGCTTTTCGTGACTGTTTTGAGCCAGTACGTGGAATGTGTGCTGGGTTTTAAACTAGGCAGATAATAAGACGTCTGAACTACTTGTACCCGCAATAATATAGCTATCAATGTTATATAATCAGTGTTACAGCCTTTTGATTGTGGTATCATTAAGATAATATATTTTCGCGATCTATACAATAAGTTTTTTTTTTGTGAATTTAATAATTGTACTTCAGGGGCGATCCTAGGGTCAAATCGAAAAACCAAAATTACAAATGATAAAATAATTTTTATATTTTGAATAGAAGCTCACAAAAACTTCATTAGCAATATAGCAACAAAAAAAGGTATCATTTGATACAGTTTTTTTTATTTCATGAGTAGCAAATGTGTCGATTTCCAGAAACGAAAGACAAAATCGTCTGGCCTATAATCACCTAACCATTGCGTAGCGTTTCGTTTTTACATTACAAAATGTGGTTTCGGACGCATTAAAATAAATGCACTAAAATGAATTGCAGCCCTGGTATTTTTGCCATGAGCTATTAGTTTGTTCAAATGTCTATTCGTTTTATAGGTTTTATAATGTTCGAACGAAGGAAGCTCTTTATTTTGATTGATGATTTGTTTACTTTAAAGCAACTTTCAAAAAGCTTCATGTGTCCACTTTAAAATCTCACGATTTTTTATTTTCCAAAAAAGCAAAAATAAATTACAAGGTTGGCCGTGTGTTTGATCCATCTTAAATGAAAATAGACGTGGGATTTGTTTTTAATTATTATTGCATGTATTTTTATTTCATTATGTTCCTAAATAGTACGCCCCCAACCCATCTAGTCTGACATCTTGGATCCACCTCTGTCTACTGTGTCTAATGTTTAATTAATGGTCAGTCAATGGTCAATGTTTTTTTTATTAAGTCTCATCAAAATATTGCTAGTGAGCCAGAAAGGGACACAACTGTCATAAGGTACAAGGCAAAACCATGCTTATTGTTTATCTCTTGATTAACATCCTATTCAACAGCTATGGACATTTTAGGGTAGCCCCAGAGATGTTGCAGGAGATGAACCGGCATTTGTATGACATTTTTTTATTAGTTCAAGGTAGATAACTCACAATGTTCACAAATATGAATCACACATTTCATTAAATGTGGTTTTAAATAGTCCACTTACTGACCATATCTTTATGTGAGAAAGTAGGCAGTTGCTTACGGAGGATGGGAGTCTAGTACTGGTTCTTCACAGGAATGATGGCTAGGTGAACTGTCAGCCTCATATGATTCTGGCTATTGAAAAGGGGCGTAAAACTCAAACAAACAAAGTATTGTGAACAGTTTACTGAACAATTAATACAATGCACATTCAAATAACAAAATTTAACATAAATTCATTGATAATACTTGGAAATACTAAACATGAACACATTGTGAGTGTATGCCCACGATAATATGCTCATCTACTTGATAGTTTAAGGACTGACTGATTCTAAACTGTATGTGTTAAATTAGGGATGAAGAGAATTTCTTCATAAATTTCAATTTTAGTTCTCAAAATATTTTATACAAGGCCTGTCCTCTAAATCATTTAAGAAAAAAAAGATTTTAATGAACTTCTTTTACATCATAATTGTAGTATCTGTCAATTTAGTTGGTAAATTGACTAAATTCAGAGAGTTTTAGTTTTTACATGGATATCAATCACACCTCAATGTGGCCATCCTTAAAAAATGTTTGTTTGGGGTAACCATCAGTGGGTAGGAAATAATTATTGTTTTTACATTGAATCCAAAATGTTACTTATTAAAATATTGGGGAAAAAAATTATTCAAAAGACCAAACAAGTTGGGTAGTACTGATTTTGGGGAGTAGGTTACTGGTAGTGTAACTCCAAACAAAATATTTTTTTACAGATGGCCTTATGTACTGCCAATTTTAAAATTTATGTTGCATATTAATGATATAAACATTGTATAACAAAAAGGGAACATTTTTATTCAACAATACACCATAGCGCAATTTCAGTCAAAAACAATATTAAACTGTAACTTTACTTAAGTAACTCTTATGACTGAAGAGAACTAAGTGTGATCATTTCTTCATTCCGAAAATAAACATATAGTGCTCAAATATGGTTTACAGTTCATTCTTACACTACACAGAAAAATCTTCACTATCACATGACTGCTAAATCTTGGGGGTCCATCATGACATTATACTTTCATCAGATCATATAACTCATTCACTTTTCTGTGTCAGCCAGTGAATCTTGTTTATCCAAGAAGAATATTCTCACTAAGACTTACAATGATGATCTTGAGTCTGACTTCAACTACGGTAAAGACTATGATACTACTTTTTTATCACTATCACCATCATCAGTCTTTTTTCGAAAAAGTTTACTCAGGAACGACGGCTTAGACTCTGGTTTTGCAATATTATTTTGAACTTCCAATTCATGTAGCACTTCATCTGATAATGATCCATGAATAATATCATATTCTAAACCAAGAGCACCTATTTTGATAGGTGCAAGCAGTTCATGTTCATTTTTGGATTTATTGTTGCTTATATTGTCCAAACTTTTCAACATTCTGTCACATTTTTCTGGGTCTGAAATTTCAGTCTGATCTCCTTGTCTGAAAGATTCTCCAATTCTTTTCCTCAGCAAAACAGCAATGTCACGATGTTCTCCTTTCGTAGGGTCTTTAGGCCACTTTTTCAGAATGTCCAAGGCATGCCTATATCTTGAAGCAGACATTGTGTCAAAACCTAAAATTATATGAAACAAGTTTGTTGTAAAAATGATCAAACAGTACAACCTCTCCAGAGTGACCCTCTCTTGAGCAGCAACCTCCCTTCAACAACAACTATTGATTTGACCTCTCTACAACAACAACCTCTCAACAAAAATATAATTTTGCATACTCAGGGTTCTCATTGACATTTGACCCTAAAATGACATTTTGATTCTTGAAATTAAGTTAGCCAAATAAAGAATCTGACCATTAACTTGATTAAGCATTTATAACAAAGGGTCATATTTAATATAACATTAGTAGGACATTTTGTTGTCAGAACACGCCCGTCAAAATTATTTTTTCAAAGGCTAAGCGTCAAGGGGCATAACTCAAAAGTGCCTCGGCTGATTTGGGCTGGTTATCGAACTTGACCTGATGGTAACAAACACTTCTATCAAGTTTGGTGAGGATCCAAATAAAATTTAAATTATTTGAATTGGAGAACAGACACCGTTGTGGCAGCATATAAAAATGGCAAAATTGATGAAAATCATCATGAAAACGATGTTGAATAAGTAACTGCTATCAATAACAGGGAATGCTTATATACATTGAACCCATAAAAATAAAGTGAAACTGACATCATAAGTGATTAATTTGTAAACTTGGATGATTGAGGATTAATGGCAAATGATAAAAAATCTGAAAGGCCAGGGGTCAAAGTCCAAATAATTAGACAGTCTGTGATGACTAGACACTTTTTTCGTCTTGGCCCGTCATTCACATTCTAACAAAGATCTGCATGTTTGTGTGCAGGAAATCCCCATTAAAACTTGTTTGGATGGTCGAAAACATGCTTCTATACTCATAGTCTGTCATATGAGTATAAATTATTCCAACATTTTTGGAAAGGTGTTTTTGTTTCTCCCCATTATTTCCCAACTGAAAATGAAACCAATGTAATGGCGGTTTAATGACGATGTCATGGGAAAAATCGCCTATGCTTGAGATTTTGCTTTGCAAATAATTTAAGTTCTGTTCAAGTTTGAAATAGCTGGCCAATCTCTACCCAGAGTTGACGTTCCTTTCCAATCCACACATACCTCTGTCAACGTCTCAATGCCAAGATTCTTGGCAAACTACACTTTGATCGATAAAAATGCTTTTGTGTATATTTTATAATTATTTGTTAGATGTCATCATGAAATATGTCATATTGTTTTAGAAAAACGCTTCAGGTTGCTCCGTTATAAGCTGTGTCATTAGGGATTATTTGACCTTGTAACTCTAAAACTAATTTGGCGGAATGATTGCGAAGTAAACAATTCAAAACACGGATAATATAATGAAGGGATACCTAACTCGGATGTCAGTTTTCTATCATTTAGTTTAAGTATGCGATTCTCTTCAGATGAACAAAACAACACAATCAATGTTAGTTTTTTTTTTGGTATTGTCACCGTTTTTAAATCACAAGCCTGTCACTGTAAAGCCGGACTACTTTTTAGACGTTGACAGAGGTTAGTGTGAGCGTAGCGGGAACGACAACTCTGGGTAGAGATTGATAGCTGGCATGTCAACAAAACGACTTACATAAAGATCTATTTAGAATTGAACCATCTCAGGGTAGTTGTACATGGAGAGGAATTGTTTGAGGCTAGATTATGTTCTTTAAATTATAACTTCATACCAGTAATTACACAAAACCAAGGACTTATATACATACATGGATTCACAACTTCCGTATTAACAGTTTAAAGTAATCAAATCCCGCGATAATAAGACGTGAATCAACGGGAATACAAGCTATTGTTTACAAAAGCGAAAATACGAAAATATCCGTGATAATCCGAATGATAATAACAGCGAAAATATCCGTGGTATTCCGAATGTTTAATCTCGGAGACGAAAGGATTATAATAGATGTCCGCCATCTTGGAATTTAAAATGTTCGACTGATGCCTTTTTCAATGCTTATACTTAGACTTTGTGGATTATAAATGTATCTTAATATCTTTAAGGAATTTGTTGCATCCTTTACCAATAAAAGTCCAATTTCCCGTGCCCAATTGCCAGAGTTTTATTTAATATAATCAAATTCGTAAACACCCAGTTACAGCTGTCGGACATTGCCGTGTATATAGCAATGCATTGTGGGATCGCCAAACGATATCGTTTGAGCTATTTTTAGCAGTTGCGAATCCATGTATGTATATAAGTCCTTGACGAAACGTAAACTTAAGTTTGACATGATTTTAAACCCAGAATTTTTACTTTATCTTTTTAATTCTATCTATTTAAGTGAGTCATTCCAGTTATTGTAGAATTTTGACATAATCTGAATTTCCGCATGTAAATACGCAGATCTTTGTAACTTATGTCAGGCTGAGACTGTGAGAGAATGCCCCAAGTTTTCGAATGTGTTTAGAAATCGGCCAACCAAAAGCCGAATTAGTAAAGCTAGGGTAAAGGTGGCCTGTCGGGCCAACTAGGCCCTTAACTCTCCTAGAAAACATTCAGAAAACTCTAAAAAAAGAGGAAATCCGCCAGTTAGCAAACATTCAGACAGTTGACAGCGTAAAATTCACATTTTAGAATCCAAACTGTAATAGAATTCGGATAAAACAACATGAAAATAATTAAATAGATCTGTTATTAATATAGGAATGACAATAAAATGAAAGAATTTGTTTGATGAAATTGAAACATACATACGTGATGATTGTTTCCTAATCAAATACCACACGTTACGCAAAAAGATCGATGCCAAATTTCACATGTTAAATAACAACTGTTTGAAGGTCAAGGTTATTGCGCTTCGATAGAAGAAGATATACGTGCGAATCACTAGTCTGTAGGTATAAGTCCACTAAATACTTGTGTTGCCGTTCTGTAAACGTATCTGATGTTAATGTAGTGACATGGGACCAAAACAGACATAGTCCATGGAAAGCTAACCATATTGTCCCACTTGTCTACACTATTAATGGCATACAGAAGATCGCTCTTCAGTATCAGGAAACAGAGTCTGAAACAAAATGTGGTATCAATGCCAACAACCCTGTTTATATCAACTCAGAAATTTTAATGTCAGGAAACAAAGTTGGTAAGGGGGGTCCTATGACCCCACCGGGTGTACGTCACGCCAACATCGTTTCACCTACTGACTCACCATTTCATCCAGATTTGTCCATGATCGCAGAAGAAACTACTGTACTTTTAGAACATGCATCAAATTCACCAATGAGAGAAAATTGTAATACAAACGAAGTTGGTAAGGGGGGTCATTTGACCCCACCGGGTGTACGTCACACCAGCTTAGTTTCGCTTAATGATTCGACATCAGAGGAGTTTTCTGTTCTAGATGAACATGTATCAGACTCATCGATGGAAGAAGAAATTGAATTTGAGCCAGGTCCACTGACAACTTTCATGGACTTAACTGATACAATGAATATATTGAAAGGACCACATACAGCCCTGGACCATGTTCCATACGGCAGAAAAGATGGTAACTATTATGTGGTCAATAACATGAAAAATAATGAAAATCGATGTCAGGGTAAACGGTCTGAGTTTTGGGACGACTGCGGTATATGGACAAAAGGTACAACACCATGCACTGTATATGTGTACCGAGGTGGCAAATACACAACAGTTAACAAACGTGACGGACAATATTGCACACGCAAACAAATTGCACGCAGTCAGGTTTTCGTACCAATGGAACCCCAGCCTAACATGGAAGAAATTATTGAAGTTCATAGGTTTTACCATACATTGAAAGCTTCTACAGCCACTGAAATCTTCAGAAGGAGAGTTACTTGGGTAAATAAATCAGAAACATCATTACCAGATATATCTAACAATGTCGCTGTCATTGATTATATAGGTAAATTTCCCGGTAAAAGCCATCATGGGCTAGTTAAAGATAAGATCAATAACCCTAAGTTTGTTCGTACAAAACCTGAAGTTATGAGAGAAATGAAACAACAATTAATACATAAATCAGTGAAGGAAGTAGAACGTGACTTGAATAATAAGACAGCTGACGACTTTCAAAAACATCAAAATGATAAGCAGCTAAGAAACATAAAATACGACATAACAAGAGACAGAAAAAAAATAGGATCATCAAATAATTTAGCAGATCAGGTTATGTGTGTAGAAGAAATGACCAAGACACACGAATTTGTCAAGAGCGTCCGACATATGCAAGGTATTCAGCATCCATTGGTGACATTATACACAGACCAGCAACTGTTAGACATTAAAAGATTCTGTTGTAGAGCTGACAATAACACTGTTCTTGGTATGGACAAGACATACAATCTTGGCGAATTTCATGTGACACCGACTGTTTATAAAGATTTGTCAGTCATTAGAAGATCTTCAAACGATCATCCTATATGTTTCGGCCCGACATTTATACACCAAAGCTCAACTACCAAAGCTTATCAAACTTTTCTACATGAAATTGCAGACAATCTTAGTGACACGGAAATCAGTAGTTTAGTTATAGGAAGTGATGAAGAATTATCTTTCAAAAACGCTATTAAACGCTGTTTCCATGGTTGTACTCATGTCCTATGCACCAAACATCTAAGAGAAAACAGTAACAGACACATGGAGAATATAGTAGGATATATCCTAAAAGTGACCGAGATGAAATATTGAGCAGTATTTACGGCAGTAACGGCATAGTACAGAAAACTGATATTGACACTTACGAATACAGGTTACAAAAAGTCCGCGATCTAATTACCCAAAAAGACAACCAAACTGGTGATCGCAAATTCACCACTTATTTTGAAAATAAATTGTTACCAATTTTGAAAGAACATGTCGTTAATCCAGTGAATGGCAATAAAGTACAACCTCTATGGACCAATAACAATTGCGAGAGTGCAAATCATGTTTTGAAAACAGCAGTTAATTGGAAAGCGCAGGATATGCCCAGATTTATCAACACACTATACAATATAGTTAAGGGAGAACAAGAAGAACGCTGCAGAGCTGTAAGAGACTCGGGAAATTACCGTCAGGATAATCGATATCTTCATCACCAAACGGATATCAGCCACTGGGCATCAATGACCGAAGAAAATCGCCAAAAAAGACTGAAACGGTTTTTCTTAGACAACGGTAGGAATAATCCACATACTGTGACTTCAAGTGATGGTTGCAGAACTCAGTGTTCAACGAACGCCAACTGCCGGAAAGAAACCACAACAGAGAAAACGCAAGAGGGCAGAAAGATCTACGACCCCATCTGCAAAGCGGAAGCTGTAAGTCGGTAAGGGCGATTTTTAATCTCACCGGGTGTACGTCACACCGACTTACTTCCTCTGAAGTTGTTTCACGAATGATTGACTTGCACTCCATATGATTTCTAAATGTCTAAGTATATATGGGTTAATTCTACTGGTTTATACATTAATATTTTTGTGACGCAAATAGGGACTGTAAGTCGGTAAGGGAGATTTTTAATCTCACCGGGTGTACGTCACACCGACTTACTTCCTCTGCAGTTGTTTTATAGGATTATTGACTTGCATTCCATATAATTTCTAAATGTCTAGCTATATAGTTTAATTCTTTAACAGTTTAACAGCATCTTTAATATATATATATATATTTATAAAATAAACTCATACAGTAATAATTTTTGTAACGCAAATAGGGTCTGTAATTCGGTAAGGGAGATTTTTAATCTCACCGGGTGTACGTCACGCCGAGTTACTTCTATTAAACGCTCTACATACACACATCTAACATTGTTTTCTAATTTTGGAGAGGGGGGACGGGCCATGGAAAGAGCGCCTCCCAGTGGTGTGGCCTGGATGCAAATGGATATATTTTATTTTTCAAAATTCATATTTGGTTATAACACAAACATTTTTTACGTAAATATCGTGTTTGAAATTGTAAATTATTTATATCCATTTGTAACTGAACGCTCTTATACTTTCGGAAATAATGTAAATATTTTACATAAAACTTGTTTCCGTAGAAAATAGCTGTTTCCGTATGTCGGTTTAATGTTTAAAAAACAGTCACAAAATCACTATTTGGTTATATAAATGAACCAAATTTTCGGAAATAACGTATTATTATCATATAAAACAATTTATAATAATGATATTTATTTTTTATGATCATATATGACATATATCTTCTTAATCGTTTGAATAAAAAGTTGTTTCCGTACATAAAAGTTGTTTCCGTAGAAAATAGTTGTTTCCGTATGTCGGTTTAATGTTTAAAAAACAGTAACAAAATCACTATTTGGTTATATAAATGAACCAAATTTTCGGAAATAACGTACTATTATCATATAAAACAATACATAATAATGATATTTATTTTTTAAGAACGTATATGACATTTATCTTCATAATCGTTTGAATAAAAAGTTGTTTCCGTACATAAAAGTTGTTTCCGCGGAAACAACTTGTTTCCGCTTTTCAGACAAACCCGCACCAAATGGTCTGTCTGCAGACAGAGTCAATGGGAAAATTTAAAAAAAAGCTTTGACATTACTGCAGTAGTTTTTTGTCAGCATTATCTGTTTTGGTCAAAATTACATAAAACCAAGGACTTATAATACCAAGGACTTATATACATCTTCTTCTTCCTAGTAAAGTGCAGGACCCACTCTGAGGCATTGACGCACATGTATATAAGTCCTTGATAATACATACATAAGTCCTTGATAAAACTTACCTATCATAAAAACCCACGTCTGATAAAGACTTGATTAGTATAATAAGCAAAGATCTGTGTTTGCAACTCTGCATGGTTACCCGATTCTACCCTGTTTTTTTTTCATTCTATCCTCAGAGAATTTTTAAATCAAGTCCTTATGAACAATTTAATACACCAACGGTTTCACTTAAAAGTATTGACTTTCCACAATTCACACGCTATAAAGAGCCAAAAATCGCCAACATATATCACCCCTATATTTCTTAATAAGTATGTAACCAGAAACAAACAAATTAATCATTCGTTTGATCGTTCGTCCGCCATTCATTCACACATTAGTTAATTTCATTAATTCATTCATTTTAATCTGTATTAGTTAATTGTTATTTTGCTTGTTTCCAGAAGGCCGCATTGAAAATAAGTCCAATGTTTTGTATATTTTACCAGGTAGTTGTATTAACTGTCTAAATACAAATACCTGATTTTACTAAATGTGTACACCTCCTATAAATAAAGATATTATTATAATATAATATTATTATATACGTGATTTTAAAGGCATGTCTGGGCAGATACTTCATGCTCTATAAATATGTGTTGTATTTTCTTAATTTCGGTGATCCTGATATACGTACGATGTCACCAGAGGCGCAGCTTGCCCTAAAATAATGTGTAGGCACCTTTATAGGGAGATCCGGGGCATGGGAGGGCGTCCGAAAAAAATCTCTGTAGATCGCCGGAGGCGCATTCTGGGGCATAGACTATTTAAACTTGGTCAAAAGGTCTGGGTACTCGGCTCTTCTATTCTCCCGGCCCGTATCCCCTTCACGTTATCATTGTATTTTTGTATTTTTTTAACTTTGTTCGAAAAAAGTGTAGGCAGGTGCCTACAACAGTGCCTAAAAAAAGCTACACCAGTGGTCACTCAGACAGCTAAATTCGAGATCCACTGACATATGAATCACATGTATAATGACTGGCAGTCTCTTGGAAATTTGGATATAATGCTTCCCTTGAAATGTATACGTGTAATATGTATCATCCAGTTATAGGTTTAAATAAAAAAAGTTTCGGTGTGCTTTTCTACATTTCATTATGATAATGCATGAGTACGACTCACGGACTCAGTATTCACAATTTATTTCCATGAAAAAGTGTATGCTCGAATTCTGACCAACTATACTTTGTGCTAGTGAAATTATCATTGTCCACTTATTTTAATGACTCTACTGTATACGCGTTAGCTGAAGATGATCATTCTTTATTAATTATATATTACTAGAAACAAATGTCCATTTTATAATTGGAAAACGTATTCGCGGACTGAATGTAGTTCAAATGTTAATTTGTAAATTTTTGAATACATGTATGTTTGTTGAACAGATATATTGTTCAAAATACAAAACATGTACATGTTTTATCGGTCGGATTGGTGCACGAGATTGTTCAAAATTAGGTAGATTATTACGCTGTCTGTCAATCGTTTTAAACTGGAATACTTCTCATCGTGTGGTCACAAATTTATGTCTGTGAGTTAAAGTGAAATATATATATATATATATACTCTGTCGAATAATATATATACAGATCGCTTTGCAGTTTATGCTGTGTAAAGCATATTGGTATGATTAAGCTTAAAATTGTTTGTGTCTGGTTACATGCTCATTAAAAATAGGGTAGGAAGGTCGGGGCTTTTTTGCTCTTGAAGCGTATGGTAAGGTAAAATAAATGAGTGTGTGTATGTACCTTTCCTGGGGACAAATAAAAAGTCTGGACGTGGGAAAAAGGAGGACAGGTTTAGTAACCAGAAACATACATTTTTTACACCTTGTAAATGTAAATGTATATCAATGGACGGCTGCTTTATCGTTCAGATTGCAAAATATAATCAGTGTGCATCCATTAGTTACATGTAGATAAGACGATATTTGCTTACAGTATTCATGGTCAATAGGCTTCGTGAAAACACCATGTGCAGCGTGCAACAGATCTGATACTCATTTCAGATATTTGTGAGAAAAGGGAGACCAATGCTAAGAATACTGCGATTGGAAAGGGACTGAACTCCTGATCTACCAACTTTAACTAGTAAATGCCAATACAATATACATAGAACTTTTAGAACAAATCTTAATGATAGCACATTTCTCTTTCTCACTGTTTCAGATTGAACTATAGATTTTTCTCTTAGGTAATTACTTAAACAAGTGTTTTTGTTTGTAAGAAAATACGACATTGGTATGAAATGCTTTTCTATTGTTATACATTTATATTTCCGACAGGAAAAAATCTAAATTTTGACTGACCCCCTCCCCCAATCTTTAGTATAACCCTTTTAATAAGCCACAGGACTGTGTTCAGGCGTGTATCCAGCTGTCGATATAATAGTCTACATAATAAGACAAATAAAAGACCAACAGCAGTTTATGTTATGTTACCTTTTAATGCATTGGACATTATGTAAATAAATAATAAAAAATAAGAAAAATGATTATCAAATACATATATATACGAATCTATTATGAATACATTGATTGCACTTCACCGGACAAAACAGAAGTTGATGCCGACGTATATCTACTAGTACATTGCCGGTAGTTACTTCATACTGACACAGAGTAATATACATGTTTTACATGTACTTAGAAAAAGATACACATGGTTTGAATTGATTATACTAGATACATGTATATGGTTGATATAAAATTATGTACGTATTCGTAGTATTCAATATGGGGACTAAATATACCTAATTGCATATTCACGTAATGAAATAAAATCTTTCAAAACCTTTGGCATTGGCAACAACGGAATTCTTCCTAATATAGAAGAGTCTCCGGAAGCTCTATTTAACCCAATTCTGATGGATTTCCTGCACAATTCTTGTAACGAAAATGGCTGACTAGCACGTTCCCGGAGAAATTTTAAAATTTCTACTTCTTGTCGACCCCGGGTGTCGTAGCCCGGAAAAGCAAGCTTAAGAAATGATAACGAAAATGTTGGAATACGTTTGGAACACTGTTCAACTTCATCCGGAGTTACTCTATATCCAGCACATACCATTAATTTAACCACGTAATTGTCACATTTTGTAAAAGCGTCCACGAGTATACTGCGTCCATATGTTTGAGATTCCGGAAGAAGGCATCCATTGTATACAAGTTTTCCCGCAATCCGACTGTTAAATACAGATATGGCGGACATGAATGGCGACCACTGACCATCTGTGAAACTTAACTTACACCCATTATCAATCAATGTGCTTAAAATCGGCTCTAAACACGTGTACGACGACCGATGAGCAATTCGAAAGAAGAAGACAGCTGTCAAAAATGGCGATGACTTACAGTCCGAGATAGCATTGACGTCAGCGCCATCTTTGATCAATTTTTTCACAAGATATTCGTTGCCGATTCTGGTCGCTTCGTGAAGCGGTGTCCAATCTTTGTGATTTTTCGCATTTACGTCGGCTCCAAGATTGCTAAGCATACACGCTATTGTTTCTAAATTTGTATGTACAGCTCTGTGAAGAGGAGTGCACCCGTTTAAGTCTTCAGTTCTGATCTTGCAACCACTGGACATCATGCACGCGGCAACATTACCATTGTGGTGATCACAAGCTACATGAAGGGGTGTCTGTCTCTTATCATCCATAAGATTTATGTCCCAACCATAATCGACTAGTGTATATACGACCCTCATATAACCATATTCTGCGGCCCAATGTAATGCTGAACGACCCTCAGCATCTACATATTCGTTGGAAGCACCTTGTGTTAGCAAATGCTTAATTCTTGCATCTTTGCCGGCTTTGGCTGCTTCCATAAGAAGTTCATCATCGCTTAGTTGTGTATTCTCAGCAAACCTGTCTTCATGGGCTTCTTTGAACAATAATTTCTTCCGCTGTGACACGGAATTCAGTCGAGCCTTTGCGTACACAATTCTATCTGATAAACATAAACGTTTCACTGGACCTCGTGGTAATATTGACAGTGAACTGGTCGTTCTGTCAGGACCACTTGATGAAGAAAGAAATACAGTCGGTGAATTTGTTGAACCTTGCATTGTGAACTAGCAAACTCGGATAATTTTTTGCAACTGACTATATTTTAGTTTAACTTATTTAATTAAAACGAAATAACAGATCCTTGAAAGAATATCCGCAAAACTTTTTATATCACGATTAAAATACAAACGTATATGAGTTATACTTATTCGCAAGACGTCGAGGAAATCTACACTTCACAAATGCAATCCTTACTGCAACTGTTCCAATTCCAATGGCAGTAATCACTTTTTTATGCAATAAAAACACTCATTAAGCGCTACTGGACTAATTATGTCCCTGTTAATTGAATTAATTAAGAGCTATGTTAGGTCTAGACGCTACTTAGTTGTAGAAGAATTCAGCATCATTTTTCTTAGTGTAAATTAACCCCACAAAATTATGTTTATATCCGGGTTGTCTTGTATACACAATTTATTGTTTATATCCTGGGAATACATGTAGAAGATATAGTATATACCACGCACAAACCAACAAACCAGATTTCACATTAAGAACAATTAGTTCGTAGTAGTCGAATAACTCAGCTACATCCAGTTTATCTTGTATCTTCTAAATAGTTTCATCATAATCGCATTTATCGTTTCATCTTCAATTAATAGCATGTAGATAACAGCGGTTTCAGTTACCAAGTCAGTTAACATACGTAAACAAAGAATCTATCTTCTTCGAGATCATGTGCAAAGCATACATAAATCGCTGCCAAGATATTGAGTAATCATCTGTTATCTACCAATCGTAGGCATCTAGATTTTTTTCCTTGAATAACTTGATTCTGGTACTAGAAATTACCGTTTTCCTCATTGGATACCTGAAAATAGAAAATGTACAATGTTTGTATCTATACGATTCTCTACCATTCTGTACAACAGAATTTCGATTTGTGATTAAAATTTGTTTTTTTTATTTCTAAAAAACGCGAGTCTCAGTTTAAGGCGGCATTAATCTAACCTTCCCATATGGTCTGTACATGCTGATTAACACACCGTTTATTCTGTTGACAACGACATAAGCGCGGGGCATCCGCTTTGTTATGTTTTTCCTTAACTAATTGTATTCTGTTTTTAAAAAAAGTTGTATAAAATGTACATTAGGTATCAAATACCATATAAATATAATATTGGTTAGAATTATTTTGCTTATTTAAGCGAATTTCTGTTGTCGCGAATTCATAGTTTTCGCATCATAGTACATTGTAGGTTGAAAGTTCGCGTTACCAAACTATTTCATTTCTATTTCTTATACGTCTGGTTTTTTTTCATTAGAACTTAATAAAGCGACCATGGTCCAGTGCCGAGTTAGTGCGCTGGAGTTTTAACCCGGCGATCGAGATTCGATTCCCGGTCGCGACAGGGTTTACCTTTCCATGAAAATTGGACAACATGTCAATTGTTCTCCGTATGTGAGCCAGTTCCTTGTGATAAGTAAGACCCGAATCTAATTCCGTCCCGGAAAACTTGTTACGTGAATCGGCTGCCGTATATATAACAGTTACTGTTGAAAAAAGGCGTTATACCCATTTGTAAATGATCGATTATAAAAGAAGAGCAACGTACTTCTGAAAGAACAATTGCAATCGGGCTATTTTAGAATTACTTTCACTCTTGACAGTATTTTGATGTTTTAATGTTTTATGTAAGGAAGCTGCACGAAATGAAGATTTTCTAGAAATGCTAAAAAGGAAATCTGTAAAAATGTTTGGTTCTCGTTCAGGCGTCCTAAACTTTGAACAGTCGATACGGTAAGTAGGTCGTAATTTCAAAAAAATCAATAGTGTATGCTTGCGATAAACACAAAAGGCTGGTATAAAGGAAGAACTTTTTCTGCCAAAAAAAACGCTAAAAAATTTGGGTCGGGGAATTTTTGAATGAGTCGGTCTAACCAACATGTTTTAAGGGTGGCCTGAAAATCCCAAATCTTCAACAAAACCGAAGTAACATTTCAGATCCACAGAAGAAATAGATTGTATCACAATAATGCTCACGTTTAACTGATAAATCGACACGCATTCCCCGGAAATGGTGTGTATTAATCCAAAATGAAATATTTGAAACATTAATTGTTTTTATAAGAAATGAGGTTAAAATTCAAACGAACGAACGAGCTAAACCAAACTATTTTGGCAATGGATATTTTTGTTATTTTCAAGCATTTTTCGTTTTCAGTACCATAGCATAGTGTCAAAAATTCTTCCTTCCAATGGTAAACTCGTTTTTGTGTGTGTGTGTTTTTTGGGGGGGGGGGGGGGGGGGGCTAGCGTGACCACAAACCAACATTGTTTAAGGATAGCCTTTATGACGTAAATTTTCTCTAGCTACTAGATTTGGCTCTCCATGTACAAAAAATGTATATGTAAATTTAAATTTACTTCACGACTTAATTTTTATGAAAATGAAGAATATAGTTTTGCAATATTGGCAGTTCATCTTCTAAAACATCCGGGTACAACAGAAAATCATTACAACGCATATTTTTATCAGAACAAGACATGTATGTTTGTGTAATGATAACAGAATGAATGTTCGCACATTCTGTGATTATGTAGACAGATATAATTATAAACTGCGTAGTAATTATAGTTATCTTCATCGAGCAAATACATACAAACAAGTTTTATCATACTCGAGCAATCGAACACTTGTCAAGGATGCTAAATACATACAATAAATATTAACAGCTAACATTGGCACGAACAAATTAAAATAATACCTGGATAAATTATATGTTTACATAAATATCCGTACATATTCCGCAGTGAACGTCCCAGTTTCTATGAAAACTGATTTATCTGACTTCCTACATTTCCTATAAATAACAGAATCAGCTCTGGGTGTATGCTGTACGCTTGTAACAGAGCCGATGAATCTTCATACCGTATTTAATCTAAAAGCTAAAACCTTGCCATTTTATTTGATTTTTGGTTTAACGCCATTTTTTCAACAATTTTCAGTTTTATACGGCGGCCGCTTCACCTAACCAGTTTTCAAGGACTGTCATGCTAACCATTATATGTACCAACTTAAATCGTCAACTTCTCCACAGGTGGAGAAAATCGACATTGTTGTCAATTTTCATACTAAGGTATGATCGCCCGGTTACAAACCCAGTGACCACGGCGGCGACACAACACCTGCTCAAGCATTAATTTTATATTACGCTGATTCATTCTTTTGCATTAGAAAAGTATCAACGCATCAATACGTCGGCGTGTTCTTAGGTAATTATATTGCTTTTTTTGCTTTGGAATTGTGTCTACTCGTAAATATGTCACCTTGCCATTCGGCCTTTTATTGCGTTTACATTATAATGATAACAAATGACCATACACAATGGTCATCAGGTCAAATCCTAAGAACAGTCGCATTTTTTATCTTAATACATTCATCGAGTTCAGTAACTATGGCATTTTCAAACGTTTCGTATTACCCTTCATTATACTAACACATCTGTAAAAACTTATGCGTTTTTTAAAAAAAAATATCCGTGTTTGCAATGAATGTTTTCCTTGAAAAACACCGCTGACGAACTACAAGTTATTTATAATTTGCGTTGTGTAAGCATGTCGCAATAATTACGTGTTTTATCAATAAAAACATCTTGATTTTACTTTAGTAATATTTGGTTCTATATAGAAGATAAAATGGATCTCCCGGATATGATTTTTTTGTTTTGAGTGCGATACATAGAACAGAACAGAACAGAACAATAATTTATAGTGACGTGTACACAATACGTTGAATATGATAAATAGACACAATTATTTGAAGTACATATTCAATACGCATATTTTCTATCAAAGGGAATTTAATGCGACGTACTTCATAATGTATTTTTGTCCCTATATATCATTTAAAAACGTGACGTTCCTGTGAATGCATGTACTGCCGCGAGCTTCTTTGCAAAATAAGCCTTTTTTCATATATACTGAATATAAACCCCATAATGAAATAATAAATCATTCTATGCTTAAAATATCTAGTTTCATAGACTTGCAAAATCCTTCATCGTGAGCGTAATCGAATACAAATTCCAAATAAAATATCAAACTTCGAACTCAATCTGCGTACGGGTCACTCGGTTCTTGAAAAGTGATCGTGATACTATATAATTTTAGGACAGCCCCTGTATTCTTGACAGAGTTTAGTTGTAAGTAAAGTACAACCTCTCCGGAGCGTCCCTCTTTTGAGCAACAACCTCCCTTCAACAGCAGCCTGATTTTTCCCACTGCATGATTTAACTAATAATTAAACTATCTAGAACAACAACCTTAAAATAACAACATAATTTTGCTACTCACAAAGGGGGTTGCTCTTGAGAGGTTGCACCGTATTTCAAAATACAATGATATACAATCGTTATATGGTATAATGTATTCCTCTTTACACAGGTTGATTTTTCAGCCATTTATTAACCAAACATCATTATACGAGTAATTAAGTTAAGTTTAGTGACACCAGGGCCTTTCAAATGACCCTATGACCCTGGTGTTACCTGGGAGCAGTAAACGTGTATATCAGTTCCAGGTGATAAGTATCATTAAGATTCTCTTTTATTGCAATAAATACGGTATTTTCTCAGGTACGTATATTTTCTCATGACGATCTAACAACATGCTAGCATCCATTTAGTTTGATTCTAATTCCGTAGCTTCAAGATAAACAACAGTAACATTAAGTATACAGTGATTCCGGCGGGCTGTTAGATCAATGAAACACCAGGAAGTCAATTTGGCTGTTGTATCAGATACAGTGTAACCCATTTTAAACAATCACCTGTATATAATGGCCGCGATATGACCTATATTCACACATTTAGCGCACGTCCATTACGGTAAAAGACTGTATTTGAACAACTGAAAAGGGTCGCTAATGAATAAAAGCCAGACACTCTATTTGATTGGTGCCGTGTGTTTGTTTGTTTAACTGTATTTCAAATAGGGTTGTTTTGGATCTAATTTTAGAAATGCATGAGAATATCGATGCAGAATATGCACCAGTTGAATGATCGTTTTTTAAAGACAAGTGTAGTTTTATTCTAGTGACGTAAGTATGCATAAAATGTACTGATAAAACAAGAAATGGATGAACTGTCATCCTTCGGATAGCATCGTTTTGTACGTGCACATGTACATACTTAAATAGAAATTGACATACACGAATATTACTATATACCGTTGTTCAAAGTACTATATGAGCTCGGTAAATTTGCGGTAGAGATCTTAATTATTAGCTGGGTGCTAGCAAAGCGATAGATCGATAACCCCAACATATCCACACACATACATGTATATACAGTCAAACCTGTGTTAGCGGCTACCTCCGAATTAAGTCCATCCTGGGAATGAAGGCCATTATTTAAAAAAAAACTCATTGATTATCTATGACAAAATGATCTCCGAATAAAGGCCACCTGTCAATAAAGGCCATATTATGTCTTTCACAATGATGGCCTATGTACACGGGTTTGACAGTATATAAATTTTCAGACAACGGTCAATGCTAGTAAACTGGACATTTTGTTAAAATCAGCTGGGACCGAAAAAAATGTTTGTGTGTTCAAAACGCTTGTTTTAATCAAAGTACATTTTATCGATAATTTCCGCTCATTCGAATGTAGTTCGATTTATAGCGATAAAAAAGGGATGTTATTTTGACGGGGCGATTATGTAACATTCTTATCAGAGCCTGCTCAATTCGTTTGTTACTTAGGGGTAAAATTATAAACACGAGTATCTGGTTTACATGCTCTTTAAAAGCAGGGCAGGTACTAAGGTAAGATTTTGTTGTTGTTGATTTTTAATATTTTCTATTGTTCTTAACAGCGTGCGGACATGAGGAAGTGGGTTTACTATTATTCGTTAGTAAAAAGTCTAAATACGGGTAGGTCGGGTCTCCAGAAACAAACATTTTTAACGCCTTAATTATTGTTGACAAACTAACGGTGTTACATCTGTAGAATAATCTGAATTGACAAGAAAGGTCTTAAAATGAATTTTATTATGGTACCATGAAGCCGATTTTTAAAGAGATTTATAGACCCATAATTGGTATTCAAATAGCATAAAAATGATGAGTGAAATATGTCAGAATTTAAAATGAAATGTCTTTTTAACTGCAAATTTAACTTTGGTTTCACACAAAAAAAAAAAAAAAAACATTTTTGGTGAATTCGGTAGTACAATATACTGTAGAACGCTTTAATTTCGCGAGGTCAAAATTTCGCGTTTTTTGTTAAAAAGCAGCTGTTTTCTTTATTCGCGTATTTATGAATTCGCGACGTCGTAAGGCAGGATTAAAGTGTGACCAAAGACGGGCTTACGTTGCTTTGATATTTGTGTGTCACGCGTGATCTGTTTGACATTAAAGTTGTGATGCAGTGTTTTATATCTAATTAAGTATACTAACAATACATTGATAATAGCTTGGGATTGTTGTGGAAGATATGTTTTACAAACGGTAGATAAGTGTGAAAAATTGTTACTATTATGTTCAAACGAAGTCCAAAATTGTTCAACAAACGATAGTATAGTAAAAGCAATATTATAAAAAAAATTAGATTGCAAACATTAAAGGTATTTGTTTATTGTTTAAATATATTGCTTTCATCAGATTAACTAAAATGATTAGTCTACGATAAAATACTAGTACTGACTTAAGTTGTGTATTTTCGACATGCACATTTTCAAATACAAACTGTATATAAAACTCAGCAATTAAGGAAGACGTTAAAAAAGTACCAAAATTACGGACTTATGTGACTTTCAAAGATGAATTTGAAATTGAAAAATATGTTTTATTAAATCTAAACAAACAAGAACGGTCAATGTTGACTCAATTTAGATGTGGTGTGCTACCTTTACGAATAGAAACCGGACGATATATTGGTGAGCCTCCGGAACAAAGACTCTGTATATTCTGTGATTTAACACAGATTGAAGACGAAAAACATTTTCTTCTTCATTGTACATTTTACAATGATATTAGAACATCAACATTTAATGAACAATTATCTGATAATCAGTTTAATAATATGTCTGATAGTGATAAACTTAGATACCTTAATATTAATATCCCAAGAAAATTAGCCAAGTATATTGTTAAGGCGTATATTAGAAGAAGAAACAAAATATATAATTAATCAAACAAAACGTTGTCATTAATTACATGTATTATGCATTTCATATTCATTTACTCATGATATTCATCATCGAAAATAATTTCATGTGAAACTTTATACTTGATTTGTATAGGTGACTTATAGGTCCATTGGGCCGGGTGTGTTATTTACTTTCTATATTTGTATATTATGTAACATGTACACATGTCACTTTAATAAAATATTTACTTACTTACTTACTTATTCGCCACATTTATGAATTCGCGAGGTATTCGATTCGCGAATATTAGCGAAAATAAAACTTACGCGAATAAAACCAGTTCTACAATAGTATACAATGTTAACTTACCACAATGATGCGAATTTGGCGATATATGAATAAGCCAAATATGATTAATAAATCCGGTAACTATAAATAGCAAACTACGAACATGCACGTCCATGTATGCTGACTTCAGTGTCTTTTAACTATAAACATCAGCACAATTTCTGTATGAATATTTTTCATAAATACAAAATGTACGACCATCTCGTTATATTCATATTACGTGTAGATTCATGGTCAATTCACAGTGACTTTTAATAATTAATACATTTGTCAATTGTATAGGCAGTTAGAATGGGATATATGTAATGTTGAAAGCCAGAATAAAGTGTTAAATTTATACCTATTCTTGTGTTACATGGATGGATGTAAGTTTGTGTTAAATTTAAGCTGTAATAGTATAAAGTCCTAGCCGGCTTGTAACAATATATTGTACACATATTGGGGATCAGAGGGTTAAACCAATAAAGTTATGTCACTGATAGTGTATAGATAACATTCAATATTTCATAATATTGAAAATAAGTTAATTGTGGCCAGCCCGCTTGCGCGAGTAAATAGTATTACAGTTTATGTACTTATTGACCTTTCGGTTGTTATTAGCGGTACGGTTATTGTACGGATGTTATCGGTTTTATACACGACCGGTGGTTTTACTTTACTTAACTGGTTCCCTCTCCATAGATGCCCGTAGGAACCAGTTAAAGTAATTACAAAATCGACCTACTTATGACACATATCTTGATGAAACTTAAGCTCAAACTATGAATGACCAATAATTGAATTTAATGACTTCATACATACCAGTTTTTTGAAGTCGTAAACAGAAAAACAAAGTCAGCAGAATTTGCATTATTTTCGTTTTTCTATTGAAAACTATGTGACAATCATAATCAATAATTAGAGATATCCATCACGTGTTTCCATGACAACAGATTCGGATGTAGCAGATGTACATCTTAGTCTGAAGAAAGTTATTGATATTTTCGTAGTATCGATATTTTCACCATGACTTGTAAAGGAACATAATTATTATTAAGCTGCTGTAAGAAGACGTTCGCACGCGCACGCACGCACGCACGCACGCACGCACCCCCGCACGCACGCATATGAACATGAAAATACAGTACAACCTCTTTAGAGCGGAATTTTCTTGAGCAACAACACCCCTTCAACAACAGCATGACATTTCCCCACTGCATGATTTAACTATTAATTTAGCCTCTAGAGCAACAACCTATTTTGCTACTTCCAAAAGTTATTATGTTGGAGAGGTTGCACATTACGCGTTTTTTTCTGAATAACTGCTTTTCGAGGGCTCAGCGCAACACTGTCGTAACTTGTTCTTATTTCCATATGAACGGTTACTACACTGTTGCGTTGAACCCTCGGTTTGTTTGTTTTAGTTTCTTTTGTAAAACAGTATAATATACTAGTAAATAGAAAAGTAGAAAAACATAGAATATGACAAAAACAGTTTTATTGCGAATTTCATTTTTGTCGCCATGGTTCAATTTCACATTACGTGGCTGAGATATCAACTATTTCTGCAAGTGATACTGGTATCACGCCTATTAGTATCTACCATGACCTTTGTATCTTCTTACTATCACTGCATACAATTTAATAATATGATAACTTATTTATACGTTTAAGGAAGTTAAGTTGTATCTTCTTACTACCGAAATATATTATAGAATATTGTTACACAAGGATATGCAATTAAGATTTCGGTTTATATATATATGTATTCCATTATCTGATTGCTACATCATCTTATAAGTATATATGACAAGTTTGAACACAATCTTGATATTAACTTGTGCATTATGTTTCTTTATTTAGATACGGGGGAGGGGGAGAGGGGGAGAGGTACATTTTTACATATCATATTTATATATTTACCATTACAGTCGAAATTATCATTGCCGGGGACACCCTCTCCCACTAGCGGACCTGCGTTAAGCGACAGAAAGTTGAAGTCATCCTTTAAAATGTTGATTAGCGGTTACTTTAGGATTCAATTACCCAAAATGATCATAAGAATTAAAAGCGATTAATTACAAGTGATGTCTAATTTAAGTAAATTTATTCACTTAACTATCCTTCAATGAATTTAATGAGCACGTGCACGTTATAAACCCTCATGCGTCACTTGTTTGATGTCAACTTCAATAATATTGACTATGTGTGACTTTGTTTTTGTGAGTGTATAACCCTTGAATATTTATCATCTTTTATTGCGAATTTGAAGTCAATGTAAAATCAGTATTACATGTAATACATAATGGCCCGATTTTCACACCACAAGTATAACTACGCTGATCATTTTGTAGTAAACATTCACTTAAACAAAGACCTATACATACATAGATAAGCAACTACTCTAAATCTCGCAAAGTCACGCGGCAGATTGACAAAATCTCGCAAAGTCACGTTTGCTTACTGCTCATTTTCTATTGAAGACATATTAAAGTAAATTATATCTTCCAATAGAGCAAGACATTTCCTACAAAATGATACCAAGTTGATAAAAATAGGAGCACAAACAAAAAAGTTTTATGCAAAATACAAAGGCCCCTGCATGAACCTTATATCGTACATTTTGTCATTTTTCTGCTATACAGGTTGAATTTAAGTAATAATTTCAAAGAAATTTCTTAACAAATCATATTGAAAATATTTTCTTGCATCAGAGAAATGAGTACTGAATGACATGGTTGAAAATTCATTGATGAGATTTGCACAAATTTTAAGTAGTTTGCAAAATTCAAAGATCTGCTGTGTGCAAAAATAGCATTTTCTTCAGGCGCTTACAGGAGTTTCTTATCTATGTATGTATAGGTCTTTGACTTAAAGAAGAAAAAACATTTTATTTCCAAATGGTATCAAAGCCCACAAGGATACAAATATACAGCAAAATCAGCGCTAGCTTGCACCTCCGAATAAAGGTCATTCTGCGAATAAAGGTCATCCTCCGAATAAAGGCTGTTCTTTTAAAAGCCGTCATTGAAAATTTAGTACAAAATGACCTCCGAATCACCTGTCAATAAAGGCCACATTTTGTCTTCCCCAAGGGTGGCCTTTGGTCACAGGTTTGACTGTACTTGAAAATACATGCACTGTATAATTAAGTTTAAGTATCATGCGCTTCTCTTGTAGAAATAATATGCCTTAAAGATTTCACGATATGGCCAACTTTTATTTCATTTTTCAAACCGTCAGATATTTCGCTGAACTAAATCTTGGTATAATATGATGAGTATGTCAACAGAATCATTAAATTGTAGGTTAAGTGTTGTTTAATACAATAAAAGCGAGCCAGGTCATGTTAAGTACTAAATTATAGTAGAATTCTTGTCCACATTTTAAGACTAAAGTCACAAACTATTTAACTGATCTTACGCATAAAATATCAAAAGCGTATAAAACTGAAACAATGTTTGACATGTTTTGATGTGTTATTTGTTTTAGCGTACTTGCAAGTCGTTCGGAATATCTTTATACAAAGGACAAAATCTAAAATTGCATACACAAGATCGAATGTTATACACTAGTTGCTTAACATTATGGTTTCTATTTAATACTTCACGACTTATCAATTACTATACACTAGTATACTATAATGTATACGGTACATTTATAAATGATTATATAATGTTATAAATAAATACGCTAATATTGGTAGCTGACTTAATGAAACTTATGATGATTATAGTATAATGATAGACAAGAAAAAGGAATAATTTTAGAAAGAAAGAAAAAAAATGAAAGATAAATAGAGAGAAAGAAGAAAAATGAAGAAAAAGACAGAAACGACGGAAACACAAAAGGAAGTAGAAAGAGAACATAAAAAAGACGAAAGAAATAACGAGTGAAAGAAGGAAGGAAGAACGAAGGATAGGAGAAAAAGAAATTAAAAAGACGAAAGAAAAGAAAGAGAGAAATGAAGGAAGCAAGGAAGAAAGGATAGAAAATAAAAAAGACTAGATAATTTCTAGTTAACCATTAATTAAAAATGAAATAAAGTAAAGAATAAAACATGAAAAAATCGTACTCACCACAAAGCGACTATGAACTGTATTAGTCTTTCATCGATTAATGTTACAGTTAGCAGCCCCCGACGTAAAAGGATCAATGCCAGCCCCGACAGTGCAGGATCAATCGATATTCAGCTGAGTTTCCAATTCTTTTAGAGTTGAATACTTGCTATACAAAATGATTGACTCACACCAGATGACACACGCCTCAAATAATACCTCAAATAGACCGCCTAGTCTCCATTATAAGTATCATTGTAAATAGCATTGTAAATATCGATGTATCTGTTGTAACTTATTATTATACCCTATAATTACTTTCCAGCTTGACATTCGATTTGTGTTATAATTGCTTTCGAAATGACCAGCCCGCTTTATAATGTTCGTCCCCTAGTGATTAAAGTTTGATGACTGCCCCACACGTGATACACATCCCATATACTTGAATCTAATTGACTCTTATGTCCGTTATATGAGTTGGTTCAACCAATGTTGTAAGATTTTACATCATCATATGATACTTTGAATACTAGCTTACTTGTACATGTATAGTACAAACTTACTTCCGGTTTATATATAATCATATAACACCAACATGTCATGCAGTTTCTTCGAATTCTTAGGGTTTTTTTATTTCATATCTTATTACAGCAGTTGATGACATATTTTCCGATTATACAATAAAATATCATACATAATTCGGTTAAATGACGACGAGATTTTTTTTAGAGGACATTTTTAATGGTTTCGACCACACCATTAATTTTGTATAATTATATTAAATTTAATAGAAAATTGGATTTAAAGTTATGTCATTTTTAACGGTTCTTACAGACTTTTAGGAGTATTATAAAAATAAGAAAATTGAGGTGTTACACCCACAATACTGAATTGCACTAAATTGGAACGCAGTACGCATTTCACTATTCGAACCGCGTTTAGTCGATGTTGTATGTAACTATGTATGAATTTGTAGACAAAGACCAAATTGTAACAAAATTTTAAGATCAGATGACAAATAGTATATTACGTTTATAAACGATCCGGAAATTTTATAATTATACTTTGATTGGAGCTAAAGATTGTTAATTGGTTTGAATGCGGACGGAAAACTATTCCGGAAACAAAAGGAAAGATGAACCATTGTCATAATTAGTTGTACTTGAATCACTATTTATTACGACGTTGTCTTTGTTGAAACACGTAAAGTCAGTAATTGAATTTTCTATAAACTATAAATTTAGAAATATTCTCACGAAATTGAGATTATGTGCTCACAATTTATATTTTGAATTCGGACGGTATAGACAGGTGCCTGGAAATGAAAGTAGTGTGTTATATGCACCTATAGAGGCCACATATCATTGTGTATTAGAATAAGAACCCATATATTTAAACAGGGTTGGGTGCTATTTTTTTAAAACTTGTATAAATGTATGTACATTGAGTATCAATGCCTAATAAATCGGACATAATCAATGTTAGTAATTTTGAAAATATAAAAAAAAACGTTGCTACAAACATGTTTCAGGTTTAAATGGGGGAAATATATTCAAATTAATCCACAGTTTACCGAACATAGCTTTATTAATAATATATTTATTATATATATCACATGTGAAAATAAAATACGCGTATACTCTACATATAGCTAATATAAACCTTATATCCGGAACCATATGACAAAGCTATAAGAAACAATAAAGCATTGTCCTTCACCAAGTACCTTTCTTGAATGGATTTAATATTGCAGCACAGACAATTGTTCATAAAAGGTGGCCTAATTCACAATTGTGATTTTTAAAGGATATGTACCGTTTGTCGCAAATGCTTAAATTGTCGAAACTACTGCATTTGCGACCCACCGATATGAAAATAGATATTACATGACTGTATAAAATCAATCTTCGACGTGTTTTAATGATAAAAATAACTTATGTTACATAACAAGCGTTGTTCACCGGACTCGTTTGATAGATACAAAATAACTGAGATATATGTACAAGTACCTCTTTATACTAATTTATAACTTTCATGAGTATAAGTCTAAACTATGCTATCATAGATGTCTACCTCTACTTCTTCATTTTCTTACAATATTCATCTATATTTTATGTCATGTGGGATGAAATGTACAATTATATCAGATGTTGTCTCCTTCGGATCGTACACATAGCTACAAGAGATATGGTATGTGGGCACTGACTTGAAGAGCATTACATCGGGCACATTAATTAAAAACGCTATTATATACATTTACGGATCGGACTAAAAGCACCAAAGGTACAAAGATCGTTGTTTTAGAGGCTGTATATGGATGGGTTACTTCCTTACGAAATTGACATGTCAGGCTTCGGCCATGGCAAGTATGTTGATGACATTTGGTAAAACATCACTAAAAAGCTACTTCTGCGAATTTTTAAATCGGCCCAGTATATTGATATTATAATCATTCAGATACTAGTGTGTACTTCATTCTATCATGCGGCGATATCTGAACTTTCAATGACATCTTTCTAGTGTCACTAACAGTACATACTTGTATGCCATGCAATAGAAAGTAATTACGTTTACTTGATAAACAAGAACTAAAGAAAAAGAGGAAACAAACAAAAATTACATATTGCTAATGCAATGCCCACCCGACGTCGAGGACTTATCCATTTTTTTCTTAAATATTTTGTTTCTTAAATAATATTACGTTCATTTTGACACGTTTTCTCACATAGTCATTGTCTGTTATGTTTAACATTTTGTTACATTTTGATAAAAAATAATGCACTTTATACGAGTATATAAGTAGGTAAATAAAACTTGGATACCCATGCCACTAGCTCTACCAATATCTGAGTTAGTGACAAACTAGCGCCTCTCCAGTTGACTGTAGATAAATAGGCGGGCTAACAGGGGCCGTGTCAGGAGAGTGTAGAATATTCACAGCAAACTAAAACATGCTTGCACTATGAACCCTAGACCTTCTTGCATTTGTATTATATGTAAATATCGCCTGTGCTCGGCCCATACTCGAGACACCATCATGGACATTATACAGAGCCTTCCAGCAAAATGCGGATTAAAGCGGATGTGGAAAATCTATATGATTATCGCACAAAGGATTTTCACAAATACTAAAACAGAGTGAACCCAAAATCAAAAAAAAAAAAAAAAAAAAAAAAAAAATACAAAATGCAACAGAAATACATGTACATGTATGTTAAAATTTCAAAAAGTGTGGAAACTTTCGAGAAAATGAACCACAAATAGTTCCTGTGCATACAGCCCGCTAGCTATATTAATAAGTCTATTTGTGTATGCTTTACTTCTTTGGTTAAAACTTATTCCTATTACACAGTTTTTTTATCTGATTCAAATATGCATGTAGATATCTTTCACACAATATAATAAATTGCGTTAGTTACATATACATGGATAATACGTATTGCCCCGAGCGTAGGGATGAATACTGGTGTTCATTATTTTTCAACAAACTTAATTATAACATATCTAAAGATAGTCTGTTTTATATCGACTAGCTCGCACTGTTTATAAGGAGCTTCTTTGAGGAATTAAAAACATGTACCATCTATGTTATAGTTTCGGATTAATAAATTAATATCATTCTGACTATAAATGACTGCTTCGGCAAAACCTAGGTAAGTTTATTTATGTATAAACAATTAAGGATAAAGTCCTGTCCGATCTACAAAATATGCAATATCATTTGTTTTTTCTAATCGCACATCAATAAAAATAGTACCATTAGAAAGAAGACGGTACGAGTAATTCTTTGATACAACTTGCTAATCCGGTTTCAATGAAAGTATGCTTAATTGCAGGGCCCTAGCTGCACTTTAGGGGAAGGGGCCCTCAGGTAGGAGAATTGCGCTTCATTTTGAGGAAAAAGGGGAATTTCAGGGGATTTTTTTCAACTGCCTTATAACCCTGCAATAAACATTTTAAGCTTACAATTGCTGTATTCAAATACATTACATAAATTAATATACAATTCATCAAAGGTTAATATCAACTTAATATCAACCATCAAAGCCAAGGGGAATTTGAGAGGATTTTTTATCAAAATAGGGGAAAAAGTATATCATTTTGGGAGGGGAATGGGGCCGAATTTTCATCAAATGAGGGCCCTGAATTGCCTTGCTGTTTTTGAAATAATCGTGAATATCCCAACCCCGTCAAGACATAATATTATGCTTGCTTGTTGCCATTCGAGGTTTAACGTCGCACTAGCAGCCAGGGTCGTTTGATGGCTTTTCGGGTTGAGGAAGTCCCCAGATGCGCACCTGGGTGGAACCAGTTTGCACGACAGCATCCTCATGTGGTAAAGGTATAGAACCAAATGTTCTCAATTACGTTACGAAGTTTTCACACATGTCATGAATGCGTATGATTGATAATTGAAGAAGAGTACTATACGAGAATCATACTATGGATCACGGTTAAAAATTCATGTTTCATACTATTCAACTTCTTGTTTAAAATAACAAGCTTTATGCCTTATGCAATATCACCCTATGGCAATTTGTTCTAATCTATACGTGACACAGACGCTCTTCGTGAACATTAATTTTAATTGCTTTTTATACATGTTTGACTTAAATGTGTAAGTATAATTTAAGTATATTAAACGTTGGCCGCAATGTTCAAACTGTTCGTAAAATATACCCAACGGAAAACTTTAAAGGGGAATGGAATACTGGAATACAAATAGTCCTTCGCAAGTGGCTTACCGTCTGCACTTTAAACACAGAAAAATACCCGTGTATAAAGTTATCTGGCAATTCCTTTTTACGTTGACCCTTAATTTCTAACGGCAATATCCGACGGACGAAAATAGTTCGGATTGGATCGTACTTTGCATTCTCATGATAGGTGTTTAGACAAAAAGAAAATGTTTTTTGGGACTTACCGTAAGTCCCAAAAAACATTTTCTTTTTGCCTAAAGACGTAAAGGCTTTACGTAATTGATCGACCAAGTTACCCCACACATGCTTTTTCAAACCTAACCCGTAGTAAACTGTCTTAAATAGAGATCATGTACATTGCACGATAATCTTTGGAACAGTATAATCCCAATGGTTACACAAGAGGATGATCGGTGGTCTAGGGGTAACACTATATACGAAAGAAAAGTCGTGGAATCTTTCCATGATTCATTGTTTTGTTTTTTTGCATCAAAATGCCAATGGCAACACTCGTTAGTATAAATGGTATTCTTCTTCCTGAATATTATATGGGTACATGCATTGCATTGTTTTCATTACATGGAGTTTATACCAGAAAACAAATTTACTCGATAGTACTAAAGATTATTGGTCCCAAAACATAACATAAGAAATCAAAGCACCGAGAGTACTGTCAGAAGCGAAAGTTAAAATGTTATTAATTATGTTTGATAGATATGCATTAGATAACTAATGATACCAAATATCTCAACCAACTCTAGGCCACAATGTTACACACCCAAATGTATATATATTGTTTGGACTAATATTTTCCTCAAAAGGAAGAGTCAGTTTTGGCCCAGTGTAATGAAGACGTTTTGGAAGAGGTCCACTTGTTATGCTCCCAATTCTGTTGAAGTTGATAGTAAACTCATACCTCCACTTTCTGTTCACGGTAAAACACAAATGACTAATTATATGTTATAATAGAGTTAGTATCTCCTGCATTAGAGTTACAAATGTAACTCTTTAGCGTTGTGGTTGTTAAGTGTATTACGGGTCCTGGGTTGAAATAATTCTTAAAACGCTCAGAATTCAGTAAAACGGACTGTTTATAATACTGTTTTAATAATAATTCATTTATGCTGAACTTGTATTTACGACAGTAACAAATAACGTCAAATGTAAGATTAACAAGACATTTTTCATGCAATCTTCGAATAATTAATTGACAGACACCACCAGATCAGCTGCAGTGAAGTTATTATTTGATATTGCATAAATATGAATTTTGTTGATGCATAAATTAGCCCAACCAACGGTTAGAGTAAAACTTAATTGCCGCATTCAATGCTATGCTATTCTATTGTGCAATCAACGCCTTTGACGTTTGTTTTATATTCAATATTAAAACCATTGTAGAACGTTAATACTACATTTATGACATCAAATGAGAGAGAAAATAATTTTGGCATTTCTTTCATTTTATATTAACCACTTCCTTTTAAATACCAAATGTGTTCATGCCGTAAAGCTGGCGATGAGCGCATATATTGTATCTGAACGGTCCTAGCGACGTCGCCATTTCAATGCAGATTGAACTTACGGCAACTCTTTTCAATTAATTGTACAAAAAAGTCAATGTTATAGTTGAACATACTCTTAATGTGTAATCTGAATATTCTAAATTCCTCATCAATATTTCTTTCAGCTGTCACATCGTCATCACAACAAGTATCAAATTCTATACATTCCTTCTTTTGGCTGCATTCATACCGTAAGTAGACTAAAATACGTCTCTGTCAGTACATAATGGAATTGCTTAGATTTTATCTGTCCCAACATTAATGTTAGTTCAGTTGGCAATGGGGACAGTAGTTAGAGCTCCAGAAAAATCTCACACTTCTCCATAAATCACACTAAAAGAAAGACTTGAGAAAGATAGGATTTGTCTTAGAATAAGATAAGCGATACTAGCAAGTCCTGTTAGGTAATCCGGGATAATACGTAGACTGAGTTAGTTTATCCTAAATACATTTGTACATGTAAAATGTACTAATGACATACATGTACATGCTGTCTGTTCATCCGAAAAGAACTACATGGATATATTTATATGTTTTGCACAAATAAGGTTTGGAACAAGACTGCAATGGGCGTAGAAATGAAACCGTCAATTACGAAGATAATTTATGGAAATGATTACTATTATGATGTAAATTTTGGTGGAATTTGATAACATGAAATTAAAATTGTAAAATAGTAAACAATAGATGATGTCGAGTACATGGCGTTTATTTTCAGGAGCAGTCATGCAAGTCAGGTTAACCCATTCTTACAGAAAAAGTAGGTTATACTTAAAATATTTCTTTAAATATTTCTATTCGATATTACAAAAGTACTTGCACAATTACAATCCACGGTTAGTAATCATAACCGTTTTATCTCTGGATCCATTTCCATACGAATCTGGCAGCTCTCATTATTAATTTAAAATAAAAACTACGAATACTTTAAATGTATAAGCTTAAGTAATCAATGGTATTGCCTGTTGTTGTCTCCAAACTCCTTGATGTTTTTTTGTTTGGGGGGGGGGAGGGGTTACGCCCCATTTCAACAGTCAGAGACTCAGAGTCATATGAGGCGAACAGTTCACCTAACCATCGTTCCTGGGAAGAACCAGTACTGGACTCCCATCCTCAAGGTCGGTAGCTGGGCTCGAACCCACACTCTGTCAATGAGAGGTTACAGTGATTTTAAGTCAGCGACCTTAACCACTCTACTTTGAACGTTATTTTCTATATTCCCCTAGCGTTCAAAGTAGCCAAGATAAAGAGGAGGTGCGTTAGGTCAATATAGGGTTCTTATGCTCGGAGATAAAGACAAAACACATGCTCTCGTTCGTGTTTTAGTTATACAGTCAAACACCTGTGTTAGCGATCCGAATATAGGTCACCCAGTGAATAAATGTTCTTTTTAAAAATTGTCGATGATTATTTAGATAAAATGGTCTCAGAACCAATAAAAGACACATTCCGTCTTTCCCAGGATTGACTGTATACCAGCGGGGAGGTAAGCTAACCAGATTTTTGAAAAAAAACTTAATTGATTAATTCGTCTTAGAAAATACGTGCCACACTCGGGACATGAAGAGACGTTTGCGAACAAAAACGTCGGTGATAACCTCGCATTCTCTACAGTGGGCTAAATGTGAGAATCAAATAGTGAAATGCATTGGTGTAGTGATACAATTTCAAACTTTTAAAGCATAGTGATTTTGTGGAATTGAAATACAAATTAAGACACATCATCTGATATAAAGATGCAGGAAATTCATCTTTTAAAGTTAAAAGATCTACTTAATTTTGTTATTTTGTTTAATTACAGAGTGTCAAATGAAAATGACAGTACAACGACAATAGCCTATCATGAAACAATCGGTTTAGGTGTTCAAAGTACACCTTTTAACTACGACTCGAGCATGTCCACGTCTGAAGATATATTTGTGTCAGGTACACTTCTCTCTTCATCAACTCCAATAACAGGTTCCTCTTCACGGTCATCAACATTGTTTTCATCTGAATCTTCCAGTTTAAAGTTTTCGTCAAGTACAATGCGAAGCAGTACGTCAGCTATTTTTATGTCAAGTTCGATTATGTCTTCGTCTACTCGAATAACAGGTTCCTCGTCGCTATCATCAACAATCTTATCATCAGAAACTTCCAGTATAACGTTATCGTCAGGTACAATGCGAAGCAGTATGTCTTCTACCTTTATGTCAAGTTCGATTATGTCTTCATCAACTCGAATAACAGATTCCTCGTCGCTATCATCAAGTACAATGCGAAGTAGTACATCATCTACATTTATGTCAAGTTCGATAATGTCTTCATCAACTCGAATAACAGATTCCTCGTCACTATCGTCAAGTACAATGCAAAGTAGTACATCTTCTACATTTATGTCAAGTTCGATTATGTCACCATCAACTCGAATAACAGGTTCCTCATCGCTATCATCAACAATCTTATCATCAGAAAGTTCCAGTATAGCGTTATCGTCAAGTACAATCCGAAGCAGTACATCGTCTACATTTATGTCAAGTTCGATTATGTCTTCATCAACGCAATCAACAGATTCCTCTTCGATATCATCAACAATTATATCATCAGAAACCTCCAGTATAGCGTTATCGTCAAGTACCATGCGAAGTAGTACTTCATCTACCTTTATGTCAAGTTCGATTATGTCTTCATCAACTCGAATAACAGATTCCTCGTCTCTATCATCAAGTACAATGCGAAGTAGTACATCATCTACATTTATGTCAAGTTCGATTATGTCTTCATCAACGCAATCAACAGATTCCTCTTCGATATCATCAACAATTATATCATCAGAAACCTCCAGTATAGCGTTATCGTCAAGTACAATGCGGAGCAGTACATCATCTACATTTATGTCAAGTTCGATAATGTCTTCATCAACTCGAATAACAGATTCCTCGTCACTATCGTCAAGTACAATGCAAAGTAGTACGTCATCTACATTTATGTCAAGCTCGATTATGTCACCATCAACGCAATCAACAGATTCCTCTTCGATATCATCAACAATTATATCATCAGAAACCTCCAGTATAGCGTTATCGTCAAGTACCATGCGAAGTAGTACATCATCTACCTTTATGTCAAGTTCGATTATGTCTTCATCAACTCGAATAACAGATTCCTCGTCTCTATCATCAAGTACAATGCGAAGTAGTACATCATCTACATTTATGTCAAGTTCGATTATGTCTTCATCAACGCAATCAACAGATTCCTCTTCGATATCATCAACAATTATATCATCAGAAACCTCCAGTATAGCGTTATCGTCAAGTACAATGCGGAGCAGTACATCATCTACATTTATGTCAAGTTCGATAATGTCTTCATCAACTCGAATAACAGATTCCTCGTCACTATCGTCAAGTACAATGCAAAGTAGTACGTCATCTACATTTATGTCAAGCTCGATTATGTCACCATCAACGCAATCAACAGATTCCTCTTCGATATCATCAACAATTATATCATCAGAAACCTCCAGTATAGCGTTATCGTCAAGTACCATGCGAAGTAGTACATCATCTACCTTTATGTCAAGTTCGATTATGTCTTCATCAACTCGAATAACAGATTCCTCGTCGCTATCATCAAGTACAATGCAAAGTAGTACATCATCTACATTTATGTCAAGCTCGATTATGTCACCATCAACGCAATCAACAGATTCCTCTTCGATATCATCAACAATATTATCATCAAAAACTTCCAGTATAGCGTTATCGTCAAGTACCATGCGAAGTAGTGCATCATCTTCATTTATGTCAAGTTCGATTATGTCTTCATCAACTCGAACAACAGATTCCTCTTCGCTATCATCAACAATCTTGTCTTCAGAAACATCCAGTATAACGTTATCGTCAAGTACAATGCGAAGCAGTACATCGTCTACTTTTATGTCAAGTTCGATTATGTCATCATCAACTCTATCAACCGATTCCTCTTCGATATCATCAACAATATTGTTATCAGAAACCACCAGTATAACGTTATCGTCAAGTACCATGCGAAGCAGGGCATCATCTACATTTATGTCAAGTCCGATTATTTCTTCATCTACTCGAATAACAGATTCCTCTTCGATATCATCAACAATCTTATCATCAGAAACTTCCAGTATAACGATATCGTCAAGTGTAATGCGAAGCAGTACATCATCTACATTTATGACAAGTTCGATTATGTCACCATCAACGCAATCAATCGATTCCTCTTCGATATCATCAACAATTATATCATCAGAAACTTCCAGTATGAAATCATCGTCAAGTACAATGCGAAGCATTATATCATCTACCGTTATGTCAAGTTCGATTATGTTTCCATCAACGCAATCAACCGATTCCTCTTCGATATCATCAACAATCTCATCATCAGAAACTTCCAGAATAACGTTGTTCTCAAGTACAATGCGAAGCAGTACATCTTCTTTCATGTCAAGTTCGATTTTGGTTTCATCAACGCAATCTACCGATTCCTTGATTTCATCAACATTGCTTTCATCAGAATCTTCAAGAATAACGTTTTCCTCAAGTATAATGCGAAGCAGTACGTCTTCTACATTTATGTCAAGTTCGATTATGTCACCATCAACGCAATCAAGAGAATTTTCTTCGATATCATCAACATTGTTTTCATCTGAATCTTCCAGTAAAACGTTTTCGTCAAATACGATGCGAAGCAGCACATCCTCTTCTTTTATATCTAGTTCGATTTTTGTTTCATCAACACAATCTACCGATTCCTCTTTGATATCATCTGCATTGATCTCATCAGAAACTTCGAGTTTAACACCAACTCTAAGTACAATGCGACGCATCATATCCTCCATGACAAGCTTGATTATGTCACCATCAACGCAATACACAGATTCCTCTTCTATATCATCAACAATGCTTCCATCAGAACCTTCCAGGATATCATTCTCGTCAAGTACAATGCGAGGCAAAACATCCCCTACAATAATGTCAAGCCCGATTATGTCTTCATCAACACAATCAACCGATTCCTCTTCTTTGTCACCAACAATGTTTACATTAGAATCATCCAGTGTCTCTTCAATATTGTCAACAAAGCTTTTATCAGAAGCTTCTAGTATTTTGTTTTCGTCAAGTACGCTACGAAGCAGCATATCCTCTACATTTATGTCAAGTACGATTCTGTCTCCATTAACCAAATCAACTGATTTCTCTTCTACATTGTCAGTAATGGTCTCATCAAAATCTTCCAGTACAATGCAAAGCGGTATACCTACTACTTTTACGTTAAGTGCGCTCATTTCTTCATCGACGCCATCCATCAGGTCCTCTCCATTAACATCAACTATGCCTTCTTTAGAATCTTCGAGTACAACGCTATCGTCAAGTAAAATGCGTAGCAGCACACCTATTACCATTTCGTCAAGTACACTCGTTTCTTCATCAACACAATCTACAATTTCCTCTCCGATATCATCAACTACGTCTTCGTCAGAATTTTCCAGTACATCGTTTTCGTCAATTGAAATGCCTAGCAGCACACCTATTACCATTACGTCAAGTACACTCATTTCTTCATCAACACATTCTACCATTTCCTCTCCGATAGCACCAACTACGCTTCCTTCAGAATCTTCCAGTACAATGTTTTCTTCAAGTGAAATCCGAAGCAGCCCATTCTCTAAATTTACGCCAAGTATGTTCACATCGTCTTCAACACAATCCATCGATTCCTCTCCGTTAATATCAACAAAGGCTTTCTCGGAATATTCTAATATAACGTTTTCGTCAAGTAATATGCAAAGCAGAGCAATTTCTACATTTATTCCAAGTTTGCTTATGTCTTCATCAACAGAAACAACAGACTCCTCTTCAATTTCACCATCAAAATTCTCATCCGAATCATCTAGTTCGAGCATGGCTATTACGTCGACATCTCCTGGTATATCAATAATCAGTACACAATCAACGAAAACCAAATCGTCATTTTTTACAACAATATTCAGTTCATCAACACTTTCATCAACAATAGAAACATCGGAGTCTTCAAGTTCAAGCCTTTCATTCAATACGTCTCGATTATCTTCGACGTTGTTCTCAAGAACATCGATATCTACAGCATTATTATCATCCAGCTCCACTTCTATATCATCAACAAAAACCAGGTTAATATATTTCAGTACATTAACTAACCCATTAATTCCAATGATGATTAATAGCACAACATTGTTTTATTTAAAAATATTTTCCGACGATATTGACAGCTGAGTCCTTCGGTCCAAGGAGTTTTCCCAGTAAATCCGGACACATCGTATCATTGACGCTACTTACATCCTATGCTATGTTTAGATAATCAAATCATTAGCGCCAGGACATTATTGCAATACTTGTATCAAGTTAAACGAGTCTAAATCTTTGCTGTATCAACGCAATCAAATATCGCTTTCATTTTGTTATTCGATTTTCCAAAAAAATAAGTATATTGATGTCCGCATGTCCTATGAGAAGCACACCGTCGTCACCTCTGTTCACAACCACCCTCGCGTCGTTTTCAGTATAAATGGCTACATGTATTTCTTTATCTCAATTATCTACAACATTCACTTTTAAATACGTTAAGTATTACGTTTACGTCTAATTCATTTGCTTTCAGTTCGTCCACGGTTCTCTACGAAAGTTCTTCAATTACATCTTCATTTATGACAAGTTCATCAAGTACATTCAAATCGTCCTCACAACAACTTACTAGCATATTTTCTACTGGCAGTTCTTCCGCCGAAACATCGGATTTACCAAGTCAGTCTTCTTCACAGCAGTATTCAAGTAAGCCCATGCGTTTTCTTATTAAGATATGTCAATTTTTTAAATTTTAGAAATGAAATATTGATATGCACTGTAAATAGAATGTAATACTGTACATACACCAACATAATTCAGTGTTACAACAGTCACCATTGGATTTATTCAATGTACAAAAATGTAATCAAGTTTTGAAATGTGCATTTTATAGGCTAAACATAAAAATAAGTTTGTTTTAAGTGCTCCGACCCACAATTTTAGCACTGGGTAAGTAGGGGAAGGGATTTGTTTTACTCTATAACAATGTTAATAAATGCCCCAAAATTTTTTGTTTGATTTATTTGCTTGGGTTTTCTCGAGTAGGTAGGAACACTCCAAACAAACTAATTTTTATTTTCAGCCTTAGGGTAATATGTTGTAAACCATTGGCCTGGTACTTTCACTCAGTCTATATAGTGTTCAAGTACATACTGAACTTAGGTTGCAATCTGACAATACATTTGTCTTAAGTTTAAAGCTATGGAACTTAAAAATCGCTGGTGACTGTTTACTGTGGTATTATTTAATAATTCCTTATCGTTGGACTTCACTTTCGTAGTTTTTACTAATGGACTTTTTTCACAATGGCATTTTTATCGTTGATTCTGAGTTTTTGTAAATGTTTTCCATCACAATTGTTTTGGTCATAATCTTTAATAAAACAACCTCGTTGATGAAATTTAAGGGGAGGGCTTTCGTGTTCACACATCTTTTAAGGTACATGTACATTGTATTCGTTATTCTAACACTATTTCAACCAGGCCCTCGTACTTCCATTCGATATAATGTATGTGAATGATCATTTAATACTAGACATAAACTGAGACATGTCTCAAACAATAGTAGATCGTCGAAGCTAGATATTTCCCATTTTTCTGAACTTACCAGAAGTTATATCGGATATCTCAAATATCGGATGGTTGAATGACATCTGGTCATGTGAATTCGTTTTGATTTGCTTTCGTGAATGAGCCGACACACGAAATCCACTGACTATATTCCTAACGAAACTTAATGAAACCACAGTATAATGTCACAAATGAGCTATACAGACAAACTTTGTTTTCAAATAATCAATTTCTATAAGCATAATTTTGTGTAGTGTATTACATATAGAAGGATTTGCTCCATAAATAATCGCTTTTCGTTTATATACATCTCTATAAAGCCATATGGAATCTATACTAACAGCTAAAAAACAACAATAGTTCATAATCGTTTACTTACCACTTAGTTTTGAAGAACCTAAACTTAACGTATCTGCTTAACGAACGAATCCATCTCGCGTGGGTAGGGATTCCTAATCATTAAGTGAACCCCCCCCCCTCCGTTGTTGTAATATTATCATAATCATTAGTTAGAAACATTAATTTGAAGATATCACCAGTTTTAAGAAATATGTGCTTAATGCACAATTTGCAATAAAACAATGCTGTCCATAAGGTATCGGCATATTGTTTAAATTAATCAACTTCGATTTCTAACATCAATTATCTATGTAATTCTCGATTCAGAAACATCAGTGGAAACTACATCAACGGATATGTCATCAATGACGTCATCACTATCTACATATTTCAACAACACACTCACGCCTTTTGTTATATCTACTTTTACGGGTGACGTCACTTCACCAAGTGTATTCACTTTGACAAATGGTATGACGAGTGAAGTGCAACTAAGTACAACGATCGGTAAAGTTACAACTGTCACCGATACCACTACGTCATCAACAAGGACCACCACACACGGTGCATGCTCCTGTTGTGAAACACGCAAACATGGTGTTTTAGTGATTTTAGCAGAGTAAGCAAAATAAGTATTTTCCATGTATTATTCCTTTTATGCCATTTAAAACCATTCACAGTCCTTTTCACTGACCAACGTTTACCAAGTATTAAGTTTTTGTAACCCGACCATTCCTATCGGTTGGCGTCGATCTTTCATTCGATCAAATACGAAACATTTTGGGACGAGCTGTACCCCCAAAATACGACTATATTGTGGATGCATATAGGCACGGGTGATTGTAATAGTATCTTGTTGTGCAAGCTATGCTAAAAGTTTTTATGTCCCTCGCCTGAATACCTCATGGGCGATTAAAATATTTTTATGCTTTTCTTGCTCTAGCTTTCTACCATATGGAATATAGTGAGGTGTGTGAAAATAACTCTTTACATTTTTACACGCAACTATTATACTGGCAGCTTTTAACCATAAATGTTGCGAAGAATATCTTTTTGTTCCTTTTTTTTGCTTTTTGTTACTACATTGCCCGGTGATGAAAATGGAATTAAAGTTTGAAACTTTTTTCAGATTCAATCCTTCACGCCATGTGGCCATTGATTATGTATATAGTATAATACAGTGCTATAGCAAAATTAAATACATTTACAATATACATACAATATGCATACGGTCAAACCTGCATTAGCGGCCACCTCCGAAGAATGGCTTTAATCGCGGGATGTCTTCTGTGATTAAGGCCATTCTTTAAAACCATCATTGGTTATAAGGAATAAAATGACCTACGAATAAAAGACACCTGTCAATAAAGGCAAGGTTATGTCCTTCCCAAGTGTGGCATTAGTTCGCAGGTTTGACTATGCATGTACAAAGGAGTATTTTCAATGAAGCAAATTATGTATGATCATATAATCAGTATTTATTATATGCAAATAAGTAAGGATAAAAAACGGATATTTGTTTAAGGTAAGTGAAGTTGAGCCCTTAAAACCATCAACGATACAGAATTGGGGTAAAACGTAGAAAACAAGAATGATTTGTTGTTTTTGAGTTAACTGGTGTACTAAATTTGTTACAAAAGAGTAATAGATCTATTGTCAGAAATTGTACCCAAACTACAATAAGAAGTCGTGAGATGCATGTTAAGACCTCAATACCCCAAGGAAATATCTAATGTATGTGTTTACAAAGTTGGAACTCATTTATTTTGAAACTACCTTTGACGAAATAAAAGTTCAATACAACATTATGAGGAGTATCAGCCATCATGGTTTCTTACGAAAATCATGACATTGCTGTTGTAGAATGGGAAGACCATTGTCATTGTAGTTGTTTCATTTATATTCGTGATCAATACTTATAAAATTGGTATACTTTGTAGAAAAATAACCATCCATAAAGTAGCATCATTCTTTGACAAATCCTCGCACTTCACTTCCATAATTGAGAATGGTCGAATTTATCAAATAAGTCAAGGAGATGGGAGACCGTTTGGTCAGTTTAATAGTACAAATTATTTCATTTTACAAATTGCTTTTAACGCATGGTCGACAAGGGTAGCAAAGACCCATCTGTAGTGACAACAAGTCCTAAATAAGTAAATCTGTTCACACTTCCATTAACACATTTCTGTATTCAAATTGATTATTTCTCGGTAACCTTCCATCATTCTTAAAAATCGTTATTTTTGCTTTGGGTATTTTTAACGTAAATTTCCACTCAGTATTACAATTAAGTAGTCAGTCAATAAATCTAAAGCTACTTTAGCAAATATTACTGTTTCATTCTCATGCAAAAACAGTGATTAGTATGTATGGTACCTCACAACAGTTAGCAAAGTTGATATACCTGGAGTTAAAGTAGGAGAATATTTTGTCAAATGTGTTGATCATGTACAAGATTTAGCTGTTTGCTTGAGTTCTAATCAAAATATTGACAGGCATATACGGGAAAGGTGTCTGATAGCTTATGCTTAAATGGGAAACCTGAAAGTAATTCGAAAGCATCTGTCTCGGTAATCAACTGAACAATTAGTCCATGGCTTAGTTCATTCCATCATTGACTTCTGTAATGGACTTTTCACTGAAATACCAGCATATCAGATTGATAGACTTCAAATACTTCAAAATCGAGATGACCGGGTAGTGATGAATGTGTATGACGACCAACCTAGTGCGGATCTTCTGAAAACTCTTCATTAGTTACCGGTCAAGGCTAGGATTATGTTCAAAATACTAGCACATTGTACTCGTTTTTCCGGTCATACATAAAACAGCACCGATCAGCATACCTCATGACTTTGTTTAGTTGTGTGAAAAAGAAATACAGTCTAAGATCCTCTGCTGATGATCAGTTCGTTGTGCCAAGACGCAGAACCAGGTGGAGTGGCATTCCCCTACCAAAAGACTTAAAGTGTTGTACATCAGAAACCACATTCAGAAAAAGACTTAACACACGTCTTCAAACAACATTATGCACAACTTGTGTCCTCATATGTGTATATAGTTTTAAACCATGGAAAGTGACTTTGACATGGTCCTACATTATAAGAATGCATAAAGTGTTGCGCTTTATAAATATTCGTGACTGATTAATAAATTGATAAAATCAAAACAATTGCCACACACCTAGTATTTATACCAATGCCATACATGTGATTATGCTATACAGGCCCGCAGGAAAATAAAGAAGGCGATGACACGAACCCTGATTAGCACCAATGAGCGCATTTAAAACCCTCACATCTTTTATAAGATTTTTTAGTTTTAATGACAGATATTTACACTGAATTAACTAACTTAACATGTGACTATCTATTCAAAATTGCACTGATTTATACCACAATTTTCACATTTTTACATAACCAAAAGTATTTTTAAATCAATAAAACACAACAAAGACATTTCAATAATTTATGTATCATTGGACTCATTATATTCATATTTTTCTAGACGAATTATACTTACGAGTATTTGTTTATTATAGCTGTTTGCGAGTACTTACTGTATTGTCTATTACTAGTTTGGCTAATCCTGGCCATTTGATTGGCTAATGGTGATTTCGGTCATTTTTGATTAGTCAATCATGGGACTGGCTATTCGTCGCGTTACCTGTCATGTTTGACTGAATCTGTTTGTCTGCTCTGTTGTTGAAACGTAAGTAAGTAATGTAGGCATCGTTCTATGATGTTAACGTGGCATAATATCGGAAACATCATTAGATGTAAGTTTAATGTGGTTGTATCATAATTATCAGACTATGGTGGATTTGGTAGTATTTAAGGTGTACTTTATTCCATTGATGTATGGTATGGTAATACCATGTACATGTAAACTATATACATGAATGTATTAATTTGTCAAATATTCATGATTGTCAAAATATGTGTATTATCTATAACTTGTAAATATGTTATACTCTCCATAATGGAGGAATGAATAAAGTAGACGGCCAATATCCTTTATGAAAAAAACAACTTCATACAAAAAGCTTAAACCAATGCTTCTAGTAATTCGTCTAACTATAACGTTTTGTTATAGTTGTTCTTGTTCTATCAAGACTAGGACTTCGATGTATTACTCTATGTCAATAGTTGGTATCAGCTTAATCAGCTCGATCTCGAAAGGGAGACTACTTACGGAAATTGACCAAAATTGTACCATATGAGTTGCAGTATATGTATTCATCTTATTAAAAAAACGTTCGTTAATCTTGCTTGAGTAAATTTATTTTCACATCTGTTCAAAGACATACTAAAGTTTTGTACTCTTGGTCCATCTCTAACAAACTTGATGTGATCTTCTTAAACTAATCAGTGCATGTATGTATAACATTTTGAAAAAAAGAGACTTTTTTGTTGTAACATTCATCGGTAAATGAGATTATCTAAGTATTCCATGCCATCGTTTTGAGTTGGTGTATTGATGCTTTATCAATATCACTCAGTAGTTCATAGACACCATTTACACACTTATCAATCTATTTTCCAGTATTCGCCTTTATATTTGTATTTAAGTGACGTTGTGTTTGAAATCATTAGATGAAAGACTATTAATATTGTGTATTTCAAATCATTTTCATACGAACTTTCACGGAACAAAACTGCATTTAATTCATTACCAGTATTCTAAGTGTTTAAACTAAAAAAAGAAAATTATCAGGCAGTGATCCAGGTTGACGAAGTAGGTTAGGAGTCCCATTGACATAATCAACTAAACTCATGTCATAATATTCTAGTTACGTACATTCACCGCTCGGTTAGCTCAGTGTAACATTGACATATATATATAAAAATATCATCAGTATCTGAATCAGGTCGGTCAGATGTTCGAGCATTCATATCACCACACATTAACAATATTAAAAATATTCATTTTAAATATCGATGTTAGTTATTAAGTCTATGAGTCTATCAGATATATGACTATGATAATAAATACCTTAATTTTAACGCAAACAGTATCATCGTTAGTGTACACTATTGTGACATTCTATCTTACGTTCAGTTCTATGTAACACGAACTGATAAAAAATAGTTGTGCCAAGGCTTAACTACACGTTTTTCCAAATGTCAACTCATTGTACAATGTCTTTGTTGCCAAATATCTCCATCAATTCTTCCGGTTCTTTGAATGCCAATCCAATCCTTGATAATTAAGTATGGCATCTCTCATTTTCTCCTTTCCTGGGTTCTCACTGGATTCGGCACTCTTTTAATTGGATAAAACCCACAGAAGGCGTGATCTCGATAAATTCTATTTTTAGTAACAGGGGAAAACCCACCTCTGTCAGGCCACATCTACTTTTGAACTTGCAGATTTGACTCGTCTCTGAGCTCAATTCTCATACCCATTCTCAAAGTGTTACGGTTCAAAAGATGGAGCTAACTTGTGTTTAAATAAATAATTTATAAGTAAATACATGTAGTACTGTTTGAATTATTATATCAATAATGCCATTATTGTCTGATCATAATTAATTTGGGAAATTTAAGAGGCCATATATAAGAGATGAGCTTGAAGACTAATCTTAAGCTTCAAAACTTGCGTGATTTTGACTCCTTTTGTATTTCCATATACATGCCTGCTTTGTGTTCATATTTGGTAAAATATTCAAAGTTTGATCCGTTATTATTCTGATTCTTGATGTCCTATTTAATGACTTAGGTTCACGTAGGTTCTTTGTTATAAGACAATGGGATACCGTTGATGGAACAAGTCACAAAGGATAAACCCCTGATACAGGAAATGGATGGACATATTGTATGTTGGTTATAAGCATATTGTCCGCGCCGATGCGAGCATTGGGTATCATTCATTGGTTACAACCAATAGTGTTTGCGTGAATCAATTTATATTCTGTTGCTGATGTTGTTGTATTCTAATGGTGGAAGTTGGCAAGTTACTTTCAGATTTCAATGCATCATTAGTTATTTGCATAGCATCCATATGATTTGGATTAAAGTATTCATCTTATTTTTAAAATTCTTCCTTCATTAACCGTTGATTCATGAAAAGTCTTACGGGGTACATAATCACGACGGCCACGCACGTGGCCCAGTGTGTGGTTTATGCGCTTGACTTGTAACTACGCGATTCAGGTTCGAATTCCAGTCGCAGCAGGTCATGCCCTTCTAGAATAAAAAAAAAATATGTTTCCTCCTTATATACAGAAGTAACAAGTTCCTTATGAAAAGGTAAGTTAGTACTGGTTAGAATACAGTCCAGGAAAAACAGTTAGGTGAGCTGGATGTCGTATATTACTGAAATATCGTTGACAAACAGCATTGAACTTACTTAAACAAAACACAAGCATGACGTTATCAGCTAAAGTCGAAGCTCTTTGACGACGATACATATATGTATTACATTGCAGTACGTCGTCAAAGCCACTTGTTCTTTAAAAGCTAAGAGGTAAACGACTCAAACTGAGTCGCGTTCGTTTTTCCTATCAAACACGCTCATTTCCGTAAAACGTGCGATGAATTATAGTATAATCTATCAACATGACATAAAATATACCTTCAACAGGCGCAAGGCATCGAATAGTTTGCCAATGTCTTCAAAATGTTCCTCGTAATACCGTAGCGTTCCGGAAACCACGTGAAATGGTCAGCTTCAATAGACGCATGAATAAGAGTCTTAAGCTGTTGACTTTGAAAAAGGACAATTCCATAATTAAAATGGTCAACAAGACGAAATAAAAAAGACCAATTTAGTTATGATACCCAGATCTATATCAGCCACAGTTTTGCACTAGCTGCTTAGATCTCTCGTTCGACACCTACACGTATATATTTGTATTTGATAGGTTTTTATTTATGAAATTATGTGTGGAACATTCATCCTGAATACAGGATTATCAGTGTGAATTGAAAACATATTCATCAAACAAACGCACCAACATTATCCTCCGATAAATTGTAGTAAACTCTTGTAACACCACATATTGAGGTAGTATTGCTATCATGAAGTTATTACGGTCGATAAGCGCAGTAAGTCGTTTCGTCGCGGTTCAGTCATGCTTGTCGAACAAGATGAGAGAAAATCACCTTTGAAATAAGACAAAACTAAATATCGCTCATACTTATTATTTCTGAATTACTGAAATAGTGCAATCTACTTAATTAATTAATTATGAGGACAAAATTAGCATTCGCTACCTTGTTAAGTTACTGTTAAGTTTTTGGTACATTCTATGACAGTATATCAAATACAGATTGTTGAAAGATTCTTTTACTTAATGAATTAATAACACGTATACTCATTTACGACAAAAAGGGCCAAACATTATGTATACAGTCAAACCTGTATTTGAAGTCACCTCCGAAAAAAGGCCACCCTGTGAAAAACCCATCCTTTGAAAAACAGTCATGTATTATTTAGAATAAAATGACTTCCGAATAAAAACAATCTTTCCATAAATACCACATTTTTGTCTTTCCTAAGGGGTCTTTGTTCGCATGTCTGTGTATTATTTGAGACTATTTGAATTGGTTTACCTGCTTATTTGTGATATTGTGATATGAATTATTCCATTAATGCACGTATTAATTCGTAATTGAAATTGAACAAAAAATGTGATACCAAAGTTACACATTTAGTTTGACTGCTACAAAAATACAAGTACAACAGAGTTGATTGCTAGATGTTAACATCTTTTAATAAATATTCCATGATACCTTGATAAGTTTATTTATTCACAATACATGTAGTATGAAATATATAATGGCATGAGAGACAAAAACACCACAGTTCTATCCAGTACTCACGGCTCTTTTTGATTCTGACAAAACCACGTGCTTTATTGACATTTTGTTTCAGTACAGGACCTCATACAGTTACATAGATTTGAAAAATATATGTGTAGAAAAAATTGAAAAGTTTTCCGGCCAATCTACCATTATCGTTTTGGTCGAAGTAACCACAACATGACTGTTTTCTTCAGATTCAGTAGTTTGTGCATGGATTTTAGATCTTAATGTGTAACAGTTTGCGAGTACTTGTTTTATAGTAGAGCCTATTAGTACCACTGGTATACTGACTTATGTCAACTTAACTAGTTGTATCCTGTCAACATGTAAATCCTTAGAACGTGATAATATGTGATTGAAAGGCAAACAGATGTGAGTCACATTTTCCTTTTCAGGACAGCGACCCAATGTGTTAGTACAACAACAACAATGTCAACTACAACAACAACAACAACAACAACAGAAACGTGAGTATACATACACCACGTTTGTTCTCTCCAAAATGCCAAATGAAACTGATATCTTGTGTATATTTCACTATGTGTACATGCATGATATTATTGAAGACATTGCGCTGAGTTTAATTGTCGTCTTTAGTACAATGTTGGGAAGCAGAGCCTGTGTGCAAGCATGTAAACTGATATCATATCTTTTTTGTCAGAGTCATCTTCAACATTCCTAAACTTATCTAAAACATAGTCTTCAGACTCTTCAAGTATAACGTTTACATCTGCTTTAATTACTTACAGCCCTACCTCGATAACTTTCAAAAGTTCTTCAATAAATCCGTCGCTTATGTCATCAACATTATGTACATTCAAACCGTCGTCTTCTGGTAGTTCTTCCATAGTGTCGTCAAATATACCAAGTACATCGCCAGTTTCAATTGCCAGGTCTACATCGACAACTACCTCATTGACTACAACAACTACATCACCGACAACTTCATCATCATCAACAACACCGACTACTTCAACAACAACAACACCGACTACAACAACAACAACAAGTTCTTCGACATCAACAACAACAAGTTCTACGACATCAACAACAACAAGTTCTACGACATCAACAACAACAAGTTCTACGACATCAACAACAACAAGTGAATCACAAATGTGAGTAATCGTGTTCTTTCTCAAAGAGAAGATAAGTCAAACATTGTCGACCCTTCGTATTTTTGCATTTTCGCTTTTCCGCATTGCCACATTGACATTGTTCAAATGTACATGTATATTTTCAGAAACTGTCGTAATCGAACATTAGTGTTATGGACAAACGAATCTGTGAGTGACTATTTTAATACTCAGAGTGAGAGAGAATAAATAATAAATGTTTAGCTATTGTCAATGAAATATCAAAAAGTAATCAAAAGTAAGTGCGTGTATAAGTTCCTAACTGTAAATTGGTCATACACAAACCAATCTTAGTACAAGCATACTAATGTTTTCGAAGCACAGTGCAACCTCTCCAAATCAAAACCCTTTGCTAGAAGCAAAAGTATGTTGTTATTGAGAGGTTGTTGGCTAATGCAGGTTAAATTGATAGTAGAGTTGGGGAAAATCATGCTGTTGTTGAAGGGAGGTTGTTGCAAGAGAGTGTCGCAAGAGGCTGTACTGTAATTAAAGAAATAAAGATAGTTCATATTGATACTAATTAGATCTACTAGTCCTTTTTCTCTTGCGAATCCCTTGGAATATCAATACAAACATTTACGTGTAGTAACAAAAAGTTGTTCCATTTCAGGCACCGGGACTATACATAATGCAAGCATTGTAAGTTCTCGTCTAAACTCGTTATATTTTCTACGTAAATGTTTAATTCAGAGAACTTTATTATATGTTATTTTATTCATTTCTTTTTAGGCCTAAACATTTTTTGATTGTTTCTGGTTACATACTCATTAGGGACAAAATAGATGTACCGTTCCCCGGATCTAATAAAAAGAACAGGGAGTCGGGGTAAATAGAGTCGATCCAGTAACCAGACACAAACATTTTTGCGCCTTAATACTCACTTAATTAGCCTATATTTTCAGTGTCATATTTAACCATAAGTATTATATATTGTGCAACTCTGTACAATCGTGCAATAAAGTACGACCAAAATGAATAATTTCAAAAATCGAATTTCTTTGCAGAATTGTTCATAAAATATCAGCAGCGAGACTTGATATGATATGGCCGACAAATATAACGGTAAACATTCAAAGACATTTGCATGTACTTTACAAAGTATCGTTGTTTAGCAGTAATACGAGTGAATCATTCAAATATCCCCGATCCCAAATTTCCTATATAATAAGCGATTTTGTCTTTTTTTCTATCAATTATTCAAAGTCTTGAAAGTACTCATGAAGTTGAACTAACTTAGACTGAAACGGGAACCAGTGTAACACTTGCATGGCGGATATACAACTATATGGATAGCTAAACAATCTTTCAGTTTCCAAAAAATAGGGGTGTGTGTAGGATGAGTCTATTTCTATTTTAAAGAAGGAGATAGGTATCGTCTTGCATTCACTCCCTCCATTAAATATGAAGAACAATTGTTCCAAAATAAAATGAATACGTGTAGAAAATGCGTATTATTTTTTGGAACGTGTTCAATATAACTGACTACTGAATTGAAACATGAAAATACTAAACTGACATCCGTTCATTTTTTCAGGAAACTGGTCTCTTCATAATGCAAATCGAGTAGGTATCTTTATTACACACAATCACTTTAATTCCGTACGTATTGTTTATTCTGATCCGAAGTGAAATCCACCGCTACATGTGTGCAATATTTGTTTCCATAATGTATTTGTGTAGTATTGTATGTTGACATGATTTACGAGTATAATATATAATAATGACAGTGAGCTTTATGTTTAAATCAATTGATAAAATAAATATTCTGTTATGTTCTGAGTCAATTATTTTCTTTATCTACGTACAGTATTGGAAGCTGTCCAGAATCAACAAGTCCAATGACTATTGTTACCTCATCACCGGTCTGTACAATCATACCACCTGAAATTGTAAGTTACTTCCACTCGTATATTTACGTACAATCAAATCTGTGTTAATGGCCAACTCTGAATAAAGGCCAACCTGTCAATAAGGGTCAATCTTTTAAAACCGTCATTGATTATTTAGAACAAATTTAAATTACCTTCAAATGAAGAAATACATATAACAAGATAAGACATGCCCAATTTTGCGTATATTTGTTTCAGGAAAATGGTCAATTGATAATTGAAGCAGGGTATGTATTTCTGTAACATTAGATATTCTTTTTTTACCATATACAGTATACTGGTAAAATATATGCTAAACTGTATGTACGATATAACGTTTATATTGCTTAATATGTATACGACCATTTTTTTATGCTGATAAAGCGAAATCATGGATGCGACCTGCCTCAAAGCATTTTCTCAGAAAGATCTTTTAAGGGAATAGAGTTTTAGATAACGTTAAAACCCCGAGGTTTAGCGTCGCACCAATAGACAGGTGCACTTAGCGACAATACCACCTTTAACAGTAAAGAAGGCCCCCAGCTGTACACTTTGATTGAACCACTGGCCTTCCCAAAGCTAACTGGGCACGATTACGGTACTACCCTAGTATCGAGTAGCGTATAATATTAACCCATGCTGAAATAGAATATTCTCAAATTTGCCATATCTTAGACCAAACTCCGAATCTACTGTAACTATTGCCAACAACTTATTGACAACAACAAATTATGTTTATGCCAATACAAAAATTTGAACTAATATTGAATAGTCATTTTATTTGCTACATTTAATAATATCCCATGTGATAATTTGTTGAAATGAAAATAATGCAATATCAAAATTATCAATAACAGTCATGCTTGTATCAATTCTGTGCTACATACGATATTTGTTATTTTAATCCCTCCAGGATAATCCATGTATATCACAACGGTCATCAGGAAACAGGTAAGAATAATTATAACACTATTAATAACAAATATTAATAATAACAATAATAGTAATTGAACAGTATTGATAACAATATTAATAACAATATTAACAGTAACAATGATAATAAGAATTATAATAGCTTTATTAATAACAATATTAATAATAACAATATTAATTGATAACTATATTAATAATAACTGTTTACAATATTAATAATAATATTAATAACAATGTAAATAACAATGATATTGTGAACTTATTTAATTGAATGAAACAGTGATAATGAATGTAGTAATTTACTTTGGATTGGTATAACACGCTACTTTATTTAACAGTACATGTACTTATTTAGCTTGTTCTATTTTTACATAACATAATATTTCCTTATAGGCACTCCAAATATAGCAGCATAAAGACATGCCTTTCTCTTTTTCAGAATATTTACAAGGATCACCTCCATTTGACGTCTGTGAAAGGGTAAGTCCAGAAACAGAATTATAATTACTTTGGTGCAATTTTCAGCATAAGTCAAGCATTCATACTTCTGTGTAATATGTTAGTAAGCAATGTTGCTAGGTTTGTGTACATGATTTCTTTAATTATCAAAACCATAAAACTTCGCAAAACTGTATGTCGAGGTTAACTCTTACGTAATCTGCATACAGACTGACAAGGGGTCGTCTCATATATTACCAATATCCCAATTTTCAGGGGGGCGATTCAAAATAAATAACATTAGTTTAAGGGTTTAGATAGTGGTGACTGTGATTCGTGTTTTTAAGAATGTTTTGTTCGGTAACTTTGGAGTGGACTGCCCTAGACATGTTGGTAAGGTTTTATTGACAGTGTAAGAATCTGTCACTAAAATGATATGTTTTGTGGCCATATATTAAACGTAGAAATAACCAGTTATTACTTTCCGCCCGTAATGTTTTTAGAGAAGCTCTATTGGTAGTGTCAGACTAAATGAATTGACTCAATTGTTCAAATATATTCTAATTTATGAAATTATGCACGCGAATGGGGTACTTAACTTCACGCGTTCTGAAGTGTATTCTTATTTCGGTAGTTCCAATCACTAATTAAGGTATTTTACAGGTATAATATGATGCAGTTCAACAAATTACTTTGATATTCAAATTGACAGCATTGGAAAATTGGAAAATCTAGATTTGGATAATGCTTTGATAATTGGCAGATATATTCATTCCACACAAAGGAGTAGAGGTGTCACAACGCTAAAAGATATCATATACAATTTGACAATATCCGTAATAATTTATATTACTGAAAGGTCTACGATGCTGTGAACACGTTCAAAACCGGTTGCTTGATGGTGAACGTGACTGTTCAACAAATTAATGCTTCAACAAATTAAGAATTTGAATTTTGACAAAATTAATGACGATTCAATTAATTAACGGGCATAATACAGAGTTTTTTCATTCCACCACCGAAAACCCTGTTATAACGAGCACTAGGTTTATCTCGAACATTTAGTCTGGTTCGATGACTCCTCGAACAAGCTCAGTGAAAATATATTCTCACAGATACTCACATATCCTCTGCTGGCAGTATGTTCACCAAAAATGTTGCAATTAATTCGGAAAGTTCGTTTTTCAGGAATATTATGTGGTGCCGGAGTAAGTAAAAATAATTTTATTCATTTTTTACAAATAGTCGCAAAAACTTGTTACGTCCGTTATATGTCGTCCACTATATTGTATGTTATCGTATGCTTTAGAATACTGTAAAATACAAATATCAAATGATAATAATGAAGTAATGTATTTTGCAAAGAAATCAGTTAAAGGCCCATTAGCTTTTTGAATGTAAAAACACAGATAAACAATAAATAAATGATTGTAAAATATAAGAAAACATGATATTATTATATTTGCTCTAAAACATATTTACGTATACTAGTAATGTTTTTCTTTTATTTACGAACTTTCTTATGGTGCGTGAACATTATTGAGCAAGATTTTAAATTGATGTGTGACAGCTTAAGAAATCAAAGTACTAAAAGTACTCATGGAAATTGAAATTACATGTACATAGACATGCACTGCAACATGGAACGGGAACCAGTTCAACAATTGCTAGGTGGATAAAGAAATCCGTAGTACTTTGGTCCGCATAAAAATCCATGCGTGCCGAGCTTATGCGGGCTATGGAAAGCTGTACTACTGTTCAGTTTCCAAAAAGAATGTACATCGTTTTTCATTCATTGCCTATTTTACATGTATTATATGACTTCTTGTTCTCATGTGCAACATTAAGCAGAAACATACTTGAGACATATTTGATGACATTTATCCTTATTGGACAGTCTGTTTTAATTGTTTAAATATTGTATCACCGTGTTTATCCACATTATTCAACTTCGGGATTTTTAAACGAATTATATCGATCGCTGACAAGATGTATGTGTATTTTTTTAGTGATTGCCGAAGAAGAAAAATACTATTGTGGACTGCCGAGTCTGTAAGTAATCATTTCATAGCTAACATTTAACTAAATAATTAAATCAACTAGGCTCTCTTTGGTGCTAAATCAGAACAACCAATCAGAATTTAGTATTCATTTCGACGTATTTTTTCTGCGGTTTAACATCACCCCCAACAGCCCGGAGCATATGGAACTATTCGAACTTGAACGGTGGTGGTTGAGCCCCGGGCTTACACCTAGGTAGAACCCTCGACTTTTCAAACTGCCTAGTTGAATATCTTTCTCATATGTGAGGTTAATTTATCCCCGAGTATATCGAACTCATATCGGTATCGGTGATGGACTAATGAACACTAATCAGAGACTATGCCACTCGACCGGGGTGGGCTCCTGTGTTAAATTAGACTTGAAATTCGTCGAACGGACTGCATTCACATGCCTTTATTCTTAATTATCGCATTTATGATTATAATGGTTTATTTATATCTATGCACAAAGTATCAACAATTTTTTTATGTTGTAGAAACCGGGAACATACATCATGCAAGCATAGTAAGTTCTCGTCTTATATGTATTGTATACATTGTACTTATATTTATTTCATTTTACATTTGGATACCTATTCCAACAGAACAGATTTATTAGTTTAACCGATTCATATTTATGGGTTATTTTTAGCAGGAACGTAGTTCGCAGTTCGTGAATTCACGACTCTCGAATTGCAAAGTGCGTTCTGGTCTGCATTCCACGTTTCTCGAACTGCGAACTGCGTTCCAAATTTATACAACTCATATTTAATATTGTTTTTATATTAATTAAACTCTCGTGAACTTTTGTTTTCAGTAATAATTTTGTACCATATATCTTGTTATCATAACAATTCTTCTCTTTCGTTTATTATTATAGTATTGTACATAAAATCTTCCCTACGAGAATCGCACTGTTGATGCCGACAAATGAAACGGTATGTTACATGACATTGTATGATACAATTCTCATTCAGTCTAGTAAGACTTATTGTTCACTTCTTATTGAGTTTCATGAGTTGGATTGATCTCTTCAAAGCATGACATGCGCCATTCTTAGAATTAATGTACAAGTTAAGTTTTATGTACGAGTTTACATATGTTTATTTCCAATTCTAACAAATCTACGCATTTTGATTGGTCAATGGAGGGAGTTTACACTTCGATAAACTCCTTTTGACCTAATTATGTGTACTGTGAAACACAAAACAACCGATTAAACGTTCATTTCTGGTCAGTCATCGAAGTGTTAACTTCCTCTGACCTCATGACACACATTGTTACTGAATCTGTAATCGATTGTTTTGTGTTTTAGAGTACACATAATTAAGTCAAAAGTAGTCCGTCAACTATGAACAGAAACAAAAGGTTTCCGATTGAAAAGGAATTTATCGAAGTGCAAACTCCCTCTATTGACCAATCAAAATGCGTAGATTTGTAAGAATTGGAAATAAACAATGGTTAAAATAATGATAATGTAAATGAATTAATATGTTGATTTATACCGTATTGAAATACTATTTCAGAGAACTGGAATAATAATAATGGAAGCAATGTAAGTACCGGTAGGTTTTAATAACATGATTATAATTCTATTATTTAATTCCATCTTATGAACGCGTACAACAAATAGTAGGGAATTCGGATATAGAATTATATCTGTACTTGGCATTCGACAAACAATAGTACGCTTCATATGGATTGTTTACATAAAAGAAATCTTCGGAAATTAAAATTCGTTTCGAAAAATGTTAATTTATTTGCGAAATGCTATATACGTTTTACCACAAAAAATCATGATTTTACGCAGTAGGAAAGCACTTCTATGTTTGTTTCTTTGAATATGAGTTTTGTGTTGTGTTGTGTTGTGTTGTGTTGTGTTGTGTTGTGTTGTATTGCGTTGTATTATATAAGATATTTCATGTTATGATCGGCCTATTATTGTTAAGATTTTAGCATATTCTTACAGAAATAGAATTTCTTTGCAGAGTTGTTCATAAATTATCAGCAGAAAGACTAGATATGATATGGTCGACAAATAAAACGGTAATTTATTAAAGACATACGAACTTTGACAAACATCGAAACTATGAAAGATTTTTTTTCTTTTGTAAAAATTTTGTATATCATTAAGTAAAATTCTTAAAGTAGCTATATAGTATATGGATTTACAAATGCGGCGGTATGACTATTTTACGACGTATTGTACATAATTATATCATATCATAAAAAATGATAGCACGTTTGGAAAACATGGATTTATTACAATCAATTTAGGATCGAGTTTATCTTGCAGTTTATTTTTTTAAGTTACATATAATTATACAATAACATATTGTTATTAAATGTAAATATTGATGTGTAGTAATCAACACGTGTTTTATGAAATTCCAGGAAACGGGTCTCATGGTTATGCGTATCAGGCAAGTACCTCAACTGTTTTTTTGTGTTTTTGTTTTGTTGTTGTTGTTTTAGAGAGCTTGATTAAAATCTATTGTTCTTATTCTGATGTAATTTTATATAAAGTAAACGAAAGGCACTAAATATCATTTAGAGTTGGATAACATAACAGAAAAGGAAAATGGGATAAAAGATACTGGTGCTTGGTTCGACCTTTCTACGTTTTTTTCGACAGTCGTTTTAAGGCATGCAGTATCTTCCAGGAGATCGCGTTTTTGTGTGGTTTGATGTATTGGGTGTTGTTTGGGCTGGGGGGGGGGGGGGGGTATTCAATTTGGGGAGGTTGTTGTTTTGTAGTTGTTTTCTTAGAACCCTTTTCTTGTTTATAACAATCATGAGAACGAATAAAGCATGTAAATACAGTACAACCTCTGTTGAGTAACACCCTGTGGGAGCTGCAAATATTGGCTGTTGTTTAGAGGTTGTTGCTCTACAAATTTAAATTTATAGTAAATATCAGCTTAGGGAAATTTTAAAGGTGTTGTAATAGAGAGGTTGTTGCTCTACAGAGGGCCGCTCTGGAGAGGTTGTACTGTACATATTTTGAAAGCAAATCTAGCTTATAAGATATGTCTTACAAATATGACTTACATGTCTTTTCCTCGTCGAATGTCTTTCCTTCTTGTTAGGTTTGCAACAGAATGGAAACTAATTGAATAATTACCGAACTAAAGTCCCTATTAAATAAATAAAATGAAGGGCGTCATGCCATTAATTAATGTATTGACAATCGTTTTATGATTATGGAAAAAAAAACACATAAAGAAGAGCAAATTTCCAAGTGTTTTGTTAGGTACAGTGCAACCTTTCCAGAGAGGCCCTCTCTTGAGCAACAGCATCCCTTCATCATCAACATGATTTTCCCCAATGCACGATTTTATTGTTAATTTCAGAACCTCTCTAGAATAACAACCTCTCTACAACAACATAATTTTGCTACTCCCAAAGGGGGTTGCTTTTCGAGAGGTTGCACTGTAGATTATAAGTAATAATTATATTATTGCTTGGTATAATATGCATTATTAATTGTATACATCAATAATTTTATCCACATAGTGTTATCACTGGAGTATGTGCTGCAGCAGATGATTCCTATATACCAACTACAACTTCACCGATTTGCCAGCAAACAATGCCAAGTGAAATAGTAAGTTACTTCGAGACATAATTATTTTACCAATCTTAATACAGCAAATATTTTAAGCATAACTTCTTCCCGAATGTAGCCGTGTTAAATAGTTTTCATGGTCATTTTATCAAATAAATATATATTAATAATAATAACTTTATTTACAGAAGGTTACACATAAAGACAATGAAACATTAACAATGATGAAAATGAAACAATACTTTTTTACAATGTGGCCCTCTTGAAAAAAAAAGTAATAGCAATCATTGTAAATTAAATAATTTGTAGACATGTTATATTTTCATCAGTCGAACATAATACAACAAATACAACTATAAAGTTAATTACAATTTAGACAATTATATATACGAGTTCATACATACACACATATACATACACACACATACATACACACACATACATACACAAAACTCAAACATTTTCTCGCAATCACAATTCTATAAAAAAAAGAATAGTATGATTAAAATTGACAGACACATATAGGATTATATTTGTTGAGTAAATAAGTAGTTCTTGTATTGTTGTTTAAAAGCAGAATTGGTACATACAAATCTTATTTCAATTGGTATACAATTCCAAACTTCCATGCTAGGATATGAAAACGCTTTTTTCTTATATTCAGTATTTACTTTGGTATTAACGATATCATTATGGGTGACAGATCTTAAGCTACATTTGTTATTTTTAAAAAAGGTGATGATGTCATTTAGATACTCCGAAGTCTGGTTATTAACATATTTATGTAATAAAATCGTAGTGTGGTACTTACATCTATTAAAATTCTTTAAAGTCCAAAAGTGACTGATGATTTTAGTTTGTAAGTATATGTATTGAGTGGTGTCCTATATTGATATCATTCAGTGTACATGTATATTTATTTGTCAATCAGTAGCCCATTAATAAACATATACATTATTTAAATGCAATTTGTCTGATTATTCATCAAGTATTGTTATTGATAGCATTACCATGTTCTGTGCATTATTTCAGGAAAGGGGCCATTTGATAATTAGTGCAAAGTAAGTATTTCTGCGAATTTCTACTACATCGTGTCGCTTTCTACTTGTTTCATTACGTAATCATATGCTATCTGATTCTTTATTACACTAGGCATTGCTTACGCATTTTAAGGGTAGTTAAACAACGGATAACCGAATAACTCAAAATTATCTAATTACAAGAAACTGGGCTAGTCATAGTGTGCTCCATTAGGTCAACGTTTCTACGAAGTTGATACCATTTTGCACTTATAGGGTCTTTGGGGTTTGGGGTAGTTATAGTATTTTAGGGAAGTTTGGATATTCTTTTCATGAAACATTTTCTTTTGCTACATTCATTGTAAATGAAATATCTTGATTAACATAATGTCAGATACGACAATTGCTATAATATTATTTATAATTTCTACAGAATAAAGCATGTGTACCGCAACTATGATCAGAAAACAAGTAAGCATTCAATTAATTACTTCATTGAAAGATAATTTGTTTAAAGTGAACAGAGAGAATGCTTTACTTTAGTTTAAATGCTTTACTTTAGTTTAAATGCTTTACTTTAGTTTAAATGCTTTACTTTAGTTTAAATGCTTTACTTTTATGCGATAGTTCAACTTCTATTGCATACTGATTTCCAGTCCAGAATAAATTACATTTTGTATTTTACTGTTTATCAAATCTATTTATAGTATATTTGTACTGCCTAAGTGTATCTCACGCTTTTTTCCGTTTCAGTTTATTTGCCAGGATCGCCACCATTCGCAGTCTGTGAGAAGGTAATATTAATTAATCTCTTTATTTAATGTATATTTGTCGTTTAACGGCCCATTCGACAGACATGGTCATTTCAGAGCTGTCTCAGGAAGAGAGAGAGAGAGAGAGAGAGAGAGAGAGAGAGAGAGAAGAGAGAGAGAGAAGAGAGGAGACAGAGAGAGAGAGAGAGAGAGGGGGGGGGGGGGGGAGAGAGAGAGAAGGGGGGGGGGGGGAGGAGATAATTGAGTACCGGGCAGTTTCACATACGCAAGCAGTAGATTACGACAGCATACTTGTATTTTGCAATCAACATTTGCAACTCTAATTTAAGTTTACTAGTTATTTTTTGTATATGTCACTAGTAGTAAGATATTGTATGAGTAGTTGGTAATTTAATTATTTTTGTGATCTCTGACATGGTATATTGTCGACTATAGCTTTTCGAAAACCAGCTTATAATTGTAGTTTTCGTCAATGGGTTTACGCCTTTTTCTACGATATTTCAGTTATATACTATATATACCGTTCATCTGACCCATTTTCCTGGAATGTATTCCGATAAGTACTAATTAAGTTATCCTTCGATAAGGAACCACTGCAGCAACTTCTCCGCCTACGGCAGAAAATCGACATTTTTATAAAATGTTCAAAGAAGGGTATGACCAGCCGCGAGCGGAAATTGAACCCGGATTGCCGGTTAACAAGTCCATTGCACTAACCGCTGGACGTGGCCTACCTTTGCAGTAGTTTGAACAAAACATAGCATGTTATTAAGTTGTTGAACATACTTTATACTGTCAGAGTTAGTTCCCTTTGTACAGTTTGTATTACTATGAAGACCAAACATCCAATTCGTTGAACGTTCTTCAAACTCCGTGAACATAAATTTGCGATACACATCATACTAATGTAGGACTTTTGTAATTTCAGACGCCAGCGATGTAAGTATATCGTTTTTTTCCCGCGTGCTATACACAGATGCAAATAATGATTTCTAGTCCTCTTACGAGTTTCATTTTACTATATGCTATACAGAATACATGAACTAACCTATATAATACACTAATTAATGGATACTAGATGATGCCTGTTGGTATACATTTTTTATAAAGTTATTATTATGAAAGATTCAAAGCACTGGAATATCTAGTCATTGGTAACGTTAGTTAATTATTTTGTTTAAGTTATTTTTGTTGAAGCGAACTTGTTTGTTGCTCTTGGCTGTACGATGTAACTGTGAAATAGAATATAAATGGAATCTGTGAAGTAGTCACGCGATTCATTGAATGTAGTGTGTTGGTATTATATTATGCTCTACGTAAAATGTAAATAATTTGAGACAACTTATTCAAGACATGATACTTGCATTTTTTTATAAATATGTCACGCTGCAAATTTGAACTTAGATTTCATTGTGATGTGTTAGGCCTAGAGTTTCCACAATTACGTACAGAGATAGAATTGTACAACATTCTTTAAGCATTTCCTTATAAGACTTTTATTTGAGTACCGGTATTTTTAAGAGTTAAATTAATTTAAGTTTACAAAATATACGTGTGATTGTTGCTTTCAGAGATTGCCGAAATCGACAAATTCCGTTATGGACGGCAGAGTCTGTAAGTCTTACATCTATAAAATAAAACGTGTTCTATTGTGAATTAGTTAATTTACATTTTGTTTAATAATAAATGCAAGGAATGTTCGGAAAATCATACATTTGTTTAGAAAAAATCTCAATTCAACTGTGATTTCCTCATTTCCATATCAGTGGGTTTAACGCCGTTTCAATTATATACGGTGTTCGGTTCACATAACCAGTTTTCCTGGACTGTATTCTAACCAGTGCTAACTTATACCTTGCTCAAAGGAGCCGAAAACTTCACTACAGGAGAAAAATCGACATTTTTTCCGAGAAGGATAATATCATGACCTTGGCGTGACCCAGAATAATTTGAGACAACTTATTCAAGACGAGATACATGTTTTTTCTTGTTATATATGTCCCGCTGCGAATTTGAACTCGAATTCGAACCTGGATTGCCTGATTACAGATCCAGTGCACTAACTACTGGACCTCGGCCATGGCCTCAGTGAATTACTTATAAAGATCGTATCACATTCACGTATTTAAGACCTTATTTAAGACATTTTCTGTATAAAGCACATTCATATAATTATCTTAATTCTATTTGTTGCCATATGTATATGTAAATATTCATGTTTTGCCACCGGAGTCTACTAGTATAATATTCGACTAATCCTTGAATTAAAAATACCGTTTACTACATAACAAGTTTCATCGATGTATCTTAAATTAGATAACAGTTTCTTAAACTTGGAAATCGGCTTTTTGCTATCGGGGTATACATTACAGACATTCAACTGCAACAGCTGGCAATAAATTCTAAAATAATTAATAGGGAAAGTCTATTTTATCCACAAACAGGATAACAATATGTTTAAGTTTTAAACTTCCATCTAAGCTAAGAAACGCCTATAATACGGGCCCTAGCATGATCGGAATGGGCCCAGCTTCAAAGATATTATTGTCTAAGTAATTGTTTATATTACTACGTACTATGAACATAAAACTTGTGTCTTTCAGAAACCAGGATTATACATAATGGAAGCATTGTAAGTTTGGGTATCCTGTATTTTCCCTTGTACACATCTTTACATAATACAGTAAACCCCCTGGAATCCGGACCTCTTCCGGGCTTGGCTAAAGTCTAGTTTTCTGAGAATTCCGGTTTTCAAAGAAATTTTGATAAATACCGGAAACAAGATTGGACTTGAAAAATCGTCCGATTTCATGGAATTCCGGTTTTCAGGAAGTCCGGCATTCAGGGGTTTTACTGTATCAAATCCTGAACTAAACTGGTTCCCGTTGACTTGTCTGTACGAAGCACTGCAACATGGAACGGGAACCAGTTTAGTCCTGGACACGGTATGTATACTCAGTTCCGAAGAAACTGTGCACTTTTAAAATTTTGAATATTTCAATATTTAGCGGGTGTATTGATTTCATTTTTCGTGTAGTTAAACTGTTACAGTCTAAAATTTCAGAAATTAAGTTATTGTAAACATTTTTATTAAATGTTCTTCAGGGTCATGCTATTTTGTGTTATTTAAGTGTACCATATGGTTATTTCTTGTGATCCAAGTATATCGTTTATTATGGAATTTTTTGGACATAAAATGAGGTACCCAGTATTCCCGAATGCTCGATTGATAACGATGAAACATTTTTACGAAATTCAGTAAGAATGGCCGTCAATATATGTAAAATGTTGTATGAAATTCGTTTTGAAAATGTTACAACAAGCTTAGTTTAGGATGGGAAATGGAAATAGAGAATTATTGTAATTTAGATTTGATTCGATTATTTTTTCTGTTTCTGTAAATATTATATACTGTACATTTTTTTAGATTTCGTTTATGTTAGATTATGTGAAAATATTTGCCTCATTTTTGCAGGGTTGTCCATAAAATATTACCAACTAGACTGAAAATGATATGGCCGAAAAGTATTCTGGTAAGTTGTAAAACACTTGCACATGTACTTACAATTATAGGTTATACCTCTTATATTATACATAAATAAACTCGATCTGTGCAGTAGAACCCTTGAAACCCTTTCTGGGCATGGCTTAAAGACAAGTTTTCTGAGAATTCCGGTTTTCAAAGAACTTTTGATAAATTCCGATAAAATGCAACTTGATTTCAAGGGAGTCCGATTTTCAGGAATTTTACTGTAATTCAAACTTGAAACTAGCATAACATATTTTTATCAAGATTTTCATTGAGTGTATTTTTTGTAATTTTGAACCCAGTTGCTGAGTGAAAATAAGTACAAATAAGAGCTAATAAACAGGCGTTCATAAACAAGTATTTATTTGAACATTTACCAGTATTTGTATCTATTACAGGACACAGGTCTCTCGATAATGAAAATTCGGTGAGTATCTTCTTTATTAAAGTTGATTCTTTTATTCCTCTTAGGTCAATGCTAGATGGCACATTTGTTGAATTCCAACCGTTCTCCTTATTCATAATAATATACTTTTTAGTAACCACACAACACACTTGGTTCAATATCAATTTAAAATTCCAACTTTTATCTATACGTATTAACAGAATTATACCTCCACAAGACAAATGCCCGGATGAAATCACGCCAGCACCAGCGCCAGAGTCTGCCCCAGTGCCTTTACCTTCGCCTTCGCCATCGCCTTCACCTTCGCCATCGCCTTCACCATCGCCATCGACAGAAAAAGAAAACTGCAAAATTATAATACCCTTACCAACGAATATCGAGGTAAGACCATTGTTAAATCAATATACTGAATGTACTCATGAAAACTGATCTTACACAGACGTGTACTGCAACATGGAACGGGAACTAGTGTAACAATTTCATGACGGATTTAGAAAAACATAGTACTTTTGTCCGCATCAAAATTCGATGCAGCGAGTGACGGCTGGGGAAAGGTGAACTATCTGTTTGTTCCAAAATGCCATGGTATGCAGCTACGCTACTGTTTCGTTAAAAATATCCAATTTCTTTTAGCGATTTTGACATTTTCTTGCTGTTTCTTTACTAGTATTCTATATTTTATGTAAGCATAAAAAAATAACAAAAAATGCCTACCTACTTTCCCACTATTAATAGGTTGAGCGTGTAACTGCCGGATCCAAAAGGATGTACTGACTTAACTACAATATATAATAATAACTATATTACCTGATGAATTCTCTCACTTGTTCGATTCAATGACTTCTATACTCACATAATTTGCAACTGCTAAACAATAGCTAAAACGAATTCGAGTGAAGCCCACAATCCTTGCGATACTCCACTATTTCTGACGCTTACCGACAGCTGTAACTCGGTGTTTCTCCGGAACTAAACATTCGGATAATCACGTTTTTTTTTTCACTATTATATGTACACTTTAAATTAGGAAAATTAAAGAAATCTATGACGTGTGCATTAATGACATCTATAAGCACCTTATACAATATTTAATATGTTAACAGGTTATTGATGTAATTATTTTTTCAGAGTACCGGACAAATAATAATGGATTCAGCGTATGTATCGTTTTTTTTCAGCCAATCACCTCTTGCTTTTGCCGTGTTCTTGCTTGTTGTCGCGTATTTTAGACACCATGATGAATTATTATCACTATCCGTTTATGTCTTTGAGGCTTTTAGTGTTCCGTGTCTACTTAAATAATCATAAACAAAGGTCAGTTGTCTCTATAAGTTCATGTTAAAGAACCAGACTGCGGTAAATTCGTACAAAATAGTCAATGTACAACATACCTTGTCAGACGACACGAAAAAGGATGACAAATAGCTAAGCAATGTTACATTCTTATTTTGACCAAAATATTTACTTGAATGGTCAGGTTTAGACATTAGATATGTTCATAATGACACAACAGCACTTTCGAGTATATTCATGGACTTAAGTCACATGTATACATATACGTGTATATGATTTCCTTTGACCCAGTATAAAATCCTTCAATCGATGTAAAAATGATATCTTATCAAGATGTATGCGTGTTACCTGTTGTTGGTGGTGCTGTTGTTGACGTCTTACTGTTGCTGCTAATAATTATATATTTTATACCCATACAATATGATCGTTGTACGAGTATACATGTATTAACAACAAAATAATAATTATACCGATCGAATTTCATTCACTGTGTTAAAACTGCATACACTAACCCGGATAACCAGTCTGGACAAGTTGCAGCTTTAAAATTTGAATGAACCGATTAGATATGTATATAATTATGTTCGTTCGTTCGTTCGTAATTTTGCAATGAAGTCATGGTTCATGTAAAAAATGTATAATTATGTATTGTGAAATGTGTATCATTGCTGCTTTGTAAATAGGACTAAATATGCCAACAAATATATTCTATTCTATGTATGTTCTTGTACACGTACATGGGTTATTAGTTATTAGGCTCGCTATTAAACCGATGACAATTCTTTGATGTGGCATCCCGATAGCATATACATCTATACACCATATTATGCATATATATGCATGCGCAATTTTTTATACAAATATTCATATCATTTTGTATAAAATATCATATCATCTTTAATACCGCTGATACATAAATTTTACTTGCAGAATTATCCATAAAATACTACCATCTAGAATGAAGATGCTTTTACCAAAAGATATAACGGTAAGTAATCGGTACTTTAACATAAATGTCTGTATTCGTATTTTTATTTTTGATACATAAAAAAATTATACAGTCCTTAGCAAGGTGTAATTATACGTTGAACATATCTACATGTCATAATATATTACAATCTAATTTATATGATAAATATAGTCAAATCTGTGTTCGCAGCCACTTCCAAATAAAGGTCACCCTGTGAATAAAGGTCATTCTATGAAAAAACCGTCATTGATTATTTTCAAAAACGTTTCGACCTCCAATTAAAGAGCATCTGTCAGTACAGGCAACATTTTGTCTTTCCTATGAGTGGCCTTTGTTCACAGGTTTGTCTGTACTAGTGTATGCAGGTGTATAAAATGCTGATATTAATTATTATTTTCAGGAAACCGGGTCTATTGTAATGTTGATAGAGTAAGTACTTCTTCACAACCATTCAATTATGCCTAATATTTATGATCGGTCACCTAGATTTTCTATTATTTTATACCTACATGACACAATTAAGCATTTAAGACAATCAATTATCATTTGATTATTAACGTATGATATGAAAAACATGTCATGATTATGTTTTAAAATGAGTTAACTAATCATTGGCATTACATACGTTTTATCTGTGAAATGTAAAGTAAGTGGTAGTCCTACGGCACATTTATGGCCGGGCTTATCCGAGTGGTAAACGTTTACAATCACTTAAAAGTTTATACATTTGTATAACTTGTGTTAGGTTAACAACTAAAGACGAATGATTTATTCTATGTTTAATCTGTAATGTTTATGCCTTTTGTAGAAAAAATTGTCTTGTTTTTTAGACGGCAATCTAAACCAACGCTGTTATGTTTGCTTTATCACTTGTTTTCCGTCTAAAAGTCAGAGCGGATATCACATGACTCCGACACAAAAACATGGCGGACACAAAAATACGATTTAACCCCAAAGCAGGGCATTTCAATTAATTAGCCATTATGTCTAGGTCATATACCCACTGTCTGCATCTCGTACGTTAACTTTGTTCCTGTCTGGGACTGTTTTCGAGAACAGTCGGGAATTTGTTTGCCTCTTAAGGTTTGTGTTTTGGAGACGAGAAAGAACCTAACCAGAAAATTATTCTCTTTAAGTAATTACCAATTTCTCCGATGTCATCTTCTTATACGTATACATCATTCAAATAGTCAACATTGGATGACATTAGCCTTTCTTTATTACATTTCAGAAGAACGCCATGTACTTGAAGAACTATTTCTATCAAGAAAATCATTTGTGACATTTGCATCATAATCACGATGTCAAGTAACTGCTGTATTCATCACGTGCATAAAGAATTTATTCTACGAATGCATTTTTGTGACATCTACGCTTGCTTGTTTGACAAAACATTTTGGTTCATTGCCTACAGCTTTGTTTTGGTTTATTGCTTCTTATTGTTTACGAGTAAATGTATGCTCTCCTATTTTATCATTACCTTCGCCTCTGCAATTCGATCTTATCTCGTTTATACAAGTAATTCAATATGTCGAGATCTTTATGAGACGTCTTATGTTAACAACATTGCTAAACGTTATTCGGTTATTCTGGTTATGGAGTAAAGATTAAAGAACGGCCAAGGAAATAACGTCCGGGGTCCAAAATTTGGATACACCTCAGTTCAATTGTTCTCTGTAAATATACTGTTAACAGAATGATTGATTTAATTTCTCAATCTTGTACATTTTATTATGAATTATTCCTGCTATTTGAATACAATGAGTATCCCTTTGGTATATTTTTCACCATGGTTTCACGTTTCTTTTTACATACGACGAGTGATTTCCCAAACAAGGACTGTATACTAGTAAGTACAGGAACGTACCCTTCCACAAAGAACTGGCAACATCTCTACATGTGGACATTGATGTTGACCAGTCGTGACTGGAAATCGACCCTGGGTCTCCGGGGTACAAAACCAGCGTCTAATCACTAGACGACGATCGCGGTTTTGCAATGCTTCTGAGTGCAACGCCTCCCACATTTTTGAGATTTCCATTAAAGTTATAAGCTGTCAGGAAATTTATAATTTTTACTGCGTACCGGGGCATTCTTTTCTGTGGTATATCTCTTGTTTTATTTCCCTGCCGGTGCATATACCGAAGGGGATTATAGGTTTTCCCTCCGTCTAGCCGTCCGTCTGCCGTCTGTCTGTCGTAAACTGGATCCTGCGATAAATTATTTACTATCCAAGCAATGTTAATGAAACTTGGTATGCTGATTTGCAGAAATGTGGATATTTTGTACGTCATGATGTACGTCGTTTTATTTTTCTCTCAGTTCAAAATTGCCGTTGCTATGGTAACGGAAATATTCAAAATGTGCCCACAAAATATTGATCCTGTGATAACTTAATGCTAGTTTGATGAAACTTGATATTTATCTCTATAAACAGATGGCAATATTGAGATAGTATACATCAATACCTAAGCATGGATATTCTTTTACTGGACAGTATCAAATTTTATGATTTCTTAAAGCAGTCATTATCAAAGACAAACCGGTAGGGTACTTGTGTGCTGCGGGTAGCACCAGTGACTTGTTCATTTAGGTAATTGTGGGTTTAAACTCATTTACCTCATTTACCATCACACGTCCATTAATACTGCTCGGGAGCATACAATATGACTCTTGACATTAATCTTTACGTAAACGTGACATAGTATGCATGGAGTTATTCTGTATTGCGAAAGAACAGAGGACGCTGAGATTAAAAATATGACCCATCGTGCACATTCTATACAATTCCTGATGTCACGTGACTATAGCGTTTTTAATAAACCTGTGCTGCCTATGATTTCGAATGGGGCTTCAATAATGTTTGAGGTTCTGTGCTAAAAGTGATGGGGTACAGTCACATGTAATACAAACAAAATGGCTTGGGAATATTTGTACATAAATAAACGAAGTTTTAAAACATGCGTTTGTTTTTGTTTCTTTGTTTTAGTTGCCATATGCTGCAGTTATTGTATCTGGCGTATCCAGGATTCTTGTGTACCCTTGTGTATCCAACATTCTTGTGTATCCTGTAGAACGTACTGTGTAAGAAAATCACAGGAAATGTTGGTGCTAAACACCAGACACGATAAAGAACCAGGAAAAACAATTCCAAACCAGAAAGATCGATATAAATGCCAGATTCTCCTGTATCTATTTTCCCTCTCTCTGGTGCGGCGCTGAAATGACCATTACTGTCGACTGGACTGTTAAAGGGGCATACCCTACAACTTGGTGCATCTAGAATCAAGGCAAAATGATGATAAATTAGAAGCTTGTAAAGAAAAAAACCGACGAAGAAAGTTTCAGCCAAAATTTCATCCAATTAAAAAAATCACAAATATATTAGTTTCCATAAAAGATCGGAAACTCTTTGGAATTTGTTGTACAATTTTTGGGTGGAAGTGATTTATTATTCATAGCTATGATTTTTGTGGCTAGTACCTAAACTAGTAATTTTATGACCCAAGTTCTTCTTGCATTTATTCATTATATATTGTTTTACATATACATCTAACACATTTTTACACTTTCACAGAATGTTTGTCAGTTATAGGGTATGTCCCTTTAAACAATCGATAAATAAGGTATCCTAAGGACTCGATTAGACTCTCGTAAGAAGAGAATACGCCGGCTAGAAGACATTAGAAGAGAAACCCAATCGAACGCAATCCGTGGTTTTAAGAACTGTCGTATATCATCGTATATAGTAAATAACATGCTATTTGAAGAAAATGAATATCATTTTGGATTAAATAAATGTTTTCAAACGGTATTGTCATGCTGTTTGGTCACGTGACTAATATCTGTTCAAGCTCTTCCAATCAGAGCTTTTAAAATCGAACAGCTCGGATGAGCTCGGCCTCTTCCGGCAGCTCTTCCGTTTGACCAATCAAACCGGTTTCTATATTCTTGTGTATCATGCATTCCTACACATTGCACACATTACTGACGTTTGAAGACGAGGATTAAGAGTCTATACAATCAAGTCTATACGTATTCGCATGTATCCAGTTCTTTATTCATTTCAGTTCACTATTTTAGTTTTAAAAAGAAGTGATTAAACATGAACTGTCATGGAAGGGGGGTACTGGCCCCGAGGTTATAAACATGAGATCGGTCACCGATCTCAAATCTCATATCTTGTCTTTTAGAGCCTCTGATTTAATTCTGATCAGACAATAATGACATTACTGATACATGAGTCTGATTGATCTGAACATGAATTTGAACATTATTCAGGTCTATCTTTTCAACCATAATACCCAGAGAATGGAATTGAGATTTAAGCTTAGAGTCTCTTCTCAAGTTTTATAACCTCGGCGCCTGCACTACTTGATCGTTACTTTTGGCATTAGTAAATAAAATAAACCTATTAAAGTTAAATTGACGTTTCATCTAAATTATTCAATTTTCAAATTAAATAAATAAGACATGCTCAACGAATTTAAGATTTGTTTTAAAATTATAAAATTATACTGTTGAAATTCTGGTTTTGGTTTAAATGCACGTTCCTATGTTCAATATCTGACTACGACTGATTTATTCATGTATATTAAACCACAAAGAACCATACTGGTTGATTTATTTTAAATAATGATTGTGCCATAAGCTTATATTTCTGTCATGGCAATATGGTATGGTTAAGATAAACCAAAATACAAAATCAGCGGAAATAAACAACAACAACAAAAATGATGAAATGTCAATTCACGTTTTATAATGTGCTTATAGGTCATGCCAATTTAGATTTCATGAAATCATTTTCTTATAACCTTTTCGCAAGAATTATGTTGTGTGATATCTTATACTGCCGGAGTACGTGACAAGTATTGAGTACATGAGGAAACATTTAATACTATGGTACAACAGCGCAACCTCTCCAAAGCAACACCCTTTAGGAGTAGCACAATTATGTTGCTGTTGAGAGGTTGTTGCTCTAGAGAGGTTAAATTATTAGTTAAATTGTACAGAAGGAAAACCATGTTGTTGTTGTCGAAGGGAGGTTGTTGCTCAAGAGAGGGCCGCTATGTAGAGGTTATTCTGTATATTCATACTTAGCAAATAAAATAATAACTTTTGATACGAATATACTTTTTGATCATTAATCAAGACTCTCGTGTTTTTGTGCTATGTTTATTTCTTTATTTAAGTCTCATTCAAATACATTTTTGTATATACATGTACAAAAACAATCACAATATATATCACGGAGTCATAATTATGTGACCATTTTAATACAGAATTATAAGAGACTAATAAAATTATTCACAACTATAGTACAAACTAAAAATACATTTATTTATACATATGTTATAATTGTTACTATATATGTATTTACATAAACATGATGTGTTGCCGCTTTAATATACGGCCAAACTACAGTCAATAATGATAATTGCTGAAATATAACAATAAATACAAATGAACTTATAAACGAGGGATTTTATTTTGTGTTTAAAATAACTTAGTCATTTAATTCACTCTACCTTCAAAATCATCCAGAGAGTGTCCCGATAAAATCAATATTAAATGCGGAAATAACATTATAAAACAAAATACTAGAGATATTTTACGCACGAATACTCAAAGCCTGTATATCGTGTATGCTTTATTTCGATTTATAAGTTTTCGGACAAAAACAACTAAACATGAAGACCATTTCATTACGCTTGGTAAGTAAATTTTATACGCACGATTTTATCTTAACTATCTATGCGCATTGTACAATACAAATTACAAATGAATTTGTATGCTCGTCACATCATTGCGCATTTTAAGCCGCACGATTGTTTCTTAAAACGAGTATTTTCTTAATTTCTTTGTGTATTTCGTCCGTGAAGTTATTGATATTGATGAAATTATGTTTTGTCATTATCTGTACGTGTATGTAAATGTCACTGTTCGCCAATCTTATATTATGCATATTTGTATCCTTGTGGGCTTTTAAGCCTTTTGGAAATAAAATGTTTCTTTCTTTGGTAGTAAACAATATATTCAAGTGAGCTTTCGAAGAATTTCTAGAATGTCCAAACAATAGATACGTTAATATCGATTTGAAACCAATTTATCGTACACACCGGATACTACGGAGGCATAAAGGGGACATAGGAACTATTATATTGATCGCGTGGCCACGTATATACATAATAGCTATAAAATAATCTATTTCCAATGTAGGATACAATTTTGATGATGAAACAGTCTTAGTTCCACAGCTTTAATTAGGAAATGATTGCTTTGTCTTTTTATTTTATTTCATTTTATGTTCTTGTATCTGAACACTGCTTTATGATTTGGAAAATTTAGATTTAACGTCCATGTAATACAAAGATTGGCCATGGAATGTCTTACTTCAAGATACATTAGGAAAATTATTACTACATAAAGTAGTTCAATTTGTAGTATAAATTCAACAATTTGTGCTTTCATTAAACTTCAGGAATAGCAGTCTCCGAAAGTTACAAGGCAAATGATAAAAAAACGCTAGATTTTTACCTTGCTAATCAATTCCTCAACGATATTGATGAAATTTATCGAGAAGGGGGCGGGGGGCGATCACTGAAATATAAATTAGATTTTGTTGTTTTTCAGTCGAAAAAATATTCTTATTTTAGTAGGTCTTAAATGTATTTTTTTTCCCCAAATGTCACGTTTCTTATTCTCCTCTTAAAGATATAGTTTGTTTTAAACGTCGGGCGATCAGCTCCTCAGCAGGCTTTTCTTTGTTAAATTGTTAGCAGCAACCTGCCTTCAGTAACAGCATGGTTTGTTCCGACTGTACGATTTAACTACAAACTGTATTAATTTAACCTCTCTAAAGCAAAAACCTCTCAACAACAACATGATTTTGCTACTCCGAAAGTATGTTGCTTGAGAGAGGTTTGATTATACATGTTTATCAAATAAATAGTTTTTATAATTACATTAAATTTTGTGCGTTACCAAAACTATGTGTGGTGTTATTTATGAAATCAACAAAACTATACTTCTTTAGTGTACAAAATATGTGCTATCACTCATCATTTGCACAATATTAGAATATTGTATTTATTTTAGATTTTACTTTGGCAAAAATATGTTGTTTTTTATTCAACAGTATAATTATTCTTCACGTGGATGTTCACAAAATTAAAAAAAAAACGGAAGAGAACATGCCTCGAACGTAATTTCGCAAAGTAAACGCTTGGTAAACAAGTTAAGGAAATGAAGTCGATCTTATTTTAGCTAAAGGCTAAAACGTATAATCAAACGTGCTTTCGGGCACTTTCAAGATGTCACTTGACTTTAAAAACATGTATGTTACTTAAGGATGATCGCTCGTGAAATCGATAAACTTTTTTGTAACCAGGATGTTTCGATTCTTATTTAATTTTGAAGAATAACAGGTTGGCATTCAGTTTTTAGTATGAAAAGTATATGTCCATGATTTAACTTTTTCGTAAAATTACTTTTTAGTGATATACCCAAAATCGGTAATTTTCCTAATAATGGTTTTGAAAAAGGGGTGTGGGTAGATAAAAAAACAAATATTTCAGTAAATATTAACCAACTCACTTAAATAATGTACTGGTTGTATCACAGCCTGCATGTGGAAGAAACTTAAAGCATTAAATGTCTACTTTATGCCTATTTCTTGACTGTGTACTATTTCAAACACTGAGTTATTTACCAAATTAAGATCTATAAAATGGCTAAAAAATAAGGGGTTGTGAATAATGTTTATACATTTTTTACGTATTGAAGGAGTAACAAGGATTTTGAATGACATTGATTATGCTGAAGTAGGTTAAACACCAATTAAAAATATGACATGAAAAGCACATGTCCATGTTCATATAAGAAAGTTATCATGTGAAATGTTAGGTCTCTAAGCTTTTCTTTTCGGCAAAAACTGGATATTTCCTTAGTTAATGACCTCTTTCAAGACAAAACCACTGCATATTGTATAAATAACCACATATGCATAATCAGAAACAATATTTGATGGACTTGCATGAATTTTGGATGAATATTTTTCAACGGATATGTGTTCATAATGCTAAACTTAATGAAAACTTACCCCACCCACCGTTTTACAACAGCAAATATTTCAATATGAACGTTAAAAATAAATAAACAATGTTTTTTTACAATTTTAAGAACAATATATTTGCAAACCAGGTTATATAAATGTAATCATACAAAATTTAACAAACTTTAACTGATAAATACTAAACGGCATATGGTTGTTGTATATATACAGACAAACTAAATTGACTGCCGTAATCTGGTCGGATGTCGTAAAAGCAGTAAAAAATCGCGATGAAGAAAATGCCAATTTGAAAATATTTATGCATTTAAATAACATTGTTGACTACATTAGATGATAAAAAAATTAATAATTTCAACTTGAAATTTTACGACATTTAGCTAGACTGCTTTGTATCACAAAAGTTCATGAGTGATCACCCTTATAACCGTCGGATGTGACTGTTTGTATTAATCCAGATATGCTCTTCACATAAGGCATAACTTCGTTGTGTTGAACAGGATGTAGTCGAATTATAATTATTATGAACAATGCCATTCACTAGTTTAACTAAAGGTTTATTAAATTAATTGTTTCACAAAAAGATAGAATTCAACGTCATCAATATCCATATTAAATATCATAACTAATAGCAGTAAAATCAAGTGACACTGAGTAACCTAAGAAGAGTTATCCTTAGAAGAGTCTAAGAGAAAATTGTTCAAATAGATTATTTTGATAAATATTATTAAGATAAAGCAAGCTCCGGTTAGTACGCCTTGTTGCTTACGATCGAAAAACCCGGACTACTCTCAAGGAAATTTCTTCAGGGCGAAATATTACTCAAAATGCTAAAAAAAATTTCATGACGTATACCTGCCTGTAGATTAATTTACAAACGGTATTACCATAAGGGTCGAAAGATCAAGACCTAACACCATTACACATGTCTGTTAATTAACTATTTATACATTATTCGTAGCCTGAGCTCTGACTACCTAACCGTGAACCGGATGAATATTCTCAGCCCATGATGGTTAATATATTCACTGTCCTAAACGAAGTCATACATGTAACCATTATTATTTCTTATAGTGTTGTTGCTATTGTTGTTGCTGCTGATGATTATGATTTAGTCTCCTTCTCCTTGTTATCCTTGTCTTTTATTATGTTCTTGTTTGTTGTGGTACTATCTGATGATATAGTTCATATTGACAAATAATAGGTCGTCCGTATTTATCCGTAATGGTCCTAATCTCGTCCGTTTTTATCCGTAATGGTCCTAATCTAATCCGTTTTATCCGTAATGGTCCTAATCTCGTCCGTTTTTATCCGTAATGGTCCTAATCTCGTCCGTATGTATCCGTAATGGTCCTAATCTCGTCCGTTTTTATCCGTAATGGTCCTAATCTCGTCCGTATCTATCCGTAATGGTCCTAATCTCGTCCGTTTTTATCCGTAATGCTGATCTTCGTATTGTTATCATTATCTTTTAATATCTTCTTATTGGTTGTGATGTTATCTAATGGAATAGTTCTTATTACATATCGGCATAATTATGATAGATTTGTATGTTGAACAACATGTTGAAACTGTCAGTTACAGCCTTTTGTGGAATTCTATTCGGTTTTCCATAACATGACGGGGGCGTTTATAATGATGATGAGTGAGGGTTAGTGCGGGTAAATGATGGCAATTAAGGGTAAGCATGGGGTAAATAGGGGTAATAGAACATCAACTCCACTGAAGCTAATATATGAATTATTTCTATACAGCTGCAGCTGATGTGCCTCACGGTAGTGCTGTCTGGCTATGTGTATGGGTATTTCGAAAAGACTGGGAATTTCAACGGTGCATTTGTGGCAGAAATGAAACCATTTCATAACCCCTTTGTGCAAGAAATCAGTATGTATTGTTTTTTGTTTAACTTATACGTTATGACGATATTAATTTTAGTTTCCGTACATGCGTATAATTCTTATTTTGCTTCTCACCAAGTTTGTCATAAATCTACCTACAACCGAACTTGAGACAGAGTTAGACACTACCTATCACCAAACTAATGATAAAGTTAACATCTACCTACAACTAAAATTGTCATAAAGTTAATATCTACCTATCAACAAACTTGTGATAGAGTTAACATCTACATATCACCAAATTTGTGACAGAGGTAACATCTGCCTATCACCAAATTTGTGATAAAGTTAACATCTACCTATCACCAAATTTGTGACAGAGTTAACATCTACCTATCACCAAATTTGTGATAGAGTTAACATCTACCTATCACCAAATTTGTGATAGAGTTAACATCTGCCTATCACCAAATTTGTGATAGAGTTAACATCTGCCTATCACCAAATTTGTGATAGAGTTAACATCTGCCTATCACCAAATTTGTGATAGAGTTAACATCTACCTATCACCAAATTTGTGATAGAGTTAACATCTACCTATCACCAAATTTGTGATAGAGTTAACATCTGCCTATCACCAAATTTGTGATAGAGTTAACATCTGCCTATCACCAAATTTGTGACAGAGTTAACATCTACCTATCACCAAATTTGTGACAGAGTTAACATCTACCTATCACCAAATTTGTGACAGAGTTAACATCTGCCTATCACCAAATTTGTGATAGAGTTAACATCTACCTATTAAACTTGTTTTAAAGTTAGAAACTTCACACTATCAGACTTGTCACAGAGCTATCTTATCTGTAAAAACAAGCAATTTAGTCTTGTTCAAGCATTTTCCTTTATGTTAACGCTTGAATAGTAACCACATCCAGTAGAGACTAATTGTTTGAACTTCTCACCGTGGTTTAATAGATCATTTTCAATGTATAAGAATATGATAAAATCGCTCATTATCGATTAGAAATACGGAGAAAATGTTTTTAAAAACAAGGTTACAAACAATTGGTGGTTACACTTCACTGAATGTTTGCCGAAGTGGTCGCTTGGTATGGTAGCACTGTACTGTTTATTTTCTAATTACACACTTAGTGAGTTGCTACGAAGCCGAGAAATACCCATGCAAGTTTGATCTGACCCTCGATAAAGGACATGTGATGTGTTTATCTAAAAACAAAGTATGTGATGGAATTGCGCAATGCCCTCTTGGTGACGACGAGACGGGATTATGTGGTAATATATTGATATGCATATGTTTTATTGCTGTTAGACATATTTGTTTAATCGTTATCGGCAGATTCGCGTGTATGAAATATGCAACACCCGCTCTGAAAACAATCTGAAATATACAAACCTGTTTTTATTTCAAGACAAACAACGTATTTTATGCTTGTTGGAAAAGAATATAAAAGCAACGAGTGAATAGTGAGGAACCGAGATTTTCAGTCGTAAATAAAGTTCGTCGAAAAAGTTTCCGCCATTAATCCAAACCAGTGAATGGATTCAAAAGAAATGCTATATAGCATGTTTTCAATAAGAAACAGAAAGAAATATCGCTAATTCAGTTTACTTCAAAATGAGCGATACACACATAGGTCGCTAATTATGTAAACAGCTTTTTCGGGAGCTTGTCAAAATCATATACCAAGCAGTCCGTTTGGATCAGTTAATGCTTACTCGATGTGGATGTCATTTTTCAGACTTCATAGAACGTGATTTCTAAAATGAATGACTGTTTTTTTAATGTGTTTTTTTTAAAAAAACTATTTTAATAGATATTTTTCTCTCACATATATAGGGCCATATGTTGAGCATTGTCAGTCTCATCAGATCAGGTGTGCCGATGGTAAATGTGCTACCAAATGCGACGGAGTTTCTGATTGTAGGCATGGAACCGATGAAAAGAACTGTAAGTTAAATATTACCGTATACTCTCTAATAAACACCACAACCCTTGAAAAATCATAACTCACCATTAAGTTCAAATTATACCAAAATGAAATTTATCGCTCATGGGTGCGTTTTTAGGGTAATACACGGTAGTTGACTATACTGGATAACTTCGCGACTGCGGTTTATAAAGCTTACACTTTATAAGGTCTGCATTTATAAAGTCAAGCCTGTGTCAGCGGCCACTTCCGAATAAAGGCCACTCTGTGAATAAAGGTCATTGTTTTAAAAACTGTCATTGACTATTTCCAGGTCGGCCTTTGTTCACAGGTTTGACTATACGTTAAATATATGGTTTCCTAATACATTTGTATATCATTTTCATCCTGAAATATTGTTCGGATACAATGGTATAACCAGTAAATTGTTGTATTATACAATGTGGGTGATACAGCCATTTTGCCATGATATTTTAAGATATATATCATGCAATTTAACATGTTAAGCCATGTTTCTGCAACAAACTGTTATATATCTGTCTCAGTATAAATTCTAAAGAGCGTTTGTTTATTCGGAACACTGATACAAGAGTATAAATGAAGATTTATAAAAAAGCTTGTTCTAAACAAAATATGTAAGAATAAGTAAATGTATGATTTTTTAAATACTCTGGTAAAAGGTGAAAAGGAGCGTGAATTCCACTGTGGTAAAAAGGAGTTGATGTGTTCAAACAACTATTGTGCATCAATCTGTAATGGAAGAAAAGAATGTCCCTTTGGGGAAGACGAGAAAAATTGTCGTAAGTAGACTCTAGATCTTTAATTTCTATATAATATTATATTTTACGCCATCATCGTTCTAAAGAATATAGATAAGAAAGTGACGGCCTGTAAACAAAAACAATACAAAAAATCGAACCCTCCCAAAAGTTCACGGGTCACCGAAACATTAACACAATTTTAAACACAGTTGTGCTTCTCTAATGCGGACTTCTCGTATCTCTGGAAATAGCCTTTATCCGAATGAATAGTCAGTACCGATCTTTTTTCAACACCATTCGAATAAAACCTGACTTATTATAATACATACAACAGGAAACGGTCATAGTGAATTCCTGGTCCGAGTTATTAAGTCATTATCAGACGGGTTCCTCTGGATTCTAATACCATATAGTGGAGGTGCTAGAATAATGCTCATAGCAGAAACCATATAGTGGATGTGCTGCAATAATACTAATAATATAGCAGAAACGAAAAATAAAGGGAATATGAAACTTATTCCTTTCAGATTTTACTCCAGAAGGGTGGTTCTGTCAAAATATGCAAAAAAGTTTTTGCAAAAAATGTGGAAAATAATGAGAGGGAGAGAGGGGGAGAATGGGAGGGAGAAAAAGTAGGAAATAATGAGAGGGCGGGTTTGGTGAGAACGGGAGGGAGAAAAAAGGGGAGAAAATAATGAGTGGGAGAGTGTGGGAGAGCGGGAGGGAGAAAAAAGGGGAGAAATAATGAGTGGGAGAGTGTGGGAGAGCGGGAGGGAGAAAAAGTGGGAGAAAATAATTAGAGGGATGGCGTGGGAGAGCGGGAGGGAGAAAAAGTGGGAGAAAATAATGAGAGGGAGAGTGTGGGAGAGCGGGAGGGAGAAAAAGTGGGAGAAAATAATGAGAGGGAGAGTAAGGGAGAGTCGGAGGGAGAAAAGGTGGGAGAAAATAATGAGAGGGATGGTGTGGGAGAGCGGGAGAGAGAAAAAGTGGGAGAAAATAATGAGAGGGAGAGTGTGGGAGAGCGGGAGGGAAAAAAAGTGGGAGAAAATAATGAGAGGGAGAATGTGGGAGAGAGGGAGGGAGAAAAATGTGAAATAATTAAAGGGATAGTTTGGGAGAGCGGGAGGGAGATAAATTGGGAGAAAATAATGAGAGATAGAGCGTGGGAGAGCGGGAGGGAGATAAATTGGGAGAAAATAATGAGAGATAGAGCGTGGGAGAGCGGGAGGGAGAAAGAGTGGGACATAATGAGAGGAGGAAGTGTTGGAGAGCAAGGGATGGAGATTGGAAGAAATGTTGTTCATATTCTAATGCTGAATTAATGGAACTTTTCAGTACTTTGCAAATTCTGATTCCGTTAGAAATCTTTGAATATATTTCAGTTCCAGAATGTAAACCCGGGGAAGTGATTTGTCCTGCAAATGGGAAATGTGCGGAATCGTGTGTTGATCCTGCGATATGCCCGGGTAATTTAAAATTAATCTTACTACTACAAAACTAAACAGTATTATCCTACTTATGACATCAAACGGTTCAAATTGAAACCACGTAGGTGGCTAACATACACACAAACCAACATATAAACCACCACCTGATATTATTGGATATATTTATTATTATTTCATTGAATGCACGGGATTCACGAGGAATATAATCGGTAGAGAAGTACACGTTTCGCATGCAAATGTGCAAGAGAATATGCGATCAAATAGTGTATAATCTCGGACGGGCAATTGAATGAAATTTCTGCCGCATAATTTCTAAGAAATTTCCAGTTTACGAACTGGCGGTTTATAAGTTGGTTTGAGTTTACTTGCAAACATTGAAAGATTACTGAAATTATTTTAAGATTTATTTACTTAAATCTTTATTTCTCTAAAAAAGAACTCCGTCGATAAGAAATAAATCACTGAAGAAATTAAGAAAGTAATGTATTCTTGATAAATTATATCATTTAATAAAAAACGATACGTAAAAATACTAACAAAGGATCTTGTGACATGATTAGTTTAACAGTGCAACGTTCAGTCCACCCCCTGAACTTTTGACCTTTTTCATCTGTCCATGAGATCCAAGGTAGCAGGTAATTAAAATTTGGAGGGGGCAAGTTTTGTTTGGTAAAAAAGTATATATGCTGTTATAATTATGATAATATCGTATACTTCATAGAGCTGCCGTGTGACTTACGAAGAATTTTCAATGGCTATCGAGCTAACCTTTGCGATATATATCCCGAGCAATGTGACAACAATGTTCTGGCTCAGTTTATAAGCAGGATATTCATGACGTGCTACGGAGGTAACATTTAATTGATTTACGATCAGGATAGAGTCAGTGACACAATTAAGAAACTGCTCTTTCTGCTAGAAAGTTAGAATGCATTTTAAAGGCATTTGTCATTTCCTGTAACACTTTTCTTTTACCTTTTACTTTGAAGTCTGTCGAAGTTTTCGATTAATTGGTTCATATACCTTTAGTGATAATGCTCGCTTAGACCAAACAAATAAACTAAAACCAGAAACCTTCGATATGAATATTTGGACCAAACAAAAATGAATGCAATATAGTCTTATTACGTGGAAAAAAGGAAAAAGTTTCTTTAAAAAAGTCCGAGTTATATGATAATGGTCTCTTAATTGTAGTTAACTGTATGTTCTATCAACGGTCAAACCCGGGTTAACGCCGACAAGGACGTGTTACATGAACAAGTTTTGGAACCGCATTTAGTAAATAAAAAGATCAGTAAAGCTCTGATTCTGGAATATTGACCATTTTGTCTCACCTATTTGTGGTAACGTCCTTGTTGATGGCATCGTTATTTCTATTACAGTTGATAATGGTATCGCAGATCTGTTTAGTGTCCCGAGGAACCTACGTCGTAAGTGAATTATAATTATTTGTTGCTAGAGGAATATAGTATGTTACAACTGTTCTGGAAAACATGGGGATATCTAATGTCAACTTACCTGATGACTGACAAATTGTTAAAAACTTGTCATCCCATAGAAATGAGCGGAACAGTCAACAGCTTCTTTCTTTAATCCCGTCTTTTTCAAAAGCTTGTTTGAGAGCATTGTATAAGAGCATTGTCTGATAGCAGTGTTAGAGAGTAGTGTCTGAGAATATTGTTTGAGAACATTGTCTGAGAGCAGCATTTGAGAACATTGTTTGAGAACGTTTTTGTGATGCCTCGTTTCTGTTCTACGCAACATGTTTATCTGTTAGAAAAAGAAGTTTATATTTTGTTTGGTGCACAAACAGAAGTCTGTTTGTACCGGATTTTTGGAATCTGTTTTATCTGCTCTCTAGAGCAAAGCTCAGGTTGGGGTATTTGCATACTATTTTTGTCCGTCAGTCGTCCGTCCGTACGTCCACAATTCTTCTAACGAATTCTCCTCTGAAGCGGATGTGTCAAATTTGAAGAAACTCTACAGGAATGATCTTTGGGTGGTCCTTCACGATAATTACTAAAAGAATGTCATTCCATGCAGAACTCTGGTTTGTAAGGCAACAAAAATGAAAGACTTTAAAGATATTGTATAATACCTTAAATAGTTTGCATTTGCAACATCTAAAGATTTTCTTACAATATTGCTGAACATATGTCACTGGGTCTAAATTGGCCTCGCTCCAGGTCATATTTGTGCAAAGATTTTTGTCAGAAAATGTATAAAAAAATCAAATTCAAATCAAATTCGTAAGTGATATTACCATAACTTGTTTCTCATGTGAGCATCACACGGAGAAACACGCCCATCGTTCGGCTTGTAAATATATATGTGTCTACTACCGATTTGGCTATAAACCACTTATTACATGCTATTAATTGCAGGATGTGATACGATGGAAAATTTAGCAAAATGTATGTGCTCAAACGTACCAGCAGTATCGGCCCCCCTGTTCCCCCAGAACCAGCCATTTAATGACTGCGTCGATATCAACATTCAGCTACTTACTGGTGTGGACGGGTTTAACAGCTAATACATGTCCGCACATACATGCACGCCACTTTCTACACTCATGCTGGTATAAGCTATGACAATGCGATCGACCGAAGCGATTCATTTAAAAAAAACAATACTTATACTATAGGCATGTTTGTAAAAAGCAATAAAATTCTTACTACTTATTACGATTTCTTCCTTTTTCATACACCTAACATACAAAGATCATGTACACAAATCAATACCAAAAGCTGCTTATAACATCGTTCTTGAAATACAATTAGAATTGTATTGCATACACAAGTAACGTTATAATTATGTCATCATGCACTGGACCCTTCTCGATAGTCATGTAAAACATGTTTTTTTTATTTTTTTAGTAGTGATACTTCTCCCACAATATTTTAGAAATAATATCATATATTTAGAATAGTTTTTTCTATCCAACGCATTTTCCCAATAATTCGTGATAAACTTTTTTCCTTGGTAGCAACCACCACCTTACTGTATTTTATTATTTAAAATATTGAATTAACTAACAATTTCGTACATTTATACCTCGTTTCAATTTGTTAATATTATGTTCTATATTTCTCTTATTGTCATGTAAAAACATGAATTGAGTAAATAAATTGAAAGTTTGAACGCAGGCTTAATTCTCGACGGCTCTTGACATCTTTCTCCAAATTTGAAACAGTATGAACAGAGTACTGTGCGCGTACATGTGAGACTTTTATCATTATAATATATACGGTATTGAAGCTAAAGAAACCACTCTTTTTCATTCGATGATAGTTTAAATGAGACATACAAAGTGTATGTGTATGTATTAGATCAGTCGTCAGTATATCAGTTGGACTTCTAATAATTGTTGAGATTATAAATGGCACACGATTTTTCATAGAACGTTTGGTCTAAAAATCTAAAGGTTGAAAATAAGAATTTCATGAATGCAAAAGGATGCTACTTTACTACACATTATTCCGCACTGACAAATACAAGCAATGAACCAGGACAATATAAAACACTACTTCAGTAATAATGTATACATGTACTTGTTATCAACATAAATTATGTTACCATCACCTGTAGAGCTTGGACCAACAAATAACCTAAGACTGCGGAAGTTTTTTTACACCCAGTCCTCACAAATCCAGTAGAAGTAGAAAAGTATACAAAACAGTATATTATGTTCACGCATTCAGTCACACAACAAGAATAGTAAACAAATCAGTGTGTAATGACCACAAAACAATATGTAATGACCACGAAACAATGTGTAATGACCACAAAACAATATGTAATGACCACGAAACAATATGTAATGACCACGAAACAATGTGTAATGACCACGAAACAATGTGTAATGACCACGAAACAATGTATGATGACCACAAACCAGTGTGTAATGACCACGAAACAATGTATGATGACCACAAATCAGTGTGTAATAACCACGAAACAATGTATGATGACCACAAATCAGTGTGTAATGACCACGAAACAATGTATGATGACCACAAATCAGTGTGTAATGACCACGAAACAATGTGTGATGACCACAAATCAGTGTGTAATGACCACGAAACAATGTGTGATAACCACAAATCAGTGTGTAATGACCACGAAACAATGTGTGATGACCACAAATCAGTGTGTAATGACCACGAAACAATGTGTGATAACCACAAATCAGTGTGTAATTACCACGAAACAATGTATGATGACCACAAATCAGTGTGTAATGACCACGAAACAATGTGTGATGACCACAAATCAGTGTGTAATGACCACGAAACAATGTGTGATGACCACAAATCAGTGTGTAATGACCACGAAACAATGTGTGATGACCACAAATCAGTGTGTAATGACCACGAAACAATGTATGATGACCACAAATCAGTGTGTAATGACCACGAAACAATGTATGATGACCACAAATCAGTGTGTAATGACCACGAAACAATGTGTGATGACCACAAATCAGTGTGTAATGACCACGAAACAATGTGTGATAACCACGAAACAATGTGTAATGACCACGAAACAATGTGTAATGACCACGAAACAATGTGTAATGACCACGAAACAATGTGTGATGACCACGAAACAATGTGTGATAACCACGAAACAATGTGTAATGACCACGAAACAATGTGTAATGACCACGAAACAATGTGTGATGACCACAAATCAGTGTGTAATGACCACGAAACAATGTGTGATGACCACAAATCAGTGTGTAATGTTCACGCTTATAGTCACGCAACAACAAATAAGTCCACAAAGCAATTTATCAATATGTGATATCATCATCATCATCATCTTTGATAATGGCAAATAGTCCATCCGGACTATAATGGCCATGCGTGGGGTGTTAGTAAAGTGATAGATTGTCAAGCCTCCCAAGCTACTCAATCCACCCAGGAGGACATTGACAATGTAATGAAAAAATAGTGCACAACCTACTTTAGGCTTTATAGCCTATAAAGTGCGAAACCTACTATGTACATGGTGAAGAAACAAGAGTGTTAGTGCTGTTAAATGATAAAAGCATCTGTATTGTCTATGGGTTGTGAGGCAACATAGCCACTCCTGACTTAAACGCAGGGTTTGAATCAGTGGCAGTGAGTTCCATAAGACTATTGTCCTGGGAAAGAAAGAGTATTTTATGTAGTCAGTTGGTGAGTGAGATATTCACGCTTACAATCGTGCAATAGCAGTAAAGAGAACTTTTGAAACAAAGAAGACGAAAAAGAATTCGATAATAATTATGATTAGAATGAGAAGGAGAAGAAAGAAAAGTTCAAGTTAATTGAAGGAAGTAGATCGATTTAGCAAGACAAACATCACTCTTTCAAACATGACAAATAAAAAAAACTAACTATATCGCACAATGTAAATTGGAAGTATGTCCATATTCTGACCATGTACATACATGTATGAGTAGAAGCAAAATGGTTTCTTCAACAAGAAAGCTTTCCTTGTAGAATTACAGCAAATCTTAACTATACGATATGTCAATCGTAATCCGCCTTGTACATAAATGTAGAGTTAAGAATTATGGTTATGTTGTTTCCAGTCACTAATTTTCAACTCTATGCATTCTTTGTCAGGAGTCGTTCTCAGAATGGCAGACTTTCAAACATATTTATAGTTCGCAATTGGTAAAATAGGCGTCTAGTTCCCATTGAAAGAGAAACAGGTTGTGTCAATCGTTGGATTCCTAGGAAAGCACCCCGTGAACAATGACAACAAGATGGCGGACTATTATGTCCGATGCATTTTTTTCCAGACAAACGTCGAGGAGTTCCGATTGAAGTTATGTCTATGACATGTACCCTCGGATTATTAGAAAAATGCAAAATTGAAAATGATTCGTTGGGATTAAGGTATTATCGTTTTACTCACAGACAAGTCAAAAAAGTTTATTTTCTAAAAATAAATTTATAATTGTCGTGCGAATTGTGGTACATTTTTTGTATTTATAATTTTGATTGGACAGAATGAAATGATATATATTGATAGATAAATAATCAAATATACAATGTACATACAGTTCTGATAACCAAACAGCCGTGAGGTCCTTCAGTGGATACCCGCCCACTGCGGAGTTCCTGAGAATGAACAAGCAGACAAACTTGCTAAGAATGTGTCCAAGCAGAGCAACCAGATGCTTATGTGACCTACCTGGATAAATACACCATTATCAAAGCGCTTATAAAGTCAAATCAAGAGATAGTTGTCTACCACATCTCGGCAGGCCAGAGAAAGTTATATTGGTGAGACTTAGAACACAACAAACTAACACCATTCGCATGTTGCCCATGAGGTGAGGATGAACAGACCGCGGAGCATGTACTCTACTTTGTAAAAGGCACGATCAGGTAAGAGCTACAACCTGCACAACTAAGATGACACTTCATCAGAAACTACATGGTGATCTGGACGACCTCAGGCGGACTACAAAGTCAATCCTTGCGACTGGCTTGACTGTGTAGCATTGACCGAGAAGAAGAAATAGATATTCAAACATATACTAAACATACATGTAACTACTTTTAAAATGATTACAATTTACCAGTAATTGTTAATTAGCAATAAGTACTGTTTTTATCAACGTATTATAAATATACATGTATTTGAATCAGGACACGTTCGATATTATCATAGTAAATGATAACGAAAAGTAAAAAATAAGAGACGACATGAAGCAGACTAAGACAAAGTGATGGAAAAAAACTTCAAAGTCACAATTTTGTTATGTTCCACATTGTATACACGTTTACTTATCTCATCTTTTATTCTTGTAAGGTAAAACCGCTATGATAAATATCTTTTAGATCGGTTTTAGTATTGAAGTGGTCTCCAAATGATGTTCCACTGTGTTTTTCTTTCATCCCAATTCTTTATTAAGCTATAGTACATGTACTCTGACCCTCCCCCCCCACTCTCTCTCTCACTCTCTCTCTCTCTCTCACTCTCACTCTCACTCTCTCTCTCTCTCTCTCTCTCTCTCTCAGTGACCCTCCTTTCTTTCGGTCTTTATTGGCAGATCTAACTAAGTGGTCTTAAAATTGAGATGCTCGCTAAAAGATATTTCACAGCAATTTTATTAACTGAAATTTATATAAATACGTAATAAAAAGTACTTCAACCCTCGAATGCGGAAATAAGACTTAATATCAATGTTCAGTTAAGCGTACTATTATAGGAGTGTGCGTGGTTTGAGTTTGTTTTTGGATCGCATCGAGTTTGATTCAAAACAACCTGAAAATATGTTCATTTTACCGGTAAGTCAAAATTTTTATTTTGATATAACAAATTTTGACACATGTATTGTTTTCATTCTTTTACTCTATCTGCACGACTTACAAATTCATAAAAAGCGAAGTATCATATCAGCTAAAACAATGTTATTGATAAATGGACATGAAACTTATAACTGATAGAATCAACAAGGACTTCGTGAAACAACTTAAGACCACTGCAAAAAACATTTGCTTGGGAAATAATGTATTCTATGATCCTGACATTTTATGATTGGTCACTATTTGTCAGGATAGGTCAAGATTAGTCGGGATATGTGAGGTGCGACTTTTTGCTTTCTGTGTATGCTTTGGGTCGCTTCAAGAATCTATCAGTTAACACAGGACTGCTAATACGCATTGCTTGTTATTAATTTCAAATTTAAAGATGACAAAAACACACAATTTTATGAACTTCTCATTATCTAGATATTAAATCAAAGCACCGAGAGTACTGTAAGTTATAATGTTATTGATAATATTTGGTAGATATGCATTAAATAACTAATGATACCAACTCTAAGTCACAATGTTACAAAACCAAATGTATATATTATTTGGACTAATAGTTTCCTCAAAAAGTAGAGTTTTGGCCCAGTGGAATGAAGACATTTTGGTAGAGGTTCACTGGTTATGCTCCCAATTCAGTTAATAGTAAACTCATACCTCCACTTCCTGTTCATGGTAAAAACATCTGACTCTTAAAACTTCGTAATTATATGTAATAATAGAGTTAGTATCTCCTGCATTAGAATTAATTCTTTAGCGGTGCGGTGTGTGTGGTTGAGTGTGCTTGAGGTCCTGGGTTGAAACAATTCTTAAAACGCACCGAATTCAGTCAAACGGGCTGTTTATAATTATGTTTTAATAATAATTAATCTTTGTTGAAGTTGTTTTTATAAAGATGTATTATGCAAACCCATCTCGCAAATAAAAATTTCATTGCACGAGATCGAGTACATTAATTCTGTACTATCCAGTAGGCGGAGTTACGATTAACTGGTGTCCTCGCTCTGCTTGTGTTTTTAGCGATTCTCAACACCAAACATGTATAACTAGTTAATAACTCTTGTCCTACCCTTCTTTCAACAAAAGCAGCAGAATTAAATAAAACAAAATATGTGAAATCATCTGTCGAGTTATGTTATTTTGGATGGATAGCATTTCAATTTTGATAATGCATATGTCTTCATCAACATTTGTTATTAAAAAGTTCTGTTAGTAAACATGTTCTTTTATGTGTTTGTTTCATCTTTCATATTTAAGATGAATAAAGTATTTATATACGGACATCTTTAAAAATGATAAGACTGCAGTTATTGACTCACTCATAGATCACCTAACCAGAACAGTTTTGGAAACGTGGACATTTCTTTTTCTTTCTTTATAAAGCTTTTCATGTTCTATGTAAGCGTGTATAAAACTAGAAAATAAATACTAGTATATAAACAAGTGTATATAGCTAAATATATAAATGTTATCAATACGGCCTGGAGACACATAATTTAGTCATTTTGAATGAATCCCAATTAGTCGGTCAAAAATGTGTTTTCATTGAGTTGGAAAAGATTTAATGGGATAATTTAAGTGATTTATGTTTACCATATATAGTGACAAAGAATTGTTATCCTGGTGTCCTCAAGGAAAATAGAAAATGTTTGTGATGGTCACGTGGTTATCTAGAGATTTAAGAAATTTTGTATACGTATACACTATTTCATATATGTACAATATACACTGTTTCGTATATGTACAGGTATACACTATTTCATATATGTACACGTATACACTATTTCATATATGTACAATATACACTATTTCATATATGTGTACACGTATACACTATTTCATATATGTACAATATACACTATTTCATATACAATGTATGTACAATATACACTATTTCATATATGTACACGTATACACTGATACATTTATCCATTTTTTTTGCGCCAGGAGTTGAAAAATATTGTGAAAATATCATTCATGTTTGTTTCTTTGATGAATATACAATTTAATTTGCAAAGGATGTTTTACCATAAGTTATTTCACTATAACTTTTACTAGTGATGTACCAATGATCGGAAAACATCGATTAGCTACTATCTGAAGCTTGTCGATTTCGATGATCGGTGTCAAATTTTCATATATGAATGTGTTAGAATAGAACCCGGGTTCTGACAATGTATTTTTATGTGAGAAAATAGACCGTCGCTTATGGAGGATGGGAGTCTAGTACTGATTCTTCCCAAGAACGATGGTTAGGTGAACTGCCCGCCTCATATGACTCTGACTGTTGAATAGGGGTGTTAAACACTAACAAACAAACAAACAAACAAGCAAGCAAGCAAGCAAACAAACAAACAAACAAACAAACAAACGAAAACAAAGTAGTAGGTGTGTGATAGTTTAGCGCATATTAGCAGATTTGTTTAAACGAAATATGTTTATAAACAAAACTAAATGATTGACAGCTGAAGACTTAGAAAGCGAGAAAAACATGCTTGTAACGGCCGCGCTGTATTTCTGCAGAAATGTAGGGTACTGTTAACCGATGATTAACCTGGACATATCTAAATATGATCCTCGTTTAAATGTTGTAGAATTTCTTGCATGTTTGTTGAAACACAGCAACGCTTTATTTTTCGCTAAGGTGTCTAAGCTTTGACCTATATTTCCTAGCTAGACGTATTAATTATTCAGAAGAAAGTCCTCTCTAATTGGATGATTCAGGGGGAACTCTCCCTTCCATAGGGTAAATGGTGAAGAGCTAGTGATGACTTGTTAGAGAACGCAACCATCTGACAACGAAGGCCCCAGAAAAAAGAATCATGTTTGTTTCGATCAAGTTTAAGACTCTGAGTGGCTGTTTTAAGAGTTTTTATTGTCATTTTACAGGTGACGAGCATTTTGGCTCTTCTTTCAGTGTCGTTTCTTAACGCCCATGAATTCGGCCGACATGGTGTTCAAAAACGTCACATGACACCTTACAGGAATGGCGTGCATTGGGCAAAACCGATATCGACATTTGATCCTTATTTGTACGGAGTCAGTATGTACATAAATGAAACAATTATACATTACAAGAAAAAAATGAAAACTTGAGTGATTCAAAACTTATTTATAACATTTTTCACTTTATGTACACCAATAAGTCCGATTTTGGTGTGAATAACTGAAATTATTTCTTGTAAAAATCCTTTCCCCAGTTTTGCTCCTATTTCATTTGGCTACTGCGATCGAGCTATAATTATTTAAGTTTGATTTCGAGAGCGTTTATGAATTTTTATTTTCTACTTTTCTTTCTGAGTGAGCTGCCATGCCAAGGCGGAATACCCGTGCAAAGTTGATCTGAACTACTTTGATGGGCGTGTAAAATGTATACCAAAGCATCAAGTGTGTGATGGTGTTCGACAATGTCCTCACGGTGATGACGAAGACGGATACTGTGGTAATGCGCTTCAATGTTTGAACTTATGTAATATATTACATGCATGTAATCATTTTAGTATATAAGGGAACCACGGAATGATAATGAAAAACGAAATAAGTTGCCCACGTACGAATCGGTGTACCAATTACATGTGGTCAAAGCGATGTACTGGAGGTGTAAGTAGCGTTTAAAGATGCAAATCATGAAAAATAACGTCAGCTATCCTTCAGTGGAAAAAATCATATGTGTACTAAAGAGCAGTCTTTATTTTTCAAAATTTGACATTTACAAATACAAATTGTCAATCAAAGATTTCTTACAGTTTTAAAATGAATATGCTTCTTTCGATTTGCAAGCCTCTTAAAATCCATTTATACCGGACCAAATTGTGTCACATGTGGGAGCAACAATACGATCATCAGCTGAGGTGATAATTTATATGGAAATTTTCCAAATTTATGTTGTTTAAATTTGTTTCATTCACCATAGGATCACGTGCAGACTTTTGTCCATCAAACAAGATCCGTTGCGAAAATGGCGAATGCGTGACACACTGTAATGGTGTGCCGGAATGCTTGTACGCAACGGATGAACGAACATGTAAGAAAAATCGATTCATGCAATATTTTATGTACAATTTTTTCATAGGTATATAACTCATCAGCGGTAGTTCAGATGGTTCTAAAAGGGTGCATAACCGCTTGAACGTGAAGAAAATGATTGTACTTAGTAATATAACTCAGTTCATAATTATCCTTAACTAAGAGTGTCTTTAGAAATCTTTATTATGAAAACAAAAAAACGCTTTAAATGATTCAGCATTGATAATAAAAAACTGATTTGGTTGATATTTTTATTTTTTATTATATTGAGGTATTAAGCCATGATACACTTTAATTTTACGTTTTCGGAAAAAGATACGTTCTTGAGTTTCATTCCTTTGCAAGGACAAGAAAATAAGTCGTATTTATGGCGACCCGACCGACCTAAAACATGATTCGTTTTTTTTGCCTAATTTGTTATTTGCTACTGGTGGGTCAAATTCCAAACACACGTAATCTTGGAAATCAATGTTTAATTTACTGTAGGTCAAAAGGAAGAAATAAAATGTGGCATAAAACAGTTGATGTGTTCTAATTACAAATGTGCATCGATCTGTGACGGAAAGAAAGACTGTCCGCTTGGTGAAGATGAGGAGCGTTGTTGTAAGTTAATATCCCGTGCTAAATAGTCATTCACACTTCAAGAAATATGCAAGAACATTTCATGAAAAATTAATTAACCCCTTTAAAAAAAATTCATAAAAACATGATAGATGAATGACCTTTTGCAACTCGGCTATAGCACTGGTATCAACTCCTTTTGGGGGCGCTGAAAAAATGATACTATCTGGAAATCATCTTTATTCCTGTCTTTATATTTTGCCATATCATGTTTCCATATTTTAATACTGAACAGCGAAAATATTATTACAGAAGATCACGCGACTTAGTTTTTGTGTACTTTCATTCCTCAATCAGTTTCTTTAATGATATTCCAGTTCCGGAATGTCAGTACGGAGAAGTGATTTGCCCGGATACTGGTAAATGTGCGGCGAAATGTCCTGGACAAGCAGAGCCTGTTGTTTGTGTTGGTAATTAGCATTCGATAATTTTTTAAGTTAATTGACACTATAAAACACATCGAAGATGAGATAAAAGACGAGAGGAGAGGAAGAGAGAGGATAAAGGAGGTAGAGATGGACAGGGCAAATGGTGGTAGGAATGGACAGGAATTTAAGGAGGTAGTAGGGCGAGACCAGTAATAAAGGAGGTAGTGCGAGACAGGGAATAAATCAGGTAGGAAGGGACATGGAATAAGGGACATATGAAGTGACAGGGAATAAAGGAGAAAGGGAAAGACAGGGAATAAGGGAGGGAAAGGGAATAAATCAGGTAGGAAGGAACAGAGAATAAGGGAGATGGGAAGGGACAGGGAACATGAGCGGTAGATAGTGGCAGAGAATTCTGGAGGTAGTGTCGGCCTCGGAATGAGGGAGGTTGGGACGGACAGAGAAGTATACAGATAAGTAATAAAGGAGGTAGGGAACAAGGGATATATGGAAGGATAGAGAGTAGGGAGGCGGGCAGCTACAGGAAATAGCGGATGTTGGGATGGACAGGTAATAATGAAGATAGGTTCGAATCCCATCAAGGACCAAATCAAAATCACATGAGTTGAAGTTATCAAATCGGCCAACGGAAGGCGGTTATACCTAGGTGTAGACATGTGTTCTTCCTCTACTGTCAAAGTTGGAAAAGTTGTCAAAAGACCCCGACTGTTTGTGCTTCATCATACAAACTCAAGACAAAAAAAGTTCACCATTTTGATTTCCTGATTCGTTTATCACTTGTTTTTGCTTTTTTACATATTCTAATAAATGCATATACAGTAAAATACAGTTATACAATGTAGTTAATTCTGACGTACAGAAAATGTAATTGAAGTCGGGAAAAGTGAATTTTCCTTAAGCTCCGTCTTTCTTTGCTTCATTGAAATGGGTATCGTGAAATATGGATATGTAAATATTTGGGTTCTCTGAAGTTCACTTAAACCTAGTTTAATTGTATCCTGCTTATTCTATAAAACGATTTTTTTCTTGTTTTAGAGGAAGCGTGTGATGTTCGGAAAATCGCCAACGGAATTCTTGAAAATTTACTCGTTGAATTCCCCAGTGGTATTCCTGAAAGACTTGCTCAGACTACAGCCAATATCGTGCTGGGCTGTTTCGGGGGTAATATCTAACATTTCGAATTTTACATTCCTGTGAAATTGCCTTGTAGTAAGAAGTTTACTTTTCTGATAAATATGTAGCGATTTTATTTTTATTTAGCTTGTTCAAATGTACTTTATATTCAGTCAAAGCTGTTAACGAATAGTTCACTTAAAAACAACTTCTTGTACGAATTTACCAAAAACTTTAGCATGGTGTAAACTGTATTTTATTATTACTTTTAGTTCGAAAGAATATATAATGTTTGTTCTGTTTCTCCATTTGATTCTAACTTGCCACTTGCAATGACTATTAGGGCCGCGGTCAATATGTTTATGTTTTTGTACAACGAGAAAAATGTAAGAGTGCACTTGAAGTAAGTCATCTTTCGTTGCAAACTGTCAAATGCGGACAACAAAGGTGCAGAGGTTTTCACACTCGCAGTTAAATTCTGGCTTGTAAAGTTCAACTTATAAAAAGGCCGTCTGGCAACTGTTGGTATACAGTTACCAAGGATACAATATCCCCTTAATTAATATACTCAGCTATATATGTATCAATTTCTCTACGTTCATCATTTGTTTTTTATTTACTTTGTTTAAAGGGATCAGTTGTTGGGCGTTATAGTTTCAAATAAATACACGTAGATGATATTGTATTTCAGAAGACAATGCTATCGCCGATTTCTTTGATGTGCCGGAAGGCTGGCGTCGTAAGTACTATTTCTTTAAAATGTGTTAATGTTTGGTCAAGTTAGTTTATATTCTAAGCAATCAGAGACTTTATGGCTCACCTTTTCAGCTACCGTAACAACATCTGGAGCCAGCACACGTCTCTACATATGAGAATATGATCGCTTAGAACTGTATACATGTACTGGTATATCGCGGTACGTTCCTGGTACATTCTTAGTGTACCTTGTTGTCAAATAACTTCTATTTTTTTTGTTTTCATCGCAGGCTGTGACTCTAATGTTCGTCTAGCGAGGTGTATATGCTCGCAATCTGGCCTGTCAGATAAAGTCTTCCCGGCCGGTTTCGATCCTTGTGTGGCTTTTGTCGTAGAAACACTGTTAGACGGCGTCTATGCTTTCAATAATTAGACAGTTATATTACAAGGCTAAACTGAGGAGCATGGACAGAAAACCAGGATCTTCGTAAACAAGACAACATAATGAAACTAGTTCATGTATTTCGTTTATTCAAACATGTTGTTAATCATCTTACAGAAAACATCGCTATAACATGTAATGAACAATAAATTTATGACGAGCACAATTTTATTCGTCAAGTCAGCAAACAAGTCAATCAGCAAATATTTCTTACAAAGCCATTTTGAACCCTAAAACCCGCACATGAGATCAAGAATACTACCAGTATAACATTCATTCATAACACGTCAAACACTGACACTAGCTTGCGGCTTCAAATCACTGTAACCTCTCACTGATAGAGGACCGTGGGTTCGAACCTTGCTACCGGCCATGTCTCTTTATGTGAGAAAGTTCCGGAACGATGATTAGATGAACTGTCTGCCACATATGACTCTGGCTATGGAAAAGGGGCACGAAACTCACCTATGAAAAAAAGGACAGGATTTATCTTCGAAAAAATTAAACAAAATTAAAAAACACCTTACATGTTCATCTTGGTCATTCATGTAATAGTTATAAGTAGATCAACATTGTGTTTCTCTTCTTTTCTTTTTTCCACTATCACACCACAACCTTAACACCAGTTTCCTTAACACTTAATCACGCCCGTTTAACTCGCAACGAGTGTAATTTATCCTTCGGTAAACATGTTGTGAGGAACTTCCGTTCCTCATTTTGAGCACCCATATTGTTTGCCAACAAGGTAAGGTTTCCCAAATTTTGAAGAATACAGGCATTTGTGTAAAAATATCGAAATGCAGTTAGCTATAGATTTGGGTTTTCCGAGTACGCACAGGTAAATATATTGCCTGGTGGTCCACAGTTGTATGGTAAAACCGTACGACACGGTCATTCGAGGTGGATTGAAAACGAGAATGAACTTCTCGCCTGACCTAATAAAACATACAAAACGTCAATCCTGGTCAATTCATAGCTAACTGCATTTCGATATTTTACACAATGGCCTGTATTCTTTATAATTTTGCAAAAACTTACCTTGTTGACAAACAATATGAGTGCTCACAACGAGGAACGGAAGCAACATTTTTGCAGAAGGATAAATTACACTCGTTGCGAGTTAAACGGGCTTGCTTATAACTATCCTTCGTAAAAATTCTGAAGCAAAATAGTTGATAAAATTTAAAGAATGTGACAACACAATATTTAAAAAATAAAACACAATCCATTTCCTTAAACTATTTATACTTCACAAATATTTCCCCATTTTATAATCGTTATCAAAAAGTCCGATACTACACATCCAACTTACATTGAGGTCATGCCTTGAATCAATCTCTATATAGAGTTGTCGGTCGTTTTCCTTAACAAGGAATATAGTCACAAATTTTACACATCGTATATGTCGTATGATACATTGGAGAAAAAGATATGATTCATTAGAAAGTCACAGAAAATATTAAATTTATCTTGCGACCACGGAATTTTTTGTTTACAATCGGTAATTAGGACAGTAAATCAAATCAGTCAACGTAATCGTGTTACATTATGACCACAAATGTACATTTAAAGGGGCATGCTCTGGAACTGAAGCGTCTCGAATAGCAATACAATTATTATCACTTTAATGCCTAAATCAATTAATAAAAGCCCTGTAAAATATTTAGAAAATATCCCGCTAGTTTACTCAAAATACACATTTCAAGATTTACCAAACCTGCTGATTTCGGCCTCAAAAATTATTTGTCGTTTTCACAACTCGACCCTTTCGGTATTTGTCAAAACCGAAAACATCGCGGGAAAAATGTCAACAAAATGAAATGGTAAGTATTGCTCTTGTAATGTTCACTTGAAAGGCAGCGCATATGCTCAGTTAAACTCTCAGACGTATCGGAAATATCGTTGTCGTCAATTAAAGGCTGACAGCCTTTTATTCAAACTGACATACAAATACCGACGTGCGCGTTACATGGTCATTTTTTTTAACGCACATTCTTCTTTGACTTTTCGGTAAGAATTGTTTTTCATGTGACAAACGCATATTTAGTGTGCATGTGTGTATTTTGCATATACATGTACATAGTTCCCACATCTACAATATTTACCTCCCTTGGCAGCCATCTTTGTTGGCAAATTCAACAAGCATTCATAGAAGATATTTATGTTTTCCTTTTGATAATTCTAATTGCAGGATATTTATATGTGACAACTACATTTTCTTAAACCTGAAGTGCTTATGGCCTTAAACAATTAATTCATTATTAAGTTATCTTTTATAAAACGAGTTATTTAATAACCAATTTTCTTATTTTTTCTATTAAGCATATAAGAAATGTACGTGCCAACTAAACTGGCTGCCAAGGGAGGTAAATATTGTAGATATGGGAACTATGTATTGTGAATATCCGTCTCCGTGGTCGAATGGCTAATGTCGCTGACTTCAAATCACTGTAACCTCTGAGTTCGAGCCTAGCTACCGACCATGTCTCTTTATGTGCAAAAGTAGGCAGTTGCTTACAGAGAATGGGGGTCTAGTACTTGTTCTTCAAAGGAATGATGGCTAAGTGAACCGTCCGTCTCATATGACTCTGGGTATTGAAAGGGGGCGTAAAACTCAAACAAACAAACAGAACATATTGTGTCTTCGTTATATCCTTCTCATGATGAAAAACAGACTGAGAGTTAATACGTACAAAAACATAACTAATAATCAGAAGTATTTAATCATACTAATAGCTTCTAAGATGAAATGTGTTTTTATTATAAGAACTCTTAAAAGTAATGGCTATTGTTACTAAAAGAAATGTAAAACGGTTCATGATGTTAATGATCGAGTCATCTAGGCGTGCAAACAGGATAAAGTATTTTTCTGAATGGCCCAACCAGGATGTTTGCCATAAAAATGCAAAACAACTTTATCCCGTTTTCATGCCTCTATCAAAAATTCTAACTCAGTACAAAATTTCTTCTCAAAATCATAGCATCCTTGGTGCGCTACATCATTTTAAATTACTTAATTTCCTACAAAAATAAGGCAATTTACCTGTGAGTCGAGAGAGTATGTTTACAAATAGAAGGTCCGGGGAGATCAACTGATGACGTAGTGTACTACCATTGAACAATGTTAACAAAAAAAAAAAAACATATTCAACATATTCAGCTAAACATATCTTGATAATTCTTATCAATAACTTAATTTGACATTTACCAACATATAGCCCCAAATACCTGTTATCTTAGAAAGTCCTTTCTTTTAGCGCTTTATGCATTCTACTGATGATTCGAGTGATGTGAGATTGGAAGACTCGTGAAAACCTGAATTCGCAATGTGTTAACTGAATGTTGCACGCTTACTTTATCAGTTAACACCTTTAATTTGTACTTCAAACGCATTATATTCACCCGGTGGCATGCTTGAAATAGGCCTTTGAATCAAAATGAGGTCAATGTGTAAAAATAGTTCATCAAGAAATAGCAATTGATGCAAGAGGAAAGGGTCATCAGAGATCGGATCAATTTAAAACTTTGTATTGCCAAACCTCGAATTGACTTTGACCTTAACTGAATATTAAGGTCAATGTCAATTCGAGGTTTGGCAATATGGATGGATCGGGAATAGTCCAAGACAACAACTGCGCATAAGTATCAATTTTAAAGCATTCTATTCAGCAGTGTCGGTGCTAAACTTAACGATAACATCTAATTAACCAAGAAATAGCGCCAAAACAATTACATTATAATCCGGGCGAAGTTTGGTGATATGGATGGTTTTGGTCGGAATGGTTTATATAAGACTTACTATTTATGTATCAAAGCATTCTAGTAAGCGGTGTTCGAGCAAGACGAAATTGTAAAATCACTTTAACGAAGAAAGAGACCAATAAAATATAACGTGTCTTTAAATCCGGTCAAGATCAAATCGAGGTTGGGTGATATTGGAAGATTGGGAATGGTAATAACTGTATCAAGTATCAAAGCATTAGACGAAACGGTAAGAGCTACTTCACCTCGTACGGACGGACGAAATTAAGGACGGACAGGACAATCATTATATACAAACAGCTTCTGACCAACCATAGCATGCATTTATAACAACTTGACATGGACAAGCCACCCTTCAATACAGATTTGTCCAATCTATAAATATCACGTGACCTGGGTGTACATATTGAGATTTGTCTCCAACTGAACATCAATGGGATAAACTAGGTAGGAGGTACGTAAGGCGGCGTCAGAATTTGTAACATCCTAACAACGCTCCACCAACTAAAAACTTCCTATATGGGTGAGGGGGACAATGCCCGCATGAGAAGGATAAACGCACTATTGAATTTGATGCACGGGCAAAATATGGACCGCCACAGCTGCACGAGGAGAGAGGGGCATAATACACATATGTCCTGATTGATTAATTTGAATTTACGATTTGGGGGGTCCGTCAAATTGCTTACAGTAACTTCAATAATTGAAGGTCATATTCCGATGAAATTATTTATTATAGCAATATATGAAAGCAAGGACTTGCAAGTCCTTGATGGAAAATAGTACATGTATTCAGGGATGCTATTATTACATTTAAATTGTAATATAGCTTCCCTGATGTATTTGACGGGTTATAAAAAAATATAGAATAGCATTCACATATGCATCCTTTAAACAGTTTTATCTTGAGTCTCTAATTTGTTTTAGTTTTTTTTCAGCTTACTCAAATATCAATGGGATCAGAGACGTATTATACGAAACACGATTTGCAATTGCAACTTATTTCGTCCTTGTGAAAATACATGCATATTCCCGAGCGATCCAAAGTTTTAATGTTTTCTGGCACAAATTATGCGTCGTATTTTAACGGAAGTTAATCAGGAAAAGAATGTTCGACTAACCAAAGACGTATAAATCAAAACTCGGTCTAATTGTTTGTTCAAATAACTGATTACTCTAATTGTGGAGTCTGGCCTAGAAGTACAATTTATACTTGATAGAAATATATGTAGCACCGTTTAGATCGCTTGTAACCACTGAAGCGTGACACTCGCGTTGTGAGCCGAAACAAAACATTAAATAAATGAATTCTATGGGAATTATTGTTAGACACCTTGTTAAAATCTGAATTTAAGGGCATTTATTTCCGAGATGATTTTGCTACACTGAAAGTGTCTGACATTCCTGGAATAATGTTAAACTATGCTTGACAACAGTCATTTATTTCTTTGGATCGTTTTCTTCGTACTCTTTATTATTCGTACCTATCTGTAGACGGTAGACCGGTGATTTATTATTCGTACCTATCCGTATCAGTAGACCGGTGCTATGACGGAATCCGCACCTAGGGGCCCAATGGGTCCTGGACCCGCGACCACTCCTACAATCTCATGGTATGAGTTTGTCTTGAATGAGAAACTTCTTGAAGATCACCTGTCAAAGGAAACTCCAGGTATGTGGTGGAAGTAGTCTAATTTATCATGAGTAGTCGAAGGTCTATGACAATGATCAGGGCTCTCCTTTGACTCTTGAAATGGCATTTTGACTCTTGAAATTTGAAAAATAAGGTTTTTGACTCTTGAGAATTGGAACCAAAGGGTCAAATTTACTATTACTTAAGTAGAAAATTATGTTGACTCTTTACATTTCTATCAGCTAAGGGTCATTTTGACCCCCAACATTTGAAGTCTATGGAGCGCCCTGAATGATAGGCATGCATTACATTGCCATTTAATCTGATTAAAATGGTCATTGTACCTCAGAAATGGGAATTGGCAGGTCTCAAAATGGCCAAAATTCATTTTAACAAAGGGGGGCTTTGCCCCCTGTTGCCCCCCCCCCATAATGCCCCCTGTTGCCCCCCCCCCATAAGGGCACTGCCCCTTAACCATGCGGGTGCCTGCAGCCCCCTGAACCCCGGTTAAAAAGATTGGCTCAAGAGAAAAATTAGCCAGCCCTGAGGCTGAATCGTCAGACTCAAAGTCATTTGTTCTTAAAAGCTAACAGGTAAACGACTCAATCTGAGTCGCGTTCTTTTTCCTATTTAATACACAAATTTCCGTAAAACTTGTGAATGAATTATAGTATAATCTATCAACATGACCTTAAATAAACCTTCAACAGGCAAAAGGTATATCAAGTATTTTGCTGATGTTTCTGTCTTCCCTTAGTTTCAAAAGTTTTCTCATAAATGCTTTCGATTAAGTCAGTAGCGTTCCGGAATCCATGTGAAATGATCTGCTTCAATAGACCCATGACAATGTTGAACAAGCATCTTAAGCTGTTCACTCTGAAAAAGGACAATTCCATAACTAAAATGGTCAACACTAGTCCAACTAATTACAAATGTAGACTGTTAGTGACGACAAGATACTTTTTCAAATAGACGTACGAGCAATCCGTTCATGATTTTGCTATTTCATCTACTGCCTGTTCAGAAGATAGATATCAACAAGCGCGATCGGCAGTTCCGATCATTTACGGAGCTTTAGGGATTGCTCGGCAAAGTAAACAATACATTATTGTTTTCCGTTAGTGATTTCTTTAGGAAGGAACGGCCAAATGGGATCAGATAACCTTGGACTCTTCTGTACCATTTTGGGAACATTTTAATATCACAACCTCACAACATCTTATCTGTTAGTTAGGAGCAGTAAACACAATGGTCCTCACTGGGGTTTGAACCCAGGACCCATAGCATTGAAGGCAGACACTCAACCATGTAGCTTAAAAGTTTTAACCCAATTGCAAAGCTGTTGAATGTGGCTGTTAAAATGTGGACAATATCCTAAGCCCTACATTCACTACACTCCTCTCTCATTTACTTATAAATCAAAGTTGACCAGCTCTACAGTTTGATACTCCATATCTCTGCATGAGTTTGTCAGTCACTGCTTCCACCATTGATTAAAGTAAATTAGGAGTGCGAAATACCAATGGTCCTCACCGGGAATTGAACCTAGGACACATACAAAAATGTAGTTGTACTGACATAGCTCTGTAGGCATACGCAATCTTGTCACTAATTAATGACTATAATACTATAAGAGTTAGGTAAAGAGAAAGACTCTTGACACTGGGAAAATGGGGGAAATTACAGATAAAAGGCAAACTTAAGGGATATTCACATGGTCTTTTTTGAAGGCAAATAGTGGAAATATGTTTTTGGGGCAAAAAGTATACCTTTTGGGGAAAATAAAACTTTTTTAAAAGGTTTCTTCCCCTCACAATTTTTTTTTAAAATCATGCAATTTTCCTTGAAAATTCTATTTAAATAAAGTTTTATTTCCCCTTTTGCAAAAATTATGTGTTCTTTTTCTTCAAATTTAAGGAAAAGGCCCCTTCCCTATCTGTGAAAAAAGACCCTGAAATTAGACAAATTATCATTTCAGATCCAAGTCCTATACAGTTGATTTCTATATTTCTTCAAGAAGCAGAGAATCAAATAGCTGCTAATGGTGCAGAGCAGTCAACTAACCAAGCGCCCCCCGTAATCCCTACCTCCCCTGTTGGTTCCCCTACTAGCACAGGGCCACCACAGGGGATGGATATTGATTTAAGAGCTATGGAAGAATTGGCTGAGCCAAGAAATGAAACAAAATGTAAGTAAAAATTGAGCACTGCAGTTTCTTTTTTTCCAATTTGTGGCGAAATAATGGTAATAGTACAATTTGATGATGTTTTAAAGTCCCATAATCATATAGATTTATTGTTCATAATAGTTTCAGTTTGTTCTATAACAGAGGAATCCGGTGTGTTTTCCTCCCGTGCATACTATATAGCAAGAAAAAATGTTTCCAAAACTACTATCGTATTTTTTTCAATATCATTGAAAAAAATACTATTTATAGAAGTTAGAACAGCTGTGTTTTCCCGCAGTCATATTATACACACGACATGAAGTGACGTCACACGCTCTATATATTTCAAGTTTACAAAAGCAAAATTCACAGCAAAAGGAGTGTTTTAAGAAGAAAAAGGGCTTGTTTCGTCGGTAATAATTATCTTGGGTTAATATCAGCAATTGTTTGTTTTTAGCATATATTTTCTATAGCAAAAAGCTAATGGGACTTTAATATTTAAATAAAAATACCCCAAATGTGGTTTAAAAGTATGAATGTGGGAAGAGCCAATCTATCATTCTATAGATGTGAAATAGTCTGATAATATCAATTATTCATAAGATGCTGACAGGGCTTTCATTTGACCCTTAAAATGACATTTTGACTCTTGATATAGCAAAATAATGTTAATTTAAGTCAAAGGGTCGATCAAATTCACTATTGCATTAGTAAGAAATTATGTTGACCCTTAAAATTCTTATAAGCTACATGTAAGGGTAATCTTTTGCCCTCAACTTTTTGTGTCAAGTGAGAACCCTGTGTAGACTTCTGACATGAATTATCATCAAAATCCTGCTTCAATTAAGTGACAGATTTCATAGTAACTGAAATGTACTGTCAATATGGAAGAAGCTTAGAACCCTGTATTGTGAGGTCCTGATACATAGTGTGATCATATCATATGGACTTATAAAATGTAAAGTCATTTGCTACATGTATTTACTGAATAAGGATTTCCTTCGATAAAGTCTGTTAGCCATTTTGTTTATACATGCTGGACTGGTTGAAAATTATCACTGCAGAGGTGTGGCGCCAGTCTGTTCAAGTAAAGGATTTGGTTTGGAATGGGGCCCTTTTTTCTGGACCCTTTTTAAGAAGGATTTGAACTCTAATCTAAATATTGAAATTAATGAATCTGAATGTTGAAAACTTAATAGTTTTACCTTTATCGGTGTGGTGATATTGATTGTAGGAATATCTATACTGATGTAAGTGGAAGGTTTGTCAAAGTGTCAAGTACTTGGTGAATTATTTAGTTGTTTTTCTGATGCATGGTTATATAAGCAAGGCTGTCTGTTAAGTGAAATATCATGGGATTCTAGCAATTTGTAACATTTGAAATCTTTAAATCAAATTGATATATTGATTTTATTATTATAATTGGCTGACGGCAGTATGTCAGAACAAAAACATGTATATTGTAATTTGAAATTTGAATAGGTAGCTGCATTAAAACCTTAAATAAAAACACTGTCTGCCACTTAACTTCTTAAGCTTTAGTCGATGTCCATGCCCAGTAATAATTACTTTTGAAAAGCAGAAAGTTTCCATTTATTTACATTAAGTTTACAGCAAAATAGCATTTTTATTTACTATTTCTTGCAGGTTTTTAAAAAATCAATTAAAATATCAATGTTGAAATTGAAGCATAGTATTTTGTTTCTGATGTTTATATGATAAACATAGATTTAAAATAGTGCTACTTAAATGTTTTAAACAGATTATACTGAGCTTGGTCTAGGTGTCATAGCAAACTCTACGCATTATGTGGAATGTCTGTTTGTAAGGTTGATAAAGGGAATTGAATAGTTTTTAGTGTACTGTACATTCACCAGCATACACAAAACAATGCATTCACTAAAGCATATAACAATAAAAAAAAGTTCAATGGGATTTATAGATATTTATATCGCGTTTGTCTTAAGTGTGGGAAAGTTGTTATTGTATATATAGATTATCGTATATTCGGTGCTTAGTGTTCGTTCGTTGATTTTACAGCCAATATGATTTAACTGACTTCTTAATAATGTCTTAGATATGGTTATGTGGTGTTTACTCACTAATTTTAATCAAATTGAACCGTTTTATCTTATTATGATTTTTAAAGGTATTAACTTGCCAAATTTGAAATCCCAAAACCTTTATAATTAGGTTAAACACCTCTTAGTTCATTGCAGAACCTTGTTGTATAATATATACTAGTACACAAATATGCCACTCTGAATACAAGGTCTGGTGTTTGACTATATGTTGAAAATTTAATTACATTGTAGTATATTTGCTTAGCATTGTACGGTGTAACCTAAAACCGCTATGTCTGTGTTAAAAAAATCAAGTATACAAGACAATTATTATGATATAATTGTATTTTTTGTGACAAATATTGAATAGATGATATAAACTAATGTTGTGTAATATAGGCCATTTTTTACGTTTTTGATATAGATTTGTAAAACGTGACATAGTTTCTCAATGCTGTATTTATCAATGTATATTATAAGTAGATCTTTGTAAACTTAAACAATTATTGAACTGGTGTATAGCCTGTATTGATAGAATGGTAATCCAATGTTTGACACCTGCTCTGAAATAGAATGGCTGGGTTATTTTTTGTTGTCAAAAAATCTTAACTCTTCCTATCATCATATTTACAAAATCTGCATTTGTTTAAGTCATGCTGTATGGAAATTCTGACTTTAGATCTTTCCCAAGCTGGCTGTGTTCTTTAAACTTGATGTTTAGTTAGTATCCTTCCATATAGTTTGATTTGATTTATTGCAATAAGTTGTACTTACTGATCTGACTCGCACCATCAGTTCTGTACAATATATTTAAAAAAATTCACTGACAGAAATGTAACAGTACTATCTCACTCAGTGGCCACTCCAGGTGATTTATAATGTATAACATGAAGTGAATCTATGTAGAACACTGCAGGCTTCGCGAAAGGCAAAAAAATCTGCTTGAAAATTCTGTCGGACAGAAAGGAAATCTGCCAGACCAAAAACAGTAAACAAGTATAAATGTGTATACATCAGGTAATAAGTTGCCAGGCAACCGGTCCGATGAGATAAGATTCTTTAAGGTCCGGCAACTTTCGCAAAGTCTGACACTGTCATTGATCATATAGAACAAAATGACCTCCGATTAAAGGTCACCTGTCAGTAAAGGCCACATTAAAATTGGGTCTTTCCCATGGGTGGCCTTTATATACAGGTTTGACTGTATTTGTTGTAATAAGGCTTGCACTATGTGAGGTTTTACCATATATACAGTCAACCCTGTGTTAGCGGCCACCTCCAAATAATGGCTATCCCATTCTTTTTAAAACCGTCATTGATTACTGTGGAATCATTAATTTTTGTTGGGTTCGATTTTCGTGGTTTTTACTAAAAAGGCTATTTCGTGGGGACATAAATTTGTGGAAATTGATTTTTGAAAAGAAATGCCTTATCTCCGCATTTGAATTCGTGGGGATTTGATTTCGTGGATGAGTCGAACCACGAAATCCACGAAATTAAATCCCCAATGAAAATTAATGATTCCACAGTATTTAGAGCAAAATGACATCCAGATGAAGGCAACCTTTGAATAAAGGTTTGATTATGTCTTTCTCTAGGGTGGCCTTTGTTCACAGATTTAAATGTGTTTTGGAAAAAAAATATCCAAACTTAACTGTATGATTTTACCATACTATTGCTTTCTTTCAGCCGTATCCCCATTACCGAACACAGAAAACAAGAAGATTCAAGCTCTCCGTATTCTAGCCTTAAAAGTGGCTGCATACCTGCAATGGAACTTAACACTATTAATAAAAGGGTAAATACTGACATCCTTCTTGGTGCTGTTGTAGTTTCAGTACCCATGTCCTTTCAGTCTGAATAATGGAACAGCTTGCCTACTTAGCTCTGTTCATTGAGCATAATGTCTGTGACTCTTAGGTTTGTGAGCTCAAACAATGGGTGGGGTACATGTTTGAATTTCGTTGTGAGACTGTCCTGTGAACTTACTGGAGATACTATTTGAAACTATGTGCCTGAAGATTTACACAATGCCCAAAGTATACATGTAGGTGCATGCCTTCCAAAACAAAGGTATTTTTGGTCTGGTTCCCAGCTTAATGCCAGAATGTAGATCAGGTAAACTGAATAATGGTGGCGTCCTGTGGGCATACAAATGTAAGGGAATTATAATTATTTGACTCATCAAAATCAACGTTGATCATGAATATAGAAAAAGTTCTTTGATAAGTGATACATAAAAGGGTATGTAATCTATATAGAATATGATCAACTGATATAACAGCATCCCCATACCTCAACACATACAGCAGGCACCGCCATTATTGCACTTGGCCTAACCAGATAAAATTGTGCCAGTGGTAGGTAACTTCAGACTAAGGTATATCCTGCTGGAAATTTATACAATTTCATAACAGAAACACTGACTAATGTTATAATTAATAGTTTCTGAGTCAAACCAAGACAAAAATAATGAACAATGGATAGTAACAGTGTTACTCTACTTTCACATGTTAAGAGCTAAAGGTTATCATTTTGTAAAAAGAGAAAAAATTCAAAATGTTACTTTTTTATGGAATTTAGGTTTTGTAAATTTTCTTTTCTTTTCTAGGTTACCTGTGGCCATGTTGAATACATTATTGACAGAACTATTAAAATACACAATGGATATAAGTCCTGATGCGGCAAAGTACACTGACCTACATTTTGACATTCTGTCTGAACATGCTGTATTCGCTGCTCAACTATATCATAGATGGTAACTTCTTTGATTTCATTAAATTCATCATTTTATTCGTAGAATTTGATTTTCGAGTTTTCACGTTTTCACCTTGAGTATACAGTCAATCCTATGACCAGAGGTCAACAAGTGTCGACAGGGATGATATTTTTAATGTTGTTCTGGCCTTTATTCTGAAATTTATTTGTGGTACTGGTATATCATTTAAGAAATGTGAATTATGCTTGGGAGAGGCCTTTGTTAACTTGGAGATGGAGACATTTTTTCGCAGGTAATGTTATTCATGACTAAATACTATGTCAGTAAAGTGAAGTCTTTTCTTTATCATTCTGCAAATTTCACCATTATTTTACAGGTCTGTATTAACTCTAGTCAAACATAGCTTTCCTACCAAACCTGTCAAGACGTTCATGCAAGTGTAAGTATACATTATACATTGTGATAACTTTGTTTATGGCAGTTTTCGGCATACTTCATTATCACTCTATCTTGGTCACCCATCTTTTTCTGTGAAGGGAAATATTTACATTTGTATTGTCTTTCATTAATAAAAACATTGAATATAAAATTACAAACAATGTGACAGTCAAAATGCATATCTTGACTAAGTTTTTATATTTTAGGCGAAACATCACTAATTTGCAACTGATTTGTTAGAACACTATTTTAGTGGAGTTCAGGACAACTTCATTACATGAATGTAGAATATATGAATAGAAAAGTAAAGTGTCATAATAAAACTGTTGTTGTTGTTGTTTTACAGACAAGGACAAATAGATCCTATGACTTCAATGATGCAGACAGAAAGTATTGTAAACAATGTGAGTACATTAACGGTTTAATTAAAATTCCATAAATTTGTCTTTGGCGTTTTATCGAAAGTGATCATTTTCTTAATGAATAGAGATGCAATATTTTTTCACCTCTTTAGATGAATATTGCAACTTGTATAAGCACAAGCATAAATTTTTCATAGTTGTTTGGATATACACACACTTGTTAGCATTTATTGACTTAAAATTCTAAAACATTTGAATGTGGTGATAGTTTTTCTAGACTTCATGATGTATTCAGATGCAGTCCAGTCTGTGAACAAAGATTATCTTCTGGAAAGACAGTTATTGACGTGTAGCCTTTATTCAGATGTCATTTTGTTCTTTTTAATCAATGATAGTTTTTAAAAGAATGGCCTATGTTCACAGGGTGGCCTCAACACACAGACTTGGCTGTGTTTCCAGTGTTATATAGGGCTTGTGCACAGATAATCAGATTTTTTTAACATGGTTATATATTTTTATAAGATTATATATATTCAAAATCACTCTACAATTGAAAGTTATTAATATATTGATTTATTCGTTGATATTTTGCTTGAAAAAATGATGCAATTTTCTTAAGTGTCATGTATTTATACTATAGTTACGAGATAAAGGTGATATGTCAGTCGACAGTCTACAAAGATGTATACAATGTGGGCGTGCTATAAAAATGCCGAAGTATAACAGTATTACAATACCTAATGAACACCAAGATAGTCCGGTGTTTGATTGGGAAACCTGTTCAGAAATTATACCTGAAGAATATATATGTCAGGTAAGTATATACACGTTGTTCACAAGTACAGGGTCAGACATGAACTTTAACCAATGATTATTTGAAGTCGTGCTGATGTAATAGTAAATTTGACCCTTTGGTACAAATTCTTAAGAGTCAGAAGCTGTATTTTGCATATTTCAAGAGTCAAAATACCATTTTAAGGGTCAATTGTCATCTAATTTTGAGTAAATTCTCATTAGCTGTTAATGTGTATATGGCTCGATATGTCGATCTTTGCACTACCTCACTTGCTGAGGCTCTAAAATATCTGATTAGGCTATTAACTTTCAAAATACGTGTAAATTGGGCTTGTGGTAAATTGTTATATTTTCAATAGATCTCAAACATTTTTGACTAGTACATTGAAAAAAATAGCTTGAACACTGGTATAATTTATGTATTTTACCATCAGAATTATAGTGAACATTATAATTATGTTGTATATTTCAGTTATCATATGACCTTGGCACTTATTTCTTCTACAAAGAATCTTACCATCAAGCGTTAGAAATGTTCAGAGAAACAAAAGACCTCTTTAAATTGGTGAGTGACTCGTTTGCACATATTTATTGGTACAAGAAACCAAACTGACCTTTGAAAAAAAAAGTTATTTTTCTCCCTCCTATATTATAGGGCTGTGGATCGTTCGGTACGTGGTGGTCCGATCCAAACCACGATTCAACACTTCCGATCCACAAATCGAATCACGAATCTTTTGTTATCAAGTAACCCATTTAAAACTTCAAAATTGCAGTCCTGAAGATAGCTGAATTTAATTTCCTTTAGGAATAATGGAAGAAAATCAATATAAATTGTTCTATGGCTTAAATTTACTCCAATGTACTCCATATCAATTAATAGATTTACCAGCATCATTATTTAAAGAACTGATTGGACATCTTGGCAAACAAAGTAATCCATGATGAGATACTATTTATTCAGAGAAAGGGATTTTTAAGAACAAAGAATACACTTTTTATTTGTTAAAAAACAAAATCGCGAACCACGAATCTTAGTAATGACGATTATTCATACTCGATTTTTCAATTTGATTTGTGAATACCCGAGTACTCGGATACTCGACACAGCCCTATATAGTAGGGCTGTGTCGAGTATCCGAGTACTCGGGTATTCACGAATATATATAGCTTGTTCACATGTCTGTCTGTATATTTTTTCTTTGCAATAAGAATATTGTACCTTGCATTTGTGTCTACAGTGTTACGGTTGGTGCAGAATTACTTGTGTTATGTGTGGTTGATGGTAAAGAAATGAGTTTCTTTTGATGGGACGATAGGCATTCTGTCACTGAATCTTTTAATGATTTGTGAAATTGATGCTGTTTGGTGTTAGTAAAATTGTAATGTGGGCTTGATTTCTTTATTTCAGTTAGAGAATCCATCATACTGCCATGTACAGGAACAAAGATTAAATGGTTATTATGTAGCTTGTAAAACGTTGAAAGAATCATCCGCTAAACTAAGTGCAAAACCTGAAAGTTTATATAGGAGAGCTGAGTCTGCTCGAAGAAATGTTTTTAGGGTGAGACATGCAGTTGTATGGCAATTATTATTTTATTTCTGAATGACATCAAAATAAAAAGGGTTTTGAAAATTCGGCCTTACTAGAAACTATAATGTCAATATATTTGTTCAAAATAATTTGAAAGTATTTGAAAAACTATGCCAATGACAAATATTAATATAGTAGGTAAATAAATGCCATATCTGAGATTCAAAATTTTGTATTTACAATATTCTCTTAGTTCTTAAAACACTGTTTGGTATAGGGTTTGATAAAGTGACTTATTGTAGAATGCTTGGACACATTTGTATATGTTAGAAGTTCAATATCGGAGTGTATTCTTATACAAACTGTTTAAAAAATGAGAGAAAATATTCATATAATTCAGTGTACTCACTAGCTGTCAAAAGTTGATGGTCAAAATGATGATTGGCTGATGATGAGTTATAAGGTCATCACAATTTCCTTTTAACCCTTTTGCTGCCAGGCACATATTGCGTACATTGTGCACTGTATTGCCAGGGAATTTCTATGAAATGTAAGCTTATTTAACAATTCCCAAACTGGTATACCCATTTCGTAGACAAATACACAGAGATTTGTGAAGACGGTATACCCGTCACTTGGCAAATATGCAGAGATGTGTGCGGACAGGTATACCTGTCACATTGGTAAATAAACGGAGATTTGTGATGACTGGTATGCATGTCTCAATATTGGCAGTGAAAGGGTTTATGTTAATGTGAATTTAACCGTGTAGTTAAACTTTTCAAGGGTCAGAAGCTTTATTTTACACATTCCATGAGTCAAAATGCCATTTTAAGGGTCATATGAGAGCCCTGTAATTGTATCTTTCTCTTCCTTGTTATTTTATTAGGGATTGGTGGATATTTTGATCGAAGATAACGTGAAACAAGAATTGAGTAATGCGTATCGGGCAAATTTAGAAGATGAACTTGCTTCGAAAGAAAGGTATAGACTTACATTGTTTTAAAGTCCCATTAGCTTTTTGCTATAAAAAATACAATGTATATGCGAAAAAGAAACAATTGCTGATATTATCCTAAGATAATTACTATGGACGAAACAAGCCCTTTTTCTTCTAAAAATACAAATTTCCCTGTGAATTTTGCTTTTGTAAACTTGAAATATATAGAGCGCGTGATGTCACTTCATGTCGTGTGCATAATATGACTGGGGGAAAACACAGCTGTTCTATAAATAGTATTTTTTTCAATGATATTGATGAAAATATGATTATGGTTTTGGAAACATTTTTTCTTGCTATAAAGTACGCACGGGAGGAAAACACACCGGATTCCACTGTTTTAGAATAAACAGAAAATATTATGACCGATAAATTGATATGATTATGGGACTTTAACTGATAGTCTTTGGTTAAATAAAAAGATGTGGAATCATGAAAGAATTTACTGATGATTAAAGTTATAATGACAGTATCTGGACAATCTCTACCCATGGGTTTAAAGGCCTGTTAGCTTTTTGAATTCAGAAATACAGAACAATAGAAAAAAATGACAGTAAAATATGTAAGAAGTATATTTTATTTGCTCTTAAGCTATATTAACATATTGCCTTTCATTAGCTACTTCTCGTAAAAAAGTTGCCAGATGCTTTTCTTATTTTTGCAATATCATTGAAAATTACTGTGCTACATTTGTATATGTAATGTTTTATTGCAAGTAAAAGTCAGTTTCACTGATAAGCCATCTTTCTTGGTAAAATAAGACCTACTTTTATCTGATCATCCAAAAAGCTAATGGGAATTTTACTTGATTTGTCTTGTTCATAGTCCATGTACTGGATGATTCATTGCATTCAAAGCTAGCATACAGATCTTCTACTTCTCTTCCAGTTTGACTTTTACGTTTATACAAGTGAGTGTATGTAATGTTATTCGTGGAGTGATGGAAGGGAAAGCCTTTGTTTCTATTATCGCTGATATATTGGAAGATGCAGACATAGCGACTATTAAATTTCTAGTCAAAGTAAGTGATTTGTAGCATTTCTTAGCCATTATGTTATAAGAAATTACTTCATGTCCAAATGGCTCTAAATGACTTAAAATTGATAGCTCATATTTCAGTGAGTAAATTCTTTGTATTTTTATAAAACCTGTGAACAGAGGTCACTGTTGTGAAAGACATATGCAACCTTTATTGACTGGTGACTCTTACTTGGAGGTCATTTCTAAATAATCACAGAAAGTAAGAAAGCCTTTATTTTGAGGTGGCAGCTGACACAGGCTTGACTGTGTTCTTTTTTATCACTATTTGACCAAATGATGCTGAAAGATATTTGATAAACAAACTTGACTAAGTCACTCTTGTACTATTAAAATTTAACTTTTCTTCATAAAATTTTTTATATGATTTTTGAATGAACATAGAAAGTATTAGCATAATTTAAAACAGTAGTTTTTTCATCTGGTTTTACTGTTTTGTAAACAGCAATTTGAAATTTATTTTATTATAATCTATATTTGATGAGCTTTGTACTTTGGATCCATCTCTTATAACTCTAAACTGGGGTTATATCTAGACCATATGATACCGGCTTTTTTCTGTGTATTTTTTCTTTTCTTTAATGGTTTAACTGCAGGGTCTAAATGTGACCTTCCTGATTTAGATGGTGTATGTGTATAAATTGAATGATTATATTTTCAGGTATTGGGTGTGGCTTTGAATGGAGCATCATTTGTGCAAAAAACTAACCTTATAACATTCCTATGGTAAGAGAAAGAGTCCAAAAAAAATAAATGTGCGATAATTTGATTTTCACTTACATGATTTATGTAAAATGTATATTTAAACTTTTGATCAATGAGGGGACCTCTGTAATCTAGTAGTTATGGTCTCTGACTAGTAATCACAAGCCCCATACTGCTACTAAAGGTGAGTTGTTCTTCTCGATGTATATCTAGGTTTTTCTTTGACTGTTAAAGGCTGAAAAATCTCCAAATGACTGGTTATTGGTGCAATGTAAATCATATTGAACCTTCATATCAGTTCAGGTCTAAGAATGATGCATCAACATTGGCAATAAGACATAAAATTTGGACATATGACTTTTATAATGAGGCGCAGTCAAACCTGTGTTTTTGGGAGGTCATTTTGGTCTAACAAAATGATTGACTGTTAAAAAAATATTGGCCTTATTCGCAGAGTGACCTTCATTAAGAGGTGGCTTGTAACACAGGTTTGACTGTAGTCTTAATATTATTATAAAGTGTTGAATGCTAAGTGGGGTTTTACTATATTTACAGTCCAGTATTGATGGTTGTATTTTATTACAGGCATGTTGCTGAGGCAGCTCCGTCACACTCACATTTTATACCCATGGTGTTACAGAGTGACATAAGACAACATTTTACTGGGTATGAGTGTGATCAGATGAGGAAACTAGAAGATGGTAACAAGTTAGATCAAATGTCATTTGGTAATACTCTCGATGATCTAACAACTGTTGCTAGTAGTTACCCGTCAACGAGAGGTAAGTATTATCTGTACACATTTTCCTCTACTTTTATTTATCTCTTAGTCCAATAAAATTTTACAACAATGTCGATTTTCCTCAACATGTAGAAAAGTAGCTGGTTACTAGTGAAAGGGTAAGCTAGTACTGGTTAGATTACCGTCCAGTAAACTTATTAGGTGAATTGGCGTCCGTATATAAACGAACTTTATTTAAAAAAAAGTGTTAAACCCAAATATATAAGTCACAAGTTTTTTTTTCATTTCTAAATTTCATAGTGTTTAAAAAAGTGCAAGATGTTTAAGAGGTAAATATACAATATGGGAAAAATCATGATGTTGCAGAAAGGAGGTCGTTGCTCAAGAGAGGGCCACTCTCGAGAGGTTGCACTGTATATACACCATTGAAAAAGTTTGAATTGATTGTCTTTCTGCACCAGACATCAAAAATATTTTTCCTCTTTTGCCTATTAAGTTTTTATTTATCTCATGATATGTGTCACTTTGTCCATTCCGTTCAAACCATTAGATCTATTTGAAATAAAACTAAATGTTGTTATGAACTGTTGACACTTTTAGTGTTATATAAAAAGTACTTGTATGATATTTTTGCAGTCTTTTCTGTTTGTTTTTAGATTCCTCAGTATCCTTGGTGAATGTCGAACACCAGTTAATGTTTATGTATGATTCTGATGTCATTAAACATCTTCTGAATGAAATGATTGTAAACCAACAAAAAACTCCAGCATATGTTATGCAGTTAAATGCAAAGGTATGTATGCAACCTTTTGTAACGCAATATTTTAATCAATCATAATTCTGATTGATGTACCAAACTTGTGTACTGAATGTTGATATTGTATAAATATCACATTTCTGAGAGGGTGTTATTGAATATTGTCAGCCTGAGAAAATATGTTGACCGAGGCTGAGCCAATCCAGAACCGATTTTATAAAGAACAACTTTGGTAAAAAAGTGAAAAATGATCTATGTTTGGACTGTATGCGCATCTTGTCTGCGCGTGAAATATTATTGGTATGTTATCAACAAATAACTGCATGCTCAGGTATAGGTGACTTAACATTAGAAATGAGGTTAGGTATAATAATGACTTTTCTGTTAGTTTGAAATATGTTCACTGTATACCTATTGTCCTGCTTTCGTTGGTTTAACTGACACCCTGAAAATGTATATTTTATTCTTGGTAATGTTGAATAGTGTTATAGACAGTAGAAGGGATATGTCTTTTAAAACCTTGATTTATATCTTTCTTTATGTTGTTTGAATAAATCAATTCTAAATACTAGTCTGAATGGTATTTTTTTAGCTCGTCTGTTTTCGAAGAAAAAGTCTAGCTATTGTGATCACTATGGCGTCTGCATTGTGCAAAACTTTATTGTAGCTCATATCTCAGGAACTATAAGAGGTAGCAACATGAAACCTCATAGGTGGATAGATCTCACTGAGGCAGTGAACAGACTAGCATTGGCACTGCTTGTGGCACTCTTGTTCATTTTGGAAATCAGTTGCATTTTATGTTGTTTTTTTGTGTTTCTAATTTTTAAGCTTTTGCGTCATTGACACTTACTATCCTTTAATCAACTTTGTTTATAAACAATTGATTCTTGCAGTACATCGATTCAGAAGCTATATACGAATGTCAATGTTTATCTGGAAACGATAAAAGTGTCAATTTATGTGCTGTGGTAAATTTATTGTGTGTCTTGTAAGCTCTGTAGATGATTGTTATTGATTATATGTGTCATTGTGTAAGATAGATGTCATAGCCAAATAATTAGTGTTAAAAATATTGTAATGATAAGATATGTATGTGTGGTTAGTTTGTTTTCTGTAAAATGCTTATTTTTCTTTGATGTGTGTTTTCAAAGGTTGTTTGTTTTGTCTTTTAGCTTGAAAACATAAATATAATACATGTATTATTAGTCTGTACTGGGTCACTTTTTGAGCCTTTTATAGTTTTCACTGAACTACAAATTAATTTAGTTCAGTTAATAGTGCATATAAATTAGTAGAGGTTCTTGGTTCAAGAACCAGGACAAGGCACTTGTGTCTCTGTTACAATTTCATGTGGTATACATATACTACCTTCAAAGTCATAGATCTCGGACATCTGACTCACTTCCCAGTTTGTGGAGAATTTGTCAGTGACTTGTATTATGTCTCGGAACATATTAGTTCTGTGTGGTTTGGTCACCTGACTCTATTTATACTGCAAACTAATCACAAAATAGTGATTCACTGTTATTAGCTTATAGGAAATATTAAATCACTTTGTTATCAATGTCAGTACACATTCACTTATTTTGTACTGTCAAATGCTTAGTATTATTATATGATCATTCATATTACGTACACATTTGATTAATAGTATAAATGTATATAATATTTTTCTAAGTTTCGACCGACTTACTTTCTACGAATTCTATTTAATCATGTAATAGAAGTACAGTAAAGGGGTAGTTTTAAAGACTTTTTATATCTTCTAACGCTTGTTGTGCATGATCTGTGGGTGAAAAAAATGGTATAAAGCTAGTTTTTGGCATGATTTTCTTTCAAGTTTTTTATGCCCCCATATTGATAGATCCGGGGCATGTTGTTTTTGGCCTGTCTGTCTGTTTGTACCAAACTTTAACCTTGCCTGTAAAAAAAAAATGCTTCCACCTAAAATCATCAAAAGTCATACGTTGGTTCCTCATGAAAATCTCTAGCGGATCTGTGCATTTTCAGGTCAGTAGGTCAAAGGTCAATGTCACGCTGAGGAGGCATTGTGTTTTAAAAAAACATCTTGTTTTAAAAATTTTATCGGAGCATTTACTAAAGTTGTTAATTTATGAGTATATTTGATTTTAAATGGTAACTGGCCTGGTCATAATGTTTGTTAAGTTTCCTTGTTTTCATAGAATCTGTTGTTTGTGTATGTATACTAAAAGTATAGGGACTAGATTCAGGATTTGAGTTTTTCTTTCTAAGTATATTTTCTGGCAGTAATCTAGAATTATGTTCCTTTATGAAGATAAACTGTTTGAATGTTGAGATGCATAAATATTATCTAGTTAGTTGCTCTTATATATTTACAGTGGAAAGTACCGTATGAGATTCTGGAATTAATACGTAAGATGCCACCAAGTCTAGACCAAGCGTATGCTTATGTTCTTATTGGTAAAGCTTGTCACTGTATGGAAGTCAAGGTAAGAAGAAATTATACAAGTTATAGATAATTGTTTTCAGCCCGAATGTTTATCGTGTTTGGTTAAGCGTTAGGTCCATGAACCTCATGGTTGTTAATTTGAACCATGTGTGTGCCACATATTCTTTGTGACAGTTCTGTGACATTTTTCATGTGAAAAGGTAGGCGGTTACTTGCGGAGAACAAGGTAAGTACTGGTACAAAATCCAGGAAAACTGGTAAGGTCAGCTGTCCACCAAATGTATATGACTGAAAAGTATTGAGAACAGGCATAAAACTCAAATTATTAAAATGAACTGCTAGTATTACATTAGCATCAGAACATTATTTGAATTTTATAGATGGTCTGCTTAACTTTTTATACATGTTTTTTAACTCAAGTCGAGTTCAATATTATATACCCACTCAAGTTTGGACTAGTTACAAGATCTTATTAAGTCAAATTATAAGAAGTGATACTTATAAATTTAGAATCACAGTAAGCTTAAAAGAAGATTCGATCTTTTGAATTATTATAAAAATGTCCTTCTTTGTGAATATTGAAGTTTTATGCTGAATTTCGAAATGACAATTTTTTTTAACGAATAAATATTATGTGCTTATTTCTCAAAGTCTTTTATTTTCCTCTTATATACTGTTTGATATTTCTTTTTTTTTGTATTTCTTTTTTTTAATTTTTTTTTCTGTTTTTTTTTTCAGTTTGATATTTCTTATTGCCATCTTTAACACTTTTATCGCTTAATTTTCAGATTTTTGAGAGAGCTAGGAACTTACTGGCTGTCGCAGATAGTGTAGTGTCACAGTTATCCTACACTGTATCTAAACACGTACGCTGGCAAATCATGATGGTGGATTTACAACAGTACTTCCTCAACGAAACATTTGGTGAGAATAGTACGTTACAGGATCTCATGAAGAAAGTAAAAACTTGTATAACTGCTGTTAGACTTGCACAAGGTAATTTACTTTATACCGTTTCTTCACTTCTCTAGATATGTCAGATGAAAAGCCCCAATCCTACTTACCTGAACTGTAAATCCCTTATCTGCATGTTTTGTATGGTATGTACCATCTTACCTGGTTTAAATTTTTTCACCTGTATTTAGATATTTGCACTGTCGGAGTTGAATTTCTAAATGCCCACTGTATGAAATGTGATTTTTGGAATAACTAGAGTGTGTGCATTAATTCTTATGTGTTACAATACTTTTAATCAATGTATACATTTACAAACAAATCAGTTTTCAAAGTCGATGTAGGATTGAATATGTTAAAAGTCCACCTGGTTATCAACCATGTGTGTTCAATGATTTTCTTCCAGTGCTACCAGTATATAATACATCATCACATGGTGGATATTTCAGAATTCAACTTTGTGTATAATTGTATACAAGTGTTGAACTTCTAGCTTCATTAAAGATAGCCACTGTCTAGTATTAGACCAATGGTGCCCTCCTAAATTCTGAGACTTTCCTGAAGTCTGTTTTGTAATCATTGTTAGGTTATCATTTTTTAATTTTTTTTATTGTACATACCATGTTGTAGGTGTGATTGGTGTTCCAGTGGTAAGGCGCTGGATTACTTAACGAAAGATCATATGTTCGGATCTCGTCTCCACCTTACAACATTTCAGGGATGCTTTTTCAGTGTCCCCATCCCAACTACCAAGCCAAGTACTGTGTAAAGAAAATCACAGGAAATTGGTGAGGTGTGTATTGGTGCTTAACACCGGGCACGAAAAAAGGACCGTGAAAAATTATTTGAAAAGTATATACATTAATAGTTACAGGGTTAGTAACTGACCCGATACGGGATATACGGGTCTGTAGAAAACCATTTGGGGCGGGAAGCGTATTTTGCAGTAGGCGTGATATAGGGATATATATACCCAGTTCTCCTGTATCTTCTCTCCCCCTCTCTTGGGCGGCTCTGTAATGAACATAGCTGTCGAAAGAGCCATTAAACAAGAGATAAAAAATCAAACCTATGATATTGTTACATTTGATACAGATATACAACCAAGTCCTGATGTGATAGAACATTGTGCTGCTTTTCTGCTGAATACACGAGACTGGACTTACCTTATGAATATGGAAAATACAGACAGTGGTCACATAGAGGTGAATTTATTGTATAATGTACGGCATGATCTAATTGGATGAGTTCTCTGAAAACAGTATTTTCTTTAAATGGGGTTTGCACAAAATAGCAAGGGTCTTATGGTAACTTTTTCAGCTTTGTCAGGGGAGGAAGACCCCAGATTTACACCTAGGTAGAACCACTGACCTGTAATTAGCTTGCTGGACTGCTTCCACGTATATAAAGTTTGTCTAGTCCTGGATGGAAATCAACCCCAGTCATGTTTTGGGGTTGCATATAGAAATTACATTGTCTATTCATTCATACTGATCACTAAGTTTATCTTATGTGGAGGAATTTTTATAATGATTTTTATACGCCTGTTTGAAAAACGGGTCAAATTATGGGAACATCCAATAAATTGGCGGGCGGGCAGCGTTCACAATGGTGTCCACTCTCTAATTCAAACAGTTTTATTTGGATCATCACTAAACTTGATGGAAATGTTTATGGCCGTGAGATCTTGGTCAAGATCGATAATCAGCCCTATCGGCCCAGATACTTCTGAGTTATGCTCCTTGATGGGCGTATTTTGTGACCTGGCACTCTTGTTAGTTATTTGACAGAAAGGCAATACCTAGGGTGACAAGCTTGCTGTCAAGGTCACCCTGAGGTCAAGATGACACTTTAAGGTTAAGCACTTAAATAAATAGTGTGTCTTTTTCACAGTTTACTTGGGGGGTCATGTGACGCGGTCAAGTACATAGTCATTCTCATGTAAACTAGGAGGGATTTACTGCTTAAAATGCGAATTTGTCAAGTCCTTTTCAATGTCTCAGGAATTGAAAACTCTAGAATTAGATTGCATTTGTAACTAATATTCACACTCTGGCTGTGTACTTTACAAAATGATGACATTACAAATGTGTTTGCATATTTTAGGCTGCTAGACTCACCTCTAATTTGTTGAATGAATTACCGTCAATTAAAAATGCAAGAAAACCTGCCAGAGAATTATGGGAAACTAGTAAGTGCAAAAATATTCTTTCATCCAAGTACATTTTATTCAATAAATGATCATAGCTGTTAATAGGCCTTCTTAGCAAGTATTCCTGAATGGTATGCTAACCACTACTAACTTACCCCTTGACAAGGGATCGGCAACATCTCCACATGTGGAAGAAAATCTATATTTTTGTCAAACTTTCATGGAATGGCATGTATGACCTGCGGTGACTGGGAATTGAACATCCATGGATTGCCAGGTTAGAAACCCCAAGTACTTATACTGGATTATGGCCATGGCCTCATTTCTTCTTACAAAAGTCCTATCTTGTACTTATTTTGCTTACTGCCATGTTTCTTAGAATTTAATAATAAATTTTCAGTCGTGACCATATATTCTACAAATGCTCAACATAAGAGGACATCCAGTGGCCGTGACAGTGCTATGTACAGAGACTCACAACTTGGTATTTTACCCAGGGATTACTTTAAACTTTTCCTGCAAAAGGTCAAGGTAGGATGTGTTGGTTATACATTCCTTTTTTCTATCTTAATGATAAAGTGGCTTTTGTTTAGTGGATGAAATTGAATTTACCTTTTTAAGGTTTATTCCCAATTTCCCAAAAGGTATGAAGAAATAAGCTACCGGTACATTGTTTTTATGTCAAATGAACTATATGTTATATTATGACTTTATTTTACGTTCTTCACCCTAAAAGAAAGTTCCAAACTTGTATGAATGACCGTTTCACTGAGAAAAGTCATTTTGGTGATTTGTTTTGTTTATTTTCTTATAGATAAATGATTGTATGTGTATAAAGTTTCAGTCAATCATACTGTAGACATACCTTGTCGCATGAGTTATCACCTTTTGTCTAATTCATTTTCTTTGGGGAAATAGATCATTGTATGTGTAAAATATTACGGTCAGTTGGATTTTAGACTTAACTTGTTGCATGAGTTATCACCTTTTGTCTAATTCTTTTTCTTTGGGGTAATACATTTTATGTGTAATGAGTGTCAGCCAGTTAGATTGTAGACTGTGTCTTGATGCATGGTTGATCACTATATGTCTATTTTAGGAACCTCTTGCCCTGAGTGTATTCATCTCGTTAATGACAAAATTTTACAACATCCTGAAGGTTTGTAGAGACATAATTTATTATCTGTTACTTCTATCATTAATGTTTCACAGCACCTCAGAATTACCATCTGACCTTGGCAAAAGAAGTTCGATATTATGAATCTGTCCTTTAATTGTAGTGAACATTCAGCTTAGGGTCTAAATTTTCTAGTTTATTTACCCTATTTTATTTTCTAGCCTCAATATTGAGGTACATTTTCATTGTGATGATATGATAACCAGAGACTTCTTCCATTTTCGAATTGCACTGTATGTAGAAAAGCTGATATTTTCTCTCGCTGAAGAATATTTTTCTTTTCAATAGTAACTCAGATATGCTGGTATGGTCTGTCTAGATTTTATAGCAGCCATAATAATTAATAACTCCTGGATTATTGCACAAAATACTTTAAGAGAGAAACAGGGAAAAAACAGCTATGTTGAGTTCTGACATGATTTCCTGCTTCTTTAATTGGTACCGGTAAGATATATTTCATATTCAATCTTTCAGGATGACATCACAGTAGAAATCTTCAGTGATCATTTGGCTATATGGCCATCGGCATTGCCCAAGTAAGTCATGGTTTTGACAGAGTTGTCTTTTACTGAAGTATATCATGTACTTATATCATGCTTGGTTTGTTTCAAGTAGACATTTGTTCAGTATAATGAGTTTCTGCATTCAATTTTTGATGACATTATTGTCCTATTATAGGTTGCTGGGTCATAGACAAACATATGATTATGATTTCGACTTCTTAAACTCTAAATGTTTTCTTACTAATTCACCAGCTTTGTGTTTTTTTACGATGAAAGTGACAATGATAGTCAGAGCCTACCCCTAGGAAAATCAACCATAATTTGCCCCCCAAAAAAATCAAATTCTATTTCCACTATATACAGTCAACTTATTCCACAAAGTTAGCTGTTTGGTGTATTTTTTCCCCTTTACCAGCACTTGGTGTCTTCCCCTTTCCCTAAAAATGCCTGGTAAGTGATATGGTAAATATTTATCCTTATGTCCATTAAATGTTACAGTTCTAGTGGAGTACATGTGGGGGCTGTGGAGGAACATGTCTCTATCTTGATGCAGCATGCGTTACAGAAGAACCCATCCAGCTCCTCATGGTTACGTACACAAGCAGATCTTCTCTATGGTAGCTTTCTTTTTCATTTCAATTACCTCTATTTCTTTCGTAATGGTCAATTTTAAACACATGGCCAACAAAGAATCACATTTCTGTAATACTGTTGAGGCCATGTTTTATACAAAATCTATTAAATGTTTATTGCCGATTGGTCTGAAATTTTTCTGTGGCAAAAAGCACTAGTATAAAAATACTTACAGATCGTTGACAACTTTTTTATGCTAAAATTAAAGGGCCTATATATATACATACCGGTACATGGATTTAAAACTTTCATATTTACAGTTAGAAGTAATCGAATTCCGCAGAAGCGACATGAATCATTGAAATTTCAGTTAAAAAAAAGCTAAACTTGTTCCACTGTGGATGCTCATGTTTACAACAGCAAAAACATCTGTGATTTTCCTTATGTTTTGTTCCAGAGAATTCTAAGACGAACAGTTAATACCAAAAGTTGTAAACACTAGATTACAGTTATCAGAAATAGTCCGAAATAGTCATATACTGCAATGGATTATGATATTCTCCCGATATTGTTTTAACTATTTTTAGCAGTTGCAAATCTATTTGTTAGGTTTGAGTCCTGCTATCTGTTTATGTAAGAAAGTAGGCAGTTGCTTACGGAGGATAGGAGTCTAGTATTTGTTCTTCCCAGGAACGATGTTTAGGTGAACTGTCTGCCTCATATGACTCTGACTGTTGAAAAGGGGCGTAAAACTCGATATTAACAAAATCTATGTGTGTATATAAGTTCTTGTAAAAGTGTAGTTTGACTGTAAACTGTAAAGTTTTGTGTCATTTAAGTTTGCAGAAACAAGTTTTTTTTCTGAACAGCATTATTACATTATTCATCTGTGTTTTTCAATTTTTCAGCTAATAATCAATATTCAGCAGCCATGAAGTTTTACATGGAGTCTGGTATTGTGTCCTCAGATTTCTTCTCTAATGCTGTACCTAAGAGCATATATGATGACAATGTATACAGAAAGATGATGAAGTGTTGCTCTTATCTACAATGTCATACACAGGTTCGAGATTTTGTTTATTTTCCTGTAATACACTGTTGTTGACGTCGCATGAAGTTGATGATGTCATTTTCTGTTCATAGTTGATATTTCCAATCATAAACCTGATGAAGGCCAAGATGGCCGAAATGTTGATTAATTAAACATGAAACTTTATTCTTATTGTAGTTAAGACTTTTTTTTGCTAAAAATAACCAGTAATACGTACGGACAAACCCAGATTAGTAGTCACTTGTGAACTAAGGTCACCTGATTAATACAGTCACTCTTTGGTACACACTTGACCATATACAACCTCTTAATAATTGTCAAAAATGCATAAAATGACATTTTTTCTCCAGTCAATGACTTTAGTTCACAGGTTTGACTAAAGTTTTTTGCAGAGTGCTTTGGCATTGATTTTAACCTCATCTCACAAATATTCCTCTTCTTCCGAGTTACCTATGGGTCACAAATCAGGACTGATTTATTTGCTCCAATGAGTGAAATTGATCTGTGACATCATTTTGCTGCGTTCCAGCCTTTAACATGCCTATTGCACTTAGACATGCTTTTCTGACAGCCATGGCATTGCAATTGTTGAACAAACATTACTTGATTATACCCCCAGATATGAAATATATGGGGGCTATATTGGATTCACGCTTGACGGTCGGTCGGTCGGTCCGTGTGTCTGTAGACACAATTTGTCCGGAGATTTTCTCAGCAACTACTTACAGGATTTCAATGAAACTTCACAGAAGTGATCAGTAGTAAGTCTAGTTGTGCATGCTTAAAGCATTTTTTGTTCGGATTAATTTTCGCTGAGTTATACCCCTTTGTTGTTTTTATTCAGTATATACAATAGGCAAATTTTGTCCGGACAATTTCTCAGCAATTACTCACAGGATCTCAATGAAACTTCACAGAAGTGATTAGTAGTAAGCCTAGTTGTGCATGCGTAAAGCAATTTTCGTTCAGATTAATTATCACTGAGTTATACCCCTTTGTTGTTTTTATACAGTATATACAAAGGCAAATTTTGTCCGGACAATTTCTCAGCAACTACTCACAGGATCTCAATGAAACTTCACAGAAGTGATCAGTAGTGAGCCTAGTTGTGCATGCTTAAAGCATTTTTTGTTCGGATCAATTTTCACTGAGTTATAGCCCTTTGTTGTTTTTATACAGTATATACAATAGGCAAATTTTGTCCGGACAATTTCTCAGCAACTACTCGCAGGATTTCAACGAAACTGCACAGAAGTAATAAGTAGTTAGCCTAGTTGTGCATGCTTAAATCATTTTTCATTTGGATTGTTTTTTACTGAGTTATAGCCCTTTGTTTTTTTCTACATTATATACAATAGGCAAATTTTGTCCTGACTATTTCTCATTGACTACTGCCAGGAATTCAGCAAAACTTCTCAGAAGTGATAAGTAGTTAGCCTAGTTGTGCATCCATTAAGCTTGTCTTGGTTGGTTTAATTTTCACTGAGTTATGGCCCTTTGTTGTTTTTTATACAGTGTATATACAATATCTCAGTAACTACTCATAGGAATTCAATGAAACTTCACAGAAGTTATAAAAAGTAAGCCAAGTTGTGCATGCAATAACCAGGTTTTGTTTGGATTAATTTTCACTGAGTTATGGCCCTTTGTTTTATACAATTAGGTAAATTTTGCCCGTACCATTTCTCAGCAACTACATGCAGGAATTCAGTGAAACTTCTTAGAAGTGATAAGTAGTTTGCATGTTGTTGTGCATGTCCACAATAGGTTTTGTCCAAGTAAATTTTAATGAGTTATGGCCCTTTGTTATTTTTTATATAATGTATATTTAGAAACTGGTCAGGATATATCTAAGCAACAATTTGCAGGTATTAAAAAAATGAAAATGCATGATATTTCCCTCTGTAAAATGTAACAATAACTGTGTCAAGGCCGCAGCTGGGGGTATTCATCACCTTTAGTGATAGTTCTAGTTTTCTATTACTATGCCTTTAAATCAATCAGATTACAAAACGCGTAAACAATTTATGCCAAAATGGACAAACATCTTTTTGACTCGCAAAATTCTTGTGGATTTCATGAAACAAGTATTCAATACATTCTAACACTGTATTTAGTTATGCAAACTGGTTCTATGTGAGCAAAAATGGGAACATTTACATTTAAAGCATATTTCTACCATGCACAGTTTTCAAATTTCTTGTGGTTAGAGTACAACCTCTACAGAACAGTCCTCTCTTGAGCAAACACCCTTCAACAGCAGCATGATTTTTTCCCACTGCTCAATTTAACTATTAATTTAACCTGACTAGAGCAACAACCTCTCAACAACAATATAATTTTGCTACTCCTAAAAGTTGTTGCTTTGGTGTGGTTGCACTGTATACTGTGGAATCATTAATTTTCGTTGGGTTCAATTTTCGTGGTTTTTACTAAAAAGGCTATTTCGTGGGGACATAAATTAGTGGATTTTGATTTTTGAAAAGAAGTGCCTTATCTCAGCATTTGAATTCATGGGGATTTGATTTCGTGGATGAGTCGAACCACGAAATCCACGGAATTAAATCCCCAATGAAAAATTAATGATTCTACAGTATTAAAGATATTTCTGCTTTGTTTGACATTTATTTTAATTTATTTATTTAGTCAATGACAGTATGTGACTGATTGTGATTTTAAAACATGCACTGTACATATTTCAGGTCGCTGTTCTGTGTCAGTTCCTGGATGAGGTAGACTATGCCACAGCCTTTAAAGCTCTGCAAGAGAAGAACACATATGATGCCATGGATTCATACTATGTCTGTATATGGGACATTAGTATACTCGAATACCTTGTCCGTATCCTTTTATGCGGTGATCTACAACTGTCGTTCCATTTACACTGACCTAGAAAATAAAATAGGTCCTATTTCTGATAAGTGGAATGGCCATGTTTAGTTAAATCCTTATTATACCCCCGCAAACGAAGTTTGAGAGGGGTTATATTGGAGTCACTCTGTCAGTTGGTCGGTCTGTCTATCCGCATAAAAGTTAGTGGAGCGAATTACTTTTACATTTTTTAAGCGATTGCAATGAAACTTGAAATATGTTAACACCGTCAAGTGTACATGTGCAAGACACCATTTTCATGCCCAGCAATTCACTCATTGCAAAGTTATGTCCCCTTGAACTTAGCCGTATAATGTACTATTGCATTATTAGTGTCAAAGCGGCTGTGGGGGTATTAGTCACCTCTGTGACAGCTCTAGTTAGAGCAGGGAGATATTATTGGTGTATCTGTGTATTGGGATATCTGCTAGACAATATTAATATCACAATATTTTTTCAGCATACCGATACTATCAGGTTTAGCTTAAATAACTGACCTTTGTTTATTATTTTTTTTAAAAATCCAAACATGGTCTTGAAGTATAATTCATGTCTAAATGCTGGTCAATCTTGTATTATTAACTGTTACATAAATGTTATTCATTATTTTTTACTGTAAATTTGCATTTATATATCGCCATACGTATTGCGATACAGCATGCAATATTGTGATATTGTGATACGTTTTTAAGGACGGATACCTATCTGTAATTATTATAGGATAACATGTTAGATTTGGTATAATTCATACACACTTACACTTACACTTTTGTGATAAAAATATAGCGATTTAATTTCTAAATTGATCGCAAATGACCAATTGATTTAAATTGTTGATGTGGCAAATAAGTGTATGAGCAAAAATGATTTCAAGTAGATTATGAATATCCTTCTTTGTTTTTGTTATGGTTGTTTGTAAACCTTTGAAGTTTCTCTTAAATTAGAAATGTGTTTGTGCTTTTCCTTTATTCATTTCCTTAATTCATATAAAGATTTACACACAAAGCGTGGAGAGATGGATAAAAGACAGTCAGCAGTAAGTATTGATAATAAAGATCTGTCCAATGGCCTACACTTGTTTAATGCTCTTGGGCTACAGTCCGCCATTCTAGTAAAAAAATGCATTGACATATAGGGTTTTCACTAGGCATCAAAAGTTTAGGGTAAAAAATGACCCTTAGAAGATAATTATTTAAAGGGTCAACAAAATGTCCTACTAATGTAATTGTGAATTTGACCCTTTGGTTTGTCATCAAATAAACAAACAATTGGAGGTGATCAATAAAAAACATTTGTAAAGAAATTTACAGACAAGCTTATAGTTGCATACAATGACAGTAAATAACATAGATACATATAAAATATGCTTAGCTCAGCAGTTATCCAGTGGTTAGTGCGCTGGACTTGTTAACTCAAGAGATCCATGTTTGACTCCAAGTTGTGACAGGTCATACCCTTCCATGAAAATTTGACTACAATGTTGATTTTCCTCCACATGTGGGGAAGTTGCAGATATTTTGTGGAAGGGTAAGTGAGAACTGGTTGAAATACAGTCCAGGAAAATTTGTTGAAAAAATGGCGTTAAAAACACAATTAAAAAAACATGAAATATGGTCACAAATAAATCAAATATTGTTGATTAATCACAAAGGCTCCCATATGTTAAGCTGTATGTTATGTTTCTTTCAGATGAGAGCATTAACTCAGCTAGATTTAAACAGTAATAATCCAGATGACATTATTCAGAGAGCCATACAAATAAGAAAAAGAAAATTTCTGCGAGCTATTGCTAAGCAATATGTGTGATTACTGGTTCCTAGCTTGTGGTATTGTCTGATAAATCTGTAAAGCTCTGTTCACATGTTTGTTATGCGATGTGGACATGATTATGTGAAAGGAATTCAAGCTTGGGGTATCTGTACTAGTATACCTCTATATGCGAGGTCCCATGTTGTCGGTCTAGTGTTGAACCTGTTTATTATTTAGCGATGTTTAAGACGTGTGCTGCTGACAGTAAGGGTAAAACGTGCTTCATTTTATACCAAGTGTTAAATGGGATTATGAACTTTGTATGAACAAGTTAACGCTATAGTTACTGTCTCTCAACCATAGTGTACATTAAATTTCTTGAGTTTGGTTCCTGGTAACTTCTGTTGAAGGAGAAGGACTATAATATCATGTGAGTAAGCAGAACTGTGTAGATATTTGTCTCGATACTCAGCTATTTTGAATCATGGAACCAGTGGCCTGTTTATATGTTAATGAAATGGTGTATACAAAAACTATATTAATTGTAGCATAAAGAGTATTTGGCATGACATTTCAGTTTCTGAATTTTTATTTGACCAGAGATGATTTCTCAAGACTCTGACTTTGAGAAAATTGGGTTCATTTTGAGGAATGCTTAGAGACAGGTTTGATGTTTGTATTACTGGTTACTAAATGGCTGTTATATATTGAGTATGAATTATGAAAATATTTTGTTCGCCGTAACACTACCTGTTCACCAAAAAAAGACGCCTAACCAACTTTTTATTTGGCTTAGGGATTTTTGGGGTGATTTTTTTTTCAATAAAAGAATAGCATTCTGACATATATTTTGTGTTCAGTATAAAAAAAGAAATTGTAAAATAGAATTATTACCTATGTACCTACATTGTACCCACTGGAAATTTACTGGGTAGGGTTAATGCAAACAAACATTTTTTTCAGGATGGCCTGAACACCGGATGTAACAAGAACATAATTATATTGTTATTAAACCAGTCAACTTGACAAGGGTGTTAATATTTTGATCAAAATTATTGTAACATAACTATGTACTGGGCTGGTGGCCTAAATCATTAATAAACATATCTATTTCGATTTCTATCAAAAATAGCACAAAATCAAAATATGTAAATATTGTTCTGGTTTGAATAATAACTTCCCATACCGAAAAAAGTTACAAAAAAGTTATGCCTTTTGAGGCAAAAAAAGTTACAAAAAAAGCATAACTAAGTTATACAAGTTTGGAACCATTTATTTCAACACAGTTACAGAAAAGTTATGCCTATTAAAAGTTACTAACTAATATGTAACTTTTTTGTGCCTATTTACAGAGAAAAGTTACATATTAGTTACAAAAAAGTTACACTATAGTTACAAAAAAGTTACATTCTAATTTCTATGCATGATTAAGACACAGAAAAGTTACAAAAAAATTATAAGTGTATAAAAGTTACAAAAAAGTTACATTTCAGGCATACTTTAGTTACATTCAAAGTTACAAAAAAGTTACATTGTAGGCATTCTATAGTTACATTTAAAGTTACATAAAAGTTACAAAAAAGTTACAGAAAAGTTATATTCTAGGCATACTTTAGTTACATTCAAAGTTACATAAAAGTTACAAAAAAGTTATATTCTAGGCATACTTTAGTTACATTTAAAGTTACATAAAAGTTACAAAAAAGTTACAGAAAAGTTATATTCTAGGCATACTTTAGTTACATAAAAGTTACAGAAAAGTTATATTCTAGGCATACTTTAGTTACATTCAAAGTTACATAAAAGTTACAAAAAAGTTATATTAAAGTTACAGAAAAGTTACATTAAAGTTACAGAAAAATTACAGAAAAGTTACACTAAAATAACCGAATTTTCACTTTAATCAGACAAGAAAGATTTTAAATATTAATTTCATAGCATTTAATTATTTCTTAAATAATACAAAAAGGATGTGAAAACAAAATCAGTTTACAGTGACTTTTTAAGCACATAGATATTTCTTGAAAAAACACTATACAGTCTATATTCCAACATTTTAGATGTATTTATGCTTAATTCACAAGACAATGGTGATTAGAGTTCTCTTCCTCAAGTTTGTTTTCATTTTTCTTTGTTCAAAACTGACCAATAGTGCATTATTCTAGGTTCATCTACAAAACTTAATAATGCAGCTTTCACATCTTTGCCTTTAATAACAGCAGTCTGGAAAAAAAGAAGACATATACAATAAAATATGATTTAATAATTTCAATTGATTATCCAACAGATAATGTGGATTACTTATTGTAGTCAACTTAGAAAGAACATTTGCAAGTGTTTGAATTTCATATGCAGACAACCTTTAAAAGACAGAGAGTAATCTTTACAGAAGCTCTTTATAATATTTTTCAGTCAATACTATATAGTACTAGTAGAAAAACAGCCCAGATCTCTAGCATTCAGATTAATCCAGATTATTAATAAGTTACTATTTCTGTTTGAAAGTTTCATTAAGATTTTTGTGTTCAACTTAGCAATATTAGTTGATGTTAAGATTAAGAAATTGAAAAAGTTTGTGTTTTCTATACATGCATATTGATTATGTTCCAATCATAAATATGACTTCAGTTATCAAACAAGAGTGCCAGGTCTCAAATACCCTAAGCCCTATGTCAAGGGCCATAACTCATAAGTGCCTGTGCCAATTGGGCTGGTTATCAAACTTGACGGTTGTGACCTGCTGGACAAGTATCCTGAAAAAATTGTCGAAGTCCTGGCTAGCCCTTATTAATAAATGTTCTTACCAATGGATGCTGCTTCATTGATCACATCTGGAACTGTTTGTTCATCTTGCTCTAAAGAAATAAAATGCAGATATACGGAAAATAAATTTTACATAATGTTTCCTTTCCTACCAGAGGAGAAAAAACTCAGATAAAGGCTCATTAAAATCCCAACTGTTATGTCATTAAAATATGGACTTAAAGGGGTTCCATTTAAAATGCAGTTAATCCAAATGTCATTTTAATAAATGCTTTATCTCAAATAAATAATATAAGTACCATTTTCTGACTACCATAATTAAAGTCTTGTGTCATTTTTTCCAATTGCTTTTTCACTTCTGATGTCGAACCTGCAGAATAATATAAAAAAAATAAGCATAAGTGCAATTTAACCTGTCATTGACTATAAAAAAGCAGGACTAGATATAAAATAACTATGAAGTTTATAATTCATAGCTCTTACAGTTCAAGTGTCATGCTCCTATTCCTAATAAGAATCAAGTATAAACAAATGTAAGAAAGGGCAATAACTCCAAAATTATGAAATGCAGAGTAACAGTTCTTGTGCACTGCACTCAACCTCAATGAGATCGATTTGTCGATGAAATTTCAAATTCATATCTTTTATATAGTATAAGAGTTTTGCACCGGACAAGAATCAAGTAAACAAACAAAGGGCAATAAATCCAAAATTAAGCCATGCAGAGTAATGGTTCTTGTACACTGTACTCATCCTTGATGAGATCTATCTAACTATGAAGTTACAAATTCATCGCTTTTATAGTCTAAGAGTTATGCTCCAGACAATAATTATGTTTGACAAATTAACAAAGGGCAATAACTCCAAAATTAAGAAATACAGAGTAATGGTTCTTGTGCACTGTACTCATCCTCGATGAGATCTATCTAACTATGAAGTTACAAATTCATCGCTTTTATAGTCTAAGAGTTATGCTCCAGACAATAATTATGTTTGACAAATTAACAAAGGGCAATAACTCCAAAATTAAGAAATACAGAGTAACGGTTCTTGTGCACTGCAGTAATCCTCAATGAGATCTATCAAACTATGAACTTTCAAATTCATAGCTCTTATAGTCTAAGAGTTATGCTCCAGACAATAATTATGTATGAACAAATTAACAAAGGGCAATAACTCCAAAATTAATTAATACAGAGTAACAGTTCTTGTGCACTACACTCATCCTCAATGAAGTCTATCTAACCATAAAGTTTCAAATGCATAGCTCATATAGTCTAAGAGTTATGCTCCGGACAACAATTATCTATGAACAAATTAACAAAGGGCAATTACTCCAAAATTAAGAAATACAGAGTAACGGACTAACGGTTCTTGTGCACTACACTCATCCTCAATGAAGTCTATCTAACCATAAAGTTTCAAATGCATAGCTCATATAGTCTAGGAGTTATGCTAAGTATTATGTATTAACACATTAACAAAGGGCAACAACTCAAAAATTAAGAAATACAGAGTAACGGTTCTTGTGCACTACACTCATCCTCGATGAGATCTATCTAACTATAAAGTTTCAAATTCATAGCTCTTATAGTCTAGGAGTTATGCTAAGTAGTATGTATGAACACATCAACAAAGGGCAACAACTCAAAAACTATAAATAAATTAATAATAATAAATACTGCCAGTTTCACTCCAGGTGGCGCGCTAGTATTGACCTAGTTGTTAGTAAACAACATGGCCGCCAGAATAAGCGCAAACATTAAAAAAATACTAAAATGGCAATTAGTTAACACTTCCAATTAATCTGATTATTGATAAAGTTATGTAATATCGAGCAACTCAGTATATATATGTTGTATATAGAATTATTTTTCTATGTAAACAAATAATATTTAAGTAGAAATACCTAAACGTTATATCCCAAGAATCTTGACAGGAACTTGAAGACCATCGTGAAAATTACGATATCACCAACTATGTACTTGAATCTTTTTTCCCACCAGTGTGACGATTTTAAATAGACTTCCTCCGATCCATTGTATAGGAACGCGTACATGATGGATACAAGCAATATAAATTGAATAAATTTAAAGCTTCAATCTTTCTTCTTCTTGAACTGACGCGGCTTTTTGAAAAAACGATGCCTCCGAGCCAATCAAAATCGTGCGCGAAGTCACGTTTCGAATTTGGCCAATCAGTGTGTAGCGTGACGTCAGCAATGCAATATTACGGAAACAACCGAGTAATTCCGATCTACGTTCTGACTTAAAAAAACGAAACTTTTTCTTATTATTTAACTAACGTTTCTCCCTTGAATAAATATTCATCCAGTCTTAGAGATCTGTTAATTTATACAATCACCTACTTCAAATTAGAATCATTAATAGTTAATTAACAATCAGATAAGCTGGGAAGAACGTGTCACACGTACAGTCAAGGTGTCAGCATATTTATGGCATCATTTAAAATATACACAGAAATTTGATTAGTTGACAGTTTGCTTCAAACAACGAACACCGACATGCGTAGCCTTATATGGCAAATCAATGTGTGATTTATTACGTGGTCAATTAATTAGCGAGTTTGTTTGATCAATTTAAACATTAAATTTTCAGCTGAACGGGAAGTGTTTATTTGTTTTGCTTTATTGTAAAAACCTCATATTTGCATGTTTTGTACATGTATTGAGTGAATAAATTATATGTTCTGTTCTGTTCTAAAATATGTATGATGCAATACTATGTCTTGGATTTTGTCTGGTGACGTACGTAATTTCATCTGTGTAGAAAATTATAATGGATCAGCATGGACGTACCGTCGTAATGATTCATGTAATAAAAAAACGTAGTTATATCATTATTTAGTATTGTTGACTTCATTGTATTGCTTAAATAATCTACAAAAACTAATGAATTTTAGTGAGGTATTTAATGATTGTATGTCAACATCACGTGTTGTGTAAACCTAAGTTTATGTACATTATTTGATTTAAAATTGTCATGTATGCATTTAGTTGTATATTTACAAGCAATCCAAGGCATCGATGTATTTAAATGTCTATTTGCGTAAATGAACTGAAATTAAGCATTGCGTGTATAGAAGGATCCGTACAGTACTATTTTAAACAGTGTAACACACATAAATAACACGTCTGACCCGAAGCTGCTAGACTGCTTAACACAGCAGGTGGTATACGACCCCATGCTGTTATATCCGGTATCAATAAGGATCATGTCACACAGAATACGGTTTTGACCACTTGCTTGTATCACGGACAGTTCGCATGTTGGCATAAATCGATTTTTTGTTTAAGTGAATGTTTTTTCTTAGTAATACAAATTTATACACACATGAATGTATGTAAGTCCTTGATACTTAATAGATTGGATTAAATTTTGATTTATTTGCCGGGAATACGAGACGATTTTCCGAAAATCTACAAATCTATCGATTGAATAAACGCCCGTTGTTCGGTCCGTGTTTTCGATATACATGGTCGTTACGTACACGTATATTTCGGAAAATTAGCACAAACTTTTCCCAAAATTATCAGGTGGTGGAAAAGTATTTCGGCCCAGTGGAAACACTGTTTATGAAACGACTTTAAAGGATTTTAAGCTCACCTGAGCATGTGGTAAGATGAGTATTTAAATTACAATCAATGTCGACGTCCGTCGTCCACACCTGGAGGATTTCTTAACAAGTGTCACAGTTTTGATTGCATCTTCATAAAAGTTTTTCAGAAAGTTTGTCTCAGTGATATCATGAACCGGGTCAAACATGGGTCATCTGGGGTAAAAAACTAGGTCACCGGGGTAAAACCACAGGAACTATTTGATGATAGTGTTGAGGTCATAGCTTTTTTTTTTTGATTGTATTGTCAGAATATGTTGTCTTAGACAATTTTGAACATACGTCTTTTGGGGTCAAAAACTAGGTCACCGGGTCAAATCTCAGGAAAACCTTTATAACACTGTAATAGTTCATAATTTTGATCGGATCTTCACCAAACTTTGTAAGAATGTTTGTCATGCCGATGTCACGAAAAAATCTGAACGTACGTGTTTTGGGGTCAAAAACTAGGTCACCAGGTTAAATGTCAGGAAAGCCTTCATAACACTGTAGAGATCATGATTTTGATTGGATCTTCACCAAACCTTGTAAAAATGTTTGTCATAATGATGTTATCTTAAAGTTAGAATATACGTCATTTGGGGTCAAAAACTAGGTCACCGGGTCAAATCTCAGGTAAAGCTTCATAATACTGTAAAGATCATGACCTTGATTGGATCTTCACCAAACCTTTTAAGAATGTTTGTCATACTGATGTCATCTTAAAGTTTGAATATACGTCATTTGGGGTCAAAAACTAGGTCACCGGGTCAAATCTCAGGAAAACCTTCATAACACTGTAGAGGTCATAATTTTGATTGGATCTTCACTCAACTTTGTAAGAATGTTTGTCATACTGATGTCATGAAAATTTTTGAACATGGGTCATTTGGGGTCAAAAACTAGGTCACCAGGTCAAATCTCAGGAAAACCTTCATAACACTGTAGAGGTCATAATTTTGATTGGATCTTCACTCAACCTTGTAAGAATGTTTGTCATACTGAAAATGATTGAACATGGGTCATTTGGAGGTCAAAAACTAGGTCACCGGGTCAAATTACATGAGAAAAAAATGAATTAACTTTTGTCAATTGCAAAAGCTTCAACTGATAAATTGTAGAGTTCTTTTATTTATTGGATGTAAACTGCAGTGTAGATAGCAATTTCATACCAAAGTCCAAGTGCTTGACAGTTTATCAAAATATCATGTAAAAAAAGAATTGCATGTACTTGTAAGATCTATGAGAAAAGAATCAATGATTTATATTTCCTAACTAGTGATTTCTTTGGAATAATATATAAATTCATAATCATATTAGAATAATTATTTAATTGTGCAGGAAACATGACATCAAACCTGAATACACAGAAAATAGAACATTTTGGCCTCATTTTAAGTATTAAAAGTCAAGAAAATAACAGAGTTCTGAATAGTTACTTTTTAGTTACACCAAAAAATGACAAAGTCTAAAAGGCAGAAATATATATACTCTGAAAAAGACAGAGTTAAAAAAAGTTACACTTTAGTTACACCAAAGAATGGCTAAGTCCAAAAAGTTACAATTTAGTTACACTGGAAAAAGACAGAGTTAAAAAAAGTTACACTTTAGTTACACCATGAAATGACTAAGTTCAAAAAGTTACAATTTAGTTACACTTGAAAAAAACAGAGTTAAAAAAGTTACACTTTAGTTACACCATAAAATAACTAAGTCCAAAAAAGTTACAAATTAGTTATAACTTTTTTGTAACTCAATACCTAGTTACAAAAAAGTTACTCTTTAGTTACAGAAAAGTTATGCCTATGTGTAACTTTTTTCGGTATGGGTTACATTCATTTTTTTTTAAATGCGATTTTTGATTTCATGATTCTTTGTTTCTGCGTTTGTCATATACACTTATGGACAAGTCTTGTTAGGCCTACAATATATGCAGTTTTCATTTGTTTATTATAATCGTACATCAATAAAAGGATACAATTTGTTATAAGGCTACAAGTCATTCATTTTATTATTGAAAAGTTGTACCTGCGCATTAATATATCAATATACAAACATTTCTAAAATTATCATGGAAACCCTATATATAACTGGCCAAGATGTATATCACTTAATATGTTATTGTTTTGTTAGTGGTCAGAATATTTTATCTAACAAACTCTATATGTCTTGTATTTTTAATTATTTCTGTTCTCTTTTGTGTTCAATCATACTTTCACTATTTTCTTCATGCTTAGTTGTACATTAGCATATATTTGTAACTGGGTAAATTAATTCATTTATGCAAATTTATTCATTTATGCAAATTTATTCATTTATGCAAATTTATTCATTAATTTGTTTCCATTCATTTGAATATATGTGTAAATATGGTAAAAAAGACATATTTTTGTATCTGCAATTTTGCGATATTTCAAAATATATTTTAATAATTCTGCTTCAAATGAATGCATCAATTGTGTTACATTATACCACAATTGATATGGTCATGTGACCAAATACTGGGATAGAATGTAAACTGCTGGCTTACCATTGCACATTGTCTTCATGCTTGTGACCTTAATTTATATCAGATTTGTCTGTAAGCAATATTTCATAGAACTTCTATACCAGAGTTATTGCCCTTCACCATAAGCAATATTTTTATCACTACATAACTCTAAAGTTATTGCCCTTGATTGATTCAGCTTGTGAAAGAAATTAGTATATTTTAAGGAAAGGAATTCATTTTCAATACTATCAGTTCTTCCCATCCCATTGTTACAAAGTAATAGCTTAATAGTAAATATGTGCTCCTTTGCATTAGAAATAGAGATTTGGCAATTATTTTCTGAAGTTGGTACTGGGTTTTTTTAAACATTTTTCTTCTAATAATGTAGGTTATAAATTACTTTGAAAATCATGTTAATTCATCTTTGTATGTACATAAAACTGACTTCAATATATAAGTGCTGCACATCATGTACTGTGATCATTGTGTTGTATGTAAAAAACTGGGCACAATAATGTGATAAAACACTGCTTAGTCTTTTCTTATCAATGTAGTAATCTTATACAGTTGAAGATTATGTGATCATTTTTTGAAATTATGTTCCTTGACTGAAGTACATTTATAGAGTTACCTCCCTTGACTGAAGTACAGTTATAGAGTTACCTCCCTTGACTGAAGTACATTTATAGAGTTACATCCCTTAACTGAAGTACATTTATAGAGTTACATCCCTTGACTGAAGTACATTTATAGAGTTACATCCCTTGACTGAAGTACATTTATAGAGTTACATCCCTTGACTGAAGTACATTAATAGTTACATCCCTTGACTGAAGTACATTTATAGAGTTACCTCCCTTGACTGAAGTACATTTATAGAGTTACATCCCTTGACTGAAGTACATTAATAGAGTTACATCCCTTGACTGAAGTACATTTATAGAGTTACCTCCCTTGACTGAAGTATATTTATAGAGTTACATCCCTTAACTGAAGTACATTTATAGAGTTACATCCCTTAACTGAAGTACATTTTAGTGTTACCTCCCTTGACTGAAGTACTGTTATAGAGTTACATCCCTTGACTGAAGATCACTTGTAATTACATCCCTTGACTGAAGTACATTTATAGTTACATCCCTTGATTGAAGTGTATTCATGGAGTTACATCCCTTGACTGAAGTACTGTTATAAGAGTTACAGCCCTTGACTGAAGTACAGTTATAAAGTTACATCCCTTGACTGAAGTATGCGAGGATAATGAATGACAACTCTGGACTGGGATTGAAACACTAGCAGATTGATACTTTATGCTTTAATAAATGTTCATAAAAACAAATATGTGATGAAATTATCGTTTTACGAGTTCTGAGGCCCAATGTGTGATTTTTTCTGCATTGATTTCTTGATAATGAGAGGAATACTGATATAAGATGCGGAAAATAATCTGCTTACAATTTAAAACTGATTGCAAGACAATTAGTTAATGCAGTGATTGATAGCCGTATTGTACTCATATCCTTCTGAAAGGTGTAGAATATTATAGTGTAGGATATTACGGCCATTATTTTGTCATGTTTTTGGCATTATCTTGTGAAATCTATTCTTTTACTTTACATTTTTTTATGAATTATTTTAACTCTGCAGCATAAATAAACAGTCTGGCTCTATTTCTACCTCATAGATAACATTCTATTAATTGACTTTGACCGGTTACTGTGTTAGTTTAATAGATAGTTCTGCATTGCTTGTTCAACATAGTTGTTTCAATAGAGAAATAATGTTTAACACTTTGTCATAAAAAAACCCGACATTTTTGTCATAAAAAACAACACCATTGCTTGTCATAGACATATTTCATTTATTGAAACATCAACAAATCATAAAATTAGAGATTCCTACACCAGACACAACCTTATAAAACTTTCCTATCAGGTGATTATTTCTCACTCATCAGCCAATTAATTCTTTAACAAAAAATATATTTACTAAAACCTGCTCACAGTTAAAAGCTTGAAATCTGGCTCCATGCTAGCCTTGTACAATATTTTTGCATCATAGTTTAAAACTTAATTGCAGCACAACAATGACATTTTAAACACCTGTTTTTATTCCCTTTTTATGAACTTAGTAGATAAAAAAGAATATGTCTAATAAACAAGATATTTAAGAGAATCAAAATATTTTTAACATGGTTGCTATGGAGATGGTAATTTGCATTGGGTGGTAACAACTTGGAATTTGCGAAGCAGAATTTTCCGTCTTACATTGGTTACCTATATTAACTCTTACCTTGTGCTAAGATGTTAATTTGTTCATATTTTATTACTGAAACTTAGCCATCTTCTAAGACATCATAGAGAAAATAATCCTTTACATAACAACTTGATAGGAAAGTTTTAGTACAAACAATTATATATGTATATCTATAAATAAATTTTGTTTAAACAACAATTTGAAACAAAAAATGTAAAACATATTGCTGAAAAAAAGATATGTAAAAGAATAACGAAAATAGCAAAACAATTTTGAATATAATAAATAGAAAAATTAACAAAATTTAAAGACAAAAAAGCAGTATATAAACATATTGCTACATTGCACTAACGTAGAAACATAAATATCTGGAATTCTGGAAGTAAAAAATTGCACATTATTAAATATAATCACATATGAGTTATTACTCTTGTCCTCCCAGAATAATCTATGTGTATATATCTGCATTGTATAACTGGAATGCTTTATATGGAAACGAGATTCAATAGGCTTCATGCTATATTAATATAAAACAATAAAAAACAACCAACTGAATCCCTAATTAATTACATCAATTGATACATTTTATCATTAATTTACTTTAATTTCCAATGAAAGGCAAAAAAAATCATGATTACAGTATCCTGACAATCCTTATTCTTTGCAGTGGACCCTTATTTTCTAACAGCAAGATCCAAAGAACGAAAATATTAGGGAAGAAACTGTAAACCCAACTTTTTTCTGGCCTGAACATATTATTGTGGTAATAATCTAATACTGTCACAGATGCAAACAAAAGCCTATGGAGTATGATAATATGGCCTTAGATGTTTCGGGCATATTTTATCTATGATTGTGTGTTAACCGTCATTGTTCACATTGTGATCCTTAAACACTGATTGCTGTCTGGCTGTAACTTGTGTCACTGGACACTCTTGATTAAGTCATTCAGTTACTCAGAATTCAATATCAATATTATCTCGACATATATTGGTAAACTTAATGGTCCATGCTAGTTTGCAAGCAGTAATATTAGTAGATCAATGTTTACATGATAACACCAATGACTGGGCTATAAAAGTAAATTATCCTTAAAAATACAAAATATTCCCTTAACAAGAGTGCCAGGTTAAAAAATATGCCCGTCAAGGGCCATAACTCAGAAGTGCCTGGGATGATTGGGCTTGTTATCGAACTTGATTGAGATCTCATGGCCATAAACATTTTCATCAAATTTGGTGAGGATCCAAATAAAACTGATTGAATTAGAGAGCGGACACTGTTGTGGATGCCGTCCGCCAACCTGCCCGCCGTGGGTGTTCCCACAATACAACCTATTTTTCAAATGGAAATAAAAATGCGACTGTGGTTTTTACATTTCAATAATTATATTTATTTTGTGGAATATGTTCATGATTTTTTTGGGGCCTTTTGAAACTAGTATAATTTAGAACATAATTTTAAGCAGGATTATGTACAGTGATTTGATTTTTTGGGGGAAATTTTAAAGGGTATATTAACAAACATGGCCTAATACAAATAAACACACCAGCCTACTAAAGTTTAAATGACAAAGCATATATAAATGCACCATTTGTAAGTACAATGTTATTGAAGATGAATAACATCTTAAAACGCTAAATGAACAACATCTTGGTATCAACTTTGGCTACTTACATTTGTATACCAATTTCTATGTCAACTTTGTAACAACTACAGATTACAATACAAATGAACCAATATTAATCAATCTCTCTCACAAATACAGTGACCTTGACATATATATCTATCTACCACTATCTCCCAAGGTCAACAATAATACACGAACAGTGAAAACATCAAAGCATAAATATTTTACATATATTTTGAAGTGGAGACATAAATCATTCTGAAATTGCAACAAAATGATAATATATGGAATGTGTTGCCATGGAAATAAATATTTCATAAAATGTCGTAAAATAATGATTTTACAAAATTGTTCTTGAAAAGAATCATTTTGTATCTCATTTGACAATAACTTACAATTATAAATCTCTACACTACAAAACATGACATAATAAATGTTGAGTTACACTCGAGTTTTATACACAATTATACAGATCCATATACACATGTACACTTAAACATTTATGCACTTACGACCAATCAATGCTTTGCCCAACGAGGAGCGCATAGCTTAGCTCATTTAGGACAGCATATAATAATTATAGATATTTGGTCTGTGCCCTCAATTAGTGGGGCAAAACATTGATTGGTTTATTACAGGATACAATAGTTCTACAATAAATTCATACAGCTTCATGTGTTCACTAATAAATTGCATATTCATTGTGTTAACAATACAGATCCCAATCATCATATTTACCTAAATATCAACAATGAAAAATAGTTTTCTTAGCATTTTACAATCATTATTCTTCCACCAACAAATATACTCTAATAAGTGCCCTTATCCTTATTGACACCCCAACTCAAATAAAATTCCCTATTTCAGATAATTATATGAAAACATTGAATCTCATTACAAATGCTTGATTAATTATTCAAATTTAATCAATATTTTCACTAATTCAATAAATTGACAAAAAAATTGAAAACAACCCAGTGCGTTTATTAGGATGCACTTGGCAGCAACAAAAGAAATGATACCGCTAAAATTGTATGTCAATTATATGAAATTCCAATTAAACTGTGATTATCAAATACCAATGACATAACTTACACTGATGAGGGAGTTACCATATAAAACTGTTATAATATTACATCCTATAAAAAAGATTTGTTTTATATTTAAAAAACACTAGTACAAACATGGATCAAAAATGGGTACCTCTAATTTTGTTTTCACCTAAATTGAAGCTGGTGTTGACAGTCTGAGAAAAAACACTGATCGAAAAAAGACTTACTTGCCAAATCAAGTCAATTTAAAAGCAAATTATGATACTGAAAATGTTGCCTGTATGAAACAAGATAATTAACACCATTTTAGACATTAATCTGAAGCTTGATTCAACCAAGCTTTGAAATGTGGATTTCATAAATCCTTAGTCATATACACATAACAATTAGATAAAGTCTGCAACTAACAACAATCTAACTGAACATTTTTGGTATGTGTTAAAAATTCATGTAGATATATCGTTGCTTTAAATTCTTTAATATTTGAGAAAAAAATCTACATCTGAGAGAAATTCTTGAAGATCCTGACTCAAGATTTCTTACACACTCAAGGCTATAAGTCCTATCAGTAACATATTCTGAATTCAGAGTGCTTTAACATTGAATAAAAACCTTGGAATAAAGACCATCTCTGTTGACAACTAAGAACCCCTATAAGGTGTTTTTTAAACAGAGGTTGGCCAGTATGACTATTAAGTATTTCTCAATTTCAAGATCCACAGAACCGAGCACATATAGCAGGAATGAATTATTTTATATATAAAAAATCACATGTAACAATTATATCATGGCACTCATTGTGGTAAACTTACATTCTGGAATGTTTGCTAGTTACAGTCAACCTTTCTGCATCATATCTATTAAAAACACTATAGCCTATAAAATACTAATCATTAAGGCCAAAGAAAAAATTCAGATCCTTTCCTTCCCAACCCCAAGTCCAAAACCCCCTATATAAATCTTTTTGACAAAAATGAACTTCTTGATTCAATCGTAGAATACATACATGTACAATATTGAACAAAAACGTCATTGATCCATACCTCATATATTTCAAGTCTGTACAAAATATTTAATAACTCAATCATTTTCCTTTAACTTTTTAAGTATTACTTAATTTTCACAAATTTTCTAATGCTAATCTCAATATTATTTTCTCTGGCCTAATTTGTAATCCTATCTAAACAAGCATTAAAAAGTTCATGTAAACACTATGCAATACATGTACAGATATTTATCTTCTAGTCTCGACTATTTCCACTTCACAATGTTTTCTTTAATCATCTTAATTTGGTCTGAAAAATAATAAAAAAATTTTTTTTTTTAAAATATGCAAATCACATCCAGAACTGAAATATCTGACTAAAAATGTGTACGGAGGACACAAATGCCCTCAAGTCAAAACGGGGCCATAACTCCTGTGAAAATGTTGAAGATTCTAACAGAAATCTAACTATACCTGTATTGTATTATCATACACCTTCATGTAAAATATGAAATCAATCCATAAAGTGTTTCTTGAATTATTGCTCGGAAACCAAAATTTTAACAGACGGACAGTAATTTAAAGTTTTGTAACACTTTTATGCCTTTCCGCCATTTTGATTGGGATGGACTTAAAAATATATAACAGATATCTTGAAAGATTATACTAATATAGAAAGGCCGACACCCCAGACTGTGATTTGTGACAGTTATAAAATGGCCAAAATCCCTCTTGTAATTTGTGATAGTTAAAAAATGTCCAACAACCTAAGCTGTAATTTGTGACAATTATTGAATGGCCAACACCACTGGTTGTGATTTGTGACAATTGTAGAATATGGCCAACAATCCTGACTGTGTTTTGCGACAGTTATATATAAAGATCAACATAATTATATGTCCATGATTTACAATCCACTGAAACAGCAGCTTTATCTTCCTAATTGATGTTCAGCAACACACACAACCTTGATACAGGTCTGCAACATTTTCTTCGGTGCATAAAACGCAAAACTTTAAATTAGACAGATTGAAATAAAATTACTTAACAGCCCGGACACAGACAAATATTAATATGAGAAAACCAGAGGCACAGCTTGCAGAAAACGATATCTTATCATCTTAATAAATTTATGAGGAAACGTGGGTGACAGCAGAAAAGATCAGCAGACAAATTTCAAGACAAAAGAGATGGCTTGCTGATGTCGATGACAGGAAGCGGGGGGGCGGAGGGCAGACATATGCAGGTAGACATATAATAACTTCATTGAGCCTGTTTGCAACCCCCTATACATAGTAAAACTTGAGTAAAGCCAGCATAGTATGTCATGCAGTAATATTCTTTAATTGACTCATATACGCAGTCAAACCTGTGTTGGCGGCCACCTCCAAATATCAGCAGCTCTGTGAATAAAGGCCATACTTTTATAAGCTATCATTGATATTTAAAGGAAAATAAATTCTGTATAAAGACCATGTACTGTCATATAAAGTCTAAAAGCAGCATTAGTTTTCTCAAAGGTGGCCTTTGTTCACAGGATTGACTGTACAAATGTACATGTATCTATGGTTACTCTTTATTCATACATAATAATAAATATACCATCTAAATCATCTAAATGATGTTGACAAACAAAGAAACAATCAGTAAACAGAAAGACAAAGAAACAAATATGATTTTATAAACAGAAAATGTAATTTTTGTGTATATATATAGTCTGTTACATATAGTATAGCGTAAAATTGTCATTACTATAATCATCATGTGGAGATAGTTACATGGTATAACGAATGTTTATTCTCTGTTTACTACATGTATATAAGTTCTTTAAAGGTGCCAATAAGCTATTTTTATGCAATTATATGTTAAGGAACAAAAGTACCCATAACACAAATCCACCAAGTCATAAAATTTAGATATATAATGTCTGCCAATAAACAGCTTGATTATTGTTACAATCCAGGGCACATTAAATATTCATATATTCAATTATTTTCACAAATTTCCTCAGGAGAAAACGAGACAATTGTACTTAGTCAAGGTAGTAAGTGTCTAATGTCTAGAAGATTAAATATTATAAACAATCAATGAGCAATGTCGGTCAAGACATTCTGGTAATAGGATGTCATTGTAAGACAAAATATACGTACTTGCCATCTACGTCAATACGTTCAGACAGTCTATTAATCAACATGTCCCCGAGACATTGGAACATACGTGTTACAGAAAACAGTAATTCAATGTAACAGACAGTTGAAATACAACATGCAAACACTGACACGGACAGAAGACAAATTGTAAAGAAGTGGCCATAACTTGAGACCGGGACAACTTGCTGAATAGAAAGTGTTTGTTTGATACCTTAAAACAATTTTTAACACAGCAAATTTTGCAATTGATTCAAATACAAGACGCTGTGTTCAATAAACGCATATTCCCCCTGTGGCATGCTTGTAAAGCAAAAGCCCATTTGAACAATGTCAAGGTCAAAGTCAGTGTTTGATAATTGTGGGTGGATTGAGAATGGTCATAAGCAACAACTGTAGAAGTATGAAAGGGTTCTAGCAAGCGGTATTGGTGCTAGACGAAATGGTAAAATCTACTTAACCTAGTACAGAATCATTTTAAGTCCAAATTAAGTCAAGGTCAAACTAGAATTTCTTGATACAGGTGAGAATGATCATACGCGACAATTGTATAAGTATCAAAGCATTCTAGCAAGCGTTATTGGTGCTAGACGAAACGGTAAAATCTACTTAACCTCATACGGACGGACAGGACAATCACTATATGCCCAACATCTAAGATGCCCGGGGCATAAAAAAGAAATCACTGTGACACAGGTTAAGTGAATAAGGTGGATGGTTTACAACAAACACCTTTTCTGGGGACAGAAAATACTTAATAATGTCAAACTGGTGAGAGGATGCGTTTTTGTGTATAAGATGGACCCTGACTATCCTTTGCATGAAAATGCGTACAACATCTATTTGGAAATTAAGGTTCTCTTGGCAATACACGGCCCTTTTTATGTTTTCGCTTCTGTTGCTCATTATCAGTCCTTCTCCGTGGCTCAAACATGTGAACCCAAGTTTCATCATCAGTTAGCAAGTTCAAAAGAATCTGACTGTCACAGCCTTTGTAGTTTTTCTAGTCACAGTTCACAAGCATATTTAAGGTGATGACCTTTATGCCTTTCAGTGAGCAAATAAGGTACCTACCTAGCACACACCTAGTTCAGGTAAAGATCTAGACTCTTCACCATTGTTTGCACACTGCCTTCTGATATGCCAACACAACTGGCTATATATTTCACAAACAATTGCGCATTCTGCTTGACAAAACTTTTACAACAGAAATGTTTGCCTCGGTAACAGAGGTCTTAGGCCAATGCGAACTTGTATAATTATCAACTGACAAGTTCCATGCTTTAAAAACACTAACCCACCAAAAAACTGAGCGCACTGAAATGGCTTGTTGTCCATACAAATCACACAATTGAAGTTGGATTGTATCCTCACAAATGCCAATTTTCAAATTTCCATTTGATAAAAAGACTTTTTGTTCATTGGAAGATTTAATTTAAGAGTAAGTCCTACAGCATATCTTATCATTAATTCATCACATGATTTTATAGTCTCTGGCAATACCATGAAAATTGTAATAAAGTAATGTCTTCCAGTATATTAATACGCCCACTTTGTAATACAATCTCTCTGCGTAGACTTTGATTACCAGTTACAAACAGATCGCAGAAACATTTGAAGCCACAGGACAATGCATGTCTATATAACGTACAAAGTGCACACCAAAACAAAAACAAAACAAGATGCTGCATTCTATAATCGCAGTGGCAATAGCTTGACTGCTTGGCTTAACCTCATTTGGACAGATAGATGGATGGACTGACATCATATGTCCCTGTATCATTTCATATGATGCTGGGAGGGGGGTGGGGGGGGGGGGAAGCAATACAAATTTAAGCCAATAGTCCATGGAAGAGCAAACTGGCAGATCTATACCAATACAAGTACATGTATTGCATTAGCCAAAATCTACAACATGAAATGCTGCTAGAGTTTTAATATTCCGACATGGAGCCAAGTTTCTAATTTTAATAAAAGCAATTTTAAATCATACAAGAGAACATGTGGCAACAACTTACAGTACACCAATCTAATATATAGATCTCATCAGTGAAATCTCCAAAAGACGCACATTATTATGAAATTGAAATGAAGAGATTGATTTGGTGAACATCACGGGTGTCAACATAGCCAAATCCTGAAAATCATACGCAGACGACCTTGTTTTGCTAAACAAGAGGCCTTCAACCAGATTGTTTCCATATTCAACTCTATTTGTATTAAAGAAAATCCTTCAGAGCAGATTAAATTGACCATAACTTTACCATTTCTAGAGATATTTTCACCAAATAATTTTTATTTTGCTCAGAAATCATAGCTCTTACAAGACAGATAAATTGGAATTCCAGATATATCTCCGGAATATTGTTACCCCTGGAATATTTTGAAATTATCAGTTTACAGGATATGAATGCAGAATGTCTCAAACTGTATATTAGTATATAAATAACACATAGCTTTGTGGGTAACAGTAAAAATGTCAGCATGAGGAAAGTACTGTTACCCAAGCCGAAGGCCGAGGGTAACAGTACTTTCCGAGGGCTGACATTTTTACTCTTACCCACAACGTAAGCTATGTGTTATTTATTTTATTACCCCAAACTTTTTCAAGAAAATACTGTTAAAAATTTACTATCACCCTGTGACAGTAAAAAAATACTGTTAAAAATTTACTATCACCCAGTGACAGTAAAAAAATGTTCAGTCACGTGGTACCATGAATGTAACAGTAAAAATGTTCCCTGTTTGCGTATGAGAAATTAACATTACGAAAAAAGTGAGGGGTAATAATATACTAAATATTCCATAACATCAAGTGTATAACATTTTGCACAATAGGGACATTAAACTAAAGTAGCAATTTCTTAATACATGTAATTCAATTTTTAATAGTTTTTAATATTCGTTGGACTTTGTAAAGACAAACCCTGCAATTATATTTGAAGATAAGTTGTATTTTTACAACCAAAAAAGCATGGGGACATTTAATGAGGTAAGAGAATTAAATACAGAATATTTTAATGTACCATCATGACAAACTAAACTCAAAATTAGAAAAAGTAAATAATAATTTTAGTCAGTGTGGACAATTCATAGCCTTTTTAGGAATTTGGCAAGATATATAAGAATATAAGGTTATACATATATAAATAAGGACCAAGAGATTGTGGCTATAAGTTTGGTGAAGAGTTGAAAAACTGTTCTAGTTAGAATGTGTACATGCCTTGCTTGGACAAATTTGGATGATCAAGGGCCATAACTTCAGAGAAACTTGGGCAATTTTGCTGGTAATCGAACTTTAATAGGACATTACACCAATAAACAATGAGACCAAATTGAGTGAATTTCAAAATATGCATTGTTCAAATTATGTTTTGTTTCATTGGGTTTTACGCCCCTTTTGAACAGTCAGAGTCATATGAGGCTGACAGTTCACTTAACCATCGTTCCTGGGAAGAACCAGTACTCGACTCCTATGATCTGTAAGCAACTGCTTACTTTGTCACATAAAGAAACATGGTTGGTAGCAGGGCTCGAACCTACGACCCCCTATCAGTGAGAGGTTAATACAGTGATTTGAAGTCAGCGACCATAACCACTTGACCACGGAGGCGGGTCTTGTTCAAATTTAAGAGCATGAAGTATGATGTATACCATCTCATGTCTCAACTGACACATCAATATGAAATAAATTCCAAATTTTCAGAGATTTTCCTTACCATCTTTTAAATCTGCAATCACCGACTGTTTCCGTAGAAATTCCAAACATAACTCTTTACTTAAACCAAAGGCTCTCATGTTGCAGGTAAAAGTTCTGCAATATAAAAAATGTCCAATGCGAGAAAATTTAAAATGACCAGCCTGAAACAAATTTTTACAATATTCTTTGATAGAAGCAAATTAAACTAGAACTATCACTAAAGGTGATGAATACCCCCAGATGCGGCCTTGACACAGTTATTGTTACATTTTACAGAGGGAAATATAATGCATTTTCATTTTTTTAATACCTGCAAATTGTTGCTTAGAAATATCCTGACCAGTTTCTAAATATACATTATATAAAAAATAACAAAGGGCCATAACTCATTAAAATTTACTTGGACAAAACCTATTGTGGACATGCACAACTTGGCAAACTACTTATCACTTCTAAGAAGTTTCACTGAATTCCTGCATGTAGTTGCTGAGAAATGGTACGGACAAAATTTACCTAATTGTATAAAAACAAAGGGCCATAACTCAGTAAAAATTAATCCAAACAAAACCTGGTTATTGCATGCACAACTTGGCTTACTTTTTACAACTTCTGTGAAGTTTCATTGAATTCCTATGAGTAGTTAAATATTACTGAGATATTGTATATACACTGTATAAAAAACAACAAAGGGCCATAACTGTGTGAAAATTTAACCTGCAACCAAGACAAGCTTAATGCATGCACAACTAGGCTAACTACTTATCACTTCTGAGAAGTTTTATTGAATTCCTGGCAGTAGTCAATGAGAAATAGTCAGGACAAAATTTGCCTATTGTATATACTGTAGAAAAAAACAAAGGGCTATAACTCAGTGAAAATCAATCCAAATGAAAAATGATTTAAGCATGCACAACAAGGCTAACTACTTATTACTTCTGTGAAGTTTCGTTGAAATCCTGTGAGTAGTTGCTGAGAAATTGTCCGGACAAAATTTGCCTATTGTATATACTGTATAAAAACAACAAAGGGGTATAACTCAGTGATAATTAATCCGAACGAAAATTGCTTTAAGCATGCACAACTAGGCTTACTACTGATCACTTCTGTGAAGTTTTATTGAAATCCTGTAAATAGTTGCTGAGAAATTCTCCGGACAAATTGTGTCTACAGACGCACGGACCGACCGACCGACCGACCGACCGTCAAGCGTGAATCCAATATAGCCCCCATATATTTCATATCTTGGGGTATAATTACTACAGTTGTTAACTGTTTGAAATCAAACTCTGTATGTATGTTAATATGCAATGGCATTTGAACTTTCTTTAAAATTAAAAATACCATAGCAGGTTATGTAGATCATCAAAATGTGTACATAAAATATCTTACATTTTTATTTGTTTTTTACTTTTTGGTAAATCAGCATTGACCAAATTTCATACAACTTTAGAACAGTCTCTAAGCAAACATCTCAAAAACCATTCCCAAGTAATCCTAATTATATCAGTCATGGAAAAGATTAAAGACAAAAAAGAATATATGATATTTGAAACTGAAGCGATGTTTAATAATCTTGATCCATGACATTTTCCCCTTCATAAGGAATTCATGAAATCAGGATTTTTTCATGAACTTTGCTTGCATACTTCATGAATAGTTCATGAAGTAAGTATAACTATTTGACAGAAATTATCTAAAGCGTGAATTTACCCAAGTTGTCCAAATGTGATATTTTCCTGAAACATCGAATCATCAGTTTGTGAATCATGACCATCCTCACTGAAAACATAAAAGAAACATTCAGAAATAAATACTGTAGAATCATTAATTTCGTTGGGGATTTAATTTCATGGATTTCGTGGTTCGACTCATCCATGGAATCAAATCCCCACGAATTCAAATGGGGAAGATAAGGCATTTCTTTTCAAAAATCAAAATCCACGAATATATGTCCCCACGAAATAGCCTTTTTAGTAAAAACCACGAAAATTGAACTCAACGAAAATTAATGATTCCACAGTAATCTAAGTTTATCTTCACCAGACCAAAATGTCAGCTTTATTATAGTAATTTAGTTCCTTTTTACCAGACTTGATAATCTGCAATAAACTAGACATTCCAGAGTCAGCTATAGATACCTTTGGCTCACCATAAAATGTTCTAAAATCAATCAACACTTGACAGCCAAGCTTTCCTCAGAATTCCCAATTATATAAAACACTATCAACTGTGTACAGTACAACCTCTCCAGAGTGGTCCTCTCTTAAGCAACAACCTCCCTTCAACAACACCATTAATCTTTTCCACTGCATGATTTAACTATTAATTTAACTAACCTCTCTTAAACAACAACCTCTCAACAAAAACATTTACATTGTGAGACAAGAATTTATAATTTTCTCTAAAGGTTTGGAGTCTTTTTTATTAATTAAGGGATAATATTTCAGTGCTTATTTGGTATCAGAAAATCTTCAATGGGGTAAATTATATGAAACAGACAACAATTACAGACAGATCTATGAGGAAAACATGGTAATAGGAGAAGACGTAATACAAGAGTTTTGTTACACCATGTTTTATCACACTGTCTCGTTGAAGCTAACACCACAATATCAGAGTCGGTTCATGAATAAAATCCTCTTAAAATTTGATAGATGAAAATATGCAAACAAGAATGTATTGGATCCAGACACGGTAATGGTATAACAAAATTGTATAAAGTCTTTATCACCGGAATCAACACAGCTTGTAATTATGGTCATTATAATAACAAGAGGGCCACTATGGCCCTTTATCGCTCACCTGAGAACAAAGGCCAATAATTAATGACCAGGTAATATAGTTTCCATCTCGTAAAACTAATTTTTACGGTGATTTTGAGATCAAAACCAACAATGAAGGTATAATACTGTTAAACAAGCTAAAACGTAGCAAATTTTCTAATCCAAGGGCCAATAACTCTTGAGGTTCTGGTCCGATTTTGCCCATAATCGATTTTGTCCAAGATCTTTTGGTTATACACATTTACTGAAAATATGATTAGGATTGGTGAATTAATGAAGGCGCTAGAGTGTAAACAAGCTGAATATAGCAAATTTTGTAATTCAAAGGCCCATATCTCTATGAGTTAGTGTCTGATTTTGCCCATAATTGAACTAATAGCCGAGACATTGTGGCCATATAAATTGTGAGAAGTTTAATCACGATTTGTTAAGAGCTGCGGTTGCTAGAGTGTAAACAAACTAATTGTGGACGTACACCAGACATTCAACGATCCTAAAAGCTCACCAGATAAATCAGGTGAGCTAAAACATTTATTTCTTATCATTCTGAACTAGTCTGAGCAAATTTACAAATAAATCCATAATATCATGATAAGAACTTTAATTGATGGGATCTGTATATGACACTAATTGATTGGACACAAGTCTAAACTGTTGGAACCTGTTTAAATTGACACTACATGTAATTGTTTGAACCTGTGTATGGTATTACCTGATTGAACCTGATGATGTATGCAATTAGTGCCATACATTATGTTCTATGAATTATTGGATATCTGTCCAGCACTAATTGATGTGACTTGGGTCTGGCACTAACTGACAGAATCTCTGTATGACACTATGTATCAAATTGATGAAACTAATGTTTTGCACTACTCAACAGAGTGTGCTCTCAACACTGGAATACCAGACTTAATGGAAGATAAATGATAAAAAGCAAGTGTCGACCCCTTCGAAGACATAGTGACTATTTGAATAAGGGTTGCAGTGTCATAAATAACCAGTTTATATTTACATATAGACCAACATAGACTGTTAGACAAATCCAATTTCGTAAGTGCGTAGAAGCAATCATAAACCATAATATACTGTACATGTTATTTAGCTTTATTGATTTGCCAAATACAAACTTAATCTACTAAGTCCAAACAAAAGCAGTATACTGGAAAATAAAAATGCAGAGTTCTACAAAAATGTCTCGATTTATTTTTCAGGCTGGAATAATATCAAATAAAGGAGCAACCTAAATAAGGTAGTAATTCTAGGAGACACTCCTACTTGGCAGCAACTATAGCATTATCTTAAACAACACCACCACTATCCATGATCTATTAACAACACAAAATTATCAGGAAATTGCCAATTTTACAACTGACTGGGTTCAACTAAATATGACATAAACATCTCTTACAGTATTCAAATTTCTGAGAAAAAGATGTCAAAATTGTTGTTCTAACAGGAAATAATGATAGATTTGAGCATGAACAAACCTTGCCAAGCCCTCTGAGCCAATTGAAAAACTCAGAGAAGAACTTCTCAACAAAATGACACATTTGCTTTACATACTGATGAGCTAGACTTCATTATCATCACAGCCCAACATCCCATCCACCAACTAGTCCAACTAATTAGACTGTTTGTGAAGGCGAGACACTTTCAGTTTGGCTCGGGCCCGTCCCGCACAATCTGAGAGGATGGCCCTTCCGAATTTGTTCACAAAATTGGCGAACCGAAAAACCAAATTAGTAGGACTAATCCATGGTTTGAACATACAAATCCTTAATTGTTTAAGAAGAATTTTAAAGTATACTATTATTTTCCAAAGTTTTTAGTATTATATACTGATCTAACCAATTCTTCTAAATTCTGTATCAATATCAATGTTTTTTTTCAATACTATAGACACTAGGTTTAATTATGCCTGTTTTACAGTCAAGTTACAATACTAGCAAGCATTTAATCCTATACCATGGGTACCTTCAATTATCTCTGCAAGCTACTTAAAGCAGCCAACTTCTCAACACAAATGAAACAAATCAGCAGTGGAGGATCACAGTGGTCCCAGACCTCATTTTCATAATTCTGTATTTTGACAGCTTGAAACTGGTCTTTGTTGAGTGAACCCAAAATGAATTGTTTTAATCTAACATATTAACACAGCGTCCGAAAATATCAAACAAAGCAGTCAAATAGTCCTCAGTATGCATCTAATCAAGTGTCTCTATTTAGTCTATGATTAAATCAGAATGTTTGTTCTATCAAATTCATCACATTAGTTGTCATGAATAAAAAGTATAAATTAGGAAAAAGTTAACTGAGCGCATTGAACGATTCAAACTGAACGCAGAAAGAGTTGCTTAGGTGATGAGAACCTGATTAGACCAGAAAAATATATTTCCAGTTATTAGTATTATGGAATCGGTACTCTATTAAGCTTTTTTGTGTCATGTCAAAAAACTCACTCTTGTATTAACTATTTTTGAACTGGAATTCCAAAATAGAAGTAGACAATTTCTTCATTATTAAATTTCACATATGTGTCTATCTACATTCTGTTCATAATTTGCTAAGTAACTGTCTGGTAGATCATACAGGGCAATTATCCACTCAATCATCTAGAGACAAGAAAAACAAAACTTCACACATTTTTTACCGGACAATTATTTGTACAGACAAGACAATACCAAACATTAGGATTCATTTACGCCATAATACGTCATTCCCCCCCCCCCCCATCCGAAGAAAACTATTTCCTGACAAGACATTAATTACCTCAATAAGTATTGGGAGCAGAGGTATGAGACAAGTATAGACCATTAACTCTTCAACATAGACATCATTTATATAAGACAAACACTTGTAGAGTCTGATGTCACAATCATCTTTACTATTATACAAAATATCATCTTGGGCTCAAATCTCCATTTCATCTATTCAATATTCCTGTTAATTATAGCAAGATTACTTTTCTATTCCAACAAAAAATCTTTGCATTTTTTTTTAATTGATTAAAGTATTTTTCTTATTGCAAATTGGTATCATAAAGGTTTAGTGGTTATAGTAATGTGTAACACGGCAATTCTGGTTCGAATCTTGGTCCCAGCAGATCATAATATAACAGAAGTGTCAAACCCTCCCATGTGCAGATATTTTGGTCTAATTTCTAGAAGGGTGTGGTTATTTTGATTTCAAAAATCCCTATGGTAGTTTTTCATTACGGTGCTTAAAAATAACACGACATGAAAATTGGCGACTGCCTAATTCCCATCACTGGTCAACAAAATACAGGCCAAGTCTATTTCCCGATCCATCTGATGGCGGTGTTTCTCAAATTCCTATATATCGAAAAAGTATTTCTGTCTAATTCCCCTTGTATCCCCGCCGCCCCCATCTGGTGGAAAACATTTATCAGTGCATTACTTTAATGGAAATCGTATCGAAAAGCATGTGCATATCAAAGTATGAGGTGGGGGGGGGGGGGGGGGTAATAAGTTTTGTTCAGTATATAATCAGTCTGACTCTCGTATTAAAGCTTGTCTGATGATTCCCAGTTACATTTGAATAGGTGCAATCAAATGATGCAAATTACTTTTCAGCGCTCGTTAAAACAGCTGATTGTGAAACATACAATCAGATCAATGGCACAGAAATCATGTTGCTAGGTAATGTACGTCGCAAAGATTGAATATGTAAGCTTAATTCCAGATTTCAACCATAAATAATCATCAGACTAATGTGGCTGTGATGTTGTAATAATGCAGCAGACACAACTTCCTCTCATGCCATAAATTTCTCTAAAAAACTGTGAATATTGCACACTATGTGCCTTCAGAGAGATCAGAAATAGCACAAGCTGCTTTCTTCCTTAGGCTGATATGTCATGTGACATTAGTAACACATCATTTGACATTCTGCGGAATTTGAAATAAACTTTTTTCAAAAAGAAAAAAGCAACGCAGTTCCGTGTTTACTTGGAATTAAAGGCAACCACAATTCCCCGACTAAACTAATTAAGCTAAAATGTTACTTTTTTTCAAGTGATCTAATTTGATACTCAATCATGCAGATAAAAACAAACTTAAAATATTTGAAGCCATATGATCTCTATATACTTTCAGCAGTTCACAAAAGTCATGTTCACTGTTCAATGGTGTTCACTGTTTATATGTGTTCTCCATTTCCAGGCGTTCACTGTTTATATGTGTCATCTGTTCACAATTTTTCACAAATGTTAATATGGGTTCTCTGTTTACAGATTTTTACACGTGTTTGTATAAAATTGTGTTCGTTGTTCAAACATGTCATATGTGTTCACCTTTTTCAGGCTCAATATTGATACTTCTATCAGTGAGTGGGTTGAACGACGACTATCTTCAACAGCATTTCAGTTATATACAGTTATACCCCTGAAAACCGGAATTCCCAGAAAATCAGATAATTTTTCAAGTCCTATAATTTTTTCGGAATTTTTATCAAAAGTTCTCTAAAAACCGGCATTCTCAGAAAACCGGACTTTTGGCTTTTCAGGGGTTTTACTGTACTGCTGCCATTTCACCTTACCAGGTTTGCTGGACTATTTGTTCTTACCAGTACTAACTTAACCTTCTATCGCTGTCAAGGACCAGGCAACTTCTGAACACATGGAGGAAATTCAACATTTTGGTCAATTTTCATAGAAGTGTATGACCTGAAGTGATTGCGATATGAACCAGGTTACTAGTCCATTAGCCACTGGTCCATGCACAGCCACGGCACACAATGATGAAACAAATACTAAAGTTAAATTTGAAACATAGAATTCTATGATTCAGTATATATAGATGGATATCAAATACTTTTTTTCTACATACAATATTCTCATGGGTTTTAGACTAAATGTTTTGTCATACTATAACGAAATGACTGAATTGTATTTTTACCAGATGTAATTCAACTCAATCACTTGGCATCAGATATATAATATACTAAGCAATTTCAAATTGTGTCATTACTGAGATCTGAATATTCCTGAAATGTGCCCTTTGAGACAAGTTTCATGAGAACATTAACAAAATGAGAGCCAGGATACCCACAGGGGCCGTCTCACTTTATAGCATCACATTATTTCAACAGATGATCAGTTTTTAAAACTCTCTGAGAAATGATGAAATTCAAACAAGACAAAGATGTTTATGAGTCAGATCTATCAAATGGTCAACAATTCAAATACAGTGCAACCTCTCCAGAGTGGCCCTCACTTGAGCAACAGCCTCCCTTCAACAACATAATTTTGCTGTTCCCAAAGGGTGTTGCTTTAGAGAAGTTGCCATGGAAGAGATTTTGATGATTAAAGTTGTTGAGGAAAGTAAGTTTAAACCTGGCCCTGAGGATATAAACCTTGAGAACAGCCATGGAGCTGAGAACGCTCAATTCCATTCTCTTGAAAATATGCATGATTACATGTGCAGTTTAAATACATGTTTAGAATAGAGTCAATTATTGAGGCATTCTTAAGACCTACTTTCTGAAGGAGGTAAAAATGACACAACCAAGACTAGGAAGTGTTAATAACAACCAGGAAAAAAAAAATTGGCATTTTTTTTAAAATCCCTACCTACCTACCAAGTGCTAAAATTTTGGGTCTGAACACTCCAAACAAACACATTTTTATTTTCAGCCTAATTAGTTAACATTCTGATGATTTCTTCAAGAAAATGTTTATGGTACTTTCTGAAGAGAATCAGTGAGTTTAATTATATCTCTTAAATCTTATCTATTAGACCTTAAATTCTTATAATCATTCGGTTGCCATGGAAACCAGAATTCGAGGCAAGTTAAATAAAAAATAGATGGGATTGAAAACATGCAAAGCCATACACAACACGAATGACTGATTGATTAATAACCAGCCAACATGCATTGTGCCACATAATTTACGCAGACATGTTATCTAGAGATTGTTTTAATGTAACTCAACTTTAAATTCACAAAATAATAGAAAACTAACAACAAATCGAACAAAATCACTTTAGATTTGATTGTGTTGACAATTTATCAATATGCATACAGATACACTGTGGTATCATGTGTTTTTGTTGGACTGAATTTTTCATGGTTTTTACAAAAATGGCCATTTCATATTTTTAGGCCCGATTATTTTACGTTAAATTAACCATTCTTTAATTCTTTCAATGATAAAAACAAGTGACATGAAGTTTTGTGTTCATGATGATGGCACAGTCATGATAATCACCCAATTATGCTTAACAATGAAGACATTGCATTTCACAAGACAATTTGAATATCATGTTAATGGTAATCAATATAGAAAAAATAAAAATGTTTTTAGAAAACAATTATCTCTCCTGACTTTCCATCAGAACTTTAAACTATAAATCTCATGTTAGTTGCATTATAATGACACCTTAAATGACTATTTCAATGAAAGAAAGCAAACTCTGGTAATACAATTTAAATTTATTTTCCTGTAATTAATAAATAATGCCTCCCACAGTCCCACATGTTGAATAAACAGGAAAAAAACATCACTGACCATCAATAATAATCCTATAAATTATAGTACCCAAAAATTGTTCAAGCATGCGGGGGAGCGGGTATTTCATTGGTCCTATTCAGAACAGTGAAACCCCTATTTGGGACCACTTCAACAATAAGACCATTTCGTGATAATGACCACTTATTTTAGACTGGGTTATAATATTTAAAATATTCTTTTTTTTTTTGTGTTACTAAATTATTTTCAAGACCAAAGCATAACTGTAAACACAGCATGCATTATATGTTTTTACTCATTTTCCAGAGGAACATTTTAATTGCGTAACCATTTTTCATTGTAACAGTAAACATAGAAAAAACAAACGCTATTTGACTTGTGATGGTATAAAATCCACTTCGTAATTACACTGTTGTGGAACTTAAAATGAGTTAACATACAAAAAATCAAAGGATTATTTTACAGAAACCTATTTAGAACAAGGTTAGGTCAGAAAAAAATATGTTTACTTTACTGATCCTACTTTATGGCGCCTTCATTGAAGTTTCTAACAATAAAATCCAAGGTAAAAACATATGTGAAATATTTCTTTGATTTTTGTATTTTATTATTAGAAATGAATTGTATCATAAAAAGAACTGAAGGTATGTTTACAGCAGAAAGTCTTGCATCCCACCTTCCCTAACTTTGGCCAAATAACTGCAAACACAATTTTTTTCCAGCCTTATAAAACATCTTGAGATCATTCTCACATTATAAATCTCATTTCTGTACTCAATGCATTTAACACTCAGTCTGATAATATTTTGTATGTTTGTGAAATGGATATGGAGTATTTATGCTTTAACTTGACATGTTTATAGAATACTGTTCTCTAAAAATAATCATTTTATAAAAATGAAGTTCTAGAATAATGAAATCTAATGAGAATTGAGTTAGGTGACAAAGCTCAAGTTTTGTAGCCTTATAGATTTAAATCTCTATATTTTTGTACCGTTCTCAAACCAGGTTTTAAATAAATTGAATCAAGAATCATTCGCCACTTACCCAATGATCCAGGCAGTCCTACTACCAGTATAAAGAACGGAGACTAGTCAACATGCAGGTCTCTGATTGGTCGATTCTATACATGATAAAAAATTGACTTATAGTATTTGATTGCGTTACCAGATTGTCAACAAAATTTTTTAACAATTAAATTATACCTTTGACCCTTTGAATGACATCATAATAATTATAGACTGGTACCTACCTTGTACAGACTGGTTTTCTAGCTCGCTCTGTTTGAACCGAGTCAAAGAATGCAGCGTTCCAAAACCTCAATGACTGCCATATAGGTTGTTCCTGTAGATAACTGTACAAAAAATTCTTGAAATGTTGCTTTCCATGGCGAGCTAGAGATATAGGAAGAGAAATGATGTAAATTATTTTTAATTTATGAATTTATCATCTGTTTTCAACAATTTCAGTATTTAACCAGCATGCAACATGTCCAGCGACCAATAACCAAACCTGTTTAAGAAAATGCATTTTTTTTTCAGATATCATGCATTAGATGGTAAAATGAATCAATCAGTTGCTGATTGTGTCAGGAGTCTCACCATAACAGGAGTAGCAGGAAATATCCTCTCTTGAGCAAAAACCTCCCTTCAACAACAGTATGATTTTCCAACTACATGATTTAACTATTCATTCAACCTCTCTAGAGCCACAATTTCTCAACAACAACATAATTTTGCTACTCTAAAAGGGTGTTGCTTTGGAAACGTTGCACTGTAGTAATAAAAAGTTTATTTTCATCTGGAAAGTATTTTAAGTTTACAGTAAAACCTGTGTAAGCGGCCACCTCCAAAATAAAGTCCAACATGTGAGTAAAGGCCATTCATTTATAACTGCATTTATAGGATAAAATTTCCCAAAGGTGGCCTTTATTCACGGGTTTTACTGCACAAATGATGACTAGTGAGGTCATGTTGTATCTTAATATAGAGGTACAGATTTCATCAATATAACACAACATTGATCTATCGTACTTAACCACCAGGGAAAGACCAGTACAATAAATGTCCTATCTAATATCCAAGAGAAAATGTCGGAAATCAATGATTTTTATTGAAAAAACTACGAAGAATACAGTCAGTAACACTTAATTCTCCTCTGACATGTACTGAGACTACCATATATTTGAGGTATTTAGTTCCAAAGAAATCTTCAACAATTAAATAACAGAAGAAACTGGACATTTATAACATTTTGGAGTAAATTTTAGAATGCTCAGAATATTCAAGATCTATTTTTATGCTGATTTTGGGGCAAAAATTAGTGCCCAATTCCCTTATGAAATTTTTTATCTTTTCCCCCAATTTTAACCCAAAATTCCCAAGTCAAATAGTGAATTTAAAAAGAAAATTAACAGCTACCGGTATGTAGTGTAGGGAAAAAAATTAGCTGGAATTGTTTCCGCATGTTGAACACATTGGCTATGGACATACAGTACATCCACCCTACAATAGCCACCAATGGCTGTAACAGGGAGGTGGCTGCTGTTTGGAGGAGACAATTCATGGAGGTTACACTGTATAATGCTATATTGAAAGATCAATGGCCATTAGTGTCTAACTGTACAAATATTGTGTTTTTATTAATAATCTAAAGTAAAATTTCCCCCTATCTGACCATCTGCAAAGTTTCGAGACTTCTTCGTAATGGCCTGGAAAATTTCATTCAGTCAGACAAACTCTCAGTGACACTCAATTCAACTTAGTGAATGATGAATGACATGCAATTAGCCGAAATTACCCGCCATCACTCTCCTTAATTAAAACATAGGGTATAAAATGGTGTCCCTCATAGACGAATAATACACTATTATCTATATCTAATTCTGTGAAATGAAGACTGGCACTTTTAGTTCCAGGGAATATTATCATAGACAGTCTTAACTAAATGAGTACCGGTATGCTTTAAATTAAACTTCATTTGTTTTTCCTAATGATCTTAAATGGGAACTACAGAATCTGTATAAAAGCCAGTGATGGAATAAGTCAGGCTTCACTAACTTAACAAGACCATAGAAATGTTAAATAGGTCCAGACCAATTATTTGGTGTTTTTAAGAAATATACAACTTAACACGTTTCTGTCAATTTAAGGCATGGGTTCAAATGGACCTCTTTCAATTTGTTTGTTTATATCGAGTTTTACGCCCCTTTTCAACAGTCAGAGTCAAATGAGGCGGAAAGTTCACACAAGCATCATTCCTGAGAAGAACCAGTACTAGACTACCATCCTCCGTAAGCAACTGCCTACTTTCTCATATAAAGAGACAAGGTCAGTAGCGGAGCTTGAACCCACAATCCTCTATCAGTGAGAGGACACAGTGATTTGAACGTCAGCGACCTTAACCACTCGACCACGGAGGAGGGTCACCTCTTTCAAAGAGCTCTGAGCTCTGGACATTATAATAACAATCCCAAACTGTCAGTATCATGATTTTAAAGAAATTGAAAGGCCACAGTGACCTTCCAGTAAACTCTTAAAGCTATGAATCATCATGGAAGAATTCAAAACACACATCCCTCCCTTTTTAGAAGCAAAAGCGAAGCCAGAGCTTCTATAGTGATAAACCCAGTTTTGTATTTAATTTAACAAAAAACATGGCACATCTTATCCATACATTTGAATTGAAAATAGTACCACTAGTTGTATAACTCAACCGATTGCAGTTTTTTATGAATGCTTCACCCCAGAAGCACAATCTTTTGATAAAATACAAAGTGTTAAGTTAACACTATTCTTCCTTATCATAGACATCTTTCAAATTATATGCAAAGAATCCAGAGTGTTTGATCTTATAACTTGATGAAATTTATATAAATCTAAGAAAGGATGCCCCTTGAGCATTTATTAGGGTATACTCTCCGCGACTTTGTAGATTTTGTTTCCTATATTAGACAAAGAAGTGATGACAAAGTCTTATGTATCGCAGACAGTGATGTCAACGAACATGTAAATACTTACATTCATGGTAAAACGTGAAGCACATATTCATGAGATTTTTAGCGGGAACGTAATCTTCCGACTCATTGCACTCAAACAGCACCACAGCAAAATATTGAACCAGTCGGAAAAATATCGATTCATCCACTTTCTTAGATATACATCTCTGAAATATAAAAATATGTTAAATTAAATCATAATATACAATTAAACCTGTCAAAATGGCAAACTCCGTATAAAGGTAACCCTGTGAATAATTAAAGGCCATTCTTTTAAAAATTGTCATTCATTATTTAGGACAAAATGTCCTCTGAATAAAGCCACCTGTCAGGAAAGGCTACACAATTATAATAATTTCCAAGGGTGGCTTTTGTTCACAGGTTTGACTGTGCTGGAACAGATTTGTGGCAATTTCATCAATAATGTTACAGTAAAATACAGCCATTCATCAACAAAACTGTAAAAAAAACTAAGAATTGTCTTACACAAGATAAAATCTTGAAATATATTGTTTCGCATAATATCAATAAAGTAGGTCAAGGTGATTATTTTCCTGTTATTTAAACATTCAAATTTCTTTGTTTCATACATAGCAGCTAAATAATTACACTCCATGTGATAAACTCAAAAATGTCAGGGAAAAATCAATTACAGAAAACTATAGGTTACAGTTTAGTGCCATCTTCCTAGATTAAATAATGACAGCAATGGGGGACAAATGATTTAGGGTTAAATTACTATAGTAACATCATTCCTTTGTACTAACAGTACCGTAATTTTGATATGGTGAAGATCATACCTGATCAAAACCACTACATGTATAGCTTCCTGCAACTAAATATTTTATTGATCTACACATCTTTAATGAACCATCAACAGCTATGCATGGTCATAAAGACAGGGGAGAGAAGATACAGGATGCCGAATAGTTACAAGTGCTTAATCAAGCCACCGGTGTAAAGCAACAATAAAAGCCTGGCGCTTTTTCCTATTTTTTTCTTAACACAGTACAAGGCTCAGTAGTTGGGATAGTGACACTGAAAGTGTCCCTGAAAAACCTGAAGGAGGAGAAGCTTGATCGAGATTGAACCCCACCACCTTTATATATGTAGTGCAAGACACAGCCCGCCCAGCTAGCTCAGTGGTTAGAGCGTTAATCTGATGATCGAGAGGTTGTGAGTTCGAACCCTGGGCGAGGCTCACACTGTCCGTGACAAACTTGACTAAAGATATTACATCCTAAGTTAAAGTGTCCTCCACCTCTAAATTATGTGGGGTAGCTTGGCAGAAGCTTACAGATAGAATGTGGTAAGTACTGGTTAAGGCCTAAATGAAGTCCAGGAAAGCTGGTAAGGATAACTACCCGCCACGATATGACTGAAATAATGTTGAAAATGGCGTAAAACCCGACGAAACAAACAAGAAACAAATAGTGCAAGACAGTTTCCTGCTTATATCTATAACATATTACTATGAAGAAAAACATGTGCTGTAGCAGATCTTGAATCAGCAAGGGTTTTGAGATAACGCTTATTTGGTAAGGTTTATTTAGGTCATCCTTAAAAATGTTGGTTCATCATGCAGGTAACTTGATCTAATCACAACAATGGGAAAGTAGGTAGGCATTTTGTTAAAAAAAAATTGTATTATCAAAATTCTATTTATTAGTATGTTTGTCCTAAAAAATGCACATACAAAATGTCAAAATTACTAAAAAAGATTTTTTAACTACAAACCAACATTTTAAAAATTGGCCATACAGAGGGATATAATAAGAATTTAAATTGCCTAGAATTTATTTCAGTATTCCAAGGCTTGGGTTTTTCTTAATGAATGTATACTAATGATTTATCACAAGGAGAAAAAATATTGCCATTATGCTAATTATTAATACATTTCTATGATAATTGTACAATTTCTAAATTAATTCAAGATCAATATTACTTTGACAGCTTTATATACTCTGAATTGTTTGACCTTAATCTTCCTTGGTAACTAAATATGTAAATCATTACAGAACAATAATCACTGGGTATTCCATAAGACCACCTTAATTGGGCATTTGACTTCAATGAGACCAGATAATGTTGTAAAATATGTTTGATGCCTGGGATATATACTAGTAACTAAAAGGATTTACTTATCTGTGACTGTGACCTTGACCTTTGACACTCTGACCTCATAATCAACAGGGGTCAACTACGGTACATGTGATGACCAACCTGAGGACCTTAGGTTAAATTATTCTCTAGTAATTGGCAAGGTTTGGTTACCAACGGACCAACCGACATTATGCAAAGCGAAGCAATATACCCCCTTTTTTCTAAGTTGGCATAATAATTATTAAATAACACTGCTATCATGGTTTAATCATAACAACTGCACAATCATCACACACTTGTGATGCCAAATTACATAAAAAAAGACATTCCCAATTTTTCCATTTTTTTAAAGCACTATCTGAATTCTGTGGCTATTTAATTGGTTTTCTTTATAAGGCAACTTAATAAAAGGATGAGAGAAAAACATGCTGATTGACAGTAAATCATAATATTCTAGAATTTTTTATGAAGCAAACATTCAAGCAAGCATTACACGGAATTCCTCAGTTTGGTTTTAAATACAAAAGTTCACAGACTGTCATTTCTTAAAATCCAATTGACAAAAACAAAAATGGAAAAATAACAGACATAAAAATAGAAACACAAATAGGCAAGAAGCCTCTGAGTTAAATATATTGCAATGTATATAAACTTCAGAACATTTACAGTGTCAAGAATTGTTAACAATGGATTTACATGTATAACACAAATAAGACAGGAGTGACAGGTCACAAAATACACCCGTCAAGGGGCACAACTCAGAAGTGCCTAAGCCAATCTGACTGGTTATCGACCTTGGCCGAGATCTCATGGCCATAAACATTTCCATTAAGTTTGGTGAGGATCCGAATAAGACTGTTTGTATTAGAGAGCGGATAAAGCAACAATGGTGTTGTTGGTTGGGCACCTTAATAAAATACCACGCTGGTACCTGACAACAGCCTTGGGAAGCAATCGAAGAAAAAACATAATTAATCGTAATTCTACTAAAATTCATTAACCACAATTGGAGTGATACCCTGCACCAAGTAATTATATTACTGACATTACTGTCGTAGTATTACAACAACACACAAACATTACCTGTGAGTTGACATATCTTGCAAACCATTGTCTTCCAGGAACTTGCTGGAAAATAAAATAAAATGGTCAACAAAACTAAAATTGTGTGGCACAAGGAACATAGACCAACATCATAACAAACTCAAGGGTCTATCAGTGTCAATCAATCAAAGTAAACAAGACAAATTTTAATTCTCATTATGCACATGTGCTGTGTGTTGACATGGTCACATCCATGAAATTTGTAATAAATGATTCCCAGAGACATAACATATTTTACAAGAAGGGTCACTGTGGTCAAGTTGTTATGGTCTCAGATTTGTAATCATTAGCCCCGGGGCCTGCCTTTTATATACTATAAGTAATTGAATCACATCACACCCTCAGGACCTGCCTAATTTCACATACAAAGAAGCTGACCAGCTAGATACAGAAGATGGATATGGTTTCTACCCAAGTCTATACCTCATGGATCATCTTCCACAACCACCAAAGCTGGAAAAGTCACTGACTCAGTGACCGTAACTGCTGGTTTGACATTTAAACAACAGAGAAAACAAAATATTTTGCAAGGAAGGGAAATCCTTGCATCAAATGCAATTTTCTAACTGTTTTCCTGATAAACCTAAAATTAATTTACCAAATATGTTAATGGAATGATCTACTTTAACTGAAGCTCAGTGTACGGATAATATTATGTTTACTTATATTAAAATGTTCAATTTTCAGCAAAATGAAATGAGCGATTTTAACCTTCTATATACTGATTTAAAGTTTGATAAAATAATTAAACTAATTCAATAGATCAAATACTGATAGATTTCCAAACAAAATCTGACAGAAGAGAGGTCACTTTTTCTGTATATAAAGAAACTAGGACAAACTGTAAAAATGTTGTCTTTCATTTCTAATTTTATTCATCAAGTAATGGTAAAATAATCAACATCTTTGGTATAAAATGCATGTTAAAAATGAATTCCTGACAAGTCTAATACCTACAGGCCTAAAATCACTAAAAATCATTCAGATGATTTCTTAGCAGATGTTTCTGAATTACGCCTTGGACCCGTGATTCCTCTTACACTGTTATAACTGTCATAATAAATAGCTTTCAGTAATCTATCCAGAAATCAAAGAGAAATTAAGTATCATTATAATCATCTCGTTCATCAGTAGCCACAAGTCCCTGTGGAATTTTATTAACCAATCAAAGATCTCTGTCATTTGTGAGGACAATAAACCCGCTTATTAGCATTATTATTAATGTATCAATTTTCATTAAGATCAATCATTCATCATTGCTTTCATTTAATGGTAAAAAATCACACAAAAAAGTTAATGTAAGATTTTCACAAAAGTCACCATGCAGTGATAATTAAACTATCTGTGTATACGACTATACGGTAGATTTTTACTTAAAGATTTAACTAGCACTTTTTTGTCGTTCTTTCCTGCACTTGTCTTTCTTTCCCGTATTTGTTTGCTCTTGTGGGTAAATAGAGCAGTTGAATCTAAGTGCAGAAGTCTCTTGTTCAAATTTTGCATCATTAAGATTTTATTAGCATTGGAAACCCAGGAGCACAGGAGTTCATAATATAATTAACCTCGACAAGCAGAAAAAATAATTTGATACAAATTAATCCAGATATCCAAGATTTTCACAAAAGCCACCACACAGTGATTTTTTTCCAGAATTTTCTCACTGTATGGTGACTTTTGGGAAAATCTTACATTAACTTTTTTGACAGCCAGACCAGTGATCTTTGTCTGCTTGCCTACGATGTTAACAAAAAGAAGAAAAACGTGGTCGTAAAAACCTGGTATATCGGTCCAAAATATAGATTTTCAACTGTAAAGTGACCACCTATGTCAAACCATAAATTGACCATCTATGTCTAACCACCCCGGCGAGAACTTCATGAATAAATTCATGAACTAGTTCATGAACTAGTTCATGAATTAGTTCATGAAGGAAAAATGGCCACTTCATGAACAAATAATTCATGAACAAATTCATGAAATGATTCATGAACAAATTCATGAATTAGTTCATGAACAAATTCATGAATTAGTTCATGAAGGAAAAATGGCCACTTCATGAACAAGAAGTTCATGAACAAATTCATGAAATGGTTCATGAATCACTTCATGAAATGGTGCATGAACAAAAAATTCATGAAGTTTGTCAAACCTTAATTTCAAACCTGAAGTAATTCATGAATAAACTTGTGAATTTCCTCACTGAATACCATTGAGGAACATGCCTCTATAACTAGTATGCACAACCACAAGTACAATATACTGAACTGATCAACTTTTGACATAAACAAAATAATTTCACACAATATATGAGACTTTATTATAGATTTCAAAAAAGTTTCCTTTCCATAGAAGCAATTCTTGCTAATCACATTTTTCAGTTTTCAGTTCATTAAAACAGTGTTTCTGATGCTGTAAAATTGTATGCATTTTTCAGCAAAACTGAATAATCGCGCATATATTTTCCACATTTAAGGGCTTAAGGCCCTATCCACAACCACCCAAAAAAACCTGAATACTAAGACAATAAGGAAGATCTTCCATACAATAACCAAGCAAACAAAATACCAAAACTATGACCTTCGATCTCCAAGCGTGACCTTGATCTTGAAGCTACAGCCATGGGAGTTGTGTGTGACACAATGATGGTTAACATTTGTGGTAAGTTATTACAAAATCCTCATATGAATGAAGTTACAGAATGGACATGATTTCGGACAGACAGACAGACTAAAGTGACTCCTACAATTAGCCCCCATTATTTTAAAATAGTGGGGGTATAATAAAGTTTATAATATTGTATTCTTCAAAACTACATTGTCTTCATAATGAAAGCATAAAAACAAATTTACTGTGAATAAAAAGTTTTGTTTGTTTCATCGGGTTTTACGACATTTTCAACATTATTTCAGACATGTCGTAGCAGGCAGTTATCCTAACCAATATTCCTGGACTTCATTTAGGCCTTAACCAGTACTAACCACATTCTATCCGTAAGCTTCTGCCAAGTTACCCCACATAATTTAGAGGTCACAACAGGACAATTTAACAAAGGATGTAATATATCTTCAGTCAAATTTGTCACGGAGAGTGTGAACCTTGCCCAGTGTTCGAACTCATAACCTCTTGATCATCAGACAAACACTCTAACCACTGAGCTAGCCAGACGGGCGAACAAAAATAGACTTTAACAAGAAGTGTTTGAAACATGGATGCTCCTAATGGTCAACTGGACAGCAAGACCTTGGCCTATTTAACTCCAAAATCAATAGGGGTCATCTACATGTGATGACCACCCACCCAACCAAATCTAAAAGTGGTTATGCCAAATAGTTCTCTAGTTATTGATCAGACAAGGGTTTTGTGCTGAAGGTCTAGTCACTGAGACCTTGACCTTTGATGTTCTGACCTCAAAATCAATATTGGGTTATCTACATGTGAACTGCGATGACCAACCTCACAACCAAATCTGAAGAGCTAAGGCCAAATCATTTTCAAGTTATAACCATTATGTGCAAAACAATATACCCCATTTCTACGAAAGGGGGCATAATTAATTATTACAAGTAGCTTCCAGAATTATAGCGCTAATTATATATTTATTAATGGAAACATATTTCAGAATTATCATATTAATGATAAAAATTGTGACATAAAAAACTTAATTAAAACATATTCTAAATTCTACATGTATACAAATGGGGTCATACTCATAGTATTGACAAATGAAATTACAATATTAAATTGAAACTAGCAGTTCATCAATGGTTTAAAAGAAATGCAAATCAGTTCCAACATTCAATACTGTACATTATAATTATATTCCCAGAATGTTAATAATACTCGCATGATGGCATCATGCATTACACTTCCATATTATGTCAGTAATTCAGGATGGACACTTAAACACTTGCTGAATATTTAGCTTTTTCCAAGGTTTCAATTTCTAGAGCCAGTGCAGCCTAATTGCCTGGAGACTCGAATTTTTTCTCATTCCTATTTTAGTTAAAAACTTCATCCATGGTGAGAAGTCAGAAAGTTAGGTATACATTTGCTTCTTGTGCTCATTTAATCACTTTCATCTAGTGTCGGAGAGCATTCCAACAAACTACCACAGTGTTATCTAGAGTTTCTTTAGGCTTTGAAAACTTTTTCATCTTAGAGAGCTCTGCTGAACCATTCAGTTCCAAGGCCATGCTGAAATTGACAAATGTATTCAAGTGAATTTTCACTACCGGACTGTTAATAATACCTACACGTAGTATACTTGAGTAATGTAGTCAGAGTCCTAAGTCTATTTTGTAAATTTTGATGTTAGCTTTTAGAAAAAATACACTTTTAAGTATTACAATGTTCCACACAAGCTGGGACATAATATCTAAAATAGTAATTTCATTAGATGAGAGTAAAAAAATGTTACGAATAAATACAGTATCCGCGACATGAAAATAAATGTCACACGTTTTCGCGATTTTTAAAGCATTTCAACAAGTTGGCTTCATTGCGTTGTGGGGATAAAATTATACAATCTGTGCATTGATATTAAGAAAATATTAATATAAGTGACAAGCAAAAGCCTTATTCAAATGCTAAAATGTATTGAGAATGGACAACTGACTCACGCAGAATTCCGTTCAGGTCACAGCTCGTCTTTTCTTTTCAAACGACACTGGAACAAAATTTCTTATCAACAGACGAAATCTTCACTTTTAGAAACAATGTTACACTTCAGTTCGACAGTGCCATTCTAAAATATCTTCACTTGGCAGAAGAATATACATATTCTAATACTGCGCGCAACCTTCTCCGTGTGCCATATTGTCCTTGAATTAAGTCAGTATCATCCAGATGTTTGTGATTACGTCATCCAGACGTTTGATTACGTTCGGCACTCCAGCATGTACATCAATATTCAATTAGGCTACCTAAATGGGTTATCATTGAACAAACATGAAAGCAAGTCATATTTATTCACAGAATGTTCAAGACTGGTCAGTATAAAATAATTTGTCAGTGGCGATTTCGTACTCAGGCATTTTCGTACCTCATTACGAAATAAACGTCTATATTTTCTAGATTTGTTTTTAAATTGGTCAGAACATACAATGCCTAGTGCTTGGACATTTTGTTTGTAGCATTGTTTAGTGGACCTATACTAAGTTTGTTTAAATTATGGCACTGGGGTCAAAATTAATTGGTACCACCCAGGTATGAAAATTTACATCTAGGCTTATGGAATTTGATTTCTTACCAGACTGTTTCCAGTGTATATCCCTTGTAATGCCATTAGTCAGTTTGTTCTGATATATCAGAAAATAGAAGTTGTGAAATATTTCAAGTGCAGATGTCATTTTAGATAATGATTTCTTGTCATTGTGTTTCCAGTGCATGCCTATATCAATTTGATATTCATGAATGTTTTTGACAATTCATGAATATGTATTTGATATTCATGAACTTTTTGTACAATTCATGAACTTGTTCATGAAATGCTTCATGTTCATGAATAAATAATTGAACTTCATGAACTTTATTGTTCATGAATTTCTAATTCATGAATATGTATTTGATATTCATGAACTTTTTTACAATTCATGAACATATTCATGAAGTTCTTGAAGTTCATGAATAAATTCATGAACTTCATGAACCTTTTTCGCAGGGGCAATTAAGTCATCAACTAATAAAACAAATTTTCGCACCTATTCCATCAACAAGCACCTACCGGGGTATATTCATTTCTGACCTGATCAGATATTTTTTGTATTGAGCTCCGAAATCGATATTCATTTAATTAATGACAATTGTGGGAATAAGTCAGTGTCCACGCTAGAGATTATAAAATTAGTCTGTGTGAACATGTTTATAATGTTTTGTTTATTTGCATTTTTTACGCGAATATTGCGAAATTAAACACAAAATAACACAACTAAATGATTATTACAACACACCGACCATCGCTTCAAAATGTTATAAACATGTGGCAATTTCTCTAATAATTAATACAAGTTCTTTTAGATCGAACAATTTTTTCTTTTTCCTTTGAACTTCGATATAAAGAGCTTTGACTGCATTTTCAAAAGTATTGACCGTTCAGGCTACCAAATAGCAAGATGCACACTAGACTGGACCAGTGAACTATTGATTGTCATTCGGACCTGCCTTAATGTCGAACCCTATCGTCACAGTGATTATGGTTAAAGCACCAGGCAGAGTCAAATTCTCAGTCAATTGAAACCAGTTGTATATAAATATTGACACGTTTCACAGTAATTTATAGGTGGTTGACCTTGACAAGACGACAACCATATGAAACAGCTATTCGCCGAAAGTTTCCGTGTACAATGCGTTCGGTGCATGTCACATGATCATTGAGACTATTAGCGAGTTCTATTAACAACTTGAATATTACACAGTCTGTATGTACACATGAACACCACTTATAAATTAGTTTTGCTTCATCCTCAGTAATATCGCACAATGCTTGATAGTGTACTAAATTCAACGCCATGTTTGTTTACCACAGTAGGACTGGACTCGGTTTGTTTATTAAGAGATGCACAGATTCATTCCAATCCTATCGTTGTAGTTGTTAATCGAACTCGCTCTATTCCTGTTTTGTTTATATCACGCGATCAATGCGGATATTTCGGGCACCATCAGCAATTTCTGCTTCGCTTTAAGAAGTTGCAATTTTGAATTACGCTTTAGAAAATAAAGCATTCCATACAGTACGGCGACTTCCGTCACTGTACAATAATTACTAGAGACTGTTAGTCATCAATATTTGGTCACCATTCTCTAATGGACTTAAGCCAAATAATAATGAGAGTCAAAGAAACTTTTACATAATAATATTAATATGACATGTCTACTGTATTAGTGAGCCATTGGAGACAGTCTGCCATTTACAGAGACATAAAATAAGACCCAAGGGAACATAATCATAACGATCAGGTTACGTAAGGGAATTTTTTTTTAGGACCCAGCTGTTAGAAAACTTTGGCTAAAAGATTGGCGCAAACATACCGTAACTGCCTTCATACAGAAACTAAGAGACATTAGTATTGCACTAAACTTTCCAGATACAGGAAGGTGTCAGAATTTTCTGTGGGATGGATTCAGACACGACCATTTATTATTCATAGTAACACTCTCCTAATAATCAATGATAAGAGAAGTTTTCCAGAAAAACATTAGCTGGGAAAAATAAACATAATTACTTTGGCCTGACTGATAAACTACGACTATCTAGTCGCCTCAAAGAAAAACAGAGATATTACAGTAGTTTATGTAATGTATTTTATAATGTTAACTCAGTCTAGTCTGACAGAATGGTAACCAGTAATCCCGGGATAATCAGCATTCCAGTCATAATGTTATACCATTACGTAGCCTTTTTGTGATTTATGTCCGTTAAAGCGATTTGAATTATAGCTCGACCACGTGTTTTGAGCCGTGACAGAAGAATACACTAAATAAACTGGGTATATGCAGTGCTTGAGCATGATAAATGTATCTCATCAATTAATAAATTCAGTCAGATTTATTCAGAATATCTATATACCCTATTTGAGTAAGTGAATTATTCTGAATAATTTCGTCACGTCTCAAAAAACATGGTCGAGCTATACTTACCTTATTAGCAAGTGTAAACAAATACATTCCGCCGAGAAATTGTGCGCTTGATAAATGAAATATTTCCTGTGATTTTCTTGTAAATCATTACAGTTTTTACTTCAATGTAATGTACAATAGAAATTGTTCCACATAGGTATAAAGTTTGTACCATTTGTCGCTATATTCTGGGTTTTACAAGAATATTGTGGAACACTGAGACATGGACGGAGAAGTATTTGAAGGATAACGAACAACACTCTGTGTAGAGATTGACTCGTACAAACTGACCACTCATAGAGACTGGTACCATGATCTTTAAAAGAGACTGGTTACAATATGTTACAATATAATGTCCCATGACCACTCATTAAGACTGGTTCCATCACTGTAATTCATTTCAATCTCTCATCAAATTGTTAAAGAGAACCATTCCAGATAACTTTCAGATTTTTTGTAACAGCCAACTCAATTATCGAGACTTGTCGAGAATATAGATTTTTCTTGGAACAGATTTGGATGAATCAATATGTGATCAAGCATACTAAATCAAGCAAAACAACACTAAACACTCAAATCAAGTCTTGATTAAATCAGACATCCGTAAAATTGAATGTCATAACGCAATATGTCCATAGAGGCTTTACCAATGTAGGAAAAATTCCAATCTAACAGTAACCAGGTGCTGTAAATATTATATCAGAATCTAAGAGAAAGATATAAGCCAAGCAATCGCCTATGTGAAAATATAAGAACATGTTAAGAAATGTTCATGATTTTTTCTTGAACTGTGTCAAGAACTGTAACTGAATTACTCTAATTGTGCGAGTACAATTCAAGTACATTTTAAGAAATTTTAAATTGGACAAATTTTGAAGAACAGTCAGTTCCTAAAAGCATTAGTTTTAATAGTTCAAGAACTACATTTGAGGAACGATAGTGCAAGATATGTTCCTAAAACCTAGTTCTTGAACTGTTCTTGAACAAGTAACTCTCTTTTCCAACCAAAATTTCAAGAATAGTTCAAGAAATTTCTACATTTTTGCATTTTTTCTCAAGAACTGACATTCATGTATTGTTGTTAGTTCCAATTTTTTTAGGATTTCTTGAGAACATTCAACATTTATCAAATCCTTGAAAAGTTCTTTATAAATTCAAGAGCTTGATTCATTTCAATGACCAATGTAAGACATTTTAAGAACTTACAAGAACTTAAATGTTCATAAACTGTTCTTAAGATGTGCAAACTTGTTTATATGACCAGTTAAAGAATATTTAAAGAGCTAACATAGTTCATGATCTGTTCTTAAACTGTTCAAGACTTTTATAAGAACAGTATTAGAACACCAACGGTTGTTAAAAAAATTCATGAACCATTCTTAAACAATGTTCTTGAATTGTTCAAGTACAAAAGTTCTTTAAAGTTATCAGTTACAGTTCAAGCACATGAATTATGCACAGTTCTTGAACAGTTCATAATCATAAGAACTTCGTTAAACAGACGAGTTTCATAAAGAAGAATGTACTCCATTAATTGTTATGTCTAAAAAGAAGCAAAGTTCAGCCCCCTATCTCTCCCAGGAAGCAGTAAAAATACTTATTTACAGCCTCATTTGTGAACTTACCTGACAGTATTCTCCAAATTTAGCCTTCTCTAACTGTGGGATGTCCTCTCTGAAAAAATACAAACAGAAAGATGAATATTATTTTCTTCATATTTTTGTTTTTTTCCCCCAGATTTATGTCTGTTTTCTACAATATCTCAGTTACATCACAGTTAAACCTATGTTAGCGGCCATTACAACTTACCGTACTACATGCGTATCAAATACAATCCATGCTACACCTACATGTATCATCAGACAGTACTAAACAATCATTATAATCACGCTACGGCTCACAATAAAATATTACAACATTGTGAACTTTCCATATAAATAAATAAACAATGAGTAAACACCAGAATCTGCTTCAGAGATTAGCATAACACGATGATACATTTTATAACTGAAGTAGTCAGTATAAAATGAACATACATCGTAACATGTGCCTTAAACCTTGTCCAGTCTTCATTGCTAACCCAGTAGCCCACAGCCCTAAAATTTGTGTATTTGGGCTAGAGGGAAATTGTTTATTTTCAATAGTCCAGGCCTAAATTAAAAATATGTTTGTTTGCCCTTTACCGACCCTGAATTTTAGAAGAGGGTCGGTTGGTAGGAAAATCATTTTATTTTATTTCTAAATTTGACTTTTACCTAGCATGAAATTACACTTCTATCTAGAAGCATCCTTTACTAATTTTATGTATTCTGCTACCATACAACCATTTATTGTGTGCATTAATCAACCACAAACATGTACTCAGTGCCTTAACACACATTATTGTTTTCATTCATTACTTCAAATGATACCTACTTTAAATGTTTATCGAAAGCACTGAGTACATGTTTATTTTCCAAAGTATAAAAATAAAGTTCACCCAGATTTTGCAATAAAATGTTTTGAGTAGGCATGATTTGTTCGGGTCGGTCGGTAAAGGGCAAACAAACTTAATTTTAATTTAAGCCCCACATAGAGTTCGGGCCTGTGCTTTAAAAATATTTGTTTGAACACTGGTGCATATATAGGATTTTACTTCCAAAGCTTGTCTGCTCAGCTAAATTGGTTACTATGAACTTCAGGAGTATTAACCCTGGGTGTCATATCAGTCTTCACGAAAAACTATTTTAAGCACTGGACATTCGGTCCAGTGAAAATGCAAACTTTACTGGACCGAATGAACTTTTAGTGGACCGAAATGAGAATACACAAAATTGTATTTAATTTGGCTATATGTCATATTTTTCAAGAGTGATTCAAATATTTCATTTTTTTGTTCTGAAAAATTATCACTGAAAAATTTACTGGACCGTCAGACCACTGACCTTTTCATATTTACCAGACCGATGGCCATTTTGATGGACTCGGTCCAAGGTCCGGTGCTAAATTCGAAGACTGTCATATTAACAAGTCTCTGCAATTTTGTTGCATACATAGTTATCTATATATCTAATAGAATAAGTGTCTTTAAGACGATTCATCTCTAACCAATAATCATACATTGGAAAAGTTGGCAATGCGGAGAACAGTGTAATTTAAGTACAAGAACAGAATCCAGAAAAATGGGTTAGGATAATAGGATAACTGCCGATGACCATTAAAAAAGGCTGAAAAGCCTAAAAATTTCTTTTTCCTCCACCTCTACATTGAAGTCAATTTGAGCATGTAAATATGTAGTCATTTGGAGAATAATGTTGTTCGAGGCTGAAAATAAAAATAAGTTTGTTTGGAGTGCTCCTACACACTAAAATAAGAGCAAATAATTTTTGGGACATTTTTTTCTTTATTACTATTGTTAACGTTATATACATGTACTGGGGCGGGGGCATAAAAAATGCCTAACTACTTTCCGAATGCTAAAATTCTGGGTTAGAGCACTCCAAACAAACTTCTTTTTATTTTCAGCCTGACTGAACTTATAAATGCAAGATCAAATGATGACAAGGGAATCTAATTGTACAATAGATAGGGGGCTGCAACCTCATTTATAGATATCGGTCATTACAATCTCTCGCATAATGCAATTTCTCACAACAATTGCTCAATCAGGATCTATGAAACTTATCTTCATAAGCACTAAAATCCTCAGCAAGACATAAATATCTGTTTCTACTGTTAGTTGCAGTAGACAGATTGACACCAGAACACTTAGAAAACCTCATGGGTAATAAAATATACTTTTGTACTTGGGGAACAGGGCCGAATATCTGAAGGCCTGAATTCTGTCATTGCTTTTTGACCACTTTGATTTGTAGAATTCCAATAAATTGTTTTAACCTAATTGTTAATTCAGTAATGAATCACTCAACTCTAGAGCAATTAAGTCTAAAAGAATGTCTGATGGACTTGAAAAAGGAAGAGAGATGTTCCTGATAGCATCCTTTATAATGCCCCTATAAGAGGCATGGGTGAAAGGTCTAAGGACCTGAAAACTTTTAAAGCACAGCACCTCAGAGACAAAAAAGACCAATCGGGTCCAGACAAGAATATATGGAATAGAATATGTTCACCCAAGCAAAACTGATGAGGATCATGAAAAAAATATATAGCTATTAATTAATCTTAAAGCGAGAACACAATCATAATAATATGGACAGAATTTAATCTATGTTGAAATACGCTTGAAGCATTGTATTCTAATAATGAAACAGAAAAGTAATTAACATTAATTGTTAGATCTTCGTAATATTGTAATTTAACATACACCAGTAGTAAATATAATGGTGCAAGCAATTTATTTTCAAGCAAAAGATAACAGATTGCTGCAGACACTGTGAGTTAATTAAAGCAGCATACAGCTATGTTCAGATACCTTATTTGACACATTACATCAAAATCCACATAATTATGATTTGTGTAATAGGAGAAACAGAGACCAAATAATGTTAACTAAAGTTACTCCCAGGTTACATCATAAAAACTTAAAAGTACATCACAAAAATAATACCTAAACTAAAATGTGTCTTGAACACGAATGCCTCCGCTGAGAGTTAAGTCAAAAGGGGCCAATAACTCCTGCGAAAATGTTTGGATGTTAACGAAAATTTGTCTTGGCCAGTATTTCATCATTATACACCTTCATGTAAAATATCAAATCAATTCATGAAATATTTATTGAGTTATCGCTCGGAAACCGAAATTTGGAAGGACAGGGGTTTAACACTTTATTACATTCCGCCATATTTCAAATGGCAGGAGGCATATTAGCAAACAAAATCTGTAATGGTTTTCACAATCAATCTTTATCTTTGATGTCCTGATAATTTCAATTTGCTGCAGTCTCTGTTATCTTAAAATATTTGAAATCATCACTAAAGATGACATCAATTCCATTTGGGAAACAGATGAAAACAACAAATCCAAGTAGCATTGATTTCCCATTGTAGTTAAAATAGAACATTGTCTGCTTTGGAAATACAGTTCTTATATTAGGTGACAAGGAAATTGATTAATCTAATAAGCTTAACAACAAATTTGGTACAGAGGATAAAAAGGACAATCTCTGCTATACAAGAAGTGTTTTACCACACTTCTGATTATGACACAATTCGGCAGCTTTTAAAGTGGTCACAATAAGGCAGCAACATTCATTTTTTTATGAGCCCATCTAATTAAAGACTATGATTATCTGCATTAATTAAAGAACACTGAGATCTGTACAAGAAAGGCTGATGAACCACCTCAGTCAACCAGCGCATTACATGTAGATTTTATTGACACAAAATCACCATACTAAGAAAGTATAGGTATTCATTGTTGGAATCAATGTCAGTTACCATGGTAAATAAACAATACTTCATTAATGTAAGGTAAATCAGTTAAGCCTTAGATGCTACTGTCACACATAATTATGATTCAATGACCATTAAGCAACCACATGGTTGCTGTCGCCACTGCAAGGCAGCGGCTAGCATAGATATTTACAAAGGTGCATGCTGGCTTATGGCATAGTTATGATATTATTTCAAAGGCACGTCATCCCTGTAGACTGTAGGCCTCTTCAATATATGTGACCATAAGGTGGCTGAAATGAATTCAGTTGAACAACCATACAATGCAGGAACTTACTATTGTTATTGTGAATTCGTCTAACAAAGACATAATATTATAATCATGGGTTACCATAAATCTGAGTATAATCATTATAATCAACTCCTACGTCTCATACCCACTTTCACTTTCGTTAAGAGAAATTTGAATCTGAGGTAGAAGATAAATTACCTTAGTACTTCCACTGTGAATTTTATGTTCTTGGGTTCTTGAACTGTTCATGAACAACTTAAGAACTTGTCAAGAACAAATAACCATCTGAATCAACCTTAATATTTAAACATCTGAAGAACATTTCATGAACTGGTTTGAATTCCTCATGTATTCTTGAAATAGCCAAATATATACTTTCAAAAACAAAGGAAGATCTGATTATTTAATTTAGGCCATTTCAACCGCACTTTTTTATTTTCTAGTTCTTGAGAAAAAGTACAAGAATTGTTTATTTTAATTTGAACTACCGGTAGTCTTGACATTTTTGGCAGGGGTATCCAAAGTCAGAATGTGACACATGATCATAAAGTCATTTGCCTTGACCTCCACCTGTTTATACTACTGATACTTACATAATTATTGTGTCATATTGAATCAGCTAACTTTTTTAATACATCATGAGGTTTCATGTATGGAATCATATTTGAACATATTAAAGTGTTGAAAGTTCAATTAACAAAATCAAACACTGTCATGATGACAAAATATTTTTCTTCATGAATAATACATTAACAATATAATTCAAGCTATAAAACAACTGACAGAATTACTTTAAATAATATATTGAGTTCTTAAATAAACACTTTTTCCGAGACCAAATACAAATTTTGGAAAATTCATCATTTTTCTGGGTTACACAAAAATAGTATTAACAAAAAAAAGTCAATTAATCAATCAATTTAGAAAATGGTTCAGGCAAATTAGAAACAAAATAATCTTGAGGAATGATTCCCAATCAGATAAATTCATCCATGCTGATTGTCTCTATATCAGTCGTTAAGAAGTCACAATGATCGGACAGAGGATGCATGCATGTCGCTTCATATTAAGGCTAACAATCCAAACAGTTTTTATTCTGTCAGTTGGCTAATTCAGTTTCATCAACGATAATTTAATGAAACAAAAAGCCGTAAATGCGACATTTTCTTCTTCAAAAATCAAATTGGATTAATCAGGATCAAACATGGACAACTGGATACTAAAAAAAAACTCGGAACAAAACACATGGCAACACACAGAGAAATATTTGACGTTTTTCTCCAAGATAATGATTTCTAAATTACACGAATAAAACCTAAAGAGTCAATATGCCAAACACTAAAACATAATTGAAAAGAAAACACTAAAACTGGTTCATCAAAACATCACAGTACAAAATAAGTACATAAATCTTGATAGTCCTCTATCCATAATTTCTAAGGAATTTTGATGTAAAATAATACTGTAAGTTTTGAGATTTATAGTTATTTGACATGATGTTCTAGGTTATGTTTTCTTAAATCAATAACATTGAGTACAATCGGAAAAACAAAGCAATGAAGTCACGATGTAAGAAAATCACCAGGTTTTGTTCCAAAAAACAAACTCAGAGTAAAAAAAGACTGCCAGTATTTGCAGCACATATTATAGAGCTCTGAGCTCAACTTAAAAATCTGAGCAGCAAAACAGCATCTTGCTCCAATAATATCCATGCACAAAAGCTGTCAAAGAGACAACAAAAATTTATGCAACTTAACTAAACAATCACAAAATTGGTACCACTATATCATTGAGAAATTTCTTTAAAATGAGGGCATGTTTTTTTTTTAATTCATTTGAATATTTTAATCTCAACATCAGTGAGCCACAAGCGTCACACTGACAATAGTGGATAGCGATGACTTAGGCATCATTCAATGAAACTGATCAGGGCCTTCAATCTAACAAATCTACCCCCCTCTTGAAAATTATATTTTTTGGTCTTTTATACTAGATCATTCATTCATGATGATTTATTGTTAATACTTAAAATGATATATTCTAAAAGAGCTAATGTGTATTGAAATTAAATATGAGTTAATTCAAAGTAGTGTGAGAGCACTGCTGATTATTGTTCACTGGAATATTTCTAGGACAAAATCTGTACTCAATATTCATTATCCGAACACAAAGAAATGATGATAATTCAATACCAACTAACAGTTATCATACATGAAGCTTTAGGATGATTTATTGTTACTTTACATGATATAGTTTCTAAAAGAGCCAATACACAAATCAATAAGATTGATCCCAACAGCAAACACACCGTATGAAAGATAAGCGATCCAGGGGAACAGACTTGGTTTAATGCCAAAATCAAACAATAGTGAATGTGGGAGTGCTGCTAAAACAACTTGAAATGAGGCATCAAATAAGATCAATTCTTTTAACTCAGTTTCATGCATATTTATAAGGGCAATATAAGACAAAGATGGTGCTTAATGAAGAGAGGTATAAAACTATATATGAGGGGAAAATTCCAAGTTTCCCCGACAATGTTTAATGTTTCCTCGTAACAAAATAACAAAAAATAGGATAAAACTGTTCTGCAATCTGAATAGGACCATTTCATGTCATATGATATACAAAAACTTGTAGTAATTTAAAGAGAACGACTTCCATTATGTTTTTATAGATCTCTGACATGTGCCTCATGTGATCAAATACTTAATAAGTGCAATGGTGTATATATGCATTAGTGGGAGCAGCATGGGTGAAAGTTGAACACCTTGCAATAAAAAAAGATGAGTGCCACAAGTGGTGCCAACACTCATCATTCTGTTCAGCGCTTCGGTGAGATCTATCTACATACACTGTAGATGAAGTTTCACATTGTTACCTCTTATAGTTTCTGAGCTACATGTACATTAAAATTTTGGCACAGACGCAAACGACGCGGTAAGCTAGATTTTTTCTTCAAAAACAGACATGAGCTAAAAAGGAAATTTTCACCTGAGTCCACCATGCCAAAGAAATAGAAAAATAAGTGCAGTACAGACTTTTGAAAAAAACAACAGAATTTCCAGCACATTACGGAAAACTTCCACCCATGGAATTGTGATCTAAGTATGTTTGTGGCAAGGTGGATATTTCATGTACATGTATGTGGGGAGGTTCCAAGGACCCATCTTTACTTTCTTTTCCTCTTATTCAAATTAAGTTTTTGTTTAAAGAGCATAACTGCTATGGTGATTAGGTAATATTGTTAGATTCACAACAGCATCATTAGGTTTCCCTGAGAACAGAATTCCTTACAAACACACAATGCTTCTAGATAACACTCTACGTACAAATGCACTCAGCTTTTTTGTACTGATTTGACCATTGACCATTATGTAACAGTCAAACGAGTCTGTAAAGACCATCTTGGTAAGACTTGATGTTGTATTTATTGGAGGAGGTCCATGATCCAATGGTAGCCAGGTAAATCCCCATTACCACATCTTTAGTGCAAGTTTGACTATACTGATAGAATCACTGCAGCAACATAATTCATTTTGAAGTATAACATATATCTAGCTGAAGTAAATACAGGGATGTGATTTTGGGTTAAGGGCGAAAAAAGGAAAATGAAATTCATTTAGCTGGGGGCTTGTGGGCTTGTAAGCTGCTAGGGCTACCAGGGGGGTCCCAGGAATGATCAAATCCACAGAAACCAGTCATTCAGCAAAACAAAATACACCACTGTAATAGAGCAATATGTGGCTATGCAATAAGATCCCATGAGACAATGTGAAATATATGACATTTAACAATCATCAGCAGTCAAAATTTTACAGAAGTATCTTGTGGGAATTAAACTTTACCAATTATTTGTTGTGAACAATAGATTCTGAATTATCAGCATCATAGCCTAGAGAGACTTGCATTAAACAGTATCAAAGGCATTAATACATTTGGTAGAGTAAAGATTTTATTTTTCCTATGAGCATGGAAGCATCTGCAAGACACACAAGTGTGCTGGTTGTATACCATATATGGCAACAGTCAAATATTGAGTTTTTTCCAAACATTATCGCTTGGGGCTAACTGTGAATAGCCCCAAGTCTGGAACTAGTAACGGTCTCAAAATCATGGATTCATATGAGCCGTAAATTGTATCTTTTCAACAACCTACTTATAGTTTGGGCTAGTGCTTTAAAAATTATGATTATATAAGAATGTGTTAATGCATTTTCTTTAGAGAATATATTCTCTAGATTTCAAGAAGTTGAGCAACTCCTAAGCATTCCAGTATAGACAATTAGACACCATACAAAAAAGCTACATGATTAATAGCTGAGTTAACAACATTATATTTAAATTGAATTTGATCCTCACAATTTGAACTCGTTATTCAAATAATGAGATTATTGCACACAATACTAACCTTATATTAAAGACTTTGTCCACAAACTGTTTCATGAAGCCCATACATTCTAATGTAAGATCATCAGGTTGACTGTCTAAACTGTACTCAGAACTCCAAGACCTTTGAGATCCCATGGAATCTAATCTTCTCGAATGACGTTCATATTCAGGTTCCGAGGAATCAACACTCGTTTGATTAATTATCCCGTTTTCATCAAACACACCTTCAGATGAATCAAAACTACTAACACTAGCGTAAGTTTTCTCAACAGACTTTTCACTGTTTGCTGTGTCCAATCGTTTTGGATGAAAATCTTCCAGCTCAGGTTCATCGAAAGATATTAAGTCCCCCATTGGAAGTAAAGTTTTCCTTTTTGCGATTACTTCACCTTGACTGATAACTTTTTCTTCAGGTTTCGGTTCCTCTTTTGTTTCCGGTTCAACATAATCATCAAACAGCATCTCATCAACAGTACTTGATCTACGCTTAGTTGTAGCAAAACTTGGAGCTTTTGTCCTTTCCTCAGAGTTTGTCTTCTCATCAGGCGTGTATTTCTCGTATCTTCCCTCTGAATCACTAGAATGTCCACTAGTTGTTCTTGGAGAGTTACAAGAACTACTTCTTGAACTTCTACGGCCTGTTTTGTTTGGATTATATGGCGGAGGCGGGATTGGAGGCGGAGTCCTCTTGCCTTTCCAGCTTGGTCCAACCCCAACTTTTTCAGGAGTGGAAATCTTGCTTCCAGAGCTAGGTGAGTACAATGGCTCATCAAAGCTCATGTTTACACCACTAGATGGCACATTAACTTCATCATTCACGCTACCACTACTGCTAACAACACTACTCTGACGTATGTGATATTTTCCAGCAGCATTCTGATTCCTATCCACAACGTTGGAAGCTAATTGTTCATTCTCTTTATCCTTTTGAGATTTTTGTATGGGATTGATTTCAGCCGTAATGACACGTTTAGCAGGAACAGGTTTAAAGTTATCAGCTGGTTTTATTGCTTCCTCTTCATCTTCTTTAGCTTTATCTTGTACAACAGCAGTCTCAGTGTAATTAGACTCATTAAACACGTGACCTTCAGAATCACTAAGGCTACTGCCGCTAGAACTTCCTTTCATCAATGAAGCAGCAGACGCACCTACACTCTCAAATTTGTTAGATATATCATTCATTAAACCATTTTTCTTAGCAAGCACAGAACTGAAGAATCTCGAGGTCCCCTCCGAGAAGCTTTCACCCCCTGATGATAATTTCCGTCTGAAATCCATGATGTTTCAAACCTGGTAGTTTAAGTAAGTTATAAGAGGCGGGCAATCAGTGATTCAGTATTCCGCTTCATTACATTGTGTTCTTGTCATACCAATGCCACTCAATACATCAGACCATCTGAAATAACAAGAGCGAAATGCTGTTAAAGCATTATAGCCACACAAAAAGTCTGATTGAAAAAAGTAAGATTATATAAAAAGAATCCTGTCTGCATGGCATTTAAATCCGCAATCTGACAAACACAGAACACAGACTCAAAAAAGGATTTAAGTTAATTCTCATCCTGAAGCATTAACTAGCTCCTTTCCTTTCCTGTGAATTAATAAAAAAAAAAAACTTCATGAGAAATTTGATGAAGGAATGAAGTCTAGAAATGCCGGCTGGTACAGGTCAAATTTTATTATTCAAGGAATACATTGGCATATTGCCAACTATGGCTAATCTCAGAACCTAGTTTATCACATTTTAGTCCAATATTATATTGAAACCAGTATACAGTAAAATCTATGAACAAAGGCCACCCTTTAGCAGAGCTTGACACTAACTTCTTCAGGAGACAGTCGACAGGACTAATAGCAAAAAAATGAGGAAGTCCTTGCAAATTATAGGTAGTCCTCATTCTAATACATGAAGTATATGTTTGCCATTTTATTCCAATGCCTATCAAGTGTACTTTATTGGAATACAAGACAAGACGTCAGAAGTTATACAGGTTACATCACATCTGCAGGTCTAACAAGCGTTTGTAAGCATTGTTATTTGATTTACTTAAATTTATAGAGTTCAAGTCACCCAAATTTCAGATAGCCCGATGGGATACCCAGCTTGGAAACCTAGGTAGTCCTTGGAGAAAATAGGTAGCCTTGGGCTAACGGACCACTGTTAGTGTCGAGCCCTGTTTGGAAAGACATAATGAGGCCTTTATTTTGAGGTGACCATTATTTGGAGGTCATTTTGTTCTATGTAATTAATAATGATGTTTTTTAAAAGAATGACCTTTATTAACAGGAGGACCTTTATTTGGAGGTGGCCACTAATGCATGTTTGACTGTACTAATTACCGTAATTCCACATGTTAATCAACTTTTCACATCTCAATTATTGATTAGAAAATATTTAAAATACATTTCTTGAACAAAAAAATGGTTAAAGGGATGTTTGTGATCAGATACAATCATCATGTGTCATGCAAAAAGGTGTTTGTGTGTTAAACAGCCAAGTATAAAGGGTAGGCATCATTAACTGAATTTGATTATTATCAAATAGCAACAACCAAATATTTGAAAAAAAAGATAATTTTGTTAGGTAGGGTCTGGACCACTAAACACTAGTTTTTTAGGCAAGAGTAGAACATTTTGGGCTACCTCGGAGTCATCATACAGTTGCCACACTATGCAGACCTACTATTACAAAGAAATCAGACAAACAGAAACACAACAATGACAGCATCTGCTATAACTTCAAACATCTTGCAGAAAACTTCATACCCAAAATGCCATCTCAAATTTAAACACCATTCATATTGACAGAAAATTACCCTGTTTGTCATTTAAGCTATTTCATGTCCATGAAAGAATAATGTGAGTGATCCCATCAGAAGGATTGCAACAACAACAACAACAACAAAAGACTGTCGAGTGATTACGGTCACTGACTGCAGGTATTTACTAGCTCCTTACAGCTGCAAGTTCAATTTCGGCCCATGACTGAATTTCACAAGTCAGAAAGTCATCCAGCTATAAGCTTTATGGTACAGGTAAATGGTTCTACTCAGATGTATGCCTGGGATTTCCTCCATTTTTAAAGCTTTCAGGGCCCTCATTTGACCTTTTTGGGGGGCCTAAATAGGGCCCCATTCCCCTGCCAAAATAATATACTTTTTTCCCGTACTTAAGATAAAAATTCCCCTCAGAAAAAAATAATTCTTTAGGGAACTTAAATGGTTGTTGATATTAACTTATCAACCTATTAATGTACACTATTTCAAAATACAGCTATTATAAGCTGAAAATGTTTCTTGCTGGGTTATCATATGGCAGTTTAAAAAATCCCCTGAAATTCCCCTTTTTCCTCAAAATGTCGCAAAATTCCCTTACCTGAGGGCCCCAGGTGCCCCTAAAGTGCAGCAAGGGCCCTGGTTTTAAAAGTCGTCCAACAACAATCCTTGTGCTTACAATGCTAGAAAGATGCATGGAATAAAATGAACAAATTTTACACTTTTTGTCAGGACTTCCTGAAAGAAGCATAATAATCTTTTCTATCAGTCGATCCCTTGAGAAATAAACCAAATTAATTTGGCCAATCACTAGCATAGAGAAGCTAAACAGTAAAGCTGCATGAACTTTTGTAGTGAAGAGAACACTATTGAATCAACAAGAGCCATGAAATGAGAAAATACGTCACTCTAGTCCATGATCAATAGCTGTTCCTTCCCAATTTTGACGCTTTGTTGTAAATGTAAACAAACACAATAACACACAATTGACTCAGCGGTAAAGACAAAAAGATGTAACATATCAAAACAAATAGCAAACAAATAAACACATGAACCATACACTCACCAAAGTTAAACTAAATTGAGCTTTTGACAGAGGTTTAATTATTCATTTGCTTTTATTTTTGCGTATTTGATGGGTTGCGACATTATTTGTATTAAATCTAAATCTGATTATTATATTATTGTATAATTATACATCAGTGATGTTTGTCAGTCAGTTGACGCATCTAGTACTTTTTACCAACCTACTAATTAATCCGAAACAGTACTCCTGGATACTTAATCTACCATCATAACCTGAGCTCCTGGACAATTAATCTACCCATCATAACCTGAGCTCCTGGACAATTAATCTACCCATCATAACCTGAGCTCCTGGACAATTAATCTACCCATCATAACCTGAGCTCCTGGACAATTAATCTACCCATCATAACCTGAGCTCTTGGACAATTAATCTACCCATCATAACCTGAGCTCCTGGATAATCTACCTGTCCTAACCTGAGCTCCGGGATATTCTACACATGGATTATAACCTGAGCTCCTGGTTAATTAATCTACCATAATAACCTGAGCTCCTGGATAATCTACCCATGGATTATAACCTGAGCTCCTGGATAATCTACCCATGGATTATAACCTGAGCTCCTGATTAATTAATCTACCATAATAACCTTAGCTCCTATATAATCTACCATAATAACCTGAGCTCCTGGATAATCTACCCATCATAACCTGAGCTCCTGTATAATCTACCTGTCCTAACCTGAGCTCCTGGATAATCTACCCATCATAACCTGAGCTCCTGTATAATCTACCCATCATAACCTGAGCTCCTGTATAATCTACCTGTCCTAACCTGAGCTCCGGTATAATCTACCTGTCCTAACCTGAGCTCCTGGATAATCTACCCATCATAACCTGAGCTCCTGTATAATCTACCCATCATAACCTGAGCTCCTGTATAATCTACCTGTCCTAACCTGAGCTCCTGTATAATCTACCTGTCCTAACCTGAGCTCCTGGATAATCTACCCATCATAACCTGAGCTCCTGTATAATCTACCTGTCCTAACCTGAGCTGCTGTATAATCTACCTGTCCTAACCTGAGCTCCTGTATAATCTACCTGTCCTAACCTGAGCTGCTGTATAATCTACCTGTCCTAACCTGAGCTCCTGTATAATCTACCTGTCCTAACCTGAGCTCCTGTATAATCTACCTGTCCTAACCTGAGCTGCTGTATAATCTACCTGTCCTAACCTGAGCTCCTGGATAATCTACCTGTCCTAACCTGAGCTCCTGGATAATCTACCTGTCCTAACCTGAGCTCCTGGACAATCTACCTGTCCTAACATGATCTCCTAGATAATCTTACTGTCCTAACCTGAGGAAATCCTGGATGATCTACTTGTCCTAACTTGAGGAAATCCTGGATAATCTACTTGTCCTAACTTGAAGAAATCCTGGATAATCTTCTTGTCCTAACATGAGGAAATCCTGGGTAATCTTTTTGTCATAACCTGTGCTTCTACCTGTGCTCCTGGATAATCCATCGGTCCTTACTTGTATAATCTACCAGCCCTAACGTTTGTGTCAGGATAATCTACCAGGCCCAACTTTTGTGCCAGGATATTCGACCAGGCCTTAAACTAAGTAATTCAGAGGGAAACATTCTTCCAGCATGTCTTAACTTGTACAAAATCTGTCAGATTAACTATGAAAACTACATAAAACTATAATGTACAGAAATGAAGTTTTATATGGTATAATACCTGCACACTCCTAGGGAGAAATACTGTACAAATATCATGAGCCTATGAGATATGAGAATGAAAGAATAACAGGGAGAGCTAGACAACATGCTGAGAAGAATCATTTTATTCCAATAATGAAATGGTTCCAGCGCCCACTCAGATTGCAGCTCCGTTCACAAAAACAGGAAATATTGATAGCTTTTCAGTTAGACTATTTGTTTAGGCAGTTTTCAAGTTTATGACATTTAAAACCCTGCAAAGTGACGCAAGTTCCATTAATAGTTAAATACATAATACGAAAATAGATGAACTTATAAGTGACTTTAATACCCTATTGATCATAGCAAAAATAAATATTGGAATAAAGTTGAAAACTGAAGTATCTCTGTTAGATATCACCATGTTAACACTGCAAGCTAATTTAAATCATATAACAGAAGTCCTAAGTTACAGAATGGTTATATTGTAGTGAAGTTAGAGAGTGCAATATTGCTGATAGAATAGTTGTAGCAAGTTACAGAATGGTTATATTGTAGTGAAGTTAGAGAGTGAAATTAAGTTACAGAATGGTTGTATTGTAGTGAAGTTAGAGAGTGCAATATTGCTGATAGAATATTTAGTTGTAGCAAGTTACAGAATGGTTATATTGTAGTGAAGTTAGAGAGTGAAATTAAGTTACAGAATGGTTATATTGTAGTGAAGTTAGAGAGTGAAATTACGTTACAGAATGGTTGTATTGTAGTGACGTTAGAGAGTGAAATTAAGTTACAGAATGGTTATATTGTAGTGACGTTAGAGAGTGAAATTAAGTTACAGAATGGTTGTATTGTAGTGAAGTTAGAGAGTGCAATATTGCTGATAGAATATTTAGTTGTAGCAAGTTACAGAATGGTTATATTGTAGTGAAGTTAGAGAGTGAAATTAAGTTACAGAATGGTTGTATTGTAGTGAAGTTAGAGAGTGAAATTAAGTTACAGAATGGTTATATTGTAGTGAAGTTAGAGAGTGCAATATTGCTGATAGAATATTTAGTTGTAGCAAGTTACAGAATGGTTATATTGTAGTGAAGTTAGAGAGTGAAATTAAGTTACAGAATGGTTGTATTGTAGTGAAGTTAGAGAGTGAAATTAAGTTACAGAATGGTTATATTGTAGTGAAGTTAGAGAGTGCAATATTGCTGATAGAATATTTAGTTGTAGCAAGTTACAGAATGGTTATATTGTAGTGAAGTTAGAGAGTGCAATATTGCTGATAGAATATTTAGTTGTAGCAAGTTACAGAATGGTTATATTGTAGTGAAGTTAGAGAGTGAAATTAAGTTACAGAATGGTTGTATTGTAGTGAAGTTAGAGAGTGAAATTAAGTTACAGAATGGTTGTATTGTAGTGAAGTTAGAGAGTGAAATTAAGTTACAGAATGGTTATATTGTAGTGAAGTTAGAGAGTGAAATTAAGTTACAGAATGGTTGTATTGTAGTGAAGTTAGAGAGTGCAATATTGCTGATAGAATATTTAGTTGTAGCAAGTTACAGAATGGTTATATTGTAGTGAAGTTAGAGAGTGAAATTAAGTTACAGAATGGTTATATTGTAGTGAAGTTAGAGAGTGAAATATTGCTGATAGAATATTTAGTTGTAGCAAGTTACAGAATGGTTATATTGTAGTGAAGTTAGAGAGTGAAATTAAGTTACAGAATGGTTGTATTGTAGTGAAGTTAGAGAGTGAAATTAAGTTACAGAATGGTTGTATTGTAGTGAAGTTAGAGAGTGAAATTAAGTTACAGAATGGTTATATTGTAGTGAAGTTAGAGAGTGAAATTAAGTTACAGAATGGTTATATTGTAGTGAAGTTAGAGAGTGAAATTAAGTTACAGAATGGTTATATTGTAGTGAAGTTAGAGAGTGCAATATTGCTGATAGAATATTTAGTTGTAGCAAGTTACAGAATGGTTATATTGTAGTGAAGTTAGAGAGTGAAATTAAGTTACAGAATGGTTGTATTGTAGTGAAGTTAGAGAGTGAAATTAAGTTACAGAATGGTTGTATTGTAGTGAAGTTAGAGAGTGAAATTAAGTTACAGAATGGTTATATTGTAGTGAAGTTAGAGAGTGCAATATTGCTGATAGAATATTTAGTTGTAGCAAGTTACAGAATGGTTATATTGTAGTGAAGTTAGAGAGTGAAATTAAGTTACAGAATGGTTGTATTGTAGTGAAGTTAGAGAGTGAAATTAAGTTACAGAATGGTTGTATTGTAGTGAAGTTAGAGAGTGAAATTAAGTTACAGAATGGTTGTATTGTAGTGAAGTTAGAGAGTGAAATTAAGTTACAGAATGGTTGTATTGTAGTGAAGTTAGAGAGTGCAATATTGCTGATAGAATATTTAGTTGTAGCAAGTTACAGAATGGTTATATTGTAGTGAAGTTAGAGAGTGAAATTAAGTTACAGAATGGTTATATTGTAGTGAAGTTAGAGAGTGAAATTAAGTTACAGAATGGTTATATTGTAGTGAAGTTAGAGAGTGCAATATTGCTGATAGAATATTTAGTTGTAGCAAGTTACAGAATGGTTATATTGTAGTGAAGTTAGAGAGTGAAATTAAGTTACAGAATGGTTGTATTGTAGTGAAGTTAGAGAGTGAAATTAAGTTACAGAATGGTTGTATTGTAGTGAAGTTAGAGAGTGAAATTAAGTTACAGAATGGTTATATTGTAGTGAAGTTAGAGAGTGCAATATTGCTGATAGAATATTTAGTTGTAGCAAGTTACAGAATGGTTATATTGTAGTGAAGTTAGAGAGTGAAATTAAGTTACAGAATGGTTATATTGTAGTGAAGTTAGAGAGTGAAATTAAGTTACAGAATGGTTGTATTGTAGTGAAGTTAGAGAGTGAAATTAAGTTACAGAATGGTTGTATTGTAGTGAAGTTAGAGAGTGCAATATTGCTGATAGAATATTTAGTTGTAGCAAGTTACAGAATGGTTATATTGTAGTGAAGTTAGAGAGTGAAATTAAGTTACAGAATGGTTATATTGTAGTGAAGTTAGAGAGTGCAATATTGCTGATAGAATAGTTGTAGCAAGCTACAGAATGGTTATATTGTAGTGAAGTTAGAGAGTGAAATTAAGTTACAGAATGGTTATATTGTAGTGAAGTTAGAGAGTGCAATATTGCTGATAGAATATTTAGTTGTAGCAAGCTACAGAATGGTTATATTGTAGTGAAGTTAGAGAGTGAAATTAAGTTACAGAATGGTTGTATTGTAGTGAAGTTAGAGAGTGAAATTAAGTTACAGAATGGTTATATTGTAGTGAAGTTAGAGAGTGAAATTACGTTACAGAATGGTTGTATTGTAGTGAAGTTAGAGAGTGCAATATTGCTGATAGAATATTTAGTTGTAGCAAGCTACAGAATGGTTATATTGTAGTGAAGTTAGAGAGTGAAATATTGCTGATAGAATATTTAGTTGTAGCAATTTTGTTACAGAATGGTTATATTGTAGTGAAGTTAGAGAGTGCAATATTGCTGATAGAATACTTGTAGCAAGTTACAGAATGGTTATATTGTAGTGAAGTTAGAGAGTGCAATATTGCTGATAGAATATTTAGTTGTAGCAAGTTACAGAATGGTTATATTGTAGTGAAGTTAGAGAGTGCAATATTGCTGATAGAATATTTAGTTGTAGCAAGTTACAGAATGGTTATATTGTAGTGAAGTTAGAGAGTGCAATATTGCTGATAGAATACTTGTAGCAAGTTACAGAATGGTTATATTGTAGTGAAGTTAGAGAGTGCAATATTGCTGATAGAATATTTAGTTGTAGCAAGTTACAGAATGGTTATATTGTAGTGAAGTTAGAGAGTGCAATATTGCTGATAGAATACTTGTAGCAAGTTACAGAATGGTTATATTGTAGTGAAGTTAGAGAGTGCAATATTGCTGATAGAATATTTAGTTGTAGCAAGTTACAGAATGGTTATATTGTAGTGAAGTTAGAGAGCGCAATATTGCTAATATGGTTGTTCAAATGTTGGAGAATACAGTTTCAATCATCAAATGAGAAAACTGCTAGTCGTTTAAAGAGATGAAAAGTTTAGTACCATTAAGCATCACTACTACTAGGATCATGATTAAATACACTGAGTATTGTTACATTTTCATCCATAATCAACCAGGGTGAGTCTAGACAGACAGCTAGAACTCATTTAAAGATGAATGAATAATAATTGTCATGTAATATTCCATTAAATTAAATCCATCGAGAGTTTCCACAGGAAACTACCAACAATACAACTGTGACTACTGATCAATACAAAAGCTTGGAAGAAAAGTGACAAATCAATTACCTGATGCAGATTATCAACGGAAGAAGAAAAACGTTTCAGAAGGATATGAATGGCTAATAACAGCAGTCTGTGAAATTAAGGTTTGAAATGTGGTTGCGCGAAACTGAAAATTTAACTGCTTTTTATTTTACAAGTATTTAATTAATCATTTGTTAATGAAAAATTGGTTGTCCCGGACAACAGGAGACAAACGCTAATTTCGCAGACTGTAACAGATTTAACCATAATATTAGCAGTATCTCCAAATATCTATTTAAATATTTATCATTTAAATTCAAATTCAAGGGCAGATAATTCAAAAACGAGAAGAGTGACCCTCAATTTTTTTCGCTTAAAATGTTACTGTTAATTAACTTAATGCTATGATCATGTGAAGTATAAAAAAAATCTCTTGATCAGTTTTCGTTTTGCCAATTTTGTGAACTGTAGCAAATGTCTTTAAGGACAGGCTGTTCATAATTCTCCCATCGGCTGTTACAAAATAATGATATGATGATTTAATAGAGAAAGATCACGCATGAATATCACAATTTTTCTTATTGATCAATTAAGAAGATTTAAACAAATCTAAGTATTTATTGCTTCATAACTATATACTTTAAGCTATCCCTTAGCTAACCAGGGTCATTTTACTAATTCTGCATTTTTTGGTGTCAGTAAGATGTCAAGTCAGGCAATAAATTAATTTCTTTGAACTAATAGTGTATAAATTTAATAGCAAAAAGAAGCTTTTCTGTTAATTATACTTAAAAACAAAAAGACATTTAACACAGTCAACAAAAAAGTGCTTTGAGCATGATTTTAACTAAAAGACATAAATAATACATGAATTGAGGATATTCTTAATAAGAGATTTTAATTGCAGAATTGAAGTCTTGACACTTAAATCAATTTCATCAAGTAATGCACATAAGCATAGAGTGCAACCTCTACAAAGCAACATCCTTTTGGGGTAGCAAAATTATGTTTTTGTTGAGAGGTTGTTGCTCTAGAGAGGTTAAAGGGGCATACCCTACAACTGACAAACATTCTGTGAAAGTGTAAAAATGTGCTAGATGTATAATATTATGTAAAACAAGATATAATGGATAATTGCAAGAAGAACTTGGGTCATAAAATGACTAGTTTAGGTACTAGCCGCAAAAAAACATAGCTATGAATAATAAATCACTTCCACCCAAAAATTTCTATGACTAAATGTACGTGTCACAAATACATACTTTTTATGATTTTATTTTTAATTGTATGAATTTTTGGCTGAAACTTTCTTCGTCGGCTTTTTTCTTTACCAGCTTCTAATTTATCATCATTTTGCCTTAATTCTAAATGCACCAAGTTGTAGGGTATGCCCCTTTAAATTAATAGTTAAATCATACAGTGGGAAAAATCCTACTGTTGTTGAAGGGAGGTTGTTGCTTAAGATAGGGTCACTCTGGAGAGGTTGCACTGTATATATACTAACCTCATTCCTAACAATATAGATTTTTGCCAATTCCAAATGATTAACACACCAATTAGTTAATATTTATTTAGAAAAAAATCTCATTTATTAGGACAGGAAAATAAATGACCAAGGCTCACAGTGTAATATAACAATTAAATCAATTGATAGCAATAATAAAATGGCAATTCTTCATGCAAGAATAATTGATTGTTACGAATAATTTGCATTGATTGTAATGAAATTAAATCCTTCAGAATTCAGGCAATACAGTGGGGAAATGGAGCTTTATAATGGAGCTGAATCATATAAAATGATAAATTCTACAAGCAAAACCTTGTGATGGGAGCCGGAAGTCTGTACTATATCATTAACTGATGTTCATGTTGAATATCCTAGTGAATATTCAATAAAAAAAGTTTGTTTTGATTCAATAAAAAATTATTTTTTTTAAAAACGTTTGACAAAAACAAACTTGACTTTTAGTTGTAAAACTTTATTTTGAAGTTGACACAACATTTTTTTTTCATCTTATCATAATTTTCCAGAAAATATTGTTACGCAGGTTCAACTATCCAGGATCTTAATAATTTGCAGCTATCAAGGGAAGGTTTTTCAGAGCCTTCATGATAATAGAGATATGTTTTATCATCGATGCAGCTAGATGCATAGGACCTGGCTAGTAAATTGTTAGGATGCTGTATAAAGGATATTTTGGGCATAATTAACGGTCAAATGCCTCCTTTTATAAGCTAGATGCAAATGTTTACAGGCGATCGAGTTAATAACATAATAATCAAGTTGACAAATTTAATCAAATAATCTTATATGATTCATAATGACATAATAAAACAAGGCAGCTCACCTCATCCTCCGCATCCAACCCAAAAATTTTGTTTTTAATTAAAAATTACATTGTATTGCAACTACTTTTTTATTTTGTACACACAGGCTTAATTGATCTGGGTAACTTATTGAAAGCATGAGTAAATGAGACTAAATATCTTCATTCTAAGAATGAATAATTATGAACCTTACATGATCTGCAACATAAATAAATTGACCATTATAAATACGAACCATAAAATACTTTAATACAAACTGGGGTCTAATCTATGAAAACAAGAATACTATGATAAAGTAGTGTGTTTGGTTATTATTATTATTGGTAATGAAAAATTAGCAAAGATTACCCAACATTTTATTTATCCATACCATTCCAACCATCTTTATTGATCCAAAAATATTTACCACAAGTCTACATCCACACAATACAAACTATCAAAATGATAAAGATTTATACAAACCACAAACTGTTTCTAAAAATTCCATAATATTTCCCGAATTCTCTAAATCCAATTGCTAGAAAAACTTAAATCAACTTCCGAAAATTGCTTCTGTTAAAAAACTCGCCCCAGTTGGAATTTTGCACCAGGAATTACCATGAGAATTCCAATACGAAAACCAAAATCCATAATGAATACCCCGGCATGATGGTAGAGCATAAGACATAAGCAATTTCATCAGAAAAACGTAATATTGATCATCAATAAATCAATAAGTGCGAGCTTCCTACCACACAAAACCATCCTGATACAATCTTTAATTCATTCAGTCGTGCAATTATTAATGGAGATGTATTCCTGAAACATGCAATACCACAGTCAGAAAAGGAAACATTTTGTGGACTCCGAAAGAAAAGATTTTGTTAACACAGAAAGAAAAGAAGTTGACTTTATGTTACTGAATGTTGAAGACAATTGATTCTATAAAACACAATGATAATCTTGTATTGAATATTTTGGAACACAGAGCAAAAAGGAAAAAAAGAAAATCGATTTTTTATGATTTTATTTCAATCCAAGATTTTTATCAGGAAGGACCAGCTCGTGCTTTTAGCTTGTGCTCCACTAAAAATGGTGAATCAATACTTAAACATGCAGTAAAAACAATTGATTTGTTTTTGACAAAGTGCGGTTCTAAAGCTAGCACCATGCACACAAATTAATGAAATTTGCACCCAAATACCGGAGTCCGGTATTTAGCAGGTACATACACATTTCATGCTAATAATCCAGGTAAAGAACAATGGACTTTATTAACCTTATTAAGTAAGTTTATGATATTTTTTTTTTTAGTTCATTCACATTATTGTTGCTTTAAAGATGGAGAAAAGTTGATCAACCTTGCGAAACTCTAGTATCCTAATATTCGTGTCAAACTTTTGTCATGGATCGCAGGCACTATCGAGAGTTCGGATATTTGTTACAGCCCCGGCTGGCCATTTTCAATCTTATGTCAACACTGTCATTACTTAATGACCAAGCAAATCTCTGATTAACGTAAAGCTAGATGTGTGTAACATAGGTGTTAATTTAAGTTCTTGAGTTCCTGAACTGTTCATGAACATCAAAGTCTTAAGATAGTTTTTGAACATTTGTTATAATAACAATTAATACATTTATAAGAACTGTGATTCTATAAATGTTTTTGAACAACTTAAGAACTTTATTGGCATGCAGCCCTTTTTTAAAGGTTTTTGGGAAGGGTGGCTGGGCCTTTTTCAAGGGGAATTTTGCATAAAAAATATGCAAAATTGGGAAAAAATACTAAGTTACTAGTAAGTTAACAAGTAAAAAGGTTGGGGACTTTCTTTTCAAATTTGGGGGAAAATACATACTATTCAGCTTGGGGAATGGGGCCAATTTTCGGCCCCAATTTGCCATAAAAAAGGGCTGGCATGGCATGTTTGAATTCAGAAAACATGATGCTTGAATTGTTAAAGAGTAGAATTAAATGTTGGGAACATCCTGTTTGTAAAATAATTGAGACAGTTTTTTACAACTCTTTTTTATAAAACACTATAAGGTTAAGATCATGAAAACAATGTGATTTAAAAAATTTTCACTTCTTGAAATTTATATACCGGTACCGATAGCATTTCTAGTCATGCAGATATAGATTTCTAGATTCTAAACTGTAAGGACAAAGAGATGATAAACTGATGAGTACTACCTCTTACGCTATCTGTCAAATAGTTATTCATAACTTTGTGATCTATTCATGAAGTATGCAAGAACATTTCATGAAAAATTCCTGATTTTATGAATTTATTTCAAATGGGATTAGGAAACTAGTCCAAATGTTATCACGTCAACATGATAGGCTTTAAATTTAACTTTGATCTAAAATGAATAATGGTAAGGCTGACAAATACTTCATTTAAGAATGGTCTCAAAACTTAAGTATTTGTATACCTAAAGCCCTCAGTTTGGCAGATTCTTTACTAAGTTTTACATTTAACCAATAGTTTAAAAGCCCTCAGTTTGGCAGATTCTTTACTAAGTTTTACATTTAACCAATAGTTTGTTTGTTTATTCGAGTTTTAACCCCTATTTCAACAGGCAGAGTCTGAGTCATATGAGGCTGACAGTTCATCTCAGCATCATTCCTGGGAAGAAGCATGGTACATGTACTAGATTCCCATCCTCCATAAGCAACTGCCTACTTTCTCACATAAAGAGACATGGTCGGTAGCGGGGCTCGAACCCTTGACCCTCTATCAGTGAGAGGACTGGTTACAGTGATTTGAAGTCAGCCACCTTAACCACTCCACCACGGAGACGGGTCTTAACCAATGGTAAGGCTAAATTAAAGGACTCCATGGTATGCAATCCATTAAAAAAACACAGACACTGAGTATATAATGCATCACCATGGTTACTTTAAAGCAATTACCTCCCAACAAATTAACTGAGTGACAAGAAAAAGAATTCAGAGATTTTCTAGGATTAAGCCACGTATCTTAAATAAAGCAGTTAATAAATAGTAAATCCCTGGCTGGCAATATTAATGTTGGAAACTTAATCTTCTCCATGGCAACCAGATCTAAATAAGAGCTTAATAGAAAATCTTATACTTACATAATGACAAATTCATGAATAAGAAAATAGTCCAATTTTCATTTTATTGTGTACAAGTAATAACATATTTATGGTGTGATTTCAGCTCTTTTGTACGCAATATAAATGTTTCTAAGATAGATAAAACTGGAGGATGAGTCTGACATCCAACCAATGACAAAGGATTCAATTAAATACTTAAATATAAGATGCCACTTTTCAACAGTAATGGAGTCATAAGAGGCGGATAGTTCACCTAACCATCATTCCTGGTAAGGCCAATGAACTTCTAATTAATTTACCACACAAGACCCAAGGAAATGAATGACCTCTGTTAACTGTAATGAATTTTTTGAGACAAGAATATATGGAACTGGTCGGCATTGCTAAGGTAGCATTGTCCAACAATTTAAGATCTGACCACATTAAGATCAAATTACCAAAACAGCACTTAAAACACAAATTACCATAACATATTGATTTCCATCAATTCACAACCATAATGTATGGATACTGACGACAGCATTGATAAAAGACTTTGAATATTTCCGATCATAATGACTTCCAAAGTGAGATCTGTAATGGTATGGCAAGGCTCTCAACAGACCCTTAAAATGGCAGTTTGACTCCTGAAATTAGCAAAGTAAAATTTCTGACTCTTGAGAATTTGTACCAAAGGGTCAAATTTATTATTCCATAAGCAGGAAATTTTGTTGACTGTTAAAGTTAGTATCGGCTTAGGGACATTTTTGACCCACAACTTTTGATGTCTAGTGAGCATTCAGGTATGCTTGTCTGTTTAGTACAATATTAGAGTAGAGTGTTAGGTCTATGGACTTAGGGTTTGTGAGTTCATGCAGCATAGGTTCTCCATAACAATTTTATCCAGTTTTATCAATTCATGGAATGAACAACAACCTGAATCTTGAGATGCATCACTTATATTCCTCCTTTCTAGAAACACTGAATGATCAACTTATTAGTCTGACCAGAAAAAAAACTTTTCCAGATTTGTTTATTACATTATAATGCATTATTATATCAGCAATTTTCCGACACCAGCCCGTTAGAAAACAAAGTACTTTTCCCGATAATTAGCAGTTATTTTTCCAAGTTAACACAACACGAATCCTCAACCAATAACTCCCATGCAATTTTATTTATTCATGGAATAAACTGAAACCCATCTTGAGACATTACAAATAATTATACTGTAATTCCCAGAAATGAACAACCACAGAGGTTGCAAATCAATTGTAATGGCAACAAACTTCACTCAATCGACAAAACAATTCTTTCAGTTCAAGGCTTAACACAAGGCCAAGCCAGAAATTATTATTTTCTTATTTTTTGGAAAATAAAGTATTCTTCCATTATCTCTCTATCAAACAAGCAGGTTTTGTAGAGGACAAGTTCTTGACCAAATGAAATATTCACCATAGGACACAGGTTGTTATGGTCCGTTCCCAAATCGAACTTGTCAATTTTTGTAATACATTTTCGCAACCCAGTTAAAATAATGAAGTGATTTTTTGTAGGTATTTTTTGGGTATAATAATGTGTCTTGGTACAGGCCAATCAGTTTGGATAGAAAGGAAGAGAAAGCCATTCTCCTAGATGTTGAACAATCGCAAGGGATGCATATTTCCAATAGCAACCTCATACATTCAGTAATTTGGGAGGGGGTAAAAATTCTATAAACTGGGGGGGCGGATCTGGACCGATTGAGATTTCAATTTTTTATACGGCCTGGTAATGGATATACCCGTAACCATAATATAGAACTTCTATTTATACCCATAGGAAACATGTTATTTGTTCCATCGAATTTAACACCATTTTTTACATTATTTCAGTTATATCATAGCGGGCAGTTATCCTAACCAACTTCACTGAATTTCATTTAGACCTTAACCAGTACTAGCATTCTACCTGCAAGCTACTGGCAAGTTACCCCACTAAATTCAGAGGTGGCGGACAATTTTATATAGGATGTAATATCTTAAGTCAAATTTGTCACAGACAGTGTGAGCCTCGTCCGGGGTTTGAACTCACAACCTCTTGATCAGTAGACCAATGCTCTAACCAGTGACCACTGAGCTAACTCCAGGACAGGCCTTATACTAAACAAGATAATATACTGACAATAAAGTAAATGTATTTTTCACAGTCTAAGTTCTGACCAGTCAAACAGGCAAATAGTAGACAAAAATAGTTACCATTTTATCACAATTCTAAAACAAAAGGTCAAAATATGTACAATTAATATGAATGCAATTTCACTCAAATTACTTCATAATCATTCTTCAGGGAGGTTAAAAGAATACATCCGTTTCTGTGATATATTTTCGCAAAGTTTCATAAATGCAATTTTCTTTGAAAACTGTTAAATGACAGACTTTCAATCTTGTGATGAAGGAGAGAACTGTTTCGTCTGTATTGCAAACTTTAAGTACAAAATTCCAATTTCAGACATAAACACATGATTTGTCCCAATTTGGTAAGTATCAATGGGGAAAAAGTGGTAATACAGTCAATCAGTACTACCATTTTTCCACATTTTGGGAAAGATGTAAGGCAGACATAGGCAGTATTCAAAGATACTAGTAGACAGTTCAGAAATGCCACAAGAATAGTGATGACATGAATGTTTGGCATGAGCATTACTGAGCATTTATGCAGCCATTAAATTTTGCAATAAAAATTGTTGATATTTCATTTCATCATTTCAGTTATTTTGTACATACATTTGTATATACAAGGACTTATATACATAAGTCCTTGATATATATATAATTTTTATCAAATGATTGAATTCATGCTTATTTACCATAAAATCACTGGTGTATTATATAGCATAGGTCTAACCTGTGAAGAAAATCAGCAGAAATCCTGAGGAAATTTTTCATGAGTAGAACACATACTATTTGTTTAGCAAAGAAATGGAAAAAATCTGCACCATTTTGTTTGTTCTTGTATTACATAATTATGTATTTTGAAAACGAGATAATACTTCTGTAGTATAACAATTTAATTTCTCAACCTGCCAACACCTACACAAACTTCTCAGCACCTAGATTTTCTTGTAAATAGCATCATCATCAGCAAACATTTGTCATTGATTTTCAAACTTGTGCAGATGTCTCGACTCGACGAAATCCAGGATAAGTACAGAACTTTATTGGTTTTTAGATAAACATTAAGCAAGATTTATTTCCCTTAGTTATTTCTTGACGCCATAAAAAATTGCATTAATCATTCATTTATTGGTTTGTATCAGTTAGCATACAGCATTGATAAGGAAGTAGCCATGGTCATACTGTCTATATGCAAAAACTGTATTTCCTCAAGTCCTGCCAGACAAAAAATAGCCTTATATTGACTAGCATCACATTCTTGGACCATTTTACGAAGACTGTTGAGTCAGACAGTAATTGATAATGACCAATTGACTGTAAAATATTCAATTAAAAAAGAAGAGACAATGAGAATTGATAATGTAATTAAAACAAAGAATTACTACCCACAAAACAATGTAATTCCTCTTTAATTTGGACAAAATAGTTGGCAGCATCTGAGCTCATGGGATGATAATTATAAAATGAGTCAAATTTGTATGCTCCCCTAATGAGACATTGGATACTAGTGATATGTTTTACTGTACCATAAGAGGAGAAGAGCTGGAACCAAGAAGAAAATCGCCGCTACGGGTGATAAATTGCCGATTACAAGCGCGGGGAACGCGATTTTCGGACAAATCACCCAAACCGTACTGTACATTATAATAGGCCTCAAATATTGAAGTTGAAAATCACTGACAATCCATACCTCTGTGCGAAGTCTGTTATTAATTTGTGTGCTTTCTGTTTTAGAGCAAATTACACTTTTAAGTATTTGAATTGTTCAGTTAATCCAAGGTTTGTGATTCAAGATCTTGTTTTTCAATACAAAAGTAAAGTATATTCTTTTTTCTTAAGAATCCTTTTTCTCTGAAAATATATTGCCTCATCAATCTTTGAATTAATGTTTTGTGACAGGTTGCATGACTATATACTTCATGAAGGGAACTCTCCAAGTCTAAAACTAGGTTTTCCCCGAAAAGACTTAAAGAAGGAAAACAATCTTTTCGGGCACGTGCAAACCACTAATTTGAAGACTGCCATCATTCATAGACTACTTTGTTTGCCAAGAGGTCCAATCGGATCTTTTAATATTGGCTCAAACCAGAAAATGAAGCTAGTAAGGGAGTACAGTAAAACCTCTCCAGATCGGCCCTCTGTAGAGCAACAACCTCCCTATAACAACACCTTCAAAATTTCCTTAAGTTGATACTTACTGTAAATTAAACCTCTGTAAAGACAACCTCTAAACAACGGCCAATATTTGCAGCTCCCACAAGGTATTGTTCTATAGAGGTTGTAAAATTAGATTCAGATGTAGGGCTGTGGCGGGTATCCGAGTACTCGGGTAATCACGAATCAAATTGAATACGAATAATCGTCATTACTGACATTCGTGGTTCACGATCTAGTTTTTTAACATTAAGTGTATTCTTTGTTCTTATTAAAAATCCCCTTTCTCTGAATATAATTATATTGTCTCATCATTGACTACTTTGTTTGCCAAGTTATCCAACCAGATTTTTAAATATTCGGTCACAGGCTCAAACCAGAAAATGATGCACTAGTAAATCCATTAGAACAATTTATATCTATTTACTTCATTATTCCAAAAAAAGAATTAAATTCAGCTGTCTTCATGACTACAATGTTGAAGTTTTAGATGGATTACTTGATAACAAAAGTGATTCGATTTCTGGATCGTAAGTGTTGAATCGGGGTATTTGGGAAAACCGAAATCTAACATTTACCGAAATCTAACCGAAATCTAACTTCATAACCGAAATCTAACTGTGATAGTTAGACAGATACGCTTATGTGGTGTGTGTGACTTGTTTTTCTTTGTCAAATACAATAATCAATCATACTGCAAAATTTCAGAGGGTAGTTTTGTCTTAAAATGATTTTATTATACTTTTTAAATTTTCATTAACCTAGTTACAGAGTTACTTCCCTTAGTTCCCTGACTCGACAAACCGAAATCAAAATTCATAACCGAAATCTAACTGTGATAGTTAGACAGATACGCTTATGTGGTGTGTGTGATTTGTTTTCTTTGTCAAATACAATAATCAATCATACTGCAAAATTTCAGAGAATAGTTTTGTCATAAAATGATTTTATTCAACTTTTTAAAATCATTAACCTAGTTACAGAGTTGCTTCCCTTAGTTCCCTGACTCGACAAACCGAAATCTAAATTCATAACCGAAATCTAACTGTTACAATAAAACCACACTAAGTTTCATACTTTTATCTTCAGATTATGTTATTATGGTATATTTGCGTATAGTATACGAAATTTCAGAACAAACAAATCAAAATTAGTGATTTGAACGATCGATTTGTGTGTTCCCCGTATCAACCGAAAACAACTTACTAACATAAACATGTAAAATTATAGACAAACACGATTTTGGGGGTTGTCTTACTGTTTTCAATTATCAAACATATTAATTCATAGATCATATATTTTAAGACAAAACTATCCTCTGAAATTTTGCAGTAGGCCTATGATTGATTATTGTATTTGACAAAGAAATCAATTAAGTCACAAACACCACAAAAGCGCATCTGTCTAACTATTACAGTTAGATTTCGGTTATGAAGTTAGATTTCGGTTAGATATACCAATTAAACTATCATTAAAGGATTTTTGTTTTTGGACATGTATTTATTAATCCAATCGAATGGTGGAAATTGTCATTATCAAACACGTGCCCCATATTGATACGTGTACGCCATTTCCAAATTTTGGGTGCCGATGGATGAAGCCGACAATTATCTTGAACGAGATTGTCAGTCCAAAAATATTTAATGAGCAAAATAAAATCAACATTTAATCACAAAAAAGGCTGAAATTTGATTTTATCCATAAAAATATGCTACTACGAAAAAAGTAATGAGTCTATGGGAAATTATACATAATGTATAGATAATAATATGATATTTGGAAAGCTGAAACTATCACAGTCTAGTTGTCATCCATTTTCTAAATAGTGTAAGATATAATATATTAACTATGTGTGTACATATAACCAATACACAACAACAACAAAACAAAACAAACAAAAAAAAAAATTAAAAATACAATAATTATTAATCATTATGTAACAATTTATTGATTACGCTTCCTGATATTTGTCACATATATTCACACAATCAATTCTCACAAACAGAAGTGCAAGCAATTACATAGATGATTAATAATACAAAATGCGTGCGTCCTTGCAAATAGGTAAAAAAATATATGAGACGATGAATACAATTTAAGTTATTCGTAAGAAAATTAAGGGAAGTAACTCTGTAACTATGTTTGATAAAAAAAAATTTTTTTGAAGACAAATATATCCTTTGCAATTTTGTCATATGATTTATGAATTAATATGTTTGATAATTAAAAACAGTAAGACAACACCCAAAAATCGTGTTTGTCTATAATTTTACACGTTTATGTTAGTCAGTTGTTTTCGTTTGATACAATTCACACTGGAACACACAAATCGATCGTTCAAATTACTAATTTTGATTTTTTTTGTTCTCAAATTTCGTATACTACACGCAAATATACCATAATAACATAATCTGAAGATAAAAGTATGAAACTTAGTGTGGTTTTATTGTAACAATTAGATTTCGGTTATGAAGTTAGATTTCGGTTAGATTTCGGTAAATGTTAGATTTCGGTTTTCCCAAATACCGGTTGAATCGTGGATTGCCACTTACCGGTTACCGAACGATCTACAGCCCTATTTAGAAGTCTTCAGGACTCCAATGTTGAATGGGTTTCTTGATAGTAAAGGATTTAGGATTCTATTTGTGGATCATAAGTGTTGAATCATGGATTGGATCGCATTGCCAATTACCCTATGACCCACAGTCCTATTGGTATTATTGTCAAAATTTTGGAAAATCCAGTCTTTGAATTAGTTTTTTTTTGGCAGGCTGCCCGCCAATAAACTTTATGAAGAAAACTCTCAAAAAATAGCTTGTCCGATTAAGGAGTTAAAGAAGGAAAAATTTCTTTCGACCAATCAGGCAACCAACTAATTTGAAGACAGAAAATCATTATACAGGTGGTACTGGATAACGGTGTAGCTAAATTTAGAATGAAAATTGAACAATGAGAAATAATCTGCCATGAACAAATATTGTAATTTATCTGTACACATCTCCTTTACAAATGGCAGTACTTAGTCAAATGCTCAAAATCTGTGCTAATCTAGTGCCCACAATCAATAAATACAACGCAGTCGGCTGCCATCTTTCTTTCCTCGAATGATCTAAATAACAATGTACAAGAAGAAACCTCTAAAGGTCACATGGCGTCATAACGTAGCAGTGAAATTATTACGCTTGTTCAAAGTCCAAACAGTAATTTCAACACAGAACTGTTTTATAACAGATGTGGCATAAAAACGAGCACCTGCATTCAAAAATGTAGACGACAGTGAAATAAATTTAGTTTTTCAGAGAAAAGCTACGTATTTTTATTGAATCATTAATATTTCATGTATTTTTTAATGCAAAACTAATTTTAATGCATACTTATCATCAAAATGATGTTTGAACTCGTTGACAATGGTCAGTTATGCATGATGAGTGTTTATTACGAACATTATAAGATGCACCGTTATTTGGATAACACCGGTAAATGGGGTACTGACTATACTACATATTTAATTGAATGGAATAGGAATCTCATGCTTAAGAAAGAAGGCCTGTCATTCATTGTTATCAAACAGAACTAGACCAACCATAATTATTCCTTGTTAATCAGTCATTGATATCAGGCAAACACTATAGCTTACTCGACAGTTAAGATATTCACAGTGACACTATCACACTCACAGCCCACCATCCGAAGTCAATGTGTATCCGGAACTGGTACACTTTGGAAATAAATTTGACATGACTTTTAATAAAGATCGCGTTTGATGCATTATTTCAGCATGTTTTTTACAATGCATACAAATGTTTCTTACCGCTAATATTTCGTGGTTCTTATATATTTCCGCAATTGTTACGTTCAAATTGTTTTGCAAATTACCGGTGCTATCGTGACGTTTAGAACTGTGAAACTAGCTATCAATATAATCTGGTTCCCGTTGCCGTCCCCCATTTCTATCCAGAGTGGTCGATCGTCATCCCTCACGTACATATAAACTGGTCCCCTCTGTCTGTCTTATACGTGCAATATAACGTAAATGACCAAATAAAGACTGTATGATTCGTGGACATTGTGGGATTATGGCACTTTATACTCTTCATAAAATCCCTACACAGACATGTCAATGTGGATAGCACGTGACTTGGATGTGCACATCGCATTGCACGCGTTAGACAGTAAATCGATTCTGGTGTATTAAGAATTGATTGTATATAGAATCGGTGCCTGACACATTGCTTATATGCAATGGGAATACGAAACATATACGTAGACTATTAGTTATTTATAACATACATCTGGGACCAGCATATATACATATATAGAAACCAATTTTACAACTATACCTATCTGTGCATCTATAATATATTGTTGAGTCAAGTTTATATTTGATAGTTTTTTAATATTATTATCATAGTCATGTTACATTATTACATTTGTAATTGTCATAAATAAAACATGTCTAATATAAATATTTTGTACTTATCATGCGCTCTTCTTTTGTGTCAAAATGCATCTATAATGTATTGTTGAGCTATGTTTATACTTGACTATTACGGTTGTCAATATAATTTATCAATGTTTCATTTTTACATTAGTACTTACTAAATGTACATTATTATAAATGAAACAAGTTTAAAAACTGATATTATGTAGTCATCACGCTCATCATTTGTAAATACGCATTTTAACCATTAATTGTTGCATTCAGTTAAATTTATGCACATGCTTTATTTAAGAATGTTTTCATATATTATCGATGTTGGTAAATTGTGCCTTTAACCACTTTCTATTTGTTTCATTTCTTCATAAACACTTCATATCTTATAATATTTTGACAAGTAGATAGTATTTTATCAAATTACTATGTTTGAAATGATTTTTTTTAAAGAACATTATATACCTTCTCCGCCACTGTTCTGAATTATCATCTCAATTACATTCTTAAGGTCAAGACCGTCGCAAAATGTACTTTTTTAAATACTTAGCTTACTCTCATCTATTGGCATTACATTTCAAAAAACAACTTTATATCTCATTTGTTAGTTCAAGCCATATTCTGCGAAATGCATTATCTTTCATGTTAACCATTGTCTTTGTCACGTCATTTGTAATTTCACGTATGTAATTGTATGTTCACATGGGCCTCAGTGCCTACTGATTTCAAAATAAACTATATACATTTTGTATCTTGTTGTTACAGGGATGTGCAACAGAATCTGGTCAACTCGTACCAACGCACTTTTGATCAACTTAATTTAATTAAACCTTAATTCCGTTTCGTAAACTCACACCTTCCTTTTGATAAACTCGTATCTTTTTTAAAATATATTTTAGCTATCATAGATTTTTTTGCCTTATATGTTTATTATATATCTTTTCAGTATAGACATCTAGCTGAGATCATGGACTTCACAAGAGAATGTATTTCAGAAAAAATAGACTTTAAAAATACCGTCAACATTCGATAGAACTGTTCAATAATATTATGAAATTGAGGAATAGACTTTAACTTAATTTTCATTATACATGTTTGTGTATATCGCATACTTAGTTATTATTGTAAATAGACTGACAGTGACTCGTTTGATCTTTCCATGTAAAGGTCAGAATATAATGGTCTAGTCTTTAAATTCCGAAATGAATTTATACACTTTAGAACTATCGACATAGGACTTTTTATGAACAATGAATTATATGTACAATATAATAACACATTTTCTCAAAAGTATCAATCAACTAAATTAGTATTCAACAGTGAATTTGGCCAATTCCTTAACAAAATCTGTCTTACAAAACCTTGTCCACACCGAAACTCTGAGTGTGACCCAAATTTTGAAAAAATGCGTTTGTATAAGCGATTTTTAAAATCGCCAGCACGATGTTTAGTACAATAATTTCACATTTCCACCCGAATATCTTCGCTTTTCAATTGTGAAATGTCATTTATTTGATGAACACACTTGAGTGCATTTCTATAAGCCAGCTTTTACATGTAGATAGTGTTTGTCCCTCCTTCTTTGTTTTTCTACTACATGTATTATATTTGCTTCTTTGTACCCTAGTAATGGTCATTAAAATTAGTTTTGCTCCTTAAAAATAATAATTAAAGAAAACAAAAGAAACATTCTTAACAGTTTTTTTTATATTAGTCTAAATAGAAAGTGTATTTAACTGAATATGGTTTTGATTTGCCTTCATGAAAAGTGCCTTAGTGAACATATATGTACGAGTATATATATGTATGTATTTTTACGCCTCGTATTTGCATAAATGTAATTTCCTCATGTTTACATACTTGTATAGTGCATGTACTGTATTGAGAGAAATAGAAGTACAATGTATGTTATGTTAAAACTCCTAACAATATGTATTGTGTAAAATAATTTCTATTTTTGCCCCGAATATCACCGAGTTTCAAATGTACATTTAACAACCTATATTACAAATTATGTTTTTTAAAGTGTAACAAAATCCCGCATCCACACTTTAAATTCAAAATTATACCATTTCTAAATAAAAAACGCATTTTAGTGCATTCCTATTAGCGAAGTTTAAAATGTTGCTTTTGAGGTACCGACCGTTAATTGGGTGAAATAGTGAAGTTAATGAGTGTTTGTTGCATCCAATTGAAATATTTTAATAATTATATGGGAACAATTTACACACTCTATTTATTTTTATTTTAGATTATAGCATAATTAAAGAAAATTGACAGCTTTAAATCATGGTTTTCTTTGATATTAAATACCAAAGGAAATTGTTTTTCACTGTTTATACGTTATTTTAATTAATTAATTATTGTTAATCGCACGTTTTCATTGGTTAATAGGAAATCATAACTGTTAACTTTATTGTATTAAAAGTCATCATTTTTTTTTATTAATTATTATGCCTTGATCAAATAGTAAATATTGTACGTATCTAATTGAGAATACATAATTGTGAAAATCATTTCGGATTGGACTTTTTTGTGCTAATTTATATTGATTATTATTTTTGGAACTTATTGTCTGAATATATTGTGATTATATTTGTTATTTGGACTGATCATTTTGTACTGAGTTATTTGTGAGAGCGACATGACTGATCTGTGTGTTGTTTGTGATCAGGTGGTACGACCCCTTCAGCACGCGCTATCCTGTGATGCATGTGAACGGTGGCAGCACCGGAATTGCAATACCGGTAAGTTATATCATATAACTTGTTGATAAAAGAAACCACTTTATTAATGTTTTAGTTAACATAATATTTAAGTAATAATGGGAAAATAACTGATTTATGGAAATCATAAATAGTGAGACCGCATAAATAAAGTCATGTCAAATGATTATTGTGCTATTTTAAAGCCACTTTGAGTTTGAACTCAGTTTGATAAGATGATTATCATGCATAAATAAATGACCAGAATTAGTGAGATATGTTTTAAACAGTACTATTCTAAACTGGCCCTGGCAGAGCTTTATTTGATCGTTTTCAAATGTTACTTTTTGCAAATCTGAGATATTTAAAAAAAAAATTCGTAAATCAGGTAAGCAATTAGCAAAATCTTTACTAAATTCTTATGGTACATATATTTATTATCATGTGCGTAAATATTTTTTTACGACTATAATGATAAATTTAACAATATATTCATGATAACAATAAAACCAATAACACCCCTTGGATTGCCGGGCGTAAACATAAATTACTTCCAAGTCATCATTACACGACTTATACGAGCTCTTCAGAAACTTGGTAATGAAAAAGGGACTAGTCAACTCAAACTTATAACTTTATATTTTAAAAATATATGTCAATAAAACTCGCCAGTTGTCTGATAATATTAATTGTGGTGTTATTTTTGTTCAGAGACAAAGTTTCTAGTTTGTAATGTTGTGTTCTATTTATTATCTTAGAGTTTCAAAAATTAATAAATAAAATCTTATACGTGTAGTTGTGAACATATAAGCTAAATGCATATCTTTATATAAGATCATGATATATACCAATACAGCATGACGTAAGTGCTAACAACATCTTTTCAATGATTTTATTTGGATTATGGTAAAAATGTGTTTTCTCTATAATCTAAATCACTCTGCTTTAAATACCATTGGCGTATTAATTTTTTTTGTAAAATTTGTATGTAAATAAATTAACTTAATTATATTGTATTAATTATATTAATTATGAGCGGCCTAAGTATGTTAAAGCCAGAGACATGTTATGTGATACAGTATGTCTCTGATGAAGCCAACGATTCTTGCGCCGATATCATCAAATGAATGTTCTTTTGACTGAATAAGACACATGACTTGTTTTAGATCCAATCTTGAAGGTCCAAATAGCATTTCGGGAAACGATTCTGGCTATATTGGTGTCTACTGTCCGCGGTTGGGGCATGTCCGCTATATACGGACATTTAAAGAGTGTTTTTCGTCTATTCTGGACAGGTTTTCGTTATTCACAGGTGTGCACGTTCATGCGAAGCTCTCCTGTCTGTCTCCTCATGTAAGGCATGCTCCTTATAACTATTGTCTGTTGCCATCTTCATTCTTATTATTATTGTCTTTTGGCATCACATTTACAATTATTGTCTATTGGCATATCGTTTTAAATTACTGTCTCTTGGCCCCTTTGAGTTATTGCCCATAATATATTTTAGACCGATGGTACAAAAATATCGATGTTCACATAACATCTCTTAACTTTCTGCTTGTTTCTGTCTATACGTTACGTTATGTCTGTTTGCATCTGTAAGTTAACAATATAGTAGACAGACAGGAGATGGTACTGGGGCATTGGTTCCCTGTGGGAGAAGTCCCTTGTTGGGAAGTGGACCCTGGGAGAGGGGGTCCTCTGGGAGAGGAGGGAATCCCCTTGGAGAGGTAGTCCCTGGGGGAGAGGGGTCTCTGTAAAGAAGGGGTGTCTGGGCTAGGTACAAAATAAACGGAAACATCTACCGTACAAAATTCATTTATAAAAATATTAGTCAACAAAGCAATTCTTGTTATTCTTAAAAAAAACACATTTGTATAATTATAAATTTTCACTCTGTCTCTAATCACAGACTAAAACATTAAAGGGAAAAACTGATTCTGAAATTAGCGGTATTTATAATGAGACATCAAGTGGTATCTAAATGAGGTTCTACTGTATTTACAACCTTAATACAGTCTACTTCTAAGTTTATATGTACATGTGTACTGTGTTACAATAATGTGTCTTGGTAATATGACTTATGTTTAAAATTGTTAATTGACCTATACTTGATATAATCATTACTGAAATGAATGTAACATGAAACTGTGAAAATATAATATAAAAATAATCGACATGTTTTACAAATAAATTAATAAATAATGTAATAAAAGTACAACTATACTCATAACGTTAAAAATAATACAGGCCATGACAATCACGTTCACTCCTGGGATACGGCACAAAAAAATAGAAACATCTCTTGTTTCCATTGTGATCCCAGAGTTTGACGAGGCTGACATAGGAAGGCGTTTAAATTGACCGAAAGACTATCTGTAGTAGTACTGTGTAAACTTGATATGTCACAGATATTTCACTTTTAAAGGTATATACTTTGCACTTTGACCTGATCTTTAAAAGTTCGTACATTTTTGTAATTGGTTGATGTTCCTCAGACCTGATGGTAATTTATTCCAGAGTTTGCAGCCTAATTAGGAAAATAATTTTATACGTTGAGGCATTTTATTTATAGGAATAAAAAAACTCAGTTTTGTTGGATCTAGTATCATGTACATGTTAACTTGATTGGATAGTAATAGATAATGATATTTAAATACATATCATTATAAACTTTAATTTGTCATGCGGAATCAAGTTAAATGTATAAAATTAGAAAGGAATAATTTCTTGTACATTGTATACAGTACGTATAAAATGCAACCTCTCCAGAGCAACACCTTTTAGGAGTAGCAAAATTATGTTGTTGAGATGTTGTTGCTCTACTGAGAGAGCGGTTAAATTCATAGTAAAATCGTGCATTAGGAAAATCATGCCGTTGTTGAAGGGAAGTTATTGCTCAAGAGAAGTAAGTCTTCTCCTGTACGTTGTAACGTGTAACAAGCGTAAATTTTATGGACATCCTTGATTAGTTGAACGACTAAGTATATCAGTTGCCACACTGTTTCATTACTTTATTTAAATTACACAGGGATCAGCAGAAAAGATTACTTTCTGGCTAGAAGAAGCGTCATCACTTTGTCATTCACCTGCAGTGATTGTGAACGTCAGAAGAATGTGTCCGTTCGTGAAGGTCCGGTGAATGTGTTCGTTCGTGAAAATCCGGTGAATTTGTGCATTCGTGAAAGTCCGGTGGATGTCACCATGGAACTTTCTGTCGACGATAGTAGTGAGTCTGAGATTCTTCACTCCACTATGATGGAAGAGGTATGTGCAGTCAAAATTGTATCTCTTTGATTCTATTTGATTGATGTAGGGTATGATATTACCATGTGCTTGTGAACTATATACATGAATTTATTCATTTGTCAAATACTCATGATTGTCATTATAATGTGTATTACTCATATCACATAAATATTTTATACTCTCCTTAATGTAGGATTGACTAAAATATACAGTCAATATCCTTTATGAAAAAAAAACATAAACCTATATGCTTCTTGTAATTCGTCTACCTGAATCTAACGTTTTGTTACAGTTGTTCTTGTCATCTCTATACTATAATCAAATCAAACAATCAAATAATAGTGACTGCCCTTAAGTGCTGTTCGCAATTTTACACGTTATTTAATCTGTCAGTCTGTGTCCAGAAAATCACAGGACGAAGGGTTAGGCGTGTAAAAGTGCTTTACATCGGACTCGATAAACAACAAAACTTGAAAAAACTTTTCGAAAAGAGTACGGATATAAATGCCAAGTTCATTATAAATAATTAGATATTTTGAATGTCAAACTGTCACGTAATGAGGTACAATATAGTTATATTCATATTTGTATAAACAAACACAAGGAATTCTTGGAGGGATATACGAAAAATCATCTAGACGCAACTGGCGTATCAAGATTAAGGTTATATCGTATACTATGGAAACAAACAAATCATCAAATCAACAGTTACGTATAATATATAGTTCCCACATTTACAATATTTGCCTCCCTTGGCAAATTCTTATAATGCTTAACAGAAAAGAATCAGAAAAGTAGTTATTAAACGACTTAATTTGTAAAAGATAACTTAATGATGAATTTGTAAAATATGAATATAAACATCTTCTACCAATGCTCGTCAAATTTGCAATCTAAGATGGCCGCCAATTCAAAACAAGGGATGTAAATATAGTAGATGTGGGAGCCATGGGATGACTGGTGTAGTGTTTCTTGTACATGAAAAGTGAAATCATCTCATAGGATCTGACTATGCTAACCATACGCTTTGAATTTCAGACATCATTGACGTCAGTGCCGACTGGCAACTTCAGTTTTGGAAATCTGATTGAGGAAAGCAGCACACACGGTGAGACAGAAATGGTAAGTTTTATAATACCCTAGAATTCTTACCCTCTTCTGTGGAATCAGAGGACTTGCTGGTCCACAAGTCACATGCCTCGCATTCCTGGTTCAATGTCTTAAAAGTTTTCGGACACATAGGCCGCGCGCGCTCCTATTAAATATTTATAATAATATTAGATCATGATATTATCGTGAACCGATATCAAAATTTATTTTGATGAAGTTGGTTACCAAGAAACAAACATTAAAAGACTGTTATCAATGGAATATGCACTGATATTCCAATACTTCAAAATCTGATGCTATCATATAGAAATGAGACAAGCAACATTAACACCACAGGAAAAAGAGCCAGAGTTGTAACGACACTTTACAAAGGACATGCTTGAGTACCAGGAAAAACTATTTGGGAAGAGTAGGGATATAAATGCCCGGTTCTCCTTTATCTCACAGGCTACCGGCATGTGATAACAGGAAATTAAAGTTTCACAAAAAAAAAAATCAGGACCTTGATGAACATGACCGGTGTGATTTCTGAACCCAGGAGTTCTATACCTTTACTCTATAATATATATAAGGTGAAAAATTTTTTTTGCTGTTATCACATGCCGGTAGCCTGTGCTTTATCCCATCTCCATCCTCCCTGGGGCGGCTCTGAAATTACCATAGTTGTATAAGGGGTCGTTAAACAACATAATCAATTAAATAATTGTATTTTTCAGGATACGTCGGGGACCGACAGTGACGCCATTGCGAACGCCAGCGTTTCGATCAGGGTTGATGCCTCGTCCCAAGAGCCAGTTCCTGTATTAAAAGAGTAAGTATTTCCAGAAAAGACGCGATGACGAAGTTGAGATAAAGCTAATTTTTTAAATACTATGAAATAAATGCCTTTCAGAAAATAGGTTTATTATGTTCGTGGCTCATGATTCTCGATAACAAAAGCATTATCACAGCAACGAAATGAATTGTATATTATGCCCCTTTTTGAAGAAAAGAGGTATATTGCTTTGCACACTCGTCATGTTGGTTGGTTGGTCGGTCCGTCCGTCTGTCCGCCCGTAACTAAACCTTGTCCGACTAATTAATAGAGAACGATTTGGCCTAATGGTCAATAAGTCAAAGGGCGAAGTAAAAATGACCCGAAGCTTCAGTACAAAACAACCAACGATTTAGGTCCTCGGAATTAATTCGGAGGTTGGTCATCGCATATGGATGATCCCTTTTGATTTTAAGTTCAATAGGTCACAGGTCCAAGTGGACTGTAAGGGGCTTCTATGTTTCACACCTTGTTTTAAATTTTTAATTCGTCGAATTGTGTCCCTCAGATTGATATTACTGAACCTCTGTCGAAATACCGTTGTGCAAATTTTGTTTGTGTCCTTTCAGATCTCTCAGTGAAGTTCCCGCTCCCAGGTACACGTTTGTGGCTGATGCTCCCGTTTCGTATGAAATGTTGCCAGGTATGTCGAGAAGAGGCAAAGACATATTGGTCGACAGCATTGGCTACATGTACAACGTAAAGGTACGTAACTATATGTACGAGCTGTGTCCACAAAGTTCGTAGATACATGCTCTTATATTATTACTAAAAAGATTCAGCAAGATAATATCTTCCGGCATATGCGAGGAGCTTATCAGTATTATTGTTTACGCGCCAAAAATAGCAACAGAAATGCTGAAGTATCGATTGTTCTTTGAGATGATTGGCAAACATTTAGCGAGTGTATCCTTGCCAACACTAACCATTTTCTACCCGACATAACTCAATCTTTTGCTAATAAAACTTTATGTATTTTACAATTTCACCTCAGCTTTTATAGTTTGTATTCTTTTTACATAAAAAATATTTTAATAGATAAAACTTTTTTGTTGAATTTACTGATTTATATGCTTTGAACATCTACGGCGCAGGTCAGAAAGTTGTAATCGTTAATCTACGTCATTAGAATCGTAGTTTTCGAAATAACAACCATCGTTATTCACATTCTTTCGATGATTTAGTCAATGTTTGAAAAAAACTGTCATACCAGTGGGTATCATATGATTGAATACTGGTAATTGTTTGTACATTTCGGAAAAGCTATTTACGGCTTTCTTGGTGAATCTGAATATTGCGAAGATCGTCGAGTTGTGTAGCAGTGTGTATGCGGTGTTATCATGATAAATAATTATGCTGTCTTTACAGGAACGGTACAACAAAACGATATTGTGGAGGTGTAGTGTTCGTAACAAGACGACCGAATGTCTTGCACGAGTCCGCCAGGTCGGCGGCGACTTCTACACAGCTGGGAAGGAGCACGTCCATGCACCTGTTCCTTCAAGCAAGGCACGTCTTCTGATTACGAAGCAGGTATATATTTATATAATAATATATTGGTATTGGCTTGTATTGCTTTCATAACACAGTGGTGTTCATATCAAGAAACAAACATTAAAAGACTGTTATCAATGGAACATGCACTAATTCCATTACTTCAAAATCTGATGCTATCATATAGAAATGAGACAAGCAACATTAAAATCATAGGAAAAAGGGCTAGGCTTGTAACGATACTTTACAAAGGACATGCTTGAGTACCAGGAAAAACTATTTGGGAAGGGTAGGGATATAAATGCCCGGTTCTCCTTTATCTCACAGGCTACCGGCATGTGATAACAGCAAATTAAAGTTTCACAAAAAAAAAAATCAGGACCTTGATGAACATGACCGGTGTGATTTCTGAACCCAGGAGTTCTATACCTTTACTCTATAATATATATAAGGTGAAAAATTTGTTTTGCTGTTATCACATGCCGGTAGCCTGTGCTTTATCCCATCTCCATCCTCCCTGGAGCGGCTCTGAAATTACCATAGTTGTCGAAGGGGTCGTTAAACAACATAATCAATTAAATAATTGTATTTTTCAGGATACGTCGGAGACCGACAGTGACGTCATTGCGAACGCCAGCGTTTTGATCCGGGTTGATGCTTCGTCCCAAGAGCAAGTTCCTGTATTAAAAGAGTAAGTATTCCCAGAAAAGACGCGATGACGATGTTGAGATAAAGCTAATTTTTTAAATACTATGAAATAAATGCCTTTCAGAAAATAGGTATATTATGTTCGTGGCTCATGATTCTCGATAACAAAAGCATTATCACAGCAATGAAATGAATTGTATATTATGCCTCTTTTTGAAGAAAAGAGGTATATTGCTTTGCACACTCGTCATGTTGGTTGGTCGGTCCGTCTGTCCGTCCGTAACTAAACCTTGTCCGACTAATTAATAGAGAACGATTTGGCCTAATGGTCAATAAGTCAAAGGGCGAGGTAAAAATGACCCCAAGCTTCAGTACAAACAACCAACTTGTCCGACAAATTATTAGAACGATTTAGGTCCTCGGAATTAATTCGGAGGTTGGTCATCACATATGGATGATCCCTTTTGATTTTAAGTTCAATAGGTCACAGGTCCAAGTGGACTTTAAGGGGCTTCCGTGTTTCACAAACACCTCTTGTTTTAAATTTTTAATTCGTCGAATTGTGTCCCTCAGACTGATATTACTGAATCTCTGTCGAAATACCGTTGTGCAAATTTTGTTTGTGTCCTTTCAGATCTCTCAGTGAAGTTCCCGCTCCCAGGTACACGTTTGTGGCTGATGCTCCCGTTTCGTATGAAATGTTGCCAGGTATGTCGAGAAGAGGCAAAGACATATTGGTCGACAGCATTGGCTACATGTACAACGTAAAGGTACGTAACTATATGTACGAGCTGTGTCCACAAAGTTCGTAGATACATGCTCTTATATTATTACTAAAAAGATTCAGCAAGATAATATCTTCCGGCATATGCGAGGAGCTTATCAGTATTATTGTTTACGCGCCAAAAATAGCAACAGAAATGCTGAAGTATCGATTGTTCTTTGAGATGATTGGCAAACATTTAGCGAGTGTATCATTGCTCAATCTTTTGCTAATAAAATTTTGTATTTTACAATTTCACCTCAGCTTTTATAGTTAGTATTCTTTTTACATAAAAAATATTTTAATAGATAAAACTTTTTTGTTGAATTTACTGATTTATATGCTTTGAACATCTATGGCGCAGGTCAGAACGTTGTAATCGTTAATCTACGTCATTAGAATCGTAGTTTTCGAAATAACAACCATCGTTATTCACATTCTTTCGATTATTTAGTCAATGTTTGAAAAATACTGTCATACCAGTTGGTATCATATGATTGAATACTGGTAATTGTTTGTACATTTCGGAAAAGCTATTTACGGCTTTCTTGGTGAATCTGAATATTTCGTTGGAAAGTAGGTATGCGAAGATCGTCGAGTTGTGTAGCAGTGTGTATGCGGTGTTATCATGATAAATAATTATGCTGTCTTTACAGGAACGGTACAACAAAACGATATTGTGGAGGTGTAGTGTTCGTAACAAGACGACCGAATGTCTTGCACGAGTCCGCCAGGTCGGCGGCGACTTCTACACAGCTGGGAAGGAGCACATACATGCACCTGTTCCTTCAAGCAAGGCAGATCTTCTGATTACGAAGCAGGTATATATTTATATAATAACATATTGGTATTGGCTTGTATTGCTTTCATAACACAGTGGTGTTCATATCACTTTATATAGAATTACATGTACCAGACTGGAAAAAATAAGTTGTATTTAGTAGTACAAAAATACTGATGTAAATAATAATTCGTGATATACAGTCAACCCTGTGAACAAAAGCTGTTGTTGGGAAAGACATAATGTGGCCTTTATAGACAAATAACCTTTATTCGGAGGTCAGTTTTTGGCACCAAATAACCTTTATTTAAAGGAAGCCGTTAACACAGGTTTAACAGAATTTTTAAAATCATTATCGACACACAAATGGAATTATGTAAGTTTACCTTTGTTGCTCTTGATCTTTCTTGCTTGTAGGGGGTGATCGGGTTCAGTTCTCGGCTCCGCTTTTCCAATTTCTCTGTGTCCCCATCCCAACTAGCGAGCCAAGTACTGTGTTGAGAATCTGACAGGAAAAACGGCGAGACATATACCGGTGCTTTACAACGGGTACGATTAAGAACATGGAAAAACTATTTGTAAAGATAAAAATTCCCGATTCTCCTGTATCTTATCTTATTGACGAAGGGGTCGTTAAACAACGTTAATCATTGTATTTTTCAGGATACGTCGGGGACCGACAGTGACGCCATTGCGAACGCCAGCGTTTCGATCCGGGTTGATGCCTCGTCCCAAGAGCCAGTTCCTGTATTAAAAGAGTAAGTATTTCAAGAAAAGACGTAATGACGAAGTTGCGATAAAGCTAATTTTTTTAAATACTATGAAAATAAATGCCTTTCAGAAAATGGGTATATGTTCTTTGCTATACTCGATAACAAAAGCATTATCACGACAAGCGAAAGAATAATATATTATGCCCCTTTTTGAAGAAAAGAGGTATATTGTTTTGCACTCGTCATGTTGGTTGGTCGGTTAGTCCGTCCGTCCGTAACTAAACCTTGTCCGGCCAATTAATAGAGAACGATTTGGCCTAATGGTCAATAAGTCAAAGGGCGAAGTAAAAATGACCTCAAGCTTCAGCATAAAACAATAAACTTGTCCGACAAATTATTAGAAGACGATTTGGCATTAGGTCCTCAGAATTAATTCGGAGGTTGGACATCGCATATGGATGATCCCTTTTCAGTGAGTTTAAGTTCAATAGGTCACAGGTCCAAGTGGACTTTAAGGGGCTTCCGTGTTTCACAAACACCTCTTGTTTTAATTTTTTAATTCGTCGAATTGTGTCCCTCAGACTGATATTACTGAACCTCTGTCGAAATACCGTTGTGCAAATTTTGTTTGTGTCCTTTCAGATCTCTCAGTGAAGTTCCCGCTCCCAGGTACACGTTTGTGGCTGATGCTCCCGTTTCGTATGAAATGTTGCCAGGTATGTCGAGAAGAGGCAAAGACATATTGGTCGACAGCATTGGCTACATGTACAACGTAAAGGTACGTAACTATATGTACGAGCTGTGTCCACAAAGTTCGTAGATACATGCTCTTATATTATTACTAAAAAGATTCAGCAAGATAATATCTTCCGGCATATGCGAGGAGCTTATCAGTATTATTGTTTACGCGCCAAAAATAGCAACAGAAATGCTGAAGTATCGATTGTTCTTTGAGATGATTGGCAAACATTTAGCGAGTGTGTCATTGCCAACACTAACCATTTTCTACCCGACATAACTCAATCTTTTGCTAATAAAATTTTATGTATTTTACAATTTCACCTCAGCTTTTATAGTTTGTATTCTTTTTACATAAAAAATATTTTAATAGATAAAACTTTTTTGTTGAATTTACTGATTTATATGCTTTGAACATCTACGGCGCAGGTCAGAACGTTGTAATCGTTAATCTACGTCATTAGAATCGTAGTTTTCGAAATAACAACCATCGTTATTCACATTCTTTAGATGATTTAGTCAATGTTTGAAAAATACTGTCATACCAGTGGGTATCATATGATTGAATACTGGTAATTGTTTGTACATTTCGGAAAAGCTATTTACGGCTTTCATGGTGAATCTGAATATTTCGTCGGAAAGTAGGTATGCGAAGATCGTCGAGTTGTGTAGCAGTGTGTATGCGGTGTTATCATGATAAATAATTATGCTGTCTTTACAGGAACGGTACAACAAAACGATATTGTGGAGGTGTAGTGTTCGTAACAAGACGACCGAATGTCTTGCACGAGTCCGCCAGGTCGGCGGCGACTTCTACACAGCTGGGAAGGAGCACATTCACGCACCTGTTCCTTCAAGCAAGGCACGTCTTCTGATTACGAAGCAGGTATATATTTATATAATAATATATTGGTATTGGCTTGTATTGCTTTCATAACACAGTGGTGTTCATATCACTTTATATAGAATTACATGTACCAGACTGGAAAAAATAAGTTGTATTTAGTAGTACAAAAATACTGATGTAAATAATAATTCGTGATATACAGTCAACCCTGTGAACAAAAGCTGTTGTTGGGAAAGACATAATGTGGCCTTTATAGACAAATAACCTTTATTCGGAGGTCAGTTTTTGGCACCGGATAACCTTTATTTAAAGGAAGCCGTTAACACAGGTTTAACAGAATTTTTAAAATCATTATCGACACACAAATGGAATTATGTAAGTTCACCTTTTTGCTCTTGATCTTTCTTGCTTGTAGGGGGTGATCGGGTTCAGTTCTCGGCTCCGCCTTTCCAATTTCTTTGTGTCCCCATCCCAACTAGCTAGCCAAGTACTGTGTCGAGAATCTGACAGGAAAAACGGCGAGACATATACCGGTGCTTTACAACGGGTACGATTAAGAACATGGAAAAACTATTTGTAAAGATAAAAATTCCCGATTCTCCTGTATCTTATCTCCCATCTCTGCGGAGCGACTTTGGAATGACCATAGATGTCGAACGGGCCGTTAAACAAAAGATGAATAAATAGATAAATTAATGTATATAATGTTTATCTTCCAGGCTACATATCAGACGACCCGCCAGCGGTTCACTGCAGCGAGGAGCGTTGTGAACACTGTGACAAACGATGTAGATTATATAGGTATGCCTGTAGTCAGACGGAATAAGCAGCCTTTACGCCGAGAGTATCTCCAAAGACATGCAGTTTGACATACTATCAGTCACAATTGATGAAAATGCAGTTGTCGCTCACTATGATTGTTAATTTATATTATCTATTTATTGTGAAGTTCAGTCGTATTATGTAAGTCATATTGTTGTGCTTCGCGCCTCATGAATTAAAGCTGATAATGTGAACTTACTTGTGGACTTGTTGCGGAGTTAGCTTGCTTTAATTGAGATACATGATCGCCTATTTCAGATTTTTTCTTTTGTCAATAATGAAGTTTTTATTACGTGCATCGTGTGATAATCGTGTGAGATTTCATGTGACCCTTAAAATGGCATTTTGACCTTTAAAATGAGCACACTTTATGAAGTTTCTGACTCTTGAAAATGTATACCACAGGGTCAAATTTATCATTACTACAGTAGGAAATTTTGTTGACATTTCAAATACTTATCAGCTAGTGCATCTGGTCATTTTTTACCCAACTTTTTACGTATATTGATCACCCTGCATTATACATGTACTCCTGCTGGGCGTGATACCTCATGTTGAAATAAATAAATACATACATATATGAATTGATTAAATATTAAAATATGACAAAATTGCATTGGTGTTCTTTGTTCTTATCATTAGTTGTAATGTGTAGTATTTCTCATGAGGAGGATCACTACATTAATACATAGTTCCCATATCTGCAATATTTACCTCCCTTGGCTGCCATCTTAGTTGGCAAATTTCTAATATGCTTAATAGAAAAAATAAGAAAATTGGTTATTAAATAACTCGTTTTATAAAAGACAACTTAATAATGAAGTTGTTAAGGCCATAAGCACACCAGGTTTAAGAAAATGTAGTTGTCACATATAAATATCCTGTATTTAGAATTATCAAAACAAAAACATGAATATCTTCTATCAATGCTTGTTGAATTTGCCAACAAAGATGGCCGCCAAGGGAGGTAAATATTGTAGATGTGGGAACTATGTATACTGTAAGAGATTACCATCTGGATTAAGATCGCCGGCAGTCAACATTGACACATTTCCTACACAAAATCACAAAACCTGGAAAACAACATTAATGGTAATAAAAACACAAAATCTCAGAGAAGGCACCAATATAATATTATTGTAACTAAATGTAACAAACTAGCAAAATTATCTTCTTAACTAAATATACATTATATTGGAAAAGAAAGCCCAGTTGATATATATTTATATAGAACAGAACATAAACTTTATTAGACTTGTACAATATGTACATCGTTCATATATATAACATATATACATCACATACAATCATGGTCACAAAAACAATGTAACAAGCAATTTATATACAGTACCACATGCGCGCGGTCAGGTACATAATTCTTACGTGAGATGGTATAATTACTTTTCTTCGTGGAGCTTGGTGTTACGGGACTATCATATATTATATAAGATATTTCTTCGGATATAATGAAATAAAAAAAAGATTATTATTTAAAGCAGCTGATAATCTTGAAAAATGACGATTAATATTTTAAAGGGGCGCTACTGCGCAAGTCATTTCAATTACTTAATGGTGGTAGTGTCCCTTTATACAAAATTCTTAAATTAAGTCTAGTGTTCGTTTACAAAACCAATTGACTTCTACTTTTATTAACATCTACTGACATTCAAAACGTGTGATTTGTGACTTCTTCTACACCTTTAGATCATACAACATTTAGGCAAGTGGGTACGTTACACGCATATTACGGAGAAACAAGCTGTCTTTAGTTGGTAGTCCGGGAAATTGATCCGGTTAAAATTGTAATTCAAACAAATTGCATCTATAGCATATTCTTTTAACACGATATACAGAGTCCGACAACAACACTCAGGTGCTGATAAGGCTTGAGTTTGTTGGAGATAATCATTTATATATACTGTACAACCTCTCCAGAGCGACCCTCTCTAGAGCAACAACCTCCCTTCAACAACAACATGATTTTTTTCAACATCACAACCTAACTATTAGTTTAACCCTCTAAAGCAACAACAACAACAACAACAACAATATAATTTTGCTACTCCCAAAGGGTGTTGCCTCGGGGTGGTAGCACTGAATAGAAAACAACACTAGAACAAGTATGGAATTGTAACTAGTTTTAATCAAGTGAGCTTCCTAGATATTTCTGGGTATGACGTAAATCAAACACCGAATGCATACAAATTAAGAATTAGTCTTCTTAAAATTGTGTTACTATTTTGTATCATGAACCGACTTAAGTGCTTAAATGTGACCCTTAATATGTACTTTAGTATTTGTGACGCACTTCATGATGAGCCGTTCACGAAGCCCCTCCCCCACCGACATCCTTTTCCACACGTTTGTCTTTGTCCTTTGTTTAAGGACTATCAAAGGTTATGCATTTCAAAACATTAAGCTGTCACGTAAAGATATCATCATTTAAAACAAAGGAAGGTTCATGAAAAAAAAACACACACAAAAAAATATGTGCATTTAAAATGATATTGAGTTGTGAAAATAAAGCTTGTTTTTAAAAACTAGGCCTGTCTTAGTCTTTGTGTTAACACATAAAATATAAATAACAAATTAAACTCATTTGTCCGGAAGTTTTAAAAACGTTTAAAATTGTATGTACTAAAAGCTTTACCATGAAAACGCATTTATAACTCGTGCGCGACGAACGACAACTCTGCTTAGGAGATTGAATGCATACATGTATGAAACAAAGAGAGGTAACCACCGTAAAGCTTAGTACCTATAATGGTTCCAGTTCCATGTCTCAGTGTAAGGACGGTCTATGTACAGACAGAGTAAACTGGTTCCAGTTCCATGTCTCAGTGTAAGGACGGTCTATGTACAGACAGAGTAAACTGGTTCCAGTTCCATATCTCAGTGTAAGGACGGTCTATGTACAGACAGAGTAAACAGAGGAACCAGTTCCATATCTCAGTGTAAGGACGGTCTATGTACAGACAGAGTAAACTGGAACCAGTTCCATATCTCAGTGTAAGGACGGTCTATGTACAGACAGAGTAAACTGGAACCAGTTTACTTAATACCACAGCATGGTCGTCATAACGAGTTGGTCAGTATAATGGAGTGGACATTAAGTGAAGCGTAACTGTACTAAATTTCATTTCGTATTTATGTATCTGTTGTTTAACGGTGCATTCGACATATATGGTCATTTCAGAGCTGCCCAAGAGAAAGGGAGATAAGATACAAGAGTACCGAGCATTTATATCCCTACTCTTTTCAAATTCTTTACCGTGCCCGATTTTAAGCACCGATACACGCCTCTCCCCTTTCCCTGTGATTTTCTAGACACAATACTTGGCTCAGTATTTGGAATGGGGGCATTGAAAAAATCATCCCTGAGCATCGAACCCCCGATCTTTCGTTTCGTAGTCCAACGCGTTACCAATCGATCACCGACCATCTCTCA